>JAMJFZ010001881.1:10435000-11035000 GCA_026225945.1 Cricetomys ansorgei
ATGAAGCTGTGTTTTACTTTCATCATTCTCCATTGATTTATTTTCTCATTCTGTGGGCCATGCCCTTAATGCAGGGGGTTGTAGGGGGCGGTGGAGAGAAACTCTCCATTCCCATCTTGCTGTCATTCGGAAACCAGTCGACCACGTGATTTGCAGAGTGCTCTGGTACAGAAGAGGCTGCAGCATGTAGGACCCCATGGTTCCCTCACTCCTACTCCTCACCGATGGGCTAATCTGGCATTGGTGGAGCTGAGCCCTACTCAGGGTTTAACCCATGCCACACTGGAGGAATCTACAGATTCCTCATTTGTCCCCCAAGGTTCCCTGGCCTTCCAGGCGGCCTGGAGTGGCTGGAGATGGGTGGAAGATGATTGAGGGAGAGCCACAGCCAGCCAATCTCTTACGTTTTAAAAGGAGAGTGATTTCCAGCATGTCGGTGCTGGGAAAGCAAACCCAGAGCTCTTGAAGCCAGCTTTGCAGCCAGCTGGGCATCCTGCTTACTGAGTTCACTCTTGCCCCAGTCCCAGTAAAGTTGCTCCTGGCCCCTGCCAAGGGTCAGCATCAACAGTCACGGGTCATAGTGCCTCAAGGTTGGAAGGCTCAATCAATCTGCCCATCAGACAAGAACGTGACTCTCAGAGGCTCAGAATGATTTCCCTGCCCAGGCACAAAGCCACTCAACAACAGGCATCCTCAGGCACTCCCAGGCCTTCCTGAACACCTCCAGAAGGTACTGTTCTTTGTCCAGGGTCCGTGGCTGTATACCCATCTCAGCTGGCAATGATAGCCTGGCAGGGTGATTGAATCCACAGCTGCCCTGGGGAACCACCCTAAAGCACACATGGTACCTGCCTCCCAGAGGGACCTCAGGTGACTCCCTAGGGACCGAAGGGGAGGAGAAAGCCAAACACCTGTATCCACACTGCTCCTGGCAACTCAATGACACCTATCGATGGACTAGTGGAAGCCAAGCCTTTACTAGGACTGGGGTCACTGCGAGTTTAGAGAGGAATAGTACCAGCAGTGGGCTGTGACAAAGAGACAGACATCAGTCTCCCCACCCAGCTCAGACTTCCAGGCCCCTCTGAGGAACACCCTAGAGAGGGGTGTTTGACCACCAGCCTCAATGCTCACCTACCTGCTGTGAAGCCAGAGGTTCCGTGGCAGGCTCTCCCAATGCTCTGGTGTTTCAGCCAAGTATAATCTAGGGACACATCATATGTCTGACACGCAGACACTATAGCCCTTGCAAGTCTCTAGATGTTGCCTGAGCATGGAGTACAGTTGAAATCTAAACCATAGCCTACCCTTCCAGGCTCCGGGGAATGAGAAGGACCCCGGAGTCCCTTCCATCTGTTCCTTCACCTGTGATATGAGCTCATTGATCTTGCTTTCTAAGGTCTCTTCCTGCACTAAAGCTTGGTCCTGTCATTCCAAGACAGAGCAAGAGGCATGAGCTGGGTTCTTAACAAGCCTGCGTGTCAGTTGATGCGTTCTGGTGGGGGTGGGGGTGGGGGTGGGGGTGGGAAAGGAGTCGGTTTTCTTTAAGGGTCTGTCCACTGGGAGTCCGAACATGTTCCAACGAGTGAAGGGCAACACAGAATGGACTTGTTGTTTTTGTTGTTGTTGTTTGTTTTCTTTTGTTTGAGGGCACAGGGGTGAGAGGGTGGACCTGGAGTAGTAGGAGATAGGGTTGATAGGGATACAGTGTATGAAATTCCCAAATAATTAATACCAATGTTATGAAACCTGAAAATAACTCTGTGTGTGTGTGTGTGTGTGTGTGTGTGTGTGTTAAGTACTACCTTTGCCAGGCCTGGCCTGTCTCCAGGTGGGATGCTTTGTGACCTCTGACCCTACCTACCTACCATCTTTGACCAACCCCTGCCTCTGCCTCTCTAAGGGTGAGCCCCAGAAAAACAGGTGTCCTGCTCCATCCCAAGGAGATCTAAGATACTGAAAGTGAGCTCCATTCTCAAGAAGACGAAGCTCAGGGAAAATCAGCTCCCATCTTCCTCGTATGAAAACACAGGCAGATGGTGGGAACAGTTTCCTGGGTCCATTAAACATGCTTTAGTTCTAAGTTAATTATGAAAGGAGGTGGGGTTTGTGGGGAGAACTACTTTGCATGGCACAGAGCCAGGTGATTGTTGGGAGTGGCTTGGGGAGGCTTGGGCCCCTTTACATCTCTTCATGAATGAAGATTCTCTGCTGGAAGGCCCTAGGAGACCTGTTAGCCTGCCAACACTCAGGACCCCTGCTGACCTCTGAGCATCTGCCGCTCAAGCAGATTGAGACGCCATCATGTGCCTCTTCTTAGACTCTCTTCTGAGGAAATGATCAGAAACTCAGATAAAGATTTCCTGGACACAAATACTCTCTATTCCAGCATTTATAATGGTGAAAATAGAGAGCCACCTAGACAACCGCCAACAGATCTGACCGCATGAACGCCGGCCCAACCAGACAATGATATACTACGTAGTCATTAGGATGGTGTTTTTGACAAAGAGATGCTGGCGTGAGGGAATGTCTGCTTGTGAGAAGTGAGAAAAAGAAGAAGCGAAATTGTAGATAAAGCACCGAGTAATTTTATAAATGGTTGTGCGCGCACACAAAACACTCAGCAGCACATTAAATGCTGATAATATTTCTGAGAGGTAAGATCCTAAGAGATTTTATTTCTTTTACTGTACTCTTTTTGTGTTAATTCCTTGCAGTGAGCATGTATTATCCACATCATCAGCAAAATAATCATTTTTTTATAATGGATTTTCTTTTAATGGATTTCCAAGTGGGTCTGAATAATTTTTAGACACTGTATTGGTTTTTTCTCCCTTCTTTTTCTTTTCTGTTTTTTTTTTCTTTTTTATTAAACAGGATGCCATAGAGTCCAAGCTGGGTTCCAATTTACTATGAAGCCAAGGATGACCTTGAATTCCGGATCCTTCTGCCTCTACTTCTTAAGTGCTGGGATTGTTGGCATGTGCCACCACATCTGGCATCACAACCTCTTGCAAGTAGATGAACTTCATAAAGTCTTGGGTGGATGAAGATAGTCAATGGTTGATTTCTAGCATTCTCTACTCAAGGTGCTTACAGAAGGAAGCATGGTTGGGTCTAGTTCACATTCACATGGAACGTGAATCCTCTGCCAGCTCCAGCAACTGTACGGGAGTTGAGGAGAGAGGTAGTCCAATGAATTCCTGTAACCACCTAACCTGAGATCTGCATGAGATCTTGAGGCCCATGAGAGCTTCAAGGACTGAACTGGACAGGAGAAAGCTTTGTGCTAAGGAAGGACAAGCCATAGTCATGCCACTGGTGCAATTCTAGACCTGGCCAGGATGCCAGCACTGGACTCGTTGGTTTCCAGAACTTTTTTTGAGTCTCCAGGGTCACACAGGGATAGTGGCAGCTAGGATGGGTAGTAGAGGGAGTTGTTGATCTCACACACTCACTGAGCCAGAGATAGACACGGAAGAGGCATTTACAGAGATTCAGGAGAGCCACAGACCATGTGAACAGTATGACAGTCACCCGTCCTTAAGCAAAACAACTCAAATCCCGGCATCGAAAAATGAGGGCCATCACTCATGACACAGGGGAAATTGGGGTCCCATTTTTAGATTCTTAAAAGCACAAGAGCAACGTTATTAGAGTTTAAAAGAGAAACTCATGGGCAGGCAAACTATAAACGCCTCAAAAACCACGCTGTTTGATCCTGGCATGGGGTCAGACATGAGGCTGACAAGCAGACACATGGCGGGAAGGAAACTATAGAGAAAGAGTAAGGACATCTGAGATGCCGGGAGTGGGGGGAGGGAGGCAAAGTTGTAAGGAAAGCCTGCTTACTTAGAAAGGGGGTGTAAAAAGAAAAGGAGAAGTCAAAGTGGGCAGACTCGTGACCCTTAACATGGCTGCACCTGTAAGCTTCTGTACTCGGGGAGGGGATTCTGGGAAGATACAGTCCAGCATCTCATTAAAGAACTAATTGTTCTGCCCATGGCTTAGAGTGAGTCCATCTTCTGGGGATGTGTCCCTAACCAAAGTGACTGGTGCAGCCTGTCTGGAGAGCTAGTCCCTCTCAGGCCAAAGAGCTATTCTTTTGACTAGGAATTCCTACTCTACCCCTCAGAGAGAAGAAGGGGGGAAAGTCATGTTTGGTCCCTGGGGAGTCCTATCTGGAGATGGTATCCTGTCCATTGGGCCTTTAGCTGCTTGTGACAAAGAGGCCAGTCTGCCAATGAGTGAGCACTTCTGGCTGAGCCAAGGTGCTCCTAGTATTCCAGTGCTGGACACACTGCCCAGAGTCACTCACGTTCTGCCTGCTCCTAGAAGGGAGCCATGGCAATCAGGACAATCAGGAGAATACCACCACCACCGCCACCACCCCCAGCTCCAGCTGGTGGCACCAGAGAAGCAGAGACTGTAGGGTTTCTGCTGTGATGTAGTGGCAGCGCAGGGCATCTTCCAGGTCACAGAAAGGGACACTGCGAGGAGGCAGCGTTGAGTGTCTGCTGGGAACCCCTGAAGCTGGGCGCCCTGTTGGAACTCAGCGGAATCCCATTGATTCCCCCCTTTTAAGCTCGGGCCACAGGAAGGAGCAGCAATTACTAAAAGTGCTTTCAAATCTCTCTCACCACCATCCCAGCATGACAGGGCCTTGGCTCTTTCCACCAAAACTTTTCAAAGCCCTCCGTTTTTCTTTAGAAGACCACTTTAATTTTATAATGGAATTTTAAAAAAAAAAACCAAAAACTGTCACGCATACTGAATAGTTGTTCTATAGCCATCTCCCTCAGAACTGGCTGGGTTATTGGAG
Organism: Cricetomys ansorgei; assembly: GCA_026225945.1. NCBI lineage: Eukaryota > Metazoa > Chordata > Mammalia > Rodentia > Nesomyidae > Cricetomys > Cricetomys ansorgei. Next base: position 10,439,826 of record JAMJFZ010001881.1, read on the forward strand.
GGAAGATATCTGTCTCCTACCTCAGGGTAACAAATTGTTCTTACAACAAACGATCATTGTGTGAACCTGGAAATATGTCCGGGCCTGAATGGTCTTCACTTCAGTCCTAGGTTAAACTGACATCCCTAAGCTGATTTTCCTTCACAAAATTTGTCCTCCCTTCTCCTGAAAGCATGTTGACATAAGGTGACTCAAGCCACCAGGGAGAAGTTCTGCTTTTGCAGAGTGCTGTTCCAAGGCTGGGGATATAGCTCTGTGGCCAGTGATTGCCTAGCATGCACGAGGTCCCGGGTTCAAAGCCAGTACCATGAGAAAGAAAGGGGCTGTTTCCTTGACCTGTACCACATGACAGGATGGTGTGGTTGTTTGACTAAGCTGTTGCACTTATAGACACTAAAACAAAAACAAAAACAAAACAAAACGAATAACTGGGGCATGACGGCACACACCTTTGATCCCAGCTATTTGGGCAGATCTCTGTCAGTTCAAGGCCAGTCTGGTCTACAGAGTGAGTTCCAGGACAGCCAGAGCTACATAGAGAAGCCCTGTCTTAAAACAATAACAATAGATAGATGATAGATAGATAGATAGATAGATGATAGATAGATGATAGATGATAGATAGATGATAGATGATAGATAGATAGATGATAGATAGATAGATAGATGATAGATAGATAGATGATAGATAGATAGATGATAGATAGATAGATAGATAGATGATAGATAGATGATAGATAGATAGATGATAGATAGATAGATGATAGATAGATAGATAGATAGATGATAGATAGATGATAGATAGATAGATGATAGATAGATAGATAGATAGATGATAGATAGATAGATAGATAGATGATAGATAGATGATAGATAGATAGATGATAGATAGATAGATAGATAGATGATAGATAGATAGATAGATAGATGATAGATAGATGATAGATAGATAGATGATAGATAGATGATAGATAGATAGATAGATAGATGATAGATAGATGATAGATAGATAGATGATAGATAGGTAGATGATAGATAGGTAGATAGATAGATAGCAAAAATAAGAACATAAAAGTGCAGTTGTGAATGATGAGAAACAGAAGTTCTCTCAAAGTTAATACAGTTGGAATCCAGATGAAAGCTGTTAGGGCTCCGATGGGGCACACCTCTTCTCCCAGCTGAGTGTTAAGTGGACTCACGTGACGGACTAGATCCACCCACGCAGGCAAGAAGACAGGCTTTGAAACCCATGACTTGGTCTTTCTTTTTAACGCTCTGAGTTCAGAGCTCACCTTAAAATATGCCCCATTATCACCAGGAAGAGAATTTTGAACATATTTTCTCCGCCCCCCCCCCTCTGTGTGTGTGTGTGTGTGTGTGTGTGTGTGTGTGTGTGTGTGTGTGTGTTTGTGTATGACCTCCTGCATTGCTGGAATATGACCATGTGTCTAGGACATGAGGCTAACCCGCAGTAGGCAGAGGAAAGCCAAGCTCTGCCTGCAAGAGAGAGAGGAAGGCTAACCTCTCCCCTCCTGAGCGGGTGTCAAGAGTCCAGTGTGAAGAGGCAAGGGATGCATCTGGGGGCTGTTGACGGCCCCTGAACTTGGACATCAGACTTGCTGGGCATGGATGGACATCATGAGGTCCCAGCCTGGGCAATGGGCACTAAGTCGTATCCTTTCAACGTCACAAACATCACACCACGAGAAGCTGAAGACACTCCAGGAAATCGGCATACACACTGCTGACAGGCAGCAGTCATCCCCGGGCTAATCCGTGCTCTTCCCCAGGCTAAGGGCCCCCTGGCAGAATGAGGCATATAGAGGAATGAGCTGTGAAGGCTAAAAGGGCAGAATCACACGGGTCACGTGATTGTCCTCAGGCTCGAGGCCAGATCCTGAAGGGCGCAAAAGGTCTCCACACCAGGAGATGTTGCGTGTGTCAGAGCCCCTCGCAAGCTGTTCTCCTTCACACTCTCAGCGTCTATGCAAGAGGTGTGGGGGTGGCTACCTCATCCCTCCTGTGGCCATTCAGGAAAAGGGGGGAGGTCTGTGTTTTGTCCATCTGTCCCTCTCAGGACACTACCCCATGCCTTCTACAGACAACCGTCCCCACCTGCTTCTCTTCTGTCATGGGTGATGGATGGAGGGGAATGGATGGCTGCAGAATGGGTTCAGCCTGAGGAAACCCGGGGGGGGGGGGTGGAGAACGATGACTCTAACTCAAGTCACTTGGAGGTAGAGACCTAGAGACAATGTAGAGACCATGAGTAGTAGGAAAACATCCAGGACCTCCTTTGAGAAGAAGGGAACAGGAAGTGCTCCTGGATGACGGTCCTTCCACATGTGCACAGAACCCTTAGAGGCTGAGCGTGGGCTGTGGGGAAGGATTTTGATTATAGAGCCACAGGTCTGCCTATGTAGAAGCTGCAGATGGGAGAGACAGAGAAGTGAAGGCCAGAATGGGTACCGGTGGGCAAGGGCCCTTGGGTGTTCTCTGGACCATTCAGAGCATGTGGAGGAAGGGCTCCAGGTGCCGAGAACGATGCCCCAGATCCCTGCAAAGGCACGGAGACTTCAGGCAACTGCCCAGAAGCCGGATCCCCATGAGTGCTGCAGGTCCTAGTACTCCAGAGCTCCCCACTCCAAAGAAGGCAACCTTCCTGTGGGCTGTGTTTCCTCAACGGCCACTGCCACTTCTGTCAAGCCCTCAGGTGGAAGGCACATACACTTGAAGCTCTAGTTGACAGGATTGTCAAGGTACATCAGCCCAAGTCCATGTGTCTTGAATAAGTACCGACTGTTGGCATACTGTGGGCGGATCCGGGTAAAGTGAAGAAAGGTGCAAGGAAAATGGTCAGCAGTGATTCACAAATGGCCTGGGGTGACATGTCTTCATAGGGGCTAGGAGACTGTCGAAGCCTAGCTAACACACCGGCCTCCTGTGATCTGTGGTAGGCCTGTCTGCCCTCCTTAGAGGCATCTCACAGGCAATGCTACAAGGACAGAGTCTGCATACCTTGCATCAGACAATTCAGGGCAGTAGGTCACCAGGTTCAACCGTCGTCCCACTGGCAAATCCAGAGCCCACTGAAGTTCAAGGAGGAGCCCTCAGAAGGGGAGAGGCTTCCTTAAGGTCACTAAGCTCACCATGGCAGCACACAGAGGAATGGGACAGCTGAGGCCAAGGGCAGACAGACTGGGCCCAAATTGTGACTGTCCCATCAATCAGCAATGTTGGCCAAGGGATGTGACCAGCTGTGTCCAGTGCCCCAACATGAACCTCAGGAGCATTGGCAGCCTCGTTGGTGATGGATGGACACTCACAGAAGCAATGCCTTTCATCCTGAAACACTCATCCTTGGGCTCTAGAGGGGCTAGGTCTTTAAGTCACACATCTCTCTTTCTCTCATGGTGTCGATAAAGGCTGTTAATCTCGCCTTGGGTCTCTGTCATCAACAGCTGCGTTCAAAAAAAGACCCACAACTTGATAAAACAACAGATTTTTATGGTAGCACAGATTTTTGAGTCAGGAACAGAAGCAGCATGAATGAGTGGTTCTAGCTCAGGGTCTCTGGTGCGGTTTCATAAAAAACATTGTCCTGGGGGAGCAATGAGATGGCTCAGAAGGTAAAGGAGCTTGCTACCGAAATTGGTGATCTTGATCCTGGGCCCCATGTGGTGGAAGGAAAGAACGGAGTCCTGCAAGTTGTGCTCCAACCTCCACACTTCTGCAAGCAGGCTCCACACACATACACACACATACACACACACACACACACACACACGCACACACGCACACAAATAAATAAATAAATAAATAAATGTAATAGTTTTTGATTGGCCTGGGCTGCAGATATAAAGGCTTGGCCGTAGGATCTGTCTCCAAGATGATGCTCTCCCAACAGCTATTAGAAAAGCCCTCCATTCCTGTGGACTCTACAATGTAGCGCTTCCAGCAGAAGGCTTTGCTGTCTTACCAGCGGAAGAGTGTCTCCTAGTGTTTCCTAGCACTATGCTGGCTTTCCTTGAGAGCCAGTGTATCAGATTCTTTTCTCATTGTTATGCAAAAATACCTGATAAAAGCAACTTAAAGATGGAAGGGGTATTTTTACCTTACAGGTCAAGGGACTGTCTATCACGACAGGAAAGGCATGTCAGCAGGAGCGTGACAACTGGTCACACTGTATCCACACGGGAAGCACCCAGGGATGAATACTGTGCTCAGCTCATGCTCTCATTTTATTCAGCCAGGGCTCCAGCCCCTGGAATGGTGCTGCCAGCGTTAGAGTGTGTCTTCTCTCCTCAATCAATGTCCTCTAGAAACTCTCTCAGAGGCAGATGCGCCCAGAGGTGTGTCTCTCAGGTGGTTCTAGATCCTGGCAATATTAACCTTCGCAGTGAGTAGCTCAAGAAAACACCCTTTGGCCCAGCTTGGAAGTCTCCCTCCAGTTCGTTCTGTGCATTTGAATCAAGTCACTAAGTCATCCACACTCATGGGGACAGGAACTAGGCCACACTGCCCCAGGAGAAATGTCAAAGAATTTGGGGACCCATTGAGACCACCACAACTCCTCCTCAATCCTCTGACTTTTGGCTTTTCTTACATGGCCCAGAACTCTGTCCAGGGACCTTGGCAAGCAGGGGAGTGCTGGTCGACTTCTCTGCTGTACAGAACACTTGAGAAAGTCAGGGTCTTATACTTGAGATGGGGGTGTCCTAGAGTCCACAGAGACCTTTCTTGGCCATTGTGTCCCATCTTCCGCCAGGGTGGATTTGATGTATCATGGCTTACGGTTTCCGAGGTTTCCGTTCCCTGGCCACTTGGCTTTGTTGCATCTGGGCCTGTGGTGAGGCAGAACAGCATGATGGGAGGGCATGGCAGTTAGAAGCAAAGAAAGGATGAGTAGCGGAACACACCTTCAGGTTAGGGTGTGGCTCCGTTGGTGCAGCATTTGCCTAGTGTGCAGGAATCACTGGGTTCAACCCCTAGCACTGCAAAAGCAGAGTGCAGTGCTACATGCCTGTAATCCCGGCACTTGGATGGGATTGGGGAAGGTGGGGGAATCACAAGTTCCTGATTATCTTCTCTTCAGAGTAAGTTCAAGGCCAGTGTAGTCTGCATGAATCTCCACCCACCCCACCCCCATTCTCTGAGAGATATATATCACAGAGCGAAAGCACCCCCCGCCCCAATTAACCTACTTCCTCCAACAAGACCTGACCTCCTAAGTGGTCACCACCTCCAAGCAGTCCCACCAGCTTGGGACAAAGCCTTCGACCATCTTTAGGCGACGTTCCAGCTCCAAGCTGTACTAGGAGCCTCTTGGTATTTGCAGCGTTAGGCTGAACTGGAGATAACATACCCATTATCTTTGAGGAGCCTGTCAAGGTCTAGGATGGCCCTGGAGGACACAGCTGATCTGATAAGACCACCAGAAGGCAGAAGCCCACCCTTGTCATCAGACTAGCTCAGGGCTGATGTCCAGAGCCGGGTGGAGGACCTGACAGCAGAGTCCTTAAGACCATCCTGGTTGTTGCAGTTTCCAGTGCAGCTAAGGCTGAGCTAGCCAGAAGCTCGTGCCTGAAAATGGAGAGAGTAGCAGGCAGTAGGTGGTATCTCTGTTTCCAGTTTCCGCTAGGATGGGCGTTGCAGGACTGCTTGTTGGAGGGTAGGTTCCTGGGCAGAGCACAGGTGATCTTTTACCATGACCAATACAGGGGACGTTGTAGGGCTGAGGGGAAACGTGAGCCAGTTGGGAGCCATAGCTGGCAAATGCGTTCTCCAGGCTGCCTAGCCGCAAGCCCAAGCAAACGACTTCTCAGGGCTCCTCCTAGCTCTGCACGGAGTGGAGAAGGCAGAAAGAGCTTAGGAACCAAGAGTTTAGTCTCAGGAAACTCCCAGGGAAACTTTCATTGGATACGGGCCCTGCACCCTCCCTCGGGGAAGCAGACTGTAGATGAGGCAAATGACGCAGGCAGGCTCCGCTTTCCCTTGAGTGCTGAGATGTGCCCAGGGAGTTGGTGTCCTGGGGCTCCCTGGAGCCCCTCTGGGACTGTCCACGCCCTCAACAGCTTTGGTAGCAGTGGGTGTGTTGGCTAGAGTTGACAGCTCCCCCAACACCCACGCAAGATGGCTCTGAACAGAAATAAAACCTGCCACTCACGCCAGAGGGGCTCTCAAGCTCCCCTGTGAGTCAGCGCCGCACGTGCAAGCCCAGAATATTCTGGGTGGACAGATGGCGGGGAAGGGGGAGGGAACAAAACCAGGCTGAGCGCAAACTGGCAGAGCCGAGGATTGTGTGGGAGGAGAGACCGACAAAAGGAAGGCTTGGCCTTGCCTCCATTGTCACCTGCTCTGTGGCCACGGAACAGTTCTTTGTGGCCTCAGATTCTCCATCTGTAAAATGGGGCTGTCATGAATAAAGGTGATAATGCATGTGACGGCCAGCTCAGCTCTGGAGACTGTCTGAGCTGAGTCCTGGCTCTGGGCAGGTCCCCTGGACTCTAAAGCCTTAGTCTCCTCACTTTTAAAGTAGACAGCTGTGGAGACTCAACACACTGACCTACAAAAAAGATGTAGACTATATTGTACATGCCCAGGTGCACACACTATGTGTCAGGGAGCCCTGGGGGCCATGCCTGCCACTCTGTAGGTTCAACGCCCTCCGTGAGCATGCGCCTGCCATGGCGCTGGATGCAGCTGAGAAAGGAAAGGACATTGGGCGTTCCTGAACTGTGGTGGCAGGCTACAGTTCTAAGTATTTTCACTCCGAGTGTAACAGGTCCCTACACCTTAGTAGGGCCCCAGGCCTAGTACAGCTGATGCCACGATGGAAGTACCATTCAGGACTCAGAAGCCAGCAACACGAGGCGGCAGCCCCTGCCAGAGTGAAAAAAAAGACCTATAGTTCTCGGAAGGTCCCTAACCATACTAACCTTGCTTTTTGGCTTCTGTAGTTCCACTTCTGGCTAACTGTTCTTGCTAAGTGAGGCGTGCCAACCAGGATGTGGTTTTTGCTCTTAAAATCCCAACCTGAGCAAGGCCTGGGGCTGTACTGGGGTCCTGAACACCCAGTCTAGTTGCCAAATGGCTAATAAAGACTTTCTATTGGCTAAGACCCATGTCCAAGTAGTCTTCTGTGGTCCACAACACAAGTCTCCTGTTGTGTCATCTCCCTCCTTTCTCTCCTGCCCCGTGTTACTTCCACACCCTTCACCCCTACAAGGTCTATTGTCCCATTTCTTCTGGGGACTAATCAGTTTGACAAACTTGAACTGCAGTCTTTTTTAAAGATGAAACCCTATAGAGTTCGCAGGAAGTTGGGAAGCAGGACAAAGAGACCACAGCCCAGAGCTCAGGAGGCACATAGTGTTCCTTTGGAAGAAGTAGGTATAATCTTAGGACAGGTGGAATAACAGCTCTGACCCATTTCAGGGTGTTGCTCCCTAGTTCTTGCTGTACCTCAGAGTCATCAGAGAATTTAAAAGATGCCCAGACCTAGGATCTCCCAGAGTCTGCTAGGGATATGGTTGAGACATCAAGAGCTGTCCTTGATACCCATGATGCTCGTGTTCTGCTGGGCCTGAGGGCCAGAGTTCAGGAATTATGAGAGTTTGCTTTGTTTGTTTGAAACAGGGTCTCAGTCAGGTTCTCCTGGAACTTGCTATGTAGCAGAAGATGACCGTGAGCGCTGATCCTTGTACCTCAGGCACTGGAGTGCTGAGATTACAGGAGACTGCTGACACAGCCAACTTGGGCCATGTTGTTTTTTATAAGCAATGTTTCTCTGTTGTAACTCTGGCTGTCCTGGAACTCACTCTGTAGATCAGGCTGGCCTTGAACTCACAGAGATCTGCCTGCCTCTGCCTCCCGAGTGCTGGGATTAAAGGTGTGTACCACCACTGCCCAATGAGTCACAGTTTTTAACCCTCAGCATGCTCAAGAACCACCAGTAGGGCTTGTTAAAACACAGATTCCCAAGGTGTGCCTGGCTCTTCTAACTCAGCAGGACTGGCTACAAGTTGCACTTTTTTAAAGATTTATTTTTAGTTTTAATTATGGATATATATGAAGTGTTCATCTGTGTGTGGGTCTGTGCACATGAGTGCAGAGTTACCCTCAGAGACCTAAGGGGGCGTTAATCCCTGAGAGCAGGAGTTACAAGGGGATGTGAGCTGCTAGATGTGGATCCTAGAAACCAAAGGGTCCTCTGCAAGAGCAGTACACTTTCTTAATCACTGACCAAATGCTACCGATACAGCTGCTTGCCTGGAAGACAGTATGAAAAACCACTGCTTAAGAGAGGGCCATCAATCAGCAACACTATGGCTGGCCTTTGGGCCAAATGCAGCTTGTTTTTGTAAATAAAGTTCATTTGCAAATTGGCTAAGACTGCCATCAGGAAGATAAGAGTTAAAGGTAAACACAGAAATCACATGCCTTGCACAGCCTAAAATGCTTATTGCCTGGCTCTCTACAAAAAATGTCTGACTCCAGTTCTAGGGACCTGAGGAAGCACAGCGAGCAGAATCCTGTGTCCCCAGTGACTGTCTGAAATGACCTGGGATGTCATACAAAGCGGAAGTACCCAGTAGCATTGTTTAAACCACTGCACTTGGGGGCCCTCTGCTTCCACGATATTCTAAATTATGGCTCTAGTACATCCTGGCTCTCCTTATGGCCTGTTGAGCCTCAGTTTCTCCATCTGTAAAGTATCTTAGGTCCTTCACCACCACAGTTGAGGGATGCTGTGAGGACTTTTCCTGGGGAGACCTGCATAAATGAGTGTTCCCTCCAAATAGGGCACCAATAACAGACCCAAGTTACGATTCTACTCAAGTCTAGCTGGTAAACCAAAGAGTTTATTAGGCTTGCCCACAGGAGCATGGGTGACCCCAAAGCAGACACATGACCAGAAGGTCTCATCCCAGCATGGATGAAGACTTCCCCACAGCTACACTGGTGAGTCTCCCTTCTAACCTCTCAGATGCTGTACATCCTATCGCCTTCGGAGATCACAAGACTGTGTAACTGGGACAGAATGGTGTTCAACCATCAGAGAGGGAAAGGGTGGGGAGGCTGAAATCTCAAGTGAGAGTCTGATAACTCTCTCTACCCACTAACTCTATGAAGGAGCACCAACAGACCTGATATTGAGGGTCTCTTGCGAGCACTCACAGCTGCTCTGATGTATGCGGTAATTGTTATACTAGGGGCCGGCAGTATTCCCCAGCCAGGAGGAAAGTCATTGCTTTCCCTCGAGAACTCCCAGTTGGCTCAGGAAAGCAGATCACAATCTGACACACAGAAGACGTGTTTGCCGAACGCACTAGGTATGTGTTTTCTCTCGAACTGAAGCACACGCCGCTGCCACCCTCACTCCTGCAGCAAGGCTCTCTTTGACTTGGGGGCCGTCACCAGCTGTTCACTTACAGAAGTGTCCTCCTCAGCTCCAAGGAGCCAGTCTTGGAACTGATTTAAAATAACAGTCTCTCTAGGTGGGGAACTCTCCGGTTAGGCTAGAGAGTGAGGAAAGCAGCTTTAAGTGGCCGCCCACAGCCAGGGGGTGCTACTCAAGAGCACTGCATGCCAAGGCCAGTAATTACACAGCTTCTGTTTGATTCCACTTACTACCAGCTGTGGAGTGGGGCTGCCTCGCCCCCCTACTGGTGGAGAGAGGGTTGCTCAGTCAAAAGTCCATCTGGATCATCTGCTGCATGTCAAATACTGTACAAAGGAGCTGGGGTGGGGGAGAACACATGAGAATCAGACCCAGAAATACCACCAGCAGCTGTGCCTTGCAGGACTCAGTCTGGAAAGGGGCCAAGAGGCACCAGATCTATGGGCTCAGAGGTAAACCAGGGTGACGGTGTGCATCTGTAACCCCAGCCGTGGGAAAAAGAGGAGGGAGGATTTCAAGATCAAGATCAGCCTGGACTATCTAATGAGACCTTATCAAAAACAAACAGCCAGATGTGGTGGCTCACACCTGTAAATCTAGTGCTTGGGAGTGACAGAGTCAGGAGTTCAAGGTTATCCTTGGATACATAGCAAGTTTGAAGCTAACCTGTGCTATATAAGTCACTGTCTCAAAAAACCAAAACCAGGGACTGAGGAGACAGCTGTCAACAATGTGTTTACTTACCATTTAAGCATAAAGAAGTTTAATACCCAGAGCCCACGTAGAAAACTGGGTGTTGTCACACACACATGTACCCCAGCACTGGAAGGTGGAGTCAGGTACATCCCTGGGGTTCACTGGCCAGTCAGTCTATCCTAATCAGTGAACCCCAGGTCCCAGTGAGTTTTTATCTCAAAAATCAAGGTAGACAGCTCCTGAGAAACTATACCCAAGGCTGGCCTCTGGATCTTCATATGTCCTTGTATACACAGCCACCTGCATGCACACAGGTATACCTTTATAGCGCGTGTGCACGCGCACACACACACACACACACTCTCACACACACACATACCCCCACACACATACACTCATATACACACACACATACACACACCACACCACAAACACACACATATACACACACATATACACACACATACACACACAAACACACACACACAAACACACACACACAATAACACACACATATACACACATACACACACACACACAAACACACACACACACACATACACACACACGCACATACACATACACACGCACCAAAATGATAACAAAGCTTCTATATAAAGGCTTCAGGGTGCCAGGGACCCTCTGGGCCCAGATCTTTGTTCTAAAAGTTAGACACGTACCAGCCAATACAGGTTTCTATCACTCTGAACTTGAACTTTGTGAAAAGGACAAAGAACGTATTTTTTTTGCATGGCTGAGTTCTCCTAGACTTAAAACAAGAGTTAATACAATTAAACTAGGTATAAAATATTTTATTATCTCTTAAAATTTATATTTATTAGTGTGTGTGTGTATGTGTGTGTGTGTGTGTGTACATACCATAGCACACACTTGAAAGTCAAAGGACAACTTCGTGGAGTTGGTTCTCTCTTTCCACTTTTACTCTAGGATTGAACTCAGGTCCCCAGGCCTGCTGGCAAGCACTCTTACCCACGGAGCCGGCTCCATGACCCTCGATTATCTTTATTGGCCAGTGCTTACACGATATCCACTGTGGGTAGCATGCTCCTCTCAGCACTGACTCAATCATCACACATTAGTGGGGCTTCGCAGATGAGGACACTAAGGCCCAGCGAGTCTCTTCCCTGAGGGAACCTCACTGGTGCCTCACTGACCTGTCTACAATACTCTGCACTGGGGTCTAACGTAAGAAACCTATAGTCAGAAGGGGCTAAGAAGACACCCCTGATTGTCTCCTGACCTAATTAGCATTTGTTTCTGTTTTGAGACATGGTCACCTTGAACTGACTTTGAACCTCTGATCCCTATCCTTCCCCCTCTGAAAGTGGGATTATAGCCATCCACCATCATACCAGGTTTTTGAGGTGCTGGAAATCGCATGCTAGGCCAGAGCTCTACCAACCAAGCTGCAGTCCCATTTCCTGGATTTGTTCTTTATTTTGCAGACGTGGGCTGCCTCTCGGCCCCCAACCCACAGGAGATAGTGAGCCGGCATCCCCACCCGACCCCCACACTTGTCCACCCCCCTCACTTTCTTTGCTAATTGTCACCTCCTTTGTCTGCTTAAAGCCCACCTGAGGGGAGTCCTCAGCAGCTCCCTTCTTGAGGCTGGTGTCCTCTGAAACAATCTGCTGAATGCCAGGACAGACACCCCCATCTTGATGTGCCTTTGCTTTGCTCTCTGCCCAGGGTGTTTTGTGATGGTACCACCCATACAGCATCCCCTGCCTGTCCTCCCTGTCTCCACTGGGTGAGCTTGGGAGGGGACTAATCTGCATCTTCGTGTAGGGAAAGTAACTCCTCGATTGCAACAGATCCTCCACTTGGCAAAACTTCAAATGTCTGACCCTTCCTGAACAGTCTCATCCATCATTGCCATCTTCAGCTGCCCGGGAGTGTTCCTGTTTAACCTGGTTTCTTATGCACAATCCTGGGGGCTCCGTACCTGGGTAGGAGGCTGTCATAAAGGCAAGGGGGAAGCTGGTGACTCAGAAGCCCCCTGAAGTCTTTGGAAGTACCTAGGCATCAGCCACTTGAGAGCCATCCAAAGCCACCCTAAGCAGAGAAAGCATGCTGGACAGGCAGGACCCATGGAGGGGCAGTTTGAAGACACAGCTCCAAGAACTTTCTCTGAGCCTGACCCAATGAAGAGTAGAGAAGGAGGAAGAATAGGAGACAGAGGCCCTAAACAGAGTCAGCAGCAGCAGTAGAGGCAGCAACAGCAGCAGCTAGTTTTTCCCACTGAGGGGCAGGAACATACTTAATGATATTCCTACTGACAGAAAGACATGCGCTGTTCGCATCCTTTCTCAAGACCGAGCAACCTGGCTAGAAGACAGACACACACCCATCATGAGCACTCAGGACTGAGGCCCGACACCTGCAGAGGCTGCAGGGGAGAACCAGGCTGCAAAAGAAATGATACACCTTGACTGGCCAGAAAAGGATGACCATAATCCTCCAGGCAGAAGGAAAAAAGTTGGTTCATTTAAGGTGTTCATTCATTCAAGAAGTATTTCTTATGGAGTTGGGGGTGCGGCTTAGTCTACAGAGTGCTTGCTGAGCATAGAAAAGCTCTGGGTTTGATCCCCAGCACTGTGTGAACTGGGTATGGTAGGTGCACATCTGTAATCCGAACTCTGCAGATGGAGGCAGGAGGATCATGACCTCGGGGTCATTCTCTTATGTGTGGTGAGTTTGAGACCAGACTCTGTCTTACACACAGAAAGAAATATTTCTTGATCTCGACCCAGCACATATGCTAGGGACACAAAGATGAGCAGAAGGCGACCTCTCTCTTGAACAAGGGTTGGGGGAGGGGGAGGCAAGCAGGGCAGCTAGGACCCCAAACACAGAGGCAGTCCCTATCAGATGCCAATATGACAGTATGACAGAGAGCAGGCATCTCTCTACAGTCTACAGTTGGTCCCCTCAGCACCTTGCTGCTCATCCCCTGCTCCCAAGGGATCAGAGATTATGACCGGCAGAGGCCTAAGGGTGGGTGGGAAGCTGTGAGCTCCTTAGCATGACATTCAAGGCTCTCAGGACTCTATCTACCATCTGAGAACACCGCTTTTTAAAAGATTTCTTAATTTTTATGTATGTATGTGCGCGTGTGCACATGTGTGCAGAGACCTGAAGATCCCCTGGAGCTGGAGTTTCAGGCACTTGTGAGCTGGCTGAGACTGAGCTCTGGTCCTCTGAAGAGCAGCAAGACCTCTTAAGCACTCATCATCCCTCCAGCCTCACTGAAGATACCTCTTGCCCTTTCCCCTCCAGCTCCTGCCTAACAAACCACACTTCTTGTGGTACCCATCTGACCATCTACCCATTAACATGGTACCCATCTCCATGCCTAAACCCCACCCCACCCCCACTGTCCACTCCTGGAGTTCACCTGCTGGGCCAACTCCTATCTTCACCATTGCTCAGTGAAATCCCTTCTGTCTCTGTACCCTCAGCCCCAGAAATAGAGCTGGTGAGTTCAGTGTCCAAGATAATGACAATAAAGGTGTCTTCAAAACACCCCCACTCCAGAGAGGGGGCAGGTGCGGCTGCAGGGGAGGTATTATAGAGCATGGCTCCCGGGAGCTTTCCATCTCACAAGCATCGGAGGAAACGTCTTTTCATCTCATCAACATCCTTTGTCATTACACCATCAGAAACCATTTTACCCAAATGTCACACCCTCTCTTGGTGGCTGGTCTGGGGCTGTTGGTCACAGCTGGGTTTCCCTCTGTGAACTCTGGAAGCCATTGTGTGCCACCATTAGAACAGCCCTTGGAGCTCCTCTCTGCATTTACCTCCGCAGTCGACCCTGCTCATTTCCAGATATCAGGGCCATGGTAGAGTCAGAGCAGCTGGTGAGCTGAGGGAAGTGCTGGGGATCAGAGGCAGCTACAGGGGAGGGTCAGACAAAATGCCCCAAGGGAGGTTGCTGCTAAAATGCCTTCCCAGGAGCCATGTAAGCAATGTTTACTCCTTTCCCTAAGATCCCAATAATAAACCAAAACATTATTCCACCAAAGTTCACTGGGGCAACCAACAAACTTACTGGGCTTCCTTAGAGAGCGTAAGTGAGGGGTTATTTTACAGGGGCATGGGCACTCCTCCCCCGGTAGGCCATATCTGAAAAGCCTTTACCTGGCAAGGATGAGGACTTTCCTACCACATAGTGGACACCTCCCGCCCAATCTTCCTTGGCCTATATACCCTAGCTCAGTCCCAAGGTCACATACAGCTAAGGCAGAGTTGTATACAATGGATGGTAGAAAGTTGTTGGATCCTCAGATAAGGGTCTCAGGATCCTTCCCTCCACAGGTGGCTGTAAACAGTCAACAAGCCCAGCAGGGATGGTCTTTTGCAAAGCCTGTATAACCGAATGCCCCAAGATGGCAGTTGCTTGGCTCAGTCAGCCAGAGAGGGATGGGAGAAGGGAGACAGCCTTCTAGGTGGGCCCTCTGATTCAGAGCAAAGCCAAGTGGCTCCGGGAGATGGAAGAGTTGAAGAGGCCTGACTGCCTGTCTCTGCTCAGGAGATGCCTTCCTCAGAAATCTTGCCTGGGAAAAACAGCGGGGAAATTACAGCTCCTGTTGTCAGTTCTCCCACGGAACTAAAAACAGCCTGTTGGTCCCACACACTCTGTATCCAGATGGCTCTGAGGCCTCTCCAACCCAAGGAGGCTGAGGAATTGAGGGTACCAGTCTGGGAAAAGACCTTCGAAAGAGACTGGGTTTGCTGCCAAGGACAGAGATCACAGAGTGGTCCTCTATATTCTCCTGCTTCCACTAGGACCGGGTAGCCTAGGAAAGACATGATGGACGGCTCTGCCCCTTTTATCTTGATGGGGTGGGCCTGGTAAGGTGAGGGCATGCAAGCATTAGATATGAACTAGCCCTTCTGCATGAGTACCCCTTGGGGTACCCCTCTAATCTGAGAAAAGAGGCAGGGGTGAGGAGCACCCCTTGAGGATCCTGAGTAGGTAAGTCTCAGGTGCACCCCCATGTGGCTATTAGGGTCTAGATGCTTAGCCCGCTCCATTTCTCACCTCAGGATCCTTAAAGCAGTGAGGACCACCTAGGGGGCAGGGACTGTGCTCCAAATTAACTGCCCCAGTCTCCTTCCAAGACCTTGGTCTGTGTCTCCTCCCCCACCCCATCCTTGGTCAAGAATGAGTGCCTAGGACTGTCTGGAAGAAAAGCATTAGGTCCAGTCTTGGCAGAGGGAAGGAGAGGGAGCACAAGGTTTAGGGATGGGCCGCTGCCACAAATGCAGACGGGAGGGTGTGATGGGGAGGGTATGGCCGACCACATCAGAGGGCCTCCAAAAAGGTCGCCAGGCCCAGCTTGGCCTGCCTGCCTGCCTTCCTAGTTTCCATCACTCGGCCTTCCTGCCACAGCTCTCCCCTATTTCCATGCAGCGGGGCAGGGAAATGACTCAGCCAGGAACGTGCTTGCTGTCCACGCATGAGGACCTAAGTTCAGAATCCCAGGATTCACCTAAAAGCTGAGCAGGTCAGTCGCATGCGCGCATCTCTAATCCCAGGGCTAGAGATGCAGAGGCACGTGGATCCCTGCAACTCACTGGCAGCCAGTCTAACAGAATCAGTGAGCTCCAGGTTCAGTGAGAGGCCCTGTTTGGAAAAATAAGGTACAAGGAGATTGAAGAAGACACCCAGTGCCAGCCTCTGGTCTCTACCTGCACACACACACACACACACACACACACACACACACACGGACGGGACGGACGGTCCACCAACACCACCACACACACACATATGCACTCCCTCACATGGGCACATATGTCATTCCCTGTCCTTCAGCTATCTAGCTATGTCTACAAAGGGCCACTGAGGAGGATATGCACTCTGGCGGCTCCCAGCATAAACGGCCTGCCCATCTGCGGAGGCTGTTTTCCAAGCCAGTGGGATGCAGTGGGTCCTCGGTGGAACAGCACAGGAGCTGAGGGAGGACCACAAAGTTCTGGCAGCAGCGTCTGGATATGGACAGGGCTGCTGACATGGGTGTGGGTCTCATCAGACCTCAGCCGTTCACGCCTCACAGCTTTCCTCCACCGTCCCCTGAGTCTGAGGTCTCCTCTACCTTGCAGTTTGGCTCGCTGCCTCTCACTTTGCTAAACATAACACACAGAAGGCTGTGAAAGGCACAGAAGTGGATCTAATACCGTGATGAAATAAAAATACAGGCTTATAATAGCTGCCGTTCATTAGCCCTGGTCCTGTGCCAGAAGCAATACCACACATCTCACATCACAAGCTCTCCTAATCCCTACAACACTTGTAAGGCAGGCACCCTTGTCATCCCAGGCTGCAGAGAGGCAGCCTGAGAGGGCTTGAGTAACTTGTCTCATGTAACACCGCTCTAAATGGAGATCTGCTTTGTTTTTTGTTTTTTTCTAATTCCCATAGTTGCAACTCTCCTTTTGCCACTCTCAGACTGGATAGGACCCAGCTCAAAGCTCTGTTCTCCATGCCTGTGTTGTTATGCGTACTTTGTCTGAGGCTGTTTTCAGACCACTATGGCAGAATAGTTAGTGTAGAGAATATAAGCCCTGAAAGTCTAAAATATCATCTGGCCTCTAGGGTTATAAAGGCAAGTTTAGTTTTTGTCTCTTAGCAAGGGATAGGCAAGATCAGGAAAGCCAGGGCACCATTAGTTCTATGGTTTGCTAGAACAGTGTCTGGCACAAAGCAGCTCATAAAGAATCTGATGGGCATGTGGGTGAACAGAGGTGGATGGATGGTTGGGTAGGTAGGTGGATGGGTAGGATAGTGGGTAGGTATGTGAGTGGGTGAGTGGGTGGGTGGATAAAGGGATAGGTGGATTGCTGGTTGGCTGGTTGGGTGGGAAGATGGATGAGTGATTGGGTAGATGGAAAGAAGGATGGGTGAGTGGATGGATGGATGGATGGATGGATGGATGGATGGATGGATGGGAGGAAGGGAGGATGCATGCATAGGTGGGTGGGTATATGGATGGGTAATTTGAATGGGTAGATACATGGGTGATAGGATGATTGATAGATAGATAGGTAGATAGATAGATAGATAGATAGATAGATAGATAGATAGATAATCTTAGACCAGTTGTTTCCAGAGTATCAACCTAGAACCATCTCAGTCATTCTTCTGCTGTAGAGAAAGCTGAATTAGAGACCTGGCTCACACCCCTTAGGAGGCCCACAGCAAAGCAGGTGCTTCAGCCTCCAGCTCAGTGAGTGGAAAAGGGCTTGGAGAGGGAGTCATGCCCAGGTCCTGTCCCTTTCTTCAAGATCAGCAATGGTCAGGATCAGGAAAGGACAGCAAGAAGTCTTCTCTACACTCTGGGGACAGTGAGAAGCAGGCAGTGGACGAAAGGTCCAGGCGTCCCTGTAAGTCCATCCCGTCACAAGGGTGAGTCCTGGCCCTCACTAGCAGGTGGTCCGTAATGGGTCCATACCTCAGGGCTGACAGAGAAAACAGGAGAAGAGGCACCGCTACAGCACACTCCCCTGGGCTTTACTCTGCACAGAGGCCTCAAAAGCAATGTTAAGAGCCCATCCAAGCAGCATCGGTGCAGGCTTCTGTGTATACCCGCATGCAGGTTTTTATGTTTACACATATATGTACATATCAATTAAAAACTCAGCATGAGGGCTAGCAACATGGCTTAGTGTACAAAGATGCTCACTGCAAAGCCTGATGACCTAAGTTCAATTCCCAGGAACCACAAGGTAGAAAGAACCAACTCCTACAAGCTGTCCTCTGACCTCCATATATATGCTGTGTCTGTTCATGGCCCTCCCACTAAACGCTCATATGCACACAATCAATAAATAAAAATAACAGATTTTAAAACCTCACTATGAGCCAGGCGTGGCGGCTTATTCCTTTAATCTTAACACTCGGGAGGCAGAGGCAGGGAGATCTCTGAGTTCGAGGCCAGCTTGGTCTAAAGAGCAAATTCCAGGAAACACAGAGAAACCCTGTCTCAAACGAACAAAGCCTCACTATGAGAAAGATTCAGTCTGGTGCCTATGTTAAACGCCCCATCCCCTTCACCAGTTCAGGTTGATGTTTAACAACGACAGAGTCAGCTTTCCTCAGAGCCTCTATTTCTGCACCTAAAAAAGATGGTAATTTTTGCAGGCTGTCGAAACTCTACAGGTTATAGGTGTTCTCCCATACTTTAGGAGACAGAGGGATGTGTTGCCCTGATGTCCCTTCAAAGAGGGAGGTGCTGCTCACATGGGAAGTAGGGCAGGGGCTAGGGTCTGCACAAAGCCACTAGCTATCAGCTCCATGGTCAGACCGCTCCCTGGGTAACTGAACACCTAAGCAGAGAGGCACACAAAGGTAATTCCATTTTGCCCGGACCCAGGACACGTGACAAGAAGGACTTGATCTAGAGCTGTGTGGAGTGGTCTCAGCCTTTTAGACCCTCTCGGTTTCATTTTCCCCTCCGTCTCAATCCTGTTTCACCTGGTTCCCTTCATGCCTGTCAACCCCAGTACACAATCTCACTCCACCAACTAGGCCATGGCGCATTCTGTGACTTGGAACTGAGACTACCAGGTGGAGCTAGGATTTAAACGCATCTCTGCCTGTGAAGCCCTTCCCGCTCTGTAATCAAGGCCTTAGGCTGAGATCACAAGCCAAATACTACAGTGGGGCCGTAACCAGCATCTTCTAGGGGTGCCTTTGTTTTCACCCAGGCACCCCCTTTACTCATGTTGTGGTCTGGCTCCCACATTCTTTCTTCCCTTTGGATATTTGCAGTGTTACTGGAGCGGCCACAGCAACACAATTTATGGTTCATGGGTGGGGATGCTCCCACTCCAGAATGTATTCTAGCCCCAGATACCCCCATCAGGGCCTTGGAAGTGATTTATAGTCTGGCCTCTCCCTCTCTATAAATCTAGAAGCCTGGGCATCACATTTCTCAGAGTAAGAATATGTGCACCTGCGCCTCATGAATACAGCCCCCCTCACCCAACCCCACCTACTCCCTCAAAGAAATGCTCTCCCAAGCCTGCCTGGCTTTCTTCTCTTCTACCCTCCTGGCTCACAGTAGAGCATGCAAGGGGCCTCTCTTCTGCCTGGATGATGTGCAGACTAGATTTGTCCATCATGCTCCCTGGCTGACTTCAGGAAGGGGAGAGAAATTTGATAGACACTAAACCCTCGTGGGTGGCTCAAACTCCACTGCCATTTCTGCCTTCTGTGGGCCTGGACTGTACTAGCCTTTCACACAGGATGTCATAGGATGTGAAACAGGTGTCTACTCTTCTGTAGATTGCTTTTTTTTTTTTATCAGAAACACACACACACACACACACATACACACACACACACACACACACACACATACACACACACCACACACGGCTCAAGGTCCCTCTCCTCCTGGCTAGAGATGCCTACATGGGCAGGTCACCTGGAGAGTAGCTAACCTGGCCCATCTCTGTTCTCCAAGAAACACAGGCTCTGAATACTCAGTGTCAGTAGCACAAGGGGAAAGTTAAGGCTTGACAAAGGCACAGCAGGCTGAGAAAGGCTGGATGCAGAAGATAAACCAGGGAAGAAAAATCTTCAAGATGTTCCAGACTTAAGATTTTCAAACACTGTGTGTGTCTCTGTGTGTGTGTGTGTGTGTGTGTGTGTGTGTGTGTGGCTTTTGTTGTTGCTGCTGCTTTCAGTACTGGTAATGGAACCCAGGGCCTTGCTCATTACCAAGCAAACACTCTATCCCTGAGCTATATTCTCAGTTCCCAAATTACTCTCAAGAAGCAAAACTTGACTTCTAATCAAACTGCATATTTAGAAAGCCAAGATCTCACACACACACACACACACACACACACACACACACACGAAGAGAGAGAGAGAGAGAGAGAGAGAGAGAGAGAGAGAGGTGTTAGGAGATATACCTTGGTTGGTAGAATGATTGCCTGAGGTCCTGGGTTCCATTCTTAGTTCCTCAGAAGGAAGAAAGGAACGGGGGTGAGGCTCTACGGCCAAGTCACAGCTATGATGCTGGTACTTTGCCAAAATGAGGCCAAAGGACGGCAAGGAGGACAGCAGGGCTGCTTAGCTTCTGAGCAAAGCCGGTATTTGAGCTTCTATCTTGTACAGAGCACAGCAGAAGGCTCTGGGCCCTGGGGGAAGGCCTTCCGCTCCCAGAAGAGGCCAAGCTGCAGCTTTCCTTCGGACTGTTTCTCCCACACCCTGCCTTGCAGAGGCATTTTCAGGGCAATCCCTTGCCACATTCAATTTCTGTCAGCCACTTAGCACTCTGAATAAAATATCAAGCTCTCACCAAGGGCAACTCCAGCAAAAAGTGGATAAAATTGATCCAAGTCTAAAGCAGGGCTTCGGTTCTGGTGACATGCTGGCCCTGGCAGAGGCTGGCTAAGAAGGGTGTTCACACTCTGAATAGAGCAGGCCAGCTGACCGAGGACGGGACGAACTCACGTTCCTCCGCCTACCCAGCCTACCAAGGCCTGGAGCTGCAGTGTTGATGTTGTTTTACACGAATATGAAATGGAAAGAGCATAGCAGGTGCCTAAGACAGACGGAAGAAGAGCCGCCTGACAGCTGTGGCTACAACGGTCCTTCAACCAGCAGCAGCAGAACCTGGGCAGCTGTTAGACATCTACCCTAGGGATCTGCCTAATCAGAAGACCTGGGGGACCCCAGTGACCTGTGATCCCCAGGAGACACCATGCTTACTCAGTTTGACTGTGGCGACCATGGCACCCTGCTCTTGGGCTACTGCGGCCATTCCAGGACTAAGGAGACTGGGGACATAAAGGCCACTGGAGATCAGGCCAGGGAGAGGGATCATGGCTCGTTACTACTGGTTACCGGGACAAGGATAGAGGCAGGATGAAAAACAGCAATGTGGCTCCAGTGGGTGGAGCACAGCAGTCTCATCAGAGAAGGGCAGGGAGAAAGTAAAGGATCAGGGCCTTTCAAGCTCACTCTCGGGCCTGAGCCATTGGCCAGCAGTCAAGAGATGGGCCAGGGAGGACAGGCTCAAGTGGTCCTGGATCTGGAGGATTGTAGAGGTCAGTAAGGGTTCCAGCTAAGCCAGTCTCAAAGCAAAAGGCAGCTTCGGTGTCTGAGGCTGGTGACGGTATGTGCTCCCTCTCTCACACAGTGCTGTACAGAGGTCAGTCCAGGTTACCTTCACAGAGCTCTTCACACATGTCTTCAAGAAGGCATCACCCAGGGGAGGCTTAACCATCCCATTTTAGCCTCTTGAATCCAGGGACACCAGGAGACCTGGGTGACAGAAGGAAATAACTTCAAAGGAGAATGACATAGTTTGGGAGAGTATGCACACTTACTCAGCTTATCTGCGGCTCTTCCCTAGCAGAGTCTACACCTAGGATCACGTGGGTAGTCAGTGCAGGATAACCCAGGCCTCCTGGTTGGGCTCACAGAATACTCATGGATATGCTGAGGATATTTTTCTGTAGTTTGGAAAAGCAACTCCCTTTCAGTCTTGAGACAGAGCTCAGTTGGTAGACGCTTGCCCAGCACACACAAGGCCCCAGGTTTGATTCCCAGCATGGCATAAAACCAAGAGTGCAAGTGTAACCCCAGCATTCAGGGGCCATAGTGAGGTTAGTGTGGGCTACATGAGACCCTGCCTTAAAAGAAAAAAAGCAATTCTCTCACATTTATGGGTTTTAGTTTTTATTTTCCATACAACAAGGAACTGAACTGGGAGAAGTGAGAGGTCCTATCTGGCTCTGACCCTTCAGGACATTTAAAAGGGGTCAAGTCATGTATTTGTGGCACATGCCTACAATCCCAGCACTTGGGAGACAGAGATAAGAAGACCAGGAGTTCAGGGTCGGCATCATCTACACAATGAGTTCAAGGGCGCAGCCTGGGCTATTTGAGATCCTGTTTCAAAAACTCAAAAACCAAAAACCAAATTCAACCAGCCAGCCAAGATGTCCCATGGCTTATGACCAGAAGATGCCTGAGAGAAATGAGGAGCAGAGGGGTTAACTGGAAACAATGACAGCATCAGGTGGGCCCATCTATAGTGGGCTGTGGAACTCACCTCCACCTGCATGATCCGATGGTCCATCTAGTAAACATCCCATAAACTGTGTGGCGTCAATACCTGATAAGCTCTTGTTCCTTTGCAGTAATGATTTTTATATGATTGGCACCTCTGATTAATAAGCTCTCTGCTGACCTAATTATCAGAACCCACAAACTGCTGCATCACCAGGTTGAGGACTGCCGAGTCATGGAATCCTGATGCTGTTGGGCTGACAAGAGTGAGTAGCTCCTAGCTGAGTCAGCATCCAGTGCCAATCTCCGGGTACATCTCTATCCATGCTGTCCTTGGTGCTTTCTGTGTCCTTCTAGAGCTTTCCAAAAGCCAAATCCCACTTTAAGGGCCAGTATAGGTGTACTGGATGGACGTGACTTCAATTGATTTGACAGCTTGGTGGAGAATTGCTACGCTATCATCCTGATAGGTATCCGATGTTCTCAGAAGTCATACAACCTGCACTGTATCCTGATGCTTTGACCTTAAGAAACGTGTCATCCAACTCGCCTTTCCAGTGGCCATTTAACTTCCTGATGGAGCTAATTTCTCTCCCCCAGCTGCCTAGATTGCTTTCATTTTTGTTAGAGCCTCGTATAGTTCAGGTGTGCCTTGAGGATGCTATGTAGTCAACATCTCCCCAGGTCTGTTTTGGTTTGGTTTGGTTTTTGGTTTTTTGAGACAGGGTTTCTCTGTGGTAACTCTGGCTGTCCCGGAACTCGCTCGGTAAACCAGGCTGGCCTCGAACTCACAAAGATCTGCCTGCCTCTGCCTCTTGAGTTCGGGGATTAAGGACATGTGCCACTACCACCTGGCTTGTTTTGTTTTTAATGTGGCTATGGCGTTGAATCCAGGGCTTCGTGCAGGGTAGGCAAATATTCTATCAACTGAGCTACATTCCCAGCCCCTTTCATCTTCATTCATAGCCATACCTAGTGTGTTGTAAACTTTCTGGGAATCCCCAGTTCTCTAGTAAGCCACATAGGTGAACAAGGCCCATCCCTCACCCTCCTTATGTCCTCCACACCCAGCCTAGAACCAGGCTCACTAAGAGTGTTAAATAAGCAGAGTTTTGGTAGGAACCATCTATAGTGAGCCTCCTGTCAGCTTGCAAGAGAGAAGAACCACAGAGTATGCCTAACAAGGGGAAGAAAGTACAGGTCCTGCCTTTCCTTGGGGCACTCGACCTCCCTCACTCCAAAGGTGAACATGGCCCGCACCCCCCCTTCCCAGAGACCCTGCTGGAATTATGGGTATCCTGGCCTTTTCCTGTCTCCAGCAAGCACTCTGCTTTGGTTCCTGAGCCCTCTGGAGAATCCAGCTGGAAGCTCAAGTTTCTCTTTCCAAAAAATAAGATAAAGCCCAGCCAGGCACACGAAAGCTTTTAATGTATTTAAAATGTCATATATGATATCCACAAGTTTTGAAGTTCACTGATGAAACCCCTGAAGACTTTGAGCTTCAAATTAGAGGTAGAATCAGGAGGCTTAGGCTTCAAGTAACTAGAGTAAACAGGGGGGAATTTCCTCTGGGCATCTGGATGGAAACAGTGGTGGCCATGAGCCCAGATACCCCCATCCCAAAGCATACTGTACCACCCTGGCAGCTCCCCACCTCTTCCTAGGCCCTTCTCGGGCGAGTACATCTCTGCTCTACCCCACTGCTGTTCTGCACAGAGGCTCATGGAGCACGAGCTGTTTTGCCTTTGCTTCATTAGACAGCCTTTTAAAATGCATTTGCAAGTCTAGGTTGGGTACAGTGTGTCTCTCAGTGAGAATACTCAGCCAGGTCACCTCAGGAAGGTCGGCTGCTTTTCTTCCTTCTTCTCCCCTCCCATGTCAGCTCCTAGCTCAGGGTGATCACAGGAGAAGAGTATAAACTGGAAGGCAGATCTGGGGCTCCCAATGGTCCCCACCTGTCCAGTGATCCGACTGCATTGAACTGGCTAAGGGCCCCACAATTACCTGCACAACTCAACCAAAAGCAAACTTGATGTGTCTGTATTGCCTCTCCACTCTGCAGGCTCATGTTGACCTTCACCTCAGAAACTAAAGTAGACCTTCAGGATTATTTTCCTAGGGAAAAGGCTCAGGGGAATGAAGGCTACTGTAAAGCCACTCTAGGAGTCCATGGCAAGGCCTGGTCATTAAGCAGGTAAGAGGGGCCTCAGAAACCACGAAGGGTTTGTAATTTTCTGTTGGTTAAAAATTCTAAGAGAAAAGAAAATCCTTTGAGTCTGTCTGCAGACTGTAGCAATTGGAGTTTTCCAGACGCCGTGGCTCAAAAAGGTCCAGACAATGTCAGGGGCGACTATGGTGATGGGGCTGGCAGCTGGGCTCCAAACCAAGTGTCCGGGTTCAGCAGCGCTGCCGACACTGTGTGCTGACATCTGACTCCAGTCCCATCGGAGGACAGAGGGCTGGCAGGTGACTGCAGGAAACAGCCAAGTCTTTCCTTCCAAGGCTGCCGGGCTCGCTGCACAGGCAGAAACATTCGCTTTCAGGTCAATGGTCTCTCTTCTTTGCAGAGGAGAGGCGTGCCCGGTACCTGCAGAGGGCACCCGCGTGCATCCCAGATAGATCCCCAGTGGTGCCTCTCTCTCATCTGGCTCCGTTGGCATCACTCTGCCATGTCACCACCTGCATGCCCAGACTCCAAGTCAGGGTCAGGTGCTTTTCCAGAACCAGGAGAGGCGGCAAGGGCCTGACTTACCACCCCCAGAGACTGCTGAGAAAGAGCCCAGCCCAATCCCTTGAATATATGTGAGCATCCAGCAAAGTCCGCAGAGCTAAAGATTTGGGGAAACACTCATAAAGATTAGTTAGGAGCTGGAGGAGCAAACTGTTGAGGGAAGACACTTGAAAGTATGCTGGACTGGACTTAGTTCATAAAGCATTTGCCTCGCAAGCATGAGAACCCGAGCTCCATCCCCAGCGCCGACGTAAAAACAGTATGGTGGTGTGAAGTGCCTAGGCCGCGCAGGTGGGGACAGCAAGATCACTGTTCAGCCACTCTAGCTTAATTGAGGCTCTTCAGGCTAATGAGAGACCTTGTTTTAAAGAAGGTGCAAGACATTCCTGAAGATGATGCCCAAAGTTGTCCTCTGGCCTCTACCTACAGGTAGGTATGCATGCATGCACACACATGAGCTCATACACATAAGGACATGCATGTGTACACACACAAACACATTTTTTTAAAAAAAAGAAGTCTACTGGCTTCTCAGGGGATTTGTCCTAGCCAAAAGAGGATTTATTTATTATTAAGCCACTGGTAAGTTTTTCTTCAGACTTTCCCCTCACGAACTCATCTTGTATCTACATCTTGTATCTGTTTCGTGTACATGATAATATTCTTCTTCTTACAGAAGACACTCGAAATAGCACAAGCTTCAGCCTTCCCAAAGCCCAGATCATCCCTGGTCCTGACACAGTTGCTTTGCAAACCAAGGCTCTCGCATTTGAAGGGGGTAAACAATCCCAGAATCAAGAGGGTGCTGTGGTTTGAACATGAATGTCTCTCCGTAAGCCCCGGTGTTTGAACACTTGGTCCTCGGCTGGCGGTGCTGCTCTGGAAGGTTGGGGAACCTTTACGGGAGGAAGTAGGCTCCTCAGGGTGGGCCTTCAGGTCTCATAGCCCAGCTCCACTTCCTGTCTGCTCTGTTTCCTGACTGTAGATGCTCCTGTCTCAGCACTTGGACCGCATCCCCTCGTAGATCATAAGCTAAATATGTCCTTTCTCCCTTAAGTCTCTTGTTGCCAGGTGTTTGGTTTGTCTTGTGTTTTTGGTCTGTGTGACAGAATCTTGTTATGTAAGCCTAGGCTGGTGTGGAACTAACTGTATAGCTCAGGCTAGCCCCAAACTCATGGCAATCCCCCTGCCGCAGTCTTCCAAGTGCTGTGGTTTAGGTATGTGCTACTGTGCCCACTTTTGAGTCACTGAAATTTCATTCGTTGTTCATCCCATCCTAATAACTGGTCCCCTCTGTCCACTTGTCCCC
The DNA here is from genome assembly GCA_026225945.1 of Cricetomys ansorgei. Taxonomy (NCBI): domain Eukaryota; kingdom Metazoa; phylum Chordata; class Mammalia; order Rodentia; family Nesomyidae; genus Cricetomys; species Cricetomys ansorgei. The sequence continues at coordinate 10,466,022 of JAMJFZ010001881.1, forward strand.
AGCTACCCGCCCTCAAGTTTACCTTTCCATGGGAGCTTAGGTGTTGATATGAGCTCCAAATAAATCCGTGGTAAAGATGCCAGAACAGATGTCACTTTAAGGAACCTGGATTCAAAGGAATCACTCAACCATCCCAGAGTCTCTGAGCCTCCCGTTGAAGAGTGCCAATGCTTTCCAATGCTCTCTGAGTCAAAAGTTTGTTCCTTTAATCACCTTCTACCCCTTCTCAAGATTTCCTTCACTTTCTGACATTATTTGTAATTTAAAAAATATTCTATGTATATGGGTGTTTTGCCTGCATGTTATGTCTGTGCATCATGTGCATGCCTGGTATCTGTGGAGGTCAGAAGAGTCCATCGGATCCCCTGGAACTGGAGTTACAGACAGTTGTAGGCCGCCAATGGGTGTTAGGAGTCAAAACCTGGTCTCTTCTCTGGAAGAGCAGCCAGTGCTCTTAGCCATCTCTCTAGCCTCGTTTTCAAAACACATTTTATTTCGAATTACGTGAATGCGGGTGGGTAGGTGGGTGGGTTCTGTGTGTGTGACTGAGGTGTCTGCAGAGGCCAGAGGCACTGGTCCCCTGGAGCTAGAGTTACAGGGGGTTGTAAGCAACCCTCCAGAGATGCTAGGAATTGAATACTGCTCTTCTGGAAGAGCAGTATTTGTTCTTAATCACTCAGCCATTTTTTGAAAAATATTTGTCTTTCTAAGAATTAGTATGGAGCTGGAGAAATGGCTTGGTGGGTAAGAATGAGAAGTGCTCTTACAGAGGACCTGGTTTCCTTCCCTAGCATCCATGCTAGGTGGCTCACAACTGCCTCTAACTCTGGGTCTGAGGAAGCCAATGCCTCTCGGCCTTCTCAGGCACCTGAATTCATATACATACTCGTGTGCAGACATATACACATTATAAAATAAAATACATCTTCGATGAGTGTGGTAGCATACACCTTTAATCCCAGCACTGAGGTGTGATAGTATATACCTTTAATCCCAGCACTGGGGTGTGGTAGCATACACCCTTAATCCCAGCACAGAGGGGGCAGAAGCATGGTCTCTGTGTGTTCCAGGCTAGCCAGGACCACATAGTGAAACTCTGTTTCAGAAAACAAAGCAAACAAAAACAAGTAATTTAGTAACTTAGATTAGAAAAGCCATTCTGGGCCTGGCTTTGTACAGTACAGTGTAAGTAAGTATCCTGCTGTGTAATTTGTGTTGCAAAAACACAAGGTAGATTTAAGTCTCTAGTTTTTTAAAACAGTGGGGAGCTGGCACCCGACTCTAGCAAAGAAGAGCTATTACTGAAAAGACCAAAGATAACAAGGGCAGTGGAAGATACAGAGGGAAGAGAAGGCCGGTGCGCTGTTGGTGGGAGTGTAAATTAGCACAGCCATATGGAAAACAATATGGAGCTTCCGCAAAAAATAAAAAATAATAAAAATAGACAGTGACTTATGGAGCTGCAGTCACGTGGCTATGCTAGGCCTGCCTGCTCTTCTAAGAAAAGCGTAACTCCTTTTTCTTTCAGATAGTGGCCACAGCCTGGGTACGCTTCCACAGACTCTCAGAACCCATCTTCATCTTCTGCCGTGTGGCTGCTTAGGACATACCAGATATTTCTCTCTTCTCACATCTTCCTCTCCGGGAAGCTCTGAAGATTTACAACTTTGCCCGTTCTGGGATCTTTCTTTTAAATTCTAATATTATTGTCCTGGAGCCTCCAACAAACAAATTAATTTAACTAAAAATAAGCCAAGTATGGTGCACAGCCCTGTAATTCCAGTACTTTGAAAGTCGGAGGTAAGAAGGTTTGCACATTTCAGGTCAGTGTAGGGTACACAGCAAGACCCCATCAAATAAACAAACTAACTAACTAAGGGCTTGGGGTACAGCTCAGCGGTACAGTAATCCCAGGGCTGAGGAGGCAGAGGGCATTTCAGAAAATAAACTGGAGAGCAATCGAGGTGACACCCCATATCAAGCTTTGGCTTACACGTGCATGCGCTCGCGTGCACACACACACACACACACACCACAGAAAGAAAGAAAGAGAGAGAGAGAGAGAAGGAAAAAAATCTCATTTACATGAAGAATCTAAAGAAGAAAAAAAAGAGGTTGATCTCTTGGAAGTTCAGACTAAGAACATTGCTTTCCAGGGACCGGGAGAACAGCAATGGGGGGTGGGGAGGTTGAACCATGGGTGTCATATAGATACAAGGGAGACATCCTGGGGCACAAGTACATAATATGGTGAAGAGACAATGTATCATAGATTTCAAAAAGCTAGAGAAAAAAAAGATTTTGAATATTTTCAGCATTAAGGGATGATACATGTTTCGGGAGATATATTGAACCTGATTTAACATGATTGCATGTGTGTATAAAATCATCCCAGGGAGCCCCATAAATGTGTCTAATTTTTATGTGTGTGTACTACATTGCAAAATAAATTTAATTCTAAATGTAAAACTATTGAAAGACTTTGGCCCCTATATCTCAAATGTGACAAACTGAACACATGATGTCTTGTTGTTTCTTGCATAAATCCTACTGAAATGTGACTTGAGCAAGGGACTTTAAAAGGGGGGATGGGGAGGAGGTATGTTCGAAAGAACAAAAGGAATGAGAGGAAATCCAGCAGAAGATCAAAACTGTCAACAGATTTCTGAAGCCAGGAAGCAGGGGGAGGCGTCATGGGCACCGAGGCACCGGAAGACCATGTGCCCACACAGGGGGATGCTGGGGAGGATGCAGCAAACAAGCTGTGGAATCTTGGCAAGGCCTGAGATACAGGTAGTGGGCATAAATAAGAGACTAGAAGGGGGCGTACAAAGGAAAACTGGGGAGTAGCTGACATTGGTATGGGCACACAAAGGGCACAGTGGCACACACCCAAGGAGCACACAGGGCACAGTGGCATGCACCTGTAATCTTAGCACTCAGGAAGTAGAGGCAGGAGGACCAGGAGTTCAAGGCCATTCTTGACTACGTAAAGAGTTCAAGGCCATTTGAAATACACGAGACACTGTCTCAGACAAAGAAAGAAGTTGGAGCTAAATCTCCATTTAGCTCAGCCACGTTGCCCAACCTTTTTCCAACGCACCAGGAGGTCTGCTTGGTGGAGAAATTGTGAGTCTAAAGCCACATGGCCAGGAAGAGCAGAAAAGAAAGGCACCGAGGTGAAAACCAGAGGACTAAATAAGCCTGTCCGCTGGATGCTCATATCACCCACCCCACCGCTTCTGCCAGGCTGCAGCAGAACTATCAGAGTCCAGATGGTACCCATTACTCACTCACACCTATTGGTAGGCTTTATACTGAGTACTTAAAAATCTTTGTTATTTATTTATGCTTAAGCGCATGGGTGCGTGTGTCTGTGTGTGTTTACCTGTTTTGCCTGTGCACGCATGTGGAGGCCAGAAGAGGATGCCAGGTGGCCGTTATCCCTCTCCATCTATTCATTTGGGTAATAGTCTCTCCCTCAACCCGGTGCTTGCATTTTTTTGGCTAGGCTAGAAGCCAGCAAGCCTCAGTGGGTTTACAGGTGTATGCAGGACACCTAACTTGTGATATGGCTGCAGGGATCTGAACTCTGGTCCTCATAATCACAGAGCAAGTGCTCTTAACCACTGAGCCATCCTTTTAGCCCCCTACTTTAATTTTCTAAATTGATACATAATAATTGCAACTACTTTTAGGGTACAATAAAATATTTGTTGGGGGGGATTATTTACACACATACATGTACCAGAGGCCAATCCCAGATGTCATTCTTCAGATACTGTCCACTTGTTTCTCACTGGCCTGGAGCTTGTTGATCAGGCTAGACTCATTGACTAGAAAGCACAAGAATGTTCCTGTGTTGGCGTCACTGGTGCAGGGATTTCAACTATACACATACCACATATACTTGGCTTCTTTTTACATATGTTCTGGGCATTGAACTCAGGTTCTCATGCTTTGATTCCCAGCACTTGACTAACTGAGATAGCTGTCTCCCTAGACCTCACAATGATATTTTTTAAAAAATACACTTATTTGCATTTTTATTATTTATTTGCATATTTTTAACTATACGTGTGTTCGGGAATGATATGTAAAGGAACACTTTGCCTGGAGGCTTTTTGTGCTGTGAAGCCTTCCTTAACATGCCACTTGGACTTCTGGGAACAGCATGGAGGGAGGTATATAAGAAAGAGAGTATCCACTGGAAACAGTAGTTGGGGTAGAGACAGGGGAAGAGTGAGCACCAGGTTGGGGTAGTGGTAGGGAAAAGTAAGCTCCAGAACTGATGATAGGAAAGCAGGCAAAAATAAGGCTCAGATAAAGTGGAACTAACAGAGGTTTTAAAAAGGTTACATGTTAGATCTTTCTCAGTAACTGCTATGCTGAAGAAGCTGAAGCTGAGCAGGGTGGAGTCCCTTAGGAGTCCAGTTACCAGTGAAAAAGCAACAGTTACAAACGCTTCAAAGCTTAGATACAGCGTTTAGGAATGGCTGCAGCCTTTAAAAGCTCAGACCCAAACAGCAGAAAACAGCCATACATGTCAATTTTAAAAGAAAAAACCCTTTCTTTACACAGTATGTGCATGTGAGTAAAAGTGCCCACAGAATTAGGAGGCATGGAATCCCCCTGGAAATGAAGTTTCAAGCAATTGTAAGTCACCAGACATGGATGCTGGGAACCAAACTCTGGTCCTCTACAAGAACAAAGACTGTTCTTGACCTCTGAGCCATCTCTCCAGCCCTTACAGTGTGATATCTTGTTATATATATATACCATACATAATGGTCAAATCAGGGCAATTCACATGCCTGCACTGCTGTGTATCATTCATTTGTAGTATAGACAGTTAAAATCCTTTTTCAACCATGTTGAAATATACGATAAATTATTGCTAAATCTAGTCACCCTATGCTGCTATAGAATATTAGAATATTTTCTCCTCTCCTATGTCCTACCCAATAGCCCCCCAGGAAAGACTCACTGCTGCTGATACTGGAGATCCCACAAAGAAATGGCCAGGACTTCTGGCTCTGAGAGTGAAACTTATCAATGATAGATGACACCCATGCAGAGTCTGCTTGACTTTAGTCTGTTACTTTACACTACTCTTGGTGCTCCGAAGAATAGCCAAGAACTTGAGAAACACCTCCAACATAAAAGACAGATACTAGAACAGCACACTAACTAGCACAGAGAGAGGAACTTGGATAGAAATGCCAGAAGATTGATCATTAATAGCTACAGAAGTACAAAAAGTCAGAAGGAGATGTGTCATCCATTAATCTGAACAAAAGACTACAGAGAAAGGAACCATTCAAATCAAGATGTGGTGAAGGGTACTCATCTCTGAAAATTTATTTAAAAAAAAAACTCCTGAAATAGGGCTGAAGAGATGACTCAGTAAAGTGCTCGTCCTGCAAGCACAGGGACCTAAGTTCAACATACAGAATGTACATTAAAAAAGAGCTGCACATAGTGGTGTGTGTTTATGTTCCTAGTGCCAGAGAGGCAGAGATAGTCAGATCCCTGGGGCTCAATGGGCAGCTAGCTAGCCTACTTTGCCATGTTCCAAGCCAATGATGGACATTGTCTCAAAAATAAAAGATGAATGCTAATATATGTTATACTGGTTAACTATCATGTGCTGTTTGAGCTCACTGAGAAGCTGCCTCTGGAAGCTCCCCACTCCCTTATTTCAGACCCAAGCAATTTGTCTCAAAGTATCCTTCATGACCTCTGGTCATGAACTGGCCCCCTAACTCTGTTTTGGGGATAGAAAGGAACAATAAAAACAGCCCAAGAGGGAAATCACTGTGCCCCTGGAAACCAGCTAGAAGGGAAACTATTCCCAACAGAGGCTGCTACCCCATAATATAAAAGTGCCCAATAAGGAGAAGAGAAAGAGGAAGTTCAGCCAAGGAGAGAAAGCTCACAAGAACTCCAGCGGACTGTCTCAACTTCTCCAATGGTTTCTGCTAGAATTTAGGAACTCCTGATAAGATGCTGTCATCTCTATTTGTTGTTATGTGTTCTTTTACTTGGAAACATCACCCAAGAGGACACTCTGATCTGCCCAGGACTCCCTCTACTAGAAACTCCAGATGGCTGCCTTCTAGGGACTTCCCTAGTTGATTTCTGCTGGATGCTTTGAGAACCCAATTTAATGATGTTTTTCTATTTGTCTGTCTATCTATCTACCTATCTATGTATCTATCTACCTATCTATGTATCTATCTATCTATCTATGTATCTATCTATCTATCTATCTATCATCTATCTATCTATCTATCTATCTATCATCTATCTATCTATCATCTATCACCTACCTACCTACCTGTCCTTTCATTCAATCATCTGCTACTTGGTATTTATTCTTTTACTTTCGCTTGCTATATACTTCATAAATTCACTCATTCAAACGTTAAATCAAATAAGGCTATCAGAGACTGTCCTCCAGGATTTGCAAAACATGGTGCTGGTACCTGAAGAATAATACCCAGGGCTGTGCCTGACCGCCCCCCAACAGAGAGAGAGAGAGAGAGAATGAGAGAGAGAAAGAGAAAGAGAGATGCTCTTACTGTAGGAAAAACAAATAAAAATTTTTGCAAATTTCACAAAGCAAGTCTTCGATTACACAAAGTGTGCGAATGTGTGTGTGTGTGTGTGTGTGTAAAACACGCGCACAAGTAAGCATACACGAAAATTTCTATCTTGATCTCTCCCCGCCCTTCAACATTCTCTCATTGCCATCACCACCGGCATCATCGTCTCCGCACTGTCTTCCTTCCTACCCCTCATCGCTTCCGGTGTCCCCGGCTCCCTGCTGTCCCTTCCAAACAGGCCATTGCACAAGGCAGGACTTTTCATTCCTTCATTTGTTAAGTAATTTTATGTTCTCTGCTCTCCATTTTAAGAGCAAAACAAGCAGAACACTTTGTTTCTGCCTCACAAAATCAAATTAAGATGCTTTTGTGCTTTTCCCTCTGTGGCCTCTGAGGTGTCCCCCTGGATTTCTGCCTGGGAAGCCCTGTGTCACTTCCCCCTCCAGTGGGAGTATTTTAAGATATGTAGGTTGCCTCAAATGGGAACAATAGGCTTAACTAGTTGGAGCTCAAACTCACCATTTAAAGACCAATCCAAGCTGGTCTTTTCTACTTATTAGGGGAGGGTGGTGCTTAGATATTTGGAATCCAATCGAGGTTCTCATTGCTCTAGATCCTTCTATCCAGCACACCTTCTGTAAAACTCCTAACACTCCCAGGTATGTGTGTGACTCTGTGCCAGGCTTCTGACAGGATAGGATGCTATCGAGACACGTGCAGAAGTGGATGGTGGACACACCTGTCAAACCCACAGCAAAACCTACCCAGCCGTTTGTTTCAAGAACACATTATCTATGGGGTGAGAAGACAAACACTTAAACAAGTAATTCCCCCAACTCCTTCCCTCCCTCCCTCCATCTTTCTGTTTTCTTAAGGCCAGAAATCTAGCTCTAACTAGCCTGGGAATCACCATCTAGACCAGGCTGATATCAAGCTTGTAGTGATTCTCCTGCCTCTGCCCCTTGAGTACTGAGTTTCAGGCATGTTCTGCCACATTGGCTTCAAATAATCATCTTTCATTTTGGCACCAGTGGTTGGAAACACGCAGATGGCATCAGAGCCACTCACAGGAGGCAGAGCTCCTCTGTCCCAGGGTACTGAAGAAGAGGTGGCAGCTGAGACACTGGAGATGCAGACAGCTGGAGACAGGGAAGAGCAGGCTCTGCAGAGGAACATCATGTACAAGGGCACTGAGGTGTACAGAAACATTCCTTTGTGATTCTTGGGGATGTGACATGATCAGGGCCATATCCAACCCTGCCACAGAGCTTCCCAAGTCCATATGACACCTGTCACCTGCAGTGTCTGGTCCAGCATCATCAACGGTGTTCTGTGGGTGATGGCTCTGTCCTTAGTTCCCTAAATAAGAAGCTCTGGGATGTGACAGCTGCACTGGCAACCAGCAGCCCCGGAGAATCCCAGCTGTCCCTGGAGGCTGGAGACCAAGAGTGAGGTGGCCTTGTGTCTTGTGTGCTGGCTGCCCCGGTCTCCGGGCCTCTCTCCAGACCTCTCCAGACCCTGTAGTGGAGAGATCTGCAGTGCTTGCAATTTGTTCAGTTTGGGCTTTACCCTGGAGACTGGGTGCTGCTGCTCTCAGGATCCTGCGGTTTTCTGGCTAGAAAACTGTTGAGGAGGAGGGTGGTCGTCTCGATGTCCACCGAGGGCCAAAGTAGTCGGACTCCCAAAGTCCGATAAAACAAAACAAAACTAGGCAGATGTTCAGCTCACTGCTTGGTGCCCGGATGACTGCCACAAAGCATCCCCCTCGGGGGGAGGGGGGAGTCAGCAAATAAAGGGTGGGTTCATAGAACTTTACCAAGAAATCTTCTTCCCCAGAGTCCACTGTCCTTTCTCTCACACCCTTCCCTCAGTAGCTAGCCTGCGCTGCTCCTCCCTACACCATTACACCTGCTCCTCACTGAATAGCAGCTCACCACTTGGAAAGCAGTGGTGCCCAGGACAGCACCAAGCCTGCTGCATAACTCATCCCATTGAGTGCGAGGAAGGTATCAATCCCAGTTCAGACAGGAAAGGAAGGGCTCTTGTTCCAAAACCCAACTCTTTAGACTGGACCAGAAGGTTATGCCTTTGAGTTCTGAGCCCCACCCAGGATACTTGGTCCTTTTTGCCTTAAAAAGGAATCATCTATCTATCTATCTATCTATCTATCTATCTATCTATCTATCTATCTATCATCTACCTATCCCTCCCTTTCTATCCAGCATGTGTGCACACTCACCTACTACTGCATGCATATGGAGATCAAAGGACAACTCAAAGAGTCAGATCTCTTCTACCATGTGGGTTCCAGGGACTGAATGCAAATCCTCAGTGCTCTGAACAAACCCCTTAGCCACCTCACCAGCCCAGGCCTTTTGCCTTTAGCATCGTCTCACCTCCCTAGGCTGCCCAGCTTTGGTCTGATTGGGAAATGAAGCCAAAACAAGAGGGTTTCCCACTGTAGCCTCCCAGGTAGCGAAGATTCCCCAGGGATTGAGAGGGTTGCAGACACACTGCTTGCTGCTGTTCCCACTGCTGAGCCAAGTGTGGGTCAACTGGCTCAGTTTTAGGGGCAGGCAACCTGTCAACAGAAGGTCTAGCAAGCAGGAATGAAGCCTGGGCAGTAGAGTCAGGCAAGGACCTTCAGCTCCATCCACTGGAGAGGACAGAAAAAGGAGATATAAGAGAGTCTTGGTTTCGGGTAACTGGCTCTTAGGAGAAAGCAATTTTGACAGTTCAGGATCCTGCAGTGAGGGACCCATACTCAGGACAGGAAATCCAGGCTGTGTTACTTACATAGCCAAAAACTCTTGAGTGTAGTTGGAGCAGCCCTATTTACCTCTACCAGCGTTCACTAGGCCACAGCGCCACCTACAGGGAGGCCCCTGCATCAACTCCAGGCCTGGTAGTGCCAGTTCTGAGGGTCTGGTGACATGCAGCTTTATGTAATGATTGTGGACAGCAAACACAGAGGAAAGAACCCATCATCTATACTTTCCAGAAACCCCATGTCTGTGATTTGGACATATACCCATTTGACAGATGGAGAAACCGGGCTCCTGAAAGCTAGAATCAATCAGCCAGCTGGTGGCAGAAGCAGGCAGGATTGCAGCTGGGGCCCTTTGCCAAAAATCTCTGTGCTTTACTGAGTCTCCCCACACGGAAAAAAAGAGAGGCGGTGTGGTAGGTGGAAAATGGAACAAAAATATGAGAGTTGGTGGGCCTCGAGAGCCAGAATTTGTGACTTGGTTCTGTCTCTGCCTCACACGACACGCCCCACCCACTCCATCCAGGAGCAGAACTGTCCCCAGACAGAACAGTTGATTAAAACACATAGAAAATTGGTCTACTAAGAAAGGACTGTCGAGGTGGGATGCATGGATTCTTTTTTTTAAACGTCAAATGCTGGCAAGATAATTGAGGACATTTTTTTTTCTCCCTTCCAGAGCTTGTCTCAGCAACAAGCCCTTGTCAGCCAGAACTCAGAGGCCAGGGCTGTCTCCCCTAATGGGAAAGAGATACTCAACCTGTCTACATTCACCAATTTTCCTGAAATATGAAACCTATAATTTCCTGAGCGGTGTTCTGTTACTTGGCCATCCAGATTCCAGAGTTCAAACTTAAGTACTATCAATAAAAACGCTAGCAGCCCAATCGGGTCAACATTGGTGGTTAGCGTTCAACCAGCCACATGTGAAGGGTCCACTCAGAGGTGGTTCAGAGGGAATGTGCCTCTGGGACACCTTCTACCACTGTTCCAGTTTGCTTTTCTGTTGCTCTGACAAATACCATGACCAAAAGAAACCTAAGGGAAGAAAGGATTTATTTTAGCTTACTCGTCCATGCCCCAGCCCATACTGAGAGAAGCTAGGGCAGAAACTTCAGCAGGAACTGGAAGTGGAATCCAGGAAGGAATGCTGTTTGCAGGCTCGCTGGCTCACGCTGAGCTAGCTTTCTTTTGTTTAAGATTTTAAAGATTTCCTTTTACTTTATTATGTGTGAGTGTATGCCATATGTGTGCTGATATGTGAAGAGATCAGAAGAAGATACCAGATCCCCTGTAGGTGGGGTTACAGGAGTAAGATTTATGACATGGGTGCTGAGAACCAAACACGGGTCTTCTAGAAAAGCCATCTCTCCAATCCTCAGCTAGCTTTCTTACATAGCCTAGGTATGGTGCTGCCCACAGTGGGCTGGGCTCTCCCACATCAATCATCAAGGAAGACAGACCCTCACAGACATGGCCACAGGCCAATGTGATGGAGACAATTCTTCGGCTGCGGTTTCCTCTTTTCAGGTAACTCTCGGTTGTGTCAAGTTAACAATAAAAACTAACCAGAGCAATCACCTAATTTATACATCCCAGCAGTAGTTTGTTCTGGGGACAGAATCTTGTTGCTATAGCACCCAAGTGAATAGCAATGTTGTCCTGATGGAAGTCTAACTGGAAGGCAGACCTGTCTGCCAGCTGGCATTCCTCTCCCATCTACAACAGAGCCTTCAGAAGCGGTTTGTGTATACCCCACAACTTTGTTGTTTGGTTATCTGTACTGCAGTTTTGTTTCCCTAACTCACAACCGCATGTTTATGTTCCCTAATTAGCCCAGAGCATTTAGTAATTGCCTACTGAATGCATATCCCTAGGACATTTACTTAGTGGTGCAAAGAAAACACATGCTTCTTTGGGATACTGGTGTCCTTGGGGTCTTCAGTCAGATGACTAGACAATACATGTTGAACGGTTGCTGTATACAAACACATGTCTGGAAACACACACATCTGAGAAGAGATGCCCACTGGAGAATTTCTACGGTTGGTTAAAATGAGAAAGAAAACAAGTTGTATTGTTCTGGGGTCTTTTCTACTTCAGTCAGCCAGGGGAGTACAAAGAGAGTACTTTGATTTCAAGGGATAGGGAATCCTAACACAAAATGTGACAGACAGTCTGCTATGTTGATGGTTTTAAGGAAAGGCCTTTGGAGACCAGGGAGAGAATTTACTGTGATGGCCCTTCATCTGTCAAAAGATTCACCAGAGGGAAAACAAGTGCTTCCAGTCTCTTCTCCAAGGGTGTTTCAAACTCACACCCCAGGAAAAGAATCTGAGGGATGTTACCACACCCAGGCAGACTATCTTAGGCTATTGCTCAGAGCCCAGCTCCACTCACACTTCCAAAGAAAAATATTCAGGGAGCCTTGGGGATGGCTTAGTGTTAAAGTGTTTGCTGGTAAGCATGAGGACTTGAGTTTGGATCCTCAGCACCCACATAAAAGCTGGGCACAGTGATGAGAGCCAAGAGCTCACTGGGGTTTCCTAACCAGCCAGTCTTGCCAAATCCATGAGCATCAGGCTTAGTGAGAGACTTTGTCTCAAAAGCTAAGAGAAGAGCAATTGAAGAAGATACTCATTGTTGACCTCTGGACTATATATGCATGTGCACACGTGCGCACACACAGATATAAACATGCACAAACCAAAAACAATTTATAGGCAATTGTCCAACCTCTTAGCCCATTTATTTCCCTCTAAAAATAATTTGTCATACAAATCAGTGGTTCTCAGCCTTCCTAATGCTACAAATCTTTAAATACAGTTCCTCACGTTGTGGCGACCCCCAACCGTAAAATTATTCTCATTGCTACTTCGTAACTATAATTTTGCTACTGTTGTGAATCGTAATGTAAATATCTGATATTCAGGATGTATTAGGTGACCCCTGTGAAAGGTCGTTGAGCTCTCCAAAGGGGTTGAGATTGACAGGTTGAGAACCACTGATCCAAATGATCTACCTTCTCTACCTGCCCTTGCCCTCAGAGAGGGCAACACAGATAGGAAACCTTGCCAAACTGAGGTGATAACCCTCCTACCATTTGCCTGTCCACATCAGATACGCATACCCCCGATTAAGCTGTCTATTCTCAGCCTGTTCCTGCGAATCTTCCTAGGGTCAGGCGGGTTCCTCTCATCACTTCATTAATGAACTCACCAGACATGTGTTGAACATCTCCCCCTCCCCGCACGTTGGCCCCGGGAGAGGATTTTGCAGAAGCATGGTCTCTTATCTCAGAGTTGACAGCACAGTGGGGAGGCTACATCCAATTTTTTAAACATGCAAATTACAGAACGTAACAGAGGCGCCTTCGGGAGTGATGGGGAAATTAGGCTCCTGGGAGATTGTCAGAAAGATCCACCCCACTGGAAGGGAAGCATCTTGTGCAGTCTCACCTGTCTGTCGCCAGCCTCTGTCTGTAGCAGCTGAGGAAAGGGAAGAGGGCCGCTCTGGACCCAACACTAAGCCCTCGAGGGTGACAAAGGAACTCCATCTGGCATGGTTTCCTTCTCTCCACTGACAGATCCTTCCCAGAATTCCCAGACTTTAACCTCCTGGCTTCCCCTGCCGTAGTACTCTGCCTCCATCTGTCCTGCACAACCATAGACACATTTTGGCTTTCACTTTCCCATAGAAAGCCATTAGTTATCCCATTTAAAGCCATGAGTTATTATTCTGAGTCAAAGCCCTTGCAGTATCCAGGTGGCCCGAGGAACCTCTACTTCGGCCGGTCTTGAAAAGGCGAACTCTTGTCCAACCTTAGAAGGAGGAAGTGAAGTCATTGATTCAGCGCTACGGCCATGTGGAATTCAAGAGGGCGTGAGTAGGAAACACTAAAGGACAAATGACAAGAAGAGATGACATCAGAAGTGTCAACTACCATGATACATACTGTAAAGCATGGAGTGCGGCGCTTCAAACTTAGGGAGTGTCTGGTGAACGGCGGGTGCCGTCCATGTCACAGCTACTGAATCTCAGAAGGACAGCCTCACAATAGGATGCAAATGCAACAAGAGCAGCTGGTAACAGATGGAAAGCTGCCGGGCAGTGGTGGCGCACGCCTTTAATCCCAGTGCTCAGGAGGCAGAGGCAGGCGGATCTCTGTGAGTTCCAGGACGGCCAGAGTTACAACAGAGAAACTCAGTCTCAAAAAAACACAAAACAAAACAATGAAAAATTTCAGAGCAAGAAAAGCAGAGACAGATTCAAGATGGATGGTAAGGCAGACAACATAATGCCAGTAGAGTCTGAAATAATCCAAGGTCCCCTTTCTCCTAATATGACTTCCTCTTATTTTTATTTCTTCAGGTGTGGTGTGTCTGTCTGAGATAGACTTTCACCATATAATCCAGGCTGGCCTCGGAGACATAGCAACCCTCCTGCCTCAGCCTCCTGAGGGCCAAGATGACAGGCATGCTCTACCACATCTATCTGCTTCCATTTTTCTTTATTAAAAAGAACGTGGCCAGTCATGGTGGTATAAGCCTGTAACACTGGCACTTGAGTGGCTTAGGCGGGATAATTGAGAATTTAAGACCAGCCTAGGATAAAGGAAAGTCCTTGTCTCAAAAAGAAGGAAGGAAAGAAAGAAAGAAAAAGTGAAGTGTGGAGGAAGAGAAAGGGAGGGAGGAATCAAGAAGAGAAAAAAGAGAGGGAATGGAAATCTGCAAAGGGCAATGTAGGAAGGCTGCGACCCGACCCGGGATAGCTGACTCTGACACGCTGCCTCGCTGCCACGGCTGACTGAGCTCTATTCTCAGTCAGAGTGACTGCAGAGCCTCTGCTGGGAAATACTAAGCAGTCAGGAAGCCAAGAAGAGGAAGCAGGAATGAGCAAATGTTGCCCAGATTCAGGAAGATAGAGAGAAGACTCTGGAAATTATAGACCAGCATTCCTCCTTTTGGAGCTGGAGGAGGATCCCAGGTCCTCACCTGTGGAAGACGGGTACCGTCTCCTTGAGCTACAGCAGCAGCCCCTTGTTACATCTGCCACTGCTCTGAAGTCAGATGGGTTCTGAGCCTTTCAAACAGCAGGTATGACTAATGAACAGCAGGGCCCACGGAGTAGTTAAATTAACTTCCTCTCCACTGTTGAGAGCTTGGTAACGGAGGCATGGCCGACCATATTGCAAAGCATCTGACAGAACCTTTCAAGCAAAGACGCGCTTATCCTCTTTGTGTGTGTATAAATGTCTGCCCACACATAGGTATGTGGACCACACGTGTGCCTGGTGCCCTTGGAGGTCAGAAGAAGGCGACAGTTTCCTTGAAATTGATGTGAATGCTGTGTGGGTGCTGGGAACTGAGCCCTTCCCTGCAAGACAACCAAATGTTCCCTTCTCTACTGCTGAACAATCTCTCCACCCACCACCAGAAAGTACTTAAATTTTTTAACAATTTATTTCATTTTCATTGTTTGTGCCTTGGTGTTTTGCCTGCATGCATGTCTGTGTGAACATGTCAGACCTCCTGGGACTGGTGTTACAGACAGTTGTGAGCTGCCATGTGGATGCTGGGAATTGAACCTGTGTTCTCTGGAAGAGCAGCCAGTGCTCTTAACTGCTGAGCCACCCATCTTTCTAGTACTTTAATTATTAATGAAAGCACTTTAATTATTAATTGATTTTTTATAGGAATGTCTGTGCCATGATGGACACACGGAAATTGATCAGAGTTCAACTTGTTTTTCTCTTTCTACTGTGTGGATCCCAGGAATCGAACCTAGATCCTAAGCCTTGGTAGAAAGAACATTCACCCTCTGAGCCATCTTGCTGGCTCCTGATAGACCTTTTCAGGACTCCTGGTGGATAAGATGAAGAAACAGGGGTGAGACTTAAAAGTATGCTTAGCCAAACTGAACAGGGCTGAGCATCCGTGTGTGGATGGAACACCATCCACCTTAAAGCACATTGCAGATGTTCAATACGCATCCGTCCCACTAATGAACACAGCTGGCAGGAGCTTCGGGGCTTGCCCCAGTCTCATTCAATGTGAGATGACTTCTGCCACACAGTGTCAATTTGCAGAAGGCAAAACTCGGAGGGAGAACTGGTCCATTCTAAGGGAAAATCCAAGATTGGAAAAGAAGGCCAAAGGTGAGGATGATGGGCGGAAACCTAAATGAAATGAGACAAAGGTCCCCGAGAATGGCTCTGCGTGCAGAGAAGCGGGAAGAAGGTTGGGCCTCTCACACCAGACCGGGCCTCACACCATGGGCAGGTTCAGTGCGTGTTGTTAATACGAAATAGCTCCTGAAACACAGCTGCAACCTCCAGCTACAGGAGGAGGGAGAAGGGAGTACAGGCTTGCACTATTGGTAAAAGCTCGTTTGTACTGAGTGTTTCCCGTATGCCTGCACAGTGCTAGGTTCGCGTGCATCTGATTGTGTCTGTGGTATCGTTTTGATCAGAAGGATGCCTAGAGCTGGCAATGAGACTCAGTTAGTGGAGGATATGCTGAGCATTACTGAGTCCTGGATTCAAGTCGCAGCACCACATAAAACTGAGGCATGATGGCCTCTATCTGTAATCTCAGCACCCAGGAGACAGAAGCAGGAAGATCAGAAGTTCAATGTCATCCTCAGCCATATATTAGAGTCCAACCTGGGATATATGAAATTGTATCTTAAAAAAAAAAAGATTCCTAGGTCAGCATGGTGGCACATACATATAATCCCAGTCCTTGGGAGATTGAGACAGACAGACCATGAGTAGGAGGGGCAGCCTGGGCTACATAGTAATAGACTGTCTAGAACCAATAAAACATGTCTCTTGCATTGGAAAAGGGAAAGGTCTGTTTTACACAAAAGATTAAGTCAGTGGAAATATGTAGAACAAAAGGACCTTGGAGACAGAACACACCCAAACACCAGATTCTTAGCACAAAGGAATGTATTGGACCCAGAAGGACAAAGAGCAGGAGACAGGGGACAGTAGACCAGGGAGGAGGAGAAAGGAAAAGGGAAAATGAATATTTGCCCCAGAGGGACAAAGAGCTGCCTCTGGATAGGGTAGAGACAGATTTGGCCTGGGAAATGGTATCCTAGGCAGGAAGGGAAATGGGGAGGTAGTTGAAGAAGCATTGGGGTGCCTGTCTCCAATTGGCTAGGAGGAGAACAAAGGAGAAGAAGTGTGGACTTTGGGGAGAGGCAAGGGTATATGGAGGAATTTCTGGGAGACGGGCCTTTGGATGTGAGGCTGGAACTTATGTCTGGCCGCCTTTTCATGTTATCCATTGCCATGTTGGGGTTATGTAGGGAATGTACTAACACAGAGAAGACTGAGGACAGTATCATGTGGGACAAAGAGGGATTTTAGTCTTGTTTTGTGGGAGCAGAGTCTCGCTGTATATTCCTGGCTGGAACTTGCTATGTTGACCAGGCTGGCGTCAAACTGAAGTCAGGTGCCACTACACCAGTGCGTGTTTACCCTTTTGCAAACCCTTTGAATGGAGGGGAAACCAAGTTAGGTTCCACTGGAATGGAGCCATAGTAGTGGCCAAAATGAAACTGAGTACCCCCTCAGAAGCCCTTTCCTCAGGTGAATGGATCTAAAAAGAAACACCTTGGAATAACAGGAATTTAAAAATGGAGGGCATGTGGCCTGGCTGGCGTGGCCCTAAAGTAGTTTGGGGGAGGGATTTGTGTAGTGAAAGGAAGGTGAGATCAAAAGACTGGAAAAATTGTCATCCAGAAGATTAAAGAAAATATAATTACATGTAATGGATGAGACTTGGTTGGATCCTAGTTTGGGGAGAGAAAAGCCATTATAAAAAACAGCAGGAGACGACTGGGAAGTAGATGACGTTAGGGAGTGACTGAGGATGTCTTTAAGTGTGACGGTGAACTTGTGATCTTCCAGCCTCTCTCCCTCCCTTCCTCCATCCCTCTACCCCCCACCCCCAGCCCCCACATGTAAACCAGGCTTGGTGATCCTCCTGCTTCAGCTTCCTAACATTGGTCTTGTGTGCCTTTTTTTTTTTTAAGATATGTTATTTTTATTTAGGTGTATGGGGTGTGGAATACACACTGAGTGCAGGTGTCTGTTAAGTCCAGTAGAGGGCGTCAGATACCCCGGAGCTGGAATTACAGGCATTTGAACCATCTGATGTGGGTGTGGGGGAACTACTGAATTCTGGCCTCTGAAAAACAAAGTGCTCTTCACTGGGGAGCCATCTCTCCAGCCCCTCAATTTTCTGTTTCTGATAGAGAAGGCCCTTGCTTGGATCCATGCTGATGTTCTGAGGGGCAAAGGCTCATGTCTGTGTTATCTGTAAAGATGTGGGCAAAAGTAAAATGAAAATAGAGGTTTACAGAGGCGATGTGGCAAAGGTAAGCAACAGTATTTGGACAAAGATCTCCTAAATAGTACTTTCAACTTCCATGTTAGAAATTTTTCTAATTAAAAAAAAAAAATGTTACAAGTAAGTAATTACTTACTTGTAATCCCAGCACTGAGGAGGTGGAGTAAAGTTAAGAGGCAAGCCTGGGCATCGAAGGCAGCGCACTGTGGACACAAGGCTTTTCGGCCTCACCTCTGCCTCCCAGGGGTCAGCAGAGCCCTCTAGCTGCTGTTTTCCATTCTGTGTCTTATTATCAGGCGGCTTGGGGCCTTCATTTATCCACCACTAAGGCAAGGTGATTCCCCAACCCTAGGCTCAGGGTGACAGCGAATTTAGCACAGTCCCTGCAGTAACTCAGGAGAGGTCCTGGGTTCCCAGAGGTAGGCACTTTTAACAGTGGTCACACAGCTGTCCTGTGATAGAACAAGAATTTAAACCCAATGCCTTGACTCTAGTATCCAAAGCCCTGCATCTTGAGTGTTGACGACCCCAGCAAGTAAAGAATGGTCATCTAATATGCTCATACTGGGAAAAATACTTGGCATCTCTTTGGGATAAAATGACTTGAGAGAACACAATGATTATCTTCAAGGTCCCAGATGTGTTGCAGGGAACAGACTCGGGCTTACATCACTCAGAACATGCTAAGCATGAGGGATGGAATTCATGTCATCCCAGCTGGAGTGGCCTGGTCTGAGAGGCCATGAGTTCCCCAGCACTAGACTAGAGGAGACAAGTCATCCCTGTTGGGTTCATGACTGTAAATGTCATACTTTGCCCAGGTATAACTTCCACACCATACAACTGATCCATTGTTAGGTGGACAGATGGATGGGGCTTACCAAATATATAACTATTAACTATTATCTGTAACTATTAACACAGCCACATTTCTGAATGTTTTGTGGATGTGGTTTTTTCCCTCTGCTTCCTTCTCTCCTTCCTGATGGCCTCTGGGACCAGTTGCTTCCATGGATTCTAGGGCAGCAGTGTGCACTCAGAAGACAATGGGTCCCAGGGTCACAGACCTGCATCCCAGGCGGCTCCAGTAAGTCACATTAACTTCTTCCTCCCTTCAGTTCTTTATGTTGTGTGCATATGTAAGTGGGCATGGGTGTGCCACGGCACACATGTAAAAATCAAGAGGATGGTTCGCAGGAGATGGTTTTGGTTTTTCCTTCCACCACATAAGGGTTCAGGGCGGGTCAAACTCAGGTTGTCAGTCTTGCCTGCAAGCACCCTCCCAAGTCATCTCTCCAGCCCTCTGCTTCTCCTCCTCCTCTTCTTCTTCCCCCTCCCCTCCTTCTTTTTTTTACAAAGGGTCTCCATATGTAGCCCAGGTGGCCTGGAACTCTCAGCAGTCCCCCTGCCTCTGCTCCAAGGGGCGGGGATCACTTTATCTTTTTATCCTTGGGTTTCTCCCTTTGTGACGTAGTTCATGTGCCCAGCTGGGGAAAAGGATGTATACAGTGCCTAGCATGACAGCCACTGGGAGAAGCCTTCGAGGCATCTGACATCCTTATTACCGCCCTCAGCTCTCTCTGCTCCGATGCCTACTTCACCTTCCTCTTCCAGCACCGCTGTTTACTAGGTCACTCCTGGTGTCCAGCCCTTACTACCTTACAAGGGGAGATAGATTCCCCTCTACTTGGCCAGGCAAGGCTGTTAGAGGAACTGGGATGAAGCAGCAGCACCACCTAGTGGCAATGAATCCTTCCAGATAGGGCATCCCATGCCGCACACTGGAGATGACAAGGGTGTAAATGAAAACAAACAAAAAACAAAAAGAGTCAAGAAAAGTTCATAGCATGATGCTCCACCAAATCTCCAGAGGCTGGAACAGTGAGCTAGAAGGTATGGAGGATGGCGGAAGTGGGGGGGGGGGGGAGGGGGGAGGGTGCTGGGCAGGGACTGCTACAATGTCTATGTTGTCTTCTCTTTTAAAAAAAGAAAAAAGAAAATATGGGCTGGGCAGTGGTGGTGCATGCCTTTAATCCCAGCACTCAGGAGAAGAGACAGGTGGATCTCTGTGAGTTCAAGACCAGCCTGGTCTACAGTGAGTTCCAGGACAGCCAGAATTATAACAGAGAGACCCTGTCTCAAAACAAAACAAAACAAAACAACAATTACTACATATAAAATTATGTAGCTGGGCAGTGGAGGCAGAGGCAGGCCAGCCTGGTCTACAGTGAGTTCCAAGACAGCCAGAGAACACAGAGAAACCCTGTCTCAAAACAAACAAACAAACAAAAAGTTATATGTATAGGTGTTTTGTTTGCAAGAATGCCTGTGCACCATGTGTGTACCTAGTGCCCTCCCTCAGAGACCAGAAAGGGGTGCTGGATCCTCTAGAATTAGAGTCACAGGCAGTTGTGAGTTGCCCATGGGTGCTAGGAATCAAACCCCAGTCCTCTGGAAAAGCCACCAGTGCTCTAAACCGCTGACCCATCTCTCCAGACCTGACATTTATTTCCTATAGAAAGGACTCTCAGGCTGGAGAGATGGTTCAGTGGTTCAGAGCACTGGCTACTCTCCCAGAGGAATCAGGTTCAATGCTCAGCACCAACATGATGGCTCACAACTGTTAACTCCAGTTTCAGATCAGGTAACGTCTCTTCTGGCCTCTGAAGACACCAGGCATAGGTAGTACAGACATCATGCAGGCAGAACACCCAAACTCATACAATAAAATTTTAAAAAAGAAAAAGCTCTCGGGTGACAGTATGCATGTCCATACCTACTATTCACTATGGAGCTGAACAGTTAAAAGCCCCTCCACAGCCTATCACCAGGGCTTCTCTGCTCTGCAGCCAGTGTCTGCCTGATGCCTGCCAAGGACCCTTGGTCACTTTGGTCACATGGTCACTACTTTGAAACATACTCTTCCTGTCCTAGCACTGTGGAAATACCCTCAGCCACTGAGGCATGATGTTTAATATCAAATTACATGTTCTGCAACACACTGGTGACTCACAGGCCCAACATCCATAACATCCCATATTTTGCCATTCACAAAGACTTGTGCCCCTGATAAGCCCTGGGATTCTTTCTAGGGAAGGAAGGTAAGGATCAGCTGGCACATGGCAGAGGACTGTGTTCTCTATCCTAGCCCAACCTATCTATCCTAACCCTTCTGATTGGGAGACCACAGCCCCTTTACACCCGCTGTCACATTGCAGCCAGCACCTCTGCTGTCCCTAGGGTGGTAAAGTCCATGGTCACTTGCAGTCTCTAAACCACCCAGCAGCTGCCCAGGCCCTAACCAGAGACAGAGCAGGTGAGTGCTTCCCAGATAAGCGTGGGAAAGAAGAGGAGGCAGATGCCAAGGGACACGGGGCTTCTTTTGGTGCAGATGGAAATCATCTAAAATTGGTATTAACATACTCTGTGAATATACTGACTCACTGAATTATACAATAAAAATAAAAAACTAAAGGAAACAGGTTGGCTCCCACAATCTGCTTTTTATATGAATATCTGGGCCAGTCTTGCTGCATTGCGCATGCTTAGAAAGAACAGAGCTCTCAGCAGCACCGGGGAACAAAGCAAGGTAGCTAAAGCAACTCTCCCATGCCATTGGTAATGCCGGCCATTTGGGGACAGTGCTGCTGTCCTTGGTTGGACACCATGATATATGGAGCAAGAGCAGAGCAAGGCATTCAAAGGCACACAGCATTTAATCCTCACTCTCTGAAGTCAGTACTGGTATCTCAAGATACAGACTTGCTCAGACACACCAAGGCTAACAGTGAGTGTCGAGAGAGCAAGGCACACTGGACTCAAAAGTGGTTTTCAAAGACCAGACCTCTGTTCAGAGCCACCATAGTGAAGTACCCGTAATTTGCACTTTACTGACTCCCCAGCTCCAAAGTTACACGAGAGAGACATGGCATAGAAATGCCTGTGAGGAGGGGGGGGCGGAACACCTCCTGGTGTGTCCTCTGTGTGTGTGCATATCCTGAGTTTTTAGGAGAAAGTCAGAAATAAGAGCAAAGAGACTTGACACAGTTCAGACATCCAGGAGTACATGGCCATGTCTCCTCCGGCCCAAGTAAGTTCTTTATTTAGTCTAACCAATCACCACATGTTCACTGAGGCCTAGCACCAGGCCAGGTACACTAAGCATAATTACAAAAGGATAAGAGACTCCCTGCCAATGGGAGGTGTACAATTTCAACATTTCTCAGGAATTCATCTGTGGTTAAAAATCACATCTGGACTTAGTCTCCAGTATTGCAATGAACATTCTTTAAGATAATTTTTAAAGAAAAACACCACAGCCCACATTTACAATAGCATGGAATTTTTTTTCCTTAGTATAACTTTGTTACCAATGAACAAGGTTTACATTCCTCAAAATTCCTCATAGGAATCAAGACTTTTGAAAGGGGTTTTAAAAGGTTAAGCAGTAGAAAGGCTTAGGTACAAATGTGGCCAGGAGTTGTGTGGCCAGAGGGCTTGGGGCTGAACCCAGCTCCTTCTGGGCCTTTCTATCTATCACTATCTGCAGGACAACACAGCACACATTTCCAAACAGCTCTTCAGATGCTACAGCCATTGAAGAGGGAGCCCATGCCACGAGAGCAGTCTAGATAAAAAATGCTTTTCAGAGCAAAGTTTAGCACCAACCCAGGGAGTACCAGGGACCATTGGGAACTTCATCCCCTATAGTAACCTCTTGACTTTCTCACAAACTCTCAGAACTCACAAGTGTGCAGTTCTGGAAACAGATACTAACCAAAGCCTACAGTACACCGGGACAGCTGGACACAGTTGACAACTCTACCCAGGAGCAACTGCCTGCCCCGCGTGAAGAACATTCAGCACAGAGCAGGGAAGTGGGAGCAGCAGCCTCGAGGGCCTGAGACAGTGATGCCAGAAGACAAGAGCCAGCTCGCTTCACTTCCTCCAGCCAGCCTTCACTCCACTGTGGACCGTGTGGCTTGGGGGAAGAGTCCTGGCCTCCTGTTGGGCCACCAGCCCACAGGGTTTCCATTTGGCAAGTAAGGGGCAGGCTGGAAACCTCTCTAGTGTTACAGTCTTGATACTCTAATGAAAAATGTCACTGATTCCTTTGATTAAAACAAGCTAAACCAGTCAGTCTGAACTAACAGAACTTAGGGGAAGCGTTCCCCTGTGAGCCTCTTGACACCTGTGGTAATAATGTATCTTTTTCTTGAGGATCGCTTTAAAGCACTACAAGTGAGCTGCTAGCTTTGGCACGATGGGAAAGAATGACAGTTCCTTCCTTCCTCTCTTTTTACAAAAGGACACTGAAGTCCAACAGGATTCCAGGTGTATGGAGATGACTCACGATCACAACAATGGGACCTGTCCGGCTCCAGCTCTCCTCCAGCCTGGAAACACTCTGGCTATCACAACCAGGGGAGGAGGCCTCAGCAAAAATGACCATCAAAGCTAGTGAAATGGAAGGTAGCATTCAAAATGTTAACACTGGTTTTCATAAAATGGAATACTGGTTTTCGTATAGCGCATATAAGGCACGGTGTGAGAAAGTTGCCCCCACTCCCAGCCGTACAGCCCCATGGGATCCTCACACGCTCACATGCACACAGGAAAGGCCAGCTGGCTTTGCCACAATGCACGGGAAATGGATCGCTTCTGATCACTTCTGGTTTTTGAGCTGGTTGGAGAGCCAGTCCAGGCCTTCGTAAAGCCCATCTCCACTGGTGGCACAGGTAGCCTGAATGTACCAGTTTCTCTGGCGAAGGGAATGTAAGCCAAGCTTGTCTGTGATCTCTGCTGCATTCATAGCATTAGGAAGATCCTTAAAAATAAATAAATAAATAAATAAATAAATAAATAAATAAATAAATAAATAAATAAATAAGCAAACAGTTTACCAATCTGTATTCATGCAATACAATAGGACCTTCCTCTAAAATGTGCCGTGACCCATGGTCTCTATTTCAGTTGCTTGGGCCCAAAACCTTAACTTTTTCTTTCTCAGTCTACACAACAGGAAATCTCAATGGCCCTATCATCAGAATTTATTCAGAATCTGACCACGTCTTACCAACCTCTCTGCCACTACCCTGATCTGATCCCACCATAGTTCCTCACCTGGATAATGGAAATAATTTCATCACTGGTCACTCTGCTTCTGTACTTGCCCCTAATGCTTGTTCTCAGATCACATCCTCTTACCAAAACCACAACAAAGTGTTCCCTCTCCCAGAGAAGAGCCAAAGCCGCCACCATGGCCTACCAGGCTTTGGTCTGCCTGCATCTGCCTCCCAAGTGCTGGGATTAAAGGCGTGTGCCACCATTGCCCAGCTGAAAGTCTTTATCTCTTGAAAGAGATACAAGAAATTTATTTGATCCGACAATCAAAGCTAGTAGAATGGAAGATAGCATTCAGAATGCAACACTAGTGTTCTTTAAATGGAATAGTGGTTTTTGTACAGCCTGTAGAAGTCAGGTGTGAGTAAGCTGCCCCCATTCCTAGTCACACAGTCCCAAGGGCTCTTCACATGCTCATATGCATACAGGGAAGACATTTCTCTTGTCATTCAGAGCTGCTTTTCAAATTTCCACCCTGGACATGTTCTGATTTTATCATTAAAAAAGAAGCCATTCTTTTCTTGCTTAGAGCCTGTTCTGTCCACTGGTGAAGTCCCTGGCATCGACCAGCACAGCTGGTCACAGGTGAGTGAATCATGGTCCGCCCACCTCAGAAGTCATGTTTGTAGAGTGGGAGGTGACAATAAAGCTACAATGAGTAAATCTGAAGTGACAAATGGCCGCAGCACTGTCATTACAGTACAACTCAGCTGCGTAAGGACTGGAGAAAGGGGAAGCACAGCCCCGAGAGCAGAGTCACCGCCCAGAGCCCCTCCACCTTCTCTCTGGCTTCAGCTCAGAAGCTGAGGCTGGCAGCTCTGCAGCAGCCTTCCTCCCACACTTCTCGGCGAGCCTCCTCCTCCTCAGCAGGCTCCAGAGGATCCAATCTTCTCTGTGTCGGCCCCCTCATTCTGCTGGAACCTGTGGCGCTCTCCTGGCTTAGATGTGAGAGTCATGCCCAGCACTCCCACAGCCTCTCTGTACTCCCTTCCTCCATAACACTTGCTGCCAGACATATTAAATAGTTTTTATTCACTGCCTCTCCTCCCACTACAAAGTAAACACAAATGCAGGGACTTCTGTGTCTTGTTCATTGCTAAGTACCCAATACCTACAGCAAAGCCTGGCACTTAGCAGATGTTCAATTAGTGTTTGGCGAGTGACTGTAAGACATTCTATGAAGGCGATGGAGGAGAGGCTATGGTGAGGCCTGGCGAGGAGGAGGCAGACATCTAATTTAGATATTTATATATTTAAATGAGCCATGCTGGCAGTACATTTCAGTCTGAGGGTGCAGACAGCCAACAACCACATACCTGTTTGTTTACAAACACCAATAAAACTGCTTCTCGGAGCTCATCTTCTGCCAACATTCTGGTTAGTTCTTCCCGGGCCTCATTGACTCGCTCTCTGTCATTACTATCAACCACGAAAATCAGACCTGAAGAGGAATCCCATGCATATTAGCAACATGGAGCTGGAGAGAGCAGCTCTTTATACCCACGCAGCTGCTCCCTGCTCACATGGAGGCTTCACTGAAGGCAGGCAACAGGAAGAATCTGGGGGCTGAGGCAGAAGGCTTGCCACAAGTTCAAGGTCAAGCTGAGCGACTAGGACACCAGACTCTGCCTCCTTTTTTTCCTCATTATTCTTTTTTGGAAAGTCTACATAATCTCCAAAGTTAGGAAGTTTATTGTACATCCATCTCACTTATCTTGTTCAGAAGGACACAGCCCCTCACCAGATAAACCAGAATGAATGAAAAAAAGCTAGGCTTTCTATACAATGAAGAGCATTAAGGATGGCTCTCTAAGACAGAACCTGAACTGGAGGCCTAGAAGCAGCACACTGTCTTGGAAGTGGTCCCAGGGAAGCAGGTGTGAGGGCTTGAAGCAGGAAAGGGCTGAAGGAAGTACAGTCAACATGAAAAATGAGCAGTCAAGGTGGCAACTCCCAGGTGAACAGTGTTGGACATTCCAAGCCATATGGAACCCTTTGGTCCCCCCGGGACAAAAAAGGGAATTGTTTGTCCTTTCATGCATACCCAAGAAGAACCTGAAAGCTATAAACCCTTCAATACTTCCAGGTTACTTCTGTGAGAATGTCAAGAGATTCATATGGACACCTACAGTAAAGAATGTGGTTGCTCTTTTGTTCCCAGAACTTTCAGCAGAAGAGGAGTCTTTGATGGTGGGGAGCTCACCCCTGCTAGTTTACGCTAATAAGCCTAGAGAAGGAAGGGAGGCTGGGGTTTGACTCACATGGCTAAATGATTCACTCCATGTGCCTCTGTAGCGAAGTCTCAATACAAACAATGTTCACAGGCGCTCGCATGAACTTCCCCGGTGCTGCCACCGTTACTGTCTCACACCCACGTGCTAGCAGGAGAGGTGCCACTCTCTAAATTTTGGGGGAGTGTACAACAGAAGCTGTGCTGGCAGGCACCTTCTTGGGTCTTTCCCGCGGACTGCTGCATTATGTCCTTTTGCTGTAATAAAACTGTAAGTCCTGATGCATCTTTACAAGTTATCAAACCTGTCAGTGGAGTGAAAACTGCTAAACTGTAACCATCCAGCAGGAAGTAAGCTTGGTGGGGGGACCCCAATCCTGCTACAGCTGATGACAGACGTGAAAGACTCTTATACAAGACTCTTAAACTATGAAATGCAGCCCAGCTCTGAGTAGTGGTTTCAGAACCTTGGCACCTCCCGCCAGAGGAGCAGAGAAATCTCTGGAGGTGAGAAACCCAGGGCAGGTTGAAGGGGGCACCACCATCAGCTACCACATTACACCTAAGAGAAGGGCTGAAACTTGCAGACTTGCCACACTGCTGGAGGAAGCAGTGAGGCAGGAAGAGTCTGCAGGGGTGAGCACAGCCTGGAAGAGTCCCTCAGTCAGTATTCCACGAGACAGTAACAGACAAGTTGGTGTTTGGCTGAAAGCAAGGCCTTTGAGACAATAATGTGAAGTAGCTGCCAAAGAACTTACTTGACCTAGACTGAACTACCAGTAGTGCCAGCTACTCCAGTTCTGGAGTGTAAGTGATAACAATCAGATCATCCCAGGAACATTACAATTATACTGTCAGTGTTGGACCCTAACACTCTTAAGTCACAGGCACGCTGGAGGTCACCAAGAGCTAGCAGGACAGCAAAGGTATCAGACGCCAGGTCCAAGTGATATAAATAAATAAACTGGAAGGAAATACTGAGAGACTAGAGGCTATCTTCACATTGAGAGGAGGTGCCTTGTAGAGCTCAATGAGTAGACGGAAGACAAGTAGGAAGAAGCACAGGACGTCCACAGAACAGAGGCAGAAGGACCAAAGATAAAGTGAGCTGCCAGAGGACTCGGCCAGAGGTGCTTGTGCCCAGCCTAAGGCACATTTTGTGAGATTCTGCAGGAGGACAGACTCTGGTAGAGAAAAGGAAGTGGGGTCAGATGACACTGAGTTCACAACTGTCCAAGAGAGAAAACCAGGCTTGGCCCTCTGCCCAGGCCTGTATGTCCCAGGCCCCCAGGAAGCCAGGACTTCTGGTATGTTTAGAGTTTTCATGTGAGTCAAAGCTGCATCTGGTATATCACATCAGATTAAAAAGGGAAACATTCAAGCCCCCACCCACAGAGGTCTGGTACACTACACACAGTTCTGGACTCCAATTCTGACTAAGAACACCAGCTGATGTGGAAATTCAAGCAGATCCTTAGCTGCCAATGCAAAACCCAGAGCAGCAATGAATTATCACTTTGCTATTCCTAACATAAGTAAAACCTTATGTTCTTTATTGCATACTGCCCAGCTTATGTTTGTATTTTTTTTTTTTTTTTTTTTTTGATGCAGACATACTGCCATTCAGTAATTAAAGAACCAAACCAGGCGGTAGTGGTGCACGCCTTTAGTCCCAGCACTTGGAAGGCAGAGGCAGACGAATCTCTGAGTTCAAGGCCAGCCTGGTTAAGAGAAACCCTGTCTAACCCCCCCTCCCCGACCCCGCCACCCAAAAAATAAAAATACACACACACACAAAGACACACACACAGAGATCTCTGTGTGTGTGTCTTTGTGTGCGTGTGTACCCACAAATCAAGGAGGAAAATTCACATGAAAACTAATGAGCAATTTTATTAATTCTACAGTTATCAGTTAGGAAATCAGACAGTTTAGATTCTAGTCTATACAGGTAAGCCCACACAGGGCTGCGAGAGAGTAGGACCTCCTACATACTGGAAAAGCATTCTAGCCCTAAGCTCTGAGCTATAACCTTAGGCTCTTTTATTTTTTTATTTGAAACATCTCACAAAGTTGACAAGGGCTGGTCTTGAATTTATTCTGCAGCCCAGGCAGACCTTGACCTTGTGATCCTCCCTTGGCATTCTGAGTAGCTGGGATTTCAGGCCTGTACAACCAGGCCCAGCTTTTGATGTCTTAATAGAGACTCACAAGCATTCATTAAGGCCTGTCATACTCAACAGACTGATGAAGAAAATTCAAATTAAAAGACAGCCTGACCTTTAGGAAGTTGGCAGACAAAACAGGGGCAGCATCCAACACTAGTCACAAATGAGAATGGCCCAGCCAGAGATGGCGAGACTATTCTTCACACAACTCCCACTTGCTGCTTCATGAAGAGCCCCAACTACCACCCCCACTCCCAGAGCATAGGACGAATATAATGGCACTGAAGTTCTATAAAGTTAGGCTTGTTACGAATAGAAGATTGAAGACAGAATGCACCCTAGCTTGATGTTTAAATGTGAAAACTGAATAGGGTGGGAAAGAAACATGGCCAGAGAATAATGTCCACCTAGGCTTCTGAGTGCTGCCATCTCTTAGCCACACAATGAGCACTTTACAAAATTAATCTCATTTCAGTTCAGGGATTTGAGCAGTAGGCATTATCCTCTTTTTTAAGATGAGGGCATGGAAGCAGAAGAAATTACCTATGTTTCCCGAGGTCTCTTAGCATCTGTGGTTCAAACCCAGCTGCTCTGGTTTATTACAGATGAGAAGGTGCAAAGAAGCCAAGTTGCCAAGCACCAGTCCAAGATGAACACACGCTCTAGTGAACATCAAAAAATGTATCCTATTTGCAACACACTAAATCACAATGTAAAAATTTACACATAGCCAGGGAAGTGATGTGGTTTCTCTGAAAATAAAGACTGAAGCATTTTTCCTGACTTCCTTGTATAGAATGTATTTTGGGAAATTCCTTATTTAAGAGGGCTTCAGCAGACACACAGAGAAAGGGTCACAGGGGGCTGGGGGAATGGATCGATGTGCTTGCTTAGCATGCATAAGGCCCTGGGTTCGACCCCCAGCACCACAAAGAAAAACAATAAAGAGTTCAAGGCCAGCCTGGACTGGGCAGGACCCACTCTCAGAAGGAAACCATTTTGTAACTCCTAACAAAACAGAGGAGTATTCAACGTGTTTCAGTGTATAAAGGATTATGAAGTAAATGTTGACAAGGAGCTTCATTTGGGGAAATTCGGCTGACATCATCTGAGCACACTTGGCATCAAACTATGAAAACCCAGGGGCTGCCAGGGGCTCAAGCTGGGAGAGAGCCACTGTTTAATGGTTGCTGGATTTCAGTTGGACAAGATGAGATGGTTTTTGAAGATGGGAAATGGTCATGATTATACAACATTATGAATGTATTTAATACCAATGACCTATAAGCTTAAAAGTATTTTATATGGGTGTAGGGGCTCAGTGGTAGAGTGCTTACTTCACATGCTTGGGGCCCTGAGTTTGATCCTCTAGCAGAAACAAAACAGAACAAATTGGCTAATTCAACCAGGGAGGCTACAATGGAAGGATCCTGAGCTTTAGGTGAACCTGAACTACGTATAACAAGTGCGTATCTTTATTAAAAAAAAAAAAAAAAGTTCACACACACAAACACTCTATGACAACAGAATACAAGTACAAAAAACAAACAAACAAAACCAGAAAAACCTTTTTCCTGTCATTTTGCTCATAGGTAAATCAAAATAATTGAAATAAGAACTCTGCTGGACCCAGCGGCACACACCACAGTTCCGGCACTCAGGAGGCAGAGGCAGGAAGAACTAATACCTAACAGAGGAATATTCACAGCAGCATTGTTCACAATAGCAACTCAAGTGTCCATCAATAAATGAACAAGCCGGGACTTGTGCAGTATACCTAGACTCCCAGCACATAGGAAGACCACCTGATTTTAAAAGTTGGAAACAGATCAATATGGGCAACATAGTCAGACTCCAATCTTAAGAGAAAAAAAAAAAAGTCATGCATCGTGGTATACCCGTAACCTTAGCACCAGGGAGGAGGAAACAGGTAAGAAGATGAGAAGTTCAAGACCAGCCTTGGCTACATAATGAATTGAGGGCAGCATAAGCTACATGAGGCCCTGACTGTGATAGTTCCAAACAACAGTTATTCAGTAACAAGAATGAAGCCAGGTGTGGTGGCATTCAACTCTAATCACAGCACTTGAGAGGCAGAGGAAGAGGCAGGAGGATCTCTGTGAGTTCCAGGGCAGCTTGATCTACAAAGAATTGTTAATCTTTTCTTTTTAAGATTTATTTATTTATGAGTGCTCTATCTGCATGTACACCTGCATGCCAGCAGAGGGCATCTGATCCCATTGTAGACAGTTGTGAGCCACCACATGGATGCTGGGAATTGAACTCAGGACCTCTGGAAGAACAGTCAGTGCTCTTAACCACTGAGTCATGGCTCCAGCCCAGAATTATTAATCTTAGATGTGATACTAGTGCATGGAGATTGTGCTTAAAACAAACTAACAAGCAAGCAAACAAAAAACAGTAAAAGGCCTCATCCGTTAGAAATAAACACTGAAGGGATGCATGAGTCAAAGGCATCACATCTGGGATAGCAAAGCGTTAACTAGAGAGACTTGAGTGACTATAGAGGAATAGGCCTGTGTGAAAGCTAGGAAGGGTCTATATTCCAGGGGTCTATATGAGGATCTAATTTAGAGGCTTGTGTGGTCCAGATGGAACGTAGAAAGAATATTAAGTATGTTTGTGAACACCTTTAATCCCAGTATTCAGAAGTCAGTGGTAGTCTATACCTTTAATCCCTAAGACAGAAACAGTATAGAAGCAAACAGGAAACAGAGCTCAGAGAGTCAGTGTCACACAAGAAGTGACATCTGAGATGAGTTAGAGTGAATAGCAGGCAAAGTGACTAATAAGAGGAAGAGTTACAGAATTATAGAAGAGTCAGTTACAGAGGCAGTCTGAAGCAAGTAGTATGAGGTGAGCAGTCTGAAGCAGGCAGATAGAGGACAAGACACAGAGAATGAATAGGTCTGACTGAGGATAAGGCAGAGAGGCAGCCTGAGGCAGTATGGAGTAATAAGAGCTCAGAGAGAGACAGAGAGACACAGAGGCAGCTCTGCAGAAGTCAGTATCAGATGGAAGAGTGAATCAGTTTGAACCAGTCAGCTTGGAGAAGAGTTTGAGCCAGAACAAGAGTGATTGAACCAGAAGAGTCAGAGTTCAGAAGGAACTAGTCAGGATGGCTCAGTCAGCAGTGGAGGCTTAAGTGTGGATTGTGCAGAGGCCAGAAAAACTCCACGGTTCCAGCCAAGAACTGATGATTTAATTAGACAAAAGAATAAATGGTTTGAACCGGGATCTACAGCTACATCTGGTGTGAATCTACATCTACAAGTGATAGGTACATAGGGTTCATCATGGAACCTCTCCCTTTGTTTATTAAGTTTTCCACTAAAAAAAATGTTTAAGGACTTGGTACATACATAGCTCAGTTAACAGAATGCTTGCCTAACATGAACAAGGTTCAGTCTCTAGCACCACATAAAGTTAGGTGTAGTGCCACACATCTGTAATGCAAAAACTAGGAGATGAAACAGGAGGACCAGAAAGTGAAGGTCAACTACATTATAAGTTTGAGGCCATCCTAGGTTACAGTTGAGATCTTGTCTCAAAAAGAGAAAAAAAAAAATACAATAAAAACCACCCTATTTTGAGAAAAGATATTCTAACAATTACAGGCTGAGAAAATAACTAAATACAGTTACGTGTCAAGTGTAACAGCTACAAGAATACTGTTCCATAGAAAGGGACAATTAACCTGAGGTTTGTTCCTAAAAAATGACCAATGTTAAGTTGGTTATTATTAAACACATGCAACAAAAACTCCATCAGCTTCAGAATCTTCTAAAGCGAACATATTCTAAGTAAACTCCAAAGTGAGTAATCTGTACATGCCATACGGTAAAGATTCTACATGGGAATCAGGGTGTGAAAACCATGTGAACAATCTGTTTCAACTGGCAATATCCAGTAAGGCACCATTTACTGAAAATACAGCCCCGGCAAACACAGAGTAGATTAGAACTACTTTCAGAACTCACTGATACAGAAACAAGGTACAGACCTGGGATGGGTGTCCATGCCTGTCTTCCCTGGCCCAGCAGGGAAGCACTGGGCCATAAAAGACACGGGATTTGGGATTCCAGCCATCTCTATCCATCCCTTTCTCTACCAGGTATTCTCAGCAGATTTAAAGGAGTTGACTGAATTCAAATTCTTAAGAAACTGGCACTTCATCTGAGCGCAAACATCCCTCAATTAACTGAAGGGTGGAATCCATTACGCTAACCATTTTCTAACCTTTTGCATTAAAAGGAGCTAAAACCCAAGTCCTTTTTCTAAGGTACGTCTAGGAGCCTTGTCACAAAGACACCTCCCCATTAAGTGCAGGAATGGCTGGCTGCTCCAGAAAAGCAGAGAACCAGCAGGCATTGCAAGTACCTGTCTTCAGACACAATCAGAAGCACACTTCCGATCTTTACCTTGGGTGTTCTGGAAGTAATGTCTCCACAAAGGTCTGATTTTGTCCTGGCCACCAACATCCCAGACTGTGAAGCTGATATTTTTATACTCTACTGTCTCCACATTGAAACCTAAGTAGAGAAGATAGAAAAACTTTTCATTATGATTTTCAGTGGTTCGACAATTCAAAATAACTCAATTAACATTTGGATTCTACTTTTAATTTATAAAGCAGCTTGTAAACCAAAGAGTTACAGGTCACAAAGAGAAAATTCTCACTCCATCATCCATTGTGCCTGGTGTCTCCAGCCTTCTTTACTCTGAGCACCTACCCCCCCCCCAACTATCTGCCCAATCACCAACTTCCCAGCTCTGCTTTCTCTAACAGAAGACCTTCCAGAGTACTTGTGAACAGAGAAGCCACCCACAGAAGAGGTTTCCACTTCCCACCACACGGTGTAAGAATCTACTTACTTCTTCCTGTGCTATTCCTTCTCTACCTTAGAACACTGGAGAACGTTCAGCATGTAATGATAATTTCCTCCACCTGTGTGCTCGAGTCACCATCTAAAGACTTGCACACACGGCTAATCTCTCCTCTGAGTCATCTCCAACCTGTCCTCAGCATTCCTGAGTACTTCATATTTCACATCTTACAAAGCAAAGCTAAGCGGGGTGTGGTAGCACACGCCTGTAATACTAGCACTGCAGACATAAGAAGGCAGATCAGGAGTTCAAGGTTATCCTAAAGAGTTCAAGGCCAACTTGGACAATGCCTCATAAACCCCGATGTCTCCCTTTTAATTCCACTACACCTTCTCACTTAACTACAACCTGCTATTTGCTCTTCTAAAGTCAAGGAAATTTCTGAAAATAGGTAATGAATTATTTCTAATAACACTTGAACAAAATTCAAACAAATATAACAGGAAGTGGTGCAGAGAAAGACACCTCTGAAGACAATTTACTATATAATAAGGCATTTCACACTAGCATGAAATAGTTATCCAGTAAACATTGTTGGGCAACTCTCCACTCTTGTAAGTCTAATATCCAGCCAATGGTCACATACCTATTCTTCAAAAGAATTAGTTATTCTTATTTTATGTGTATGAATGTTTTGTCTGCATGTGTATATGCGCACCACATTTGCATCTGGTGTTCAGGGAGGACAGAAGAGGGTATTGGATCCCCTGTTACAGATGGTTGTGAGCCATCATGTACGTACTGGGAACTGAACCTAGATCTTCTGCAAGACTAGCAAATGCAAATGCTTTTAAATGCTGAGCTACCTCTCCAGTCCTTTTTTTTTTTTTTAAATGAAAAATGTACACTTGTAAAGTTAGTTAATAAAATACTAGCAACTATTTGTATGATCTTAAAAAGAACTGTCTGAAGATACTATAAAATTCAGGAAGGAAGAAAGTGTAAATTTGGTTACCTAGTAATTTTAAAATTCCCTTATGCTAACATAGAAAAGACAAGGTTGAAAGACAAACTTATCAACTGGATTATTAACACCTAACAAGAGTTGTTCATGATCTAAATTGCCCTTCTTCAAATTAGTAAAAGACCAACATCACAACAAAAAACAATTGAACACTAAAAACAAAAACAAAAACAAAAACAAAAAAAAAAAAAAAAGGGGGCTGGAGAGATGGCTCAAAGGTTAAGAGCACTGACTGCTCTTCCAGAGGACCCAGGTTCAATTCCCAGCGCCCACATCTCAGTTCACAATTGTCTGTAAGCCAGCACCAGGGGATCTGACACCCTCATACCAATGCAAAAAAAAAAACAAAAAAACAAAAAAAATATAAATAACAATAAAACAAATTACCAAAGAGCAAAAGAAAACATTTAAATTTATTTACCTACAATAAAAACTATCCTAATGGAAGTCAATGTTTTTCCGTATCAGATGGCAGATTTCTACTCTTCACTACTGGTAGCACAACCTTTTTTTCTTGTGGGGGGTAAGGGGGGAGAAAACAGTCTGGCATCTGTATATACACTTTAAAGATTCATTTCACATAGGAAACCCTTTTGGTGAAATTACTACAAGGAAATGAAGTACATGCTTGCAAAAGTGTATTAGGGTTGGAGAGATGGCTCAGTGGTTAAGAGCACTGGCTGCTCTTCCAGAGGACCTGGGTTTAATTCCCAGCACCCACACGGTAGCTCACCACCATGTGTAACTCCAGTTCTAGGAGACCTGATGCACTCTCTGGCCTCCAAAAGCACTAGGTGCACAGTTGTGTACAGATGTAAACGCAGGCAAAGTACCAATGCATGGGAAGTAGAAAATAAAAACAAATGGTTTTAAAAGTGAAAGATACTTTGACATCATTTACAAAAGCAAACAATTGAACCTGGCACAGTGGCACAGGCATGAAATTTCAGCACTTGGGAGGATGAAGCAGGAGGATTGCTGCCAGTTTAAGGTCACCTAGGACTGCATAGCAAAACTGTGTCTTAAAAAGGAAAAAAAAAAAAAATCAACAAAGCAACAGGCTTAGAAAATAGCTCAGGAAGTAAAAGTGCTTGCCTTGCAAGCATGAGGGCCTAAATCCAATCCCTAGAACCTGGGGTTCCGGGGTTCTGGAGAGCTGGGCGTTGGCAAAGTACCTGCAATCCCAGAACTGGAGAGGCAGAGACAGGAGGATCCCTGGGATTTGTTGGCCAACCAGCCTGACCTGATCAGGTGAGTTCCATGCCAGTAAGAGATTCTGTCTCAAAAATGGGGTGGATAGTACCTGAAGAATGATACCCAAGGCTATGCTCTGGCCCTGACACTCTCAAATGTATGTGTGCACACACACACATAAACAACTACAAATAACCTAACCACCTATCGATGAATACTAGTTTAAAATACAGCCATATAATAGAATAGTAAGCCAGTTATTAAAATTTGATGTTGAGCAGTATCAACATCCTGCTGCTGTCCCTTTAATCTAGTGAAGGCCAGCTCATTCTTTTGGTCTCAACTTAAGAGTCAAGTCTCAAGGGCACCTCTTCTGTTGGCAGCTTCAGCCTCCTCTTTAGTTGCATTTACCTAGTGAGCCAGGAGGCCAGACCGCTCTCTTCCCAGGTGGACTTTTATCCTCCAGAAGCACTGGCTTCCTTAACTGATGGTGGCAGCTTTCAGTGACAGTGATGTTTGTCACTAGTCAAAGCAAATGACAGGGTCAAGTTCAGCACCACGGAAGGGGTGCAAGGGTAAAGATGTCGAGGAGCACGAGTCATCGGAGGCCATTAGTTCAACGAACTGTCACATCACATTCATTCACCAAAGATTTATTAGACACCTACTATGGCCAGGCATTTTACCAGACCCTGGGGACAGTGAAACAGACACACATGGTTTCTTCTTATTTACACTGTTGGGGAGAAGGCAGTGAACAATCAGTAAACCAACAAATGCTTCTACTTGTTAAGGAGTTGAAGTTACTATGGAAATTTAGAGCAAGGGAAAAGGAGACTCCGAGAAAGATGCTTAAACTGAGATCCAGAAGAGTGGCTGGTGGTGTTCACTAGGTAAAACCAGGCAAAGGAAGAAAGCAGGAGAGCACTCCAGAGGAAAATCCACAGAAAGTGGGGTACACACACTGTCTAATGCAAACTGGGAGAACAGCACTCATTTTACAACACATCCATAAAATCTTTCAATAGAATATTAAAAGTATTCAGAACTTATATATTTTTGCATACACAAATTTATAGAAGGATGTATTTTTATGTGCGCACGTGTGTCTGGGTTTATGGGCATGCATGTGCCATGTTGCACATGTGGAGGTCAGAGGACAACTTTGTGGAGTCCCAGGAATCAAACTCAGGTGGTCAGGCATGGCAGCAAGGGCCTTTACCTGCTCAACTATTTGCTAGTCTATATACTGTTTTTAAAATTGGGGAAAACTGTTTTCATTTTGGAATAAAACATTTTCAAGTTGGGTGTGTGTGAACATTCCTATCAGGTCACAACTTTCTTCAAATGTTGCAGTCTCTAAAGCCAGTGCCCAAGATGAAAGTTAACCCATCTCATGCCAGAACTCAGTCAGTGCCCAAAGGCACACATCAGCCTGGGGACTTGATTTTGTATGCAGGTCACAAGGCAAAGATTAAGTTCTGTGAAAATTGCTTTTGCAAATCTCTTAAAGAGCCCATAAAACACAGTGCTGGTTCACAATAAGGATAGATGGATGAATTTCTTCAGTTGGATACCTCCTCAAGTACTTGTCTTGAGGCAGTGAAAAGAACACAAAGTCTACCTTAAGCAGCACACCTGGTTCAGAGAGACGCTCCCAGGGGAAGCTAGGTAGAATGGAAGTTGAAAAGGCAGCACTAGTTCTCCCTAAGGCTTTTGACCTAGGGCCCACTCCATCAGAAAGGGTAGAACTTCCTTACCATCTCAACAGTTACAGTCTTTTCCTCTTTGCCAAGCAAACAGCGCTAAATTTGCTTAACCTAAATTTGTCCATGACTCCCCTGTAAACCAAGGAAAGTGTCAGGGATGCTAAGAAGCACTTAGAAAGCATGGTGGTATGCCCAGGAGGATGAGTCAGAAGGAGTGTCACAAGTTCAAAGCCAGCCTGGCTACAGTGTAAGACCTTGTCTCAAAAACCAAAACAATACAACAACAAACTTAATATCACCTCATTTGGGGCTTCAAAAAGTTTATGTTCTTGAAGTAGTCAAGGTTTTAAAAACAGAACTATCTGATATAAGAAACACACTAGGGGCTGGAGGAATGGCTCAGAGGGTAAAAAGCTTGCGGATCAAACATGAGGACCTGAGTTCAGATCCCCAGCACACACAAAAAAGATGGGCCTGATGGCACATGTGTGTAAGAAGTGCTGCAGGAAGGAGGGGTGGGCACAGAAAGACCCTCAAGCTTGACAGACAGCCAACCTTGTCAAAATGGCAAGCTCTGGGTTTAGTGAAGAAGCTCTATCTCAAAAAATAAAATGAAGAGAGAGAGAGAAAACGCCCAATGTGGTCATGTATACAAACACATGGCATATACATACACAAATGAAATTTTTGAAAAAGGAACACATCAAAGTATAACATGCTAAACTATGAACTGGAAAAGCCACCATGGACGTACCGATGGTAGGGATGGTTGTTACAATCTCTCCCAGCTTCAGTTTGTACAAGATGGTGGTTTTGCCAGCTGCATCCAAGCCCACCATGAGAATCCGCATTTCCTTTTTCCCAAATAGGCTTTTAAACAGCTTTTCAAAAACATTCCCCATTGTAGCTGAATTCTGTAACCTGAATGAAAAGCAAGTTGAACAGTTACTCCTCATTGAGTTATATATAAAGCAACACACATAAAACACATGGCACAGTCCGTGGTGGTTCCTAGTAAATGTTTAGTGCAGTCCGGCCAATAAGGAAGCGAGTGTCTTGCTTTCAAAAGGAGACTCCACTAAGCTATCCTCTGATGCTCTGCCAGAAAACCATTTTCCATTGCAGCATCCAAGTGGGATGTGGGAAGCACAGCCTCAATGCCATGCCATGACGGCAGTCATTAGTCATCTTAAGCATGGAAGAAATGCTTAATGCTTAAACATATAATGGCAGTCTCTTCTGAAATGAAAATTTGAGAAGCAGACACTCTGTTCTCCACAATATGAAGCAAAGGCCTTGAGGTGGGTAAAATATCAGTATTTCCTAGGAAACTGTGGTTGCCATTGGTCGGCAGACAATACCAACACCTTGAGAAGAACTACGAAGTGTCAGAGTTGAAGATATTAAGCAATGGGGAATTCCACTATTAAGATATACATCAAGTAGGCAGAGTTGAGGAAATACTTTAACATCCAGTGTTCAATGGGAGCGACCATCTTCTTAAAATTTATGTACAGATACAAATATGGTTGACTGTAAAGGTCTGTGAATGTTCATGAACCAAAGACAGTGACTGTAAGCAGGTTAAGGGAAGCATAACTAACAGGCCAAATCCTCCCTGTGCCCCCTCCCAGTCATGCTCCCTAGAAGATAATTATTCTGTTGACTTCTAGCAGTTTAAACAGCAATTGTTTTATTTTTCAATAGAATGCCTGGAAGGTTTTCTGATAAAGCAATGGAGTCAGATGAGTTTTTGCAGAAAGTCTGTCTTCTTTTTAACAGAGCAGCCTATTTGAATGGTGGGATACTTCAAAGACTTAAAAGCCGAACTATGCACACACACAGTACACTCTTTGATCAACAATGACTGTTCAAAGACATTCTAGGGCTGGGGCTAGAGTCCAAAAACCCAAAACAAAGCAAAACCCCACAATGTCCTTGTTCCAGAAACTATGGTCTTCCTTTTCAATTTGGTCATCAAGGAAAGCTTTACTGTGTGTGTGTGTGTGTGTGTGTGTGTGTGTGTGTGTGTGTGTGTGTGTGTTTGTGTATGTAAAGGGACAGTCATTCATCCAGATTCTAGTGACTCAGAGGGGAGGGTGGCAGATTCCGGAAGTACCACCTTTGGAAATCAACAGTTCCTACAACAGTTTAATATCATGGACTATGGCCAAGTATACACCACTCCGTTCTACCACGAGAGCGAGCGAGCGAGCGAGAGAGCACATTTCTCCTGTACATGTATGAGAGCCAAATGATCAAAGAAAGAATGACCACTTTCCTCATTCATAGGCCTGTCATGGTCTAAAAATCGTCCAGTACCTTGAAGCACTGAACATTCCTAGATTCCTTTCGTGTTTCCTGGGGCGGTGGGGGGGGGGGGGGGAGTGGGGAGTGTCACAGACCAGGAAACTCAAAGGACCATTCATTCAGAGGAAAGGGAGGAACCTCCTGCTTCCAGGCCTCTGGAGACGGAGTACCAGATTCCCCTTGTCACTCCCAGTTGTCCCGCTCGCGTTTCCCTTCGTCCGTCATCTCGCTCCAATGCCCGAGGTCCTAGGCCCCATGGTGGGCAGGGGGGACCCTCTGGAGTAAGATCCATCAACCCTAGAGCCCTTCACAAGTGACAATGATAGTGAGACCTCAAGGGCACGAGAGACAGCAGTAGCCAAGGTGAGCGCGCGCAGGGCCGGACACGCGCGCCGAGGATCCGGGGCCGGTGAGGGCTCCGTCTGCCCGGGCCGCACGGCCGCTCCTTCCGGACAGCGGACCTCACGCCGCTGAGCCCGCCGAGCATCAGTCCGCTCCGTGCCGCCCGGCCCGAGAGAGGCGGGGAACCCAGCGGACCCAGCCCCTTTCCGCAGGCCGCCGCCGCCGCCGCTCTCCGGTGTCCTGCCCGCTGACAGGCCGGAAACCAGCCGGGTCTCGAGCCCCGCCGTCGCTCCCAGGCGTCCCGCGACTCACCTGTCTCGGCAGCGAACACCTCCACAAAGCCGCTCACCAAACCGCTAATCACAACCGCGGACGCCTTGAGGGATTCGGCTCTCAATAAAATGGCGACGGGCTGGGGGCGGGAACAGCAATCAACCAATCATCCACCGCCTCCTGGGAGCCCTTGAGCCAATGACCTCGAAGTTCTGTGAGTGACAACATATTTGAGCAATGGAAAGGAAAAATTAAGGCAAGACGAGGAGGCCCGCCCCCTGCGACCTAGGCGACGGCACCAAGCTCTGGAAATGCCGGCTTCATCCTTCCAATGGGAGCTCACCGCGTCCCGGAAAGACGCGCCCACGTGCCCCACCCCGAGGCGACAAGCGACCAATCAGAAAAGCCAAACGATTTCCGATCTGCCTCGCCAATCATCTCGGGGAATTCTCAAGGAGTGCACTAACCGGGGGAGCATTTTGACCAACCCGGTGCTGGCATGTGGGCGGGGCCAGTTTCACAGTGATATTTAAGGAAATTTGTTCTGGTTGAGCTAAAAGTAGAAACTAGTTTGGAGCAGAGTTCCTGGTCGGAAATACCCGGACACCAACACCGAAATTAGGCAAGAAGATTTCCCATTTAGTATGGAGCTAGACTGTCGCTGTTCTTGTACAGATTTTCAACAGTAGGGAGAAATAAAGTCACCGGCACCTTCGACGGGTACCAGAGCCACAGCGCGCATTTCTTGAGAAATGCCTTCAAATTACTCAGTCCTCTAAATAATGCTAACTTGTTTAGTTAAAATGGTTATGAGGGCCTATGTTTCATAACTGCGGTAATCAAGGAATAAAGGTGTAGACCACTGGTAGAGCATCATTAGTAGTAGCCAAGCGTGTGTAACGGCCTGGATTCGTAACCCTAGCACAGTAAACAAAATTCACTTCATCAGTAAACAGCTTTATTCACTGCTAAAAAGAAACAAACTATCAAAAGCACGAAGAGACCTTGATTGTCTATTACTAAATGAAGGAAGCTAGTCAGAAAAGGTTCATTTTGTTATAGGCAGTAAAAACACTAAGAATTTCAAGGACTTAATAAAGGAGGAGGGATGAATAGGAGCACAGTAAGCTTTTAGAAAAACAAAAGTATTCTGTTAGGAAAGGGAGAAGGACAATGTGGGAGATCTTCACATCTTCCTCTCAGTTTTGCTGTGAGCCTAAAAGCACTCTAAAAATAACCCTTAAGAATTAGGTGGAAGGAGAGGGGCTGGAAAATGGCTCCAAGGTTTAAAGCACTTCCTGCCCTTTCAGAGGACTCAAGTTTGGCTCCTAGAACCTATGTCTGCTGGCTCACAATCTCCTGTAACTCCACCTCCAGGGGATCTGTCGCTGCTTTCCGGCTTCCTCAGGCACCCCCACATATGTGTGGCATACACACACACATATACACAAAAATAAAAAATACTTAAAACAGCATCCCTGTCTTCTTGACATTCAATTGCTGAACCATTGGACTCATGAAAGTATGTGTTTTCTTTATTTGTTTGTTTGCTTGTTCTTATGGTGGTGGGGGTCAAACTCAGAGCCTTGCTCAGGTTGGGCAAGTGCACCACCATTGGCTACATCTCCACCATTTATATATATATATATATATATATATATATATATATATATATATATATATATATATATATATATATAATATGTATCTTGTTCATGCACATATGTCTGTGTGTTGGTGTATGTGTGCGTGTGTGCATGTTAATCTGTTTTTCGTTACTATAACAGAGTTTCTGAGATAATTGACATAAAAAGAGAAAAGGTTTGGGGTTAAAGGCGTGCAACACCACCACCCGGCGTCTATTTATTTTTTTAAAGTGAAGAGATCTAAGGATGTAGCTCGGTGGTAGAGTGTTTTTCCGTCCTATGCAGAGTCTGGATTCCATCCACAGCACAGGAAAAAAACGAAGGCAGGGAGGAAGGGAGGGAGGGGAAAAAGGAGGGAGGTTACAATAAGCATGAATTGTTCGTGGTGATACTGATGTGGTGACAGAAGCATTTTCCCTAATAGAAAATATTTCTTGTCAATATGCTGCTTTCAAAGCATGAAAAACACAATGTGCTCTTGAAAAAAGAGGAAGAACTTTCTGCATTAAAAATGTGTTATTGGGGAAGACTCTCCAATCTGGGTCAGACTTTAAACTCTGTTAATTGGGCTGAAGGTATAGCTCAGTGGTAGAACCAAAGCCAAGTATATGTAAGTCTCTGAGTTTCATTCTCAGGATCAAAAGAAAAAAAAATCTTCATTGTCAACTTGACTGGATTTGGTGTCACCTAGGAAATACACCTCTGGGCTTGTCTGTGTGAGTGTTTCCAGAGCTGTTTAACTGAGAAGGGAAGACTCATGCTGAATGTAGGCAGCACTACCCCGTGAGCTGTAATTCTAGGACTGTGAATGTGCTGGCTAGTTTTATGTTAACTCAACATGCACTAGAGTCATCAGAGAGGAGGGAGTCTCAGTTGAGAAAATGTATCCTTAAGACTGGACTGTAGACAAACATTTAGGGGATTTTCTTAATTAGTGATTGATGGGAGAGGGTCCAGGCCATATTGGTTGGTACCATCCCTGGACTGGTGAATAAAAAGGGGAAAAGGAAAAAGGCATCTGAGCAACAGCATCCCTCTCTCTGCTTCCTGGCTGCAGCACCAATGTGAGCAGAAGTTCCTGCTGCCACGCTGTCCCCACCACCATTGACTGTATCTCTTAAACTGTGAGCCAGAATAGACGCTTCATTTCTTAGCTTTCTTTAGTCAGGAGTTTTTTTGTCATAGCAATGAGAAGAACAATTAACACAGTGTATTAGTTGTAACAGTTATGGAAATTGTATAGAAGCTAGTTCAACTGCATGTCTGCTGGCTCAGCTACTGAGTGCACAGGTTCTCTGGGTAATTCTCTATTTCTCACACACAACATTAGAGCTTAGATAGTTTGAAAGCCAAGTAGGAGATGCAAGTCAGCGGTGGAGTCCTTACCTAGAATGTATGAAGTCCTGGATTTGATCTTCAACACAAAAATCAAAACAAAACAAAAGCAAAACAGGTAGTGTATCCAAACTACCTTCCCCCAAGCACAATTCTCCTTAAAGACTGTCTTCTGCCTCTTGAGAAGCCCCCTGCACACTGTCTTTATTCTAGACCAGCTCTCCAAGACATGCACTCCTTAGGCAAAACCTTAAGACAAACCTCCACTTGCCCCTAGGAGTCTTACTGCAAACTACTACAGTCAATGATGTTACCCCAGTCACCAGCGGAAGATGAGCTCCAATGTCTTAAGGTTCTAGTTAATTCAGCCCCTCCCCAGAAACTCTGACCCAGATGCAGCAAAGCTCAGGAGACCAACATCTGAACACTCCCTTGAAAGAGATGCAGGCAGTTTTCTAGCCATACAACGTGAATGTGTAAAGTTAGGCAGCCTGGCAAGTGCACTGGGACTCTGATCGCAGAAAAGGATCATCTGGTTTCCATAGCAACAGTCCTTCCCTTCCACAGAGAATCCTATCACATATCCTGCCCACTCAGACTTTCCAGAATGAATTGATTTTTAGGACTATAGGTGTTTGTCTTTATCTGTCAAAGAGCAAATAGACATTCCTCTGAAAGTAGCTCTCCCCTTCCCCAGCCCACACCTGCACAGCTGGAATGCTGCATCATACCAGTGTTTCTTCCTTTTCTTTACCAAGTCTACAGCCTTTCTCCATTTTGTTCCCTTCGCTAGCCCTGTGCATCACTACAGGAAGTAGGTTTCATTAACAGAAAACAGACAGATGGCAACTGCATCATCCCAAGCCTGGCTGTGACCGGGCTGTGAAGCTGTTCCTGGGGTGGGATGACCCATGGGTTAGGACTGGGACGACAAGCATAAGGCTGTCTGCCTACACAGTGTCACAGTCTCTGCCATTTTGCTATCAGAGCTTTGCCTCTTCCACTCAGCCACCGCTTTCCTGGTGGCGTAATTTTAAATTGCACCTACGAGTACTTTAGATTACTAATGTGGAATAATCTTGGGAAAGATGGGAGGCACAGGGGAAGGGTGTGAAAGGAGCTCTGAGGATTGCTTTTACTGCACATGACACCAGTGAGATGTTCTCCAATCCTGGGCACCCACTGCAGATGCCTCTGAAAATTAAAATGCAGTGGAAAATTTGCCGAACAGAATGATTGCTGAAACATCTGCTTACAAGCCAGCTGGAAGGCCTCTGAAACCCACACCCTCCTAAACTCTGACCCCAACACCATTTCTCTAACTCTACAGTTTCCACAAAGCAAAGGTACTTCCCCTCTCTGTTAGAGGAGACAGTGTCAAATTGTAGCATTGCAAATAACAAAACAACCCAAGAGGTAGCATAAGCCAAGTATATCACAATGAATCATCTCCAGCCCTGTAGTCAATAGTACCCTACCTCCCCAGGACACAGGAGAAAGTTCCTTCCCCGCTGTGAAATGAAGTCACTGCTATGACCATCAAAACATCTATGTCACCAAAAATT
Organism: Cricetomys ansorgei; assembly: GCA_026225945.1. NCBI lineage: Eukaryota > Metazoa > Chordata > Mammalia > Rodentia > Nesomyidae > Cricetomys > Cricetomys ansorgei. The sequence continues at coordinate 10,510,527 of JAMJFZ010001881.1, forward strand.
CTTACTCAACCCTAGCTGAACTGCTTACTAGGAGTGTGTGGGGTCATAATTGGAACACAGAATTCTATCTATGAGCATGGTTGTTGGTAGATTGGCGACCAGTCAGGAAGCAAGCGGAAATACTCAGTATCATGGGGTGATCTCTGGAATCACTTCCATGTAATTCAATGACAAAAGACTGACTGAACTCAGGACAGCTCTTCTGAGAAGCAGGCCTGAAAGGATATGTGTAAAAGTAGGAAGAGGTTATGGTTGGCTATGTGGAGGTTTGGTAAGTCCAAAGTCAAGTCTGAGAGGAGAGGCTGGCAGGGTTAACACTCAAGGTAAAGCTGAAGATCTAGTCCAGCAGCGATCTGAATTATCTCTTGATCTAAAAGAGGTGGTTTTTTTGTTTGTTTGCTTTTTGTTTTTTTACTTTTGAGACTGGGTCTCATTGCATAGCCTTGCCTAACTTTAAACTCACTATGTATACCAGGCTGGCCTCAAACTCACAGAGATATGCCTGCTTCTGCTTTTGAGGTTCTGGATTAAAAGTGTGCACCTTGACACCTAACAAGGTAGGTCATTTAAAAATTTAATTATTTAATCATAAATAAAATCAGGACATAGCTAAATTAAGGAAGGTACTCAAACAAACATTTTGGAGTTGACCTTTTATTCTGTCCCATCAACTAATTGGATGAGGCCCACCAACATTATAGAGGGCAATTTTTTTATTCGATGTTCACAGATTTAAATATAAATCTCATCCCCAAAACACTCGCAAAGAAAGCCTAGAGCAGTGTTTGAGCAAGTCTTTGGGTACCACAGCCTAACTATATAAAATAAGCTCTCACACTGGGTCACAGTGGGCTTTGTTCAGCAAGAGCTGACTGTGGCCAAACCCTATTGCTACCTCTTGTGCCTCACTTTATACTGGATCCTGCTGTTTCTATGTCCTTTGCTTTCATCTTCCTTACTGTGCTAGTTAGTTTTTATCAACTTGACACAAACTAAAGTTACTTGGGAAGAGACACCCTCAATTGAGGGATTGCCTCTATTAGATTAGCCTTGTGGGCACCTCTGTGGGGCATTTTCTTGGTTAATGATTGATGATCGAGGGCCCAGTTCACTCTGGGCAATGCTACCCCCAGGCAAGTAGGACTGGATTGTACAAGGAAACAAGTTTAGCAAGCCATGGAGAGCAATCCCATGGGAGTCTTCTGTTGAGATTTTCTGTTTCAGTTCCTGCCTCCAGGACCCTCCCTTGGTTCCTGCCTTGGTGTACTTCCATGATGGACTATAATCTGTAAGCCAAATAAACTCTTTCCACCCAAGTTGCTTCTAGTCAGAGTGTTTCATTGCAGCAATAGAAAAGCAAACCAGGACATTTCCCTGCCTTTTGGATAGCTTTTCTCTCTGATCCTATCCTTAACTCTATCTCCTGGCTCCCTAAAAAGGTTTCCAGCCTGTAGAAAGTAAGGTTAGTCATTTCCATTTTAGTGCACATTTAAAGCATTTGGATTTTTTTAAACCTATTCTCTTACTGTACAAAGAGAATGTATTAAGAGAATTTCAGAGACCAGTGGAGAGCCAAGAGAAGGAGGGTTTTGATTCTGTGTGTGTGAGAGAGAGTGAGTGAAAATGACTTATACAAATCAAATCAAAGGGGACAAGCACATTTTGCAGAAGACAGAACTGTGTCAGCCTCCAGGGAGCTGGAGAACTAGAGGATGGCCTTACCAGAGTGTCATCTAACAGTAGAACCCCGTTCTCTTCTCCCGAGGACAGTCACTGCAATTATTTAGGAGAGCATCTGATTGATTGAACTTGGGTTCTTTGCTCACACCAGGGCCAGCACCCCAGAAGAGCAGGGCACCTTATCTGATCATCCTTCCAAGGCCACATGGAGAGCGCAAGCTGCTCCTAGAGAGAGGTGGCAAAGGCATTTTTTGCCATCAGCTACCATTGTAAGGGTGCTGAGAAGGCGCTGCAGCATTAGCTCCTCTCTGGTTCTGAGATGACCTTGAACGAGCCAGAGCAAGGGACAGATGGGCTGCAGAGACACATGGACAATTTGGAGCAAGGTCTCTGAGTCCTTCCTTCCTGCTTAAAGAACAAGCTGTGTTTGCCTAAGGCATCAGTGGTAGATCCTGCAGGGCAGGTACAGGGTTAGTGCAGGACTGGGTGCAGGGCTGGGTGCAGGGCTGATGCAGGGCTGGGTGCAAGGCTGGTGCAGGGCTGGGTGCAGGGCTGGGTGCAGGGCTGATGCAGGGCTGGGTGCAGGGCTGGTGCAGAGCTGGGTGCAGGGCTGGGTGCTGGATTGGTGCAGAGCTGAGTGCAGGGCTGTGTGCAGGGCTGATGCAGGGCTGGGTGCAGGGCTGGTGCAGGGCTGGTGCAGGGCTGGGTGCAGGGCTGGTGCAGGGCTGGGTGCAGGGCTGGGTGCAGGGCTGGGTGCAGGGCTGGTGCAGGGCTGGTGCAGGATCTGCTTAGTTTTTAACCACTCACAGGCAGGCTGGGCCATCCAAAGTGATAAGCATTCGTCCTTGTTGGAGACATGGAAGAAATTTCCCCTTGCAATCCTTTCACTGAGCAAAGCAAGACAAACAGACCAGTGGTAGAGATATGAACACCATCCTTGAAAGAGATGTTACATTTTTGGACTGAGAGCCAATGTCATCTGGATCTGGTAATTGGGCAACATCGCTGTTATTTATAAGTTTAAATTTAAAATAACAACAATAAGAAGAGTAAGATGCAGTGGTTAAGTTGATCAGTCTCTACTTCTCAGTTTGTGTCAGGAAGGCTGAGGCTCGGAAAGGACAAAGCAGACGAGTGACCGAGAAGAGCAAGAAAGCCTCCTGGTTCTTTATTTCCTCTAGGATATTTTTCGTTTCTTTTTTGTTTCTAAGTAGCTTTTTTGCAAAGTAAACATCCAGACTTCAACTGCTTTCCTCCCTTTCCCTCATAACCCCTGAGATCACTCATGACTTAGTTATCACATCTGAGCTGTCCAACATAGCACCAGGGGCTCAGATTCTGTGGGAGTTTATGAAATTCACATAAATTCTTCCTTCTGTTTCTGGTTCATGTTGAGCTCACATTTCGATTTTATCAGTTCTTTTTGTGCTGTTGTTGTTTTGAGACAGAGTCTCACTATGTAGCTCTGGCTGCCCCAGAACTCATGATATAGACCAGGCTGGCCTCGAACTCACAGAGATCAGCCTGTCTCTGCCTCCCAAGTGCTAGGATTAAAAGTCACCACTATGCCTGGCTTGATTTTAAATAGCTAAATTTAAACTTTTTCCTAATCAATTATGAGTGTCACGTCCCAAAGAAACTCCGTACAAGTCCCACTCAGTACCTGTGGCTCCTTCTAGCTCTTCTTATTCTGCTCTCTACCCTGAACCTCTCCAACCCAGGAGCTGGGCTTAGCTTCCCTTCCCCCAGCTTCAGATTCCTATATAACGCAGCCATTTTGGCTACGGACTCTCTTGGTTTCTCTCTTAGCTCCATTCTTGGCCTCTTGTTTTTTCTCCCTCTCCTGGTCTCCTCTCCTCTCTCCCCCAACTCCCAATGGCCCTAATTTGCTAGCCATGTTCAGTCTGGACTCTTCCAGATGACTCTGACTGTGCTCTCCCTCATATCTACAATAAAACCTTTCTCCTTAAGCATACCTTGGAGCTGTCCTGTCATTTTATTCAATGAGGAATCAAAGTCAAGTCCTAATATTCCTTATTGTCTTGGACAATCGTGAAAAGAGACATTAACAGGAGGATTTACAAGCAGCAGATGTAGAATCTTTTTCTCCTGCAGCCTGAAGTTAGTTAGCCCTTCTGAGATTCCAGTGATAGACGGTGTTGGTGGAAGGCGACATGGAGTAGAGACCTGACTTAGTTTTGGGGAGAAGGCTGAGTGCTCTGGTAAAGTGGTCCCTGAGCCTGTGAGGAGGGCCTCAGGATAGCTGGCATTTATAAGCATGGCAGCAGTATTTAACCTCAGTTCTGGGGAAGTGGAGACAGGATTCCCTGGGACTTGTGGACAGCTTAGCCTACATGGTGAGCTCCAGATTAGATGAGAGACCATGCCTTGAAAAATATGGTGGACAATTGACTGAGGACATCATCTTGGTATCCTCTGGCCTAAACACATACACGCACACACATACTTCCTCATACATAGACTAACCTAGGGCATACTCTTATTTTTGGAATACTGTACAAATGAAATACTGGAAAAAGGATTACTAAAGATGTAAATTGCCCTTACAAATGAAAATGCTGAACCATTAAATCTAACGAATATGTAATTATGGTTCATTTTCAAAAACAAGTAGGCCAGCAAAGAAAAGCTTGTATTTGAATAGAATCCGAATTCAGAACCACCTTCTGGCTATTGCCAGGGGACAAGACCAGCAGCCACGTGGGGTTTTCTCGGCGCTTTCCCGTCTAAGAGGTCTGGAGGCAGAAAGCTAAAAGGCCATTACAGGCCACTACAGGCCACGTGGCCAACAGCCACGGCGTCTGTGGAAACAGCGAGGACGCCAGCTTGTCTTCAGCCAAAATGGCGCTGCTCGGCCTGCGCGCACGCGCGCGCACGGGCTAGGGAAGGGCGCCGGGGACTCGGCCCGGCGCGGGCGCGGCCTCTCGGCGGCTGCGCGCCTGCGCAAGGGCGGGCTGCAGGCGGGGGCGAGCGCGCGCGCGCGGCGGGGGCGGGCTCAGCCGAGTGCGGAGCTGCAGCCTTGGAACCGGACGTGTCCGCGAAGATGGCGGGCCGGGTGAGTGGCGGCCGGGCAACCCCAGCTCGCGGCGGGATCGCCGGGTTCGCGACCGCTGCGAGGTCCACGCGGGCTCCGGGGAAGGGACGCGAGGCTGAGCAGCGGGGAACGCGGAAGGAAGGGGAGGTTAGAGCAGGGCTGGAGGCGAGACAGGGCTGCTGCGGCAGGGGATTAGCTCTGCTCAGAAACTGTCCTCCCGGAGGATTGTCTCCTCGTCCTCCGAGTCTCCCGCGCCTCCCTCGCCGCCCCCCGGGGCTCGTTTCCCTCGTCCTCCAGGCACCCTGAGGCTGGTGGCCAGTCGAGCCCCCTCTGACGCGCGCCGAGGGTCCTCTGCGCTGCTCCGAGGGCTCCCGAGGTGGCACTGCCGGATAACTGCGGGGTGTAGTCTGCGGCAGTCAGGGCGAGGGTGTAGGGACCCGTTTCTCGGTCTTCCAAAATGAATGATGCTCTGAAAGGAGGAGAGGGGTTGCAGATGACTTTTAGGGGTAACTCCAGACCATCCTCTAGGGAGAAACCTGTCAACTGTCGAGCGAAGCTGCAGTGTCTTTAGACCGGAGTGCAGATGTTTTTTGGGGTGTCGCGTTTTGTTTTTCTAAATGACAGACGCTTGAATGTAGCAGGCTGTGCTGTAGTGTCAGGGATTTACATTTTACTTCCTCCTTAAGCGTGTAAGATCACAGGGTAGGATGGGGTGGGTGAGGAGAGATGGGGGCCAGGTCACTGCTGTTATTCAGAATGCATTAGAGCTAAGAAGAGCTCTATGCTGCCCAGAGATGACACTGTTCGGAAACCTGGGGACATTAACTGCGTCATTACAGACTAACGACGAGCTTGACTGATTCACTTGCACCTCTGTTTGAGTAAGTTTGCATACATGTAAGCATATATGCAAATGCCCTGTCTAACGAGAATCGTAGGTCATGAGATTCTAGAGTCCCAAAGAGGCCTTAGAGGTCATCAGTCCAGGTCCATCTCTTTTTTTTTTTTTTTTCCTTTTTTCATAACCCCACCTCTATCTCAGGCTGTACTTCAGGGTCTGGGTTTGCCTCCTCAGAAGCCCTTTCCTGCATCATCAGCTGAGGCTTCTCTTATCTTAAAACAGACCCTTCCTCTGCCTCCACGCATGCCACCTTTACAGCGATGACTTCTGATGATTTTGTGTTATTGTCTACCATTTGTTTACCTCCTGCTCCCTGCCCGGCCCACCACAGTCTGGCTGAAACTCGCCCCTAAAATTAATACCTATCTTTCGCTCCTCATCATACTTGATGTCTCAGCAGCATCTGACATTGTTGGCCATTGCCTCCTTAATGGAAGACACTCTTCCTGGCGTCTGTGGTGCCTTGCTGCTGTTTTGACTCATCTCATTTGCCGACCTACCTCTCTCCACTCTGCCATTCAATTCCTACAGTCTATTTTATCTCCTCAGGTAATCCCTTCTGAGCCAAAGCTACAACTGTCTTATGTGCCTGACTGAGGTTCTCAGGATATCACCCATCCCCCACAGAACTGCCCTCTAAATTCCAAATTGATAAATGAAACTGTCTATTTAAATTCAAGAACAAGGCCAGCCTCACACCTTTAAGCCCAGCAGGGGCAGAGGCAGGGGTAGGGGCAGAGACAGGAGGATCTCTGACAGTTTGAGGCCAGCCTGGTCCACATAGTGAGTTCCAGGACAGCTAGGACTACATAGAGAGATGCTGTCTCAAAAAACCAAAATAAATAAATAAACAAACTAATAAATAAATGAATAAATTCAAGACCACTTGAACTCTTGTTCAAATCAAAAGTTATGATCTAAGCCCACCTACTTAGTGCTTTTTCTGTTTTTCTTTCATTGAATGGCACCGTCACCATCGAGTGGAAACCTGGTGGGTATGATGTGTGTGTGTGTGCATGTGCCAATGCATAGCCATATGTGGCAGCAAAGGACAACACTGGGGTAGTCTTTGCCGTCCACCATGTTTGGGACAGGATTTCTTTTGTTGCTCACCTCTTCTTATACCAGGCTAGCTGGCTTTCCAGCTTCTGGGGAATCTCTCTCCCCAGGATTATAGACATGAGCCATCCTATCTGGCTCTACAGTGGCTCCAGGGATTTGAACTCAGGTCCTCACACTTGCAGGACAAGTGCTTTATTCACCAAGCCTTCTCTGTACCTCTTGCTACATCCCCTGCTCTACCCTGTCTTCCTACGCACACACTAAAGAAAATAAAAATATATTTAAAAGTGTGTGTGTGTTTTTTAAAAATTTAATTCGGACCCAGGAAAGATAGGCTTGGGAGTATTGTTGCTTTAAGCCACCCTCAATACTAAAATCACCCACTGCTGTCATTGAATCCTAAAAATCTCCGATCAGTTCACCATCCTGCATCTTCATCTCCACCTTCTTTCTCTCTGCTCTGATAATTGCAAGAAGTTTCTAAGTAGTCTCCTTTTGGCATTCTGCCCCACTTCCATTCTCCATACTGCTTGCTCTTCCCGCGCCCCTTCCTGCTTAAGCCCCTCCTCAGCAACATCCCATTAGTTTTGGGAGAAGCTCAGATGCTTAACAAGTCCTTCACGGCTCTTTGTGGTTTTGCTCCTGTTTCCCTCCACTCACTTTTACCGTCAGTGCCCGGGTTATATAAGCCTTTCAATTCCTTGAAGCTATAGTAGTTTCTCCTACCACAAGGTCTTTGCTGGACTCTTTCTTCGCTTTGGAGTGTCCTGCCCCTAACCATTTACCTCCTACTCAGAGAACACTTGGGAAGCTTGTTCTGATCTCTCACTGTAAATCATGATACTTTGTTACATAGCCTTGAAAACTTGTGTTTCCATCTTAGAGATTTCTGTTTCTCATTGTAACTGTGTTAGTGTGTTGTACTGTGTGCTGGCACTTGTCTGTAGTCTCAGTACTTGGGAGACAGAGGCAGGAGAACCACTGTGTGTTTGAGGCCAACCTGACGTACACACTGGGTTCTAGGCCAGCCTGAGCTGTAGAATAAGATCCTGGCTCAAAAATAAAGTCTTAGTGCTGTCATTTGTTCCCACTTTATTAGAGCGGAGACTGAGCTAGGTGTTTACTCATCCTGTCTCTGGGTTTTTGTTTTTTGGGGTTTTTTTGTTGTTGATTTTCTAAACAGGGTTTTACTTTATTATTATTATATTTTTTTTTACATTTATTTTTATTTTAAGTGCATTGGTGTTTTGCCTGCATGTCTGTGTGAGTGTGTCAGATCCCCTGGAACTAGAGCTATAGACAATTGTGAGCTGCTGTGTGGGTGCTGGGAATTGAACCATAATTCCTTAAAGCACTATTAGATATATGGATTTATTCTTTTTTCAAGTATTTAGGATGCAAAGGTGAAAGTATATTATTGTTTTTACATTTATTTATTTATGAGTGTGCACATGACACGTGTGGAGCTCAGGATAACTTGGGGAGTCTTGAGGTCAGTTCTCTCCTTGCAACACGTGGGCTCAGGCTTGGTGGCAAATGCCTTTACTTGTTGAGCCATCTCACCTGTCCAAAGGTATATTATTTTACTATAGAAAAATCTTTAGGGACTGGAGAGATGGCTCAGCAGTTAAGAGCACTGGCTGTTCTTTTAGAAGACCCGGGTTCAATTCCCAGCACCCACATGGCAGTTCACAGGGGATCTGACACCCTCACACAGACATACATGCAGACTAAACACCAGTGTACATTAAATATAAATAAAATCTTTAAAAAAAGAGAGAAAAAGAGAAAATCTTTGACTGACAGAAGAGTGGCCCCTTCGAAACGCCTGCATTTGGAGTACACCAAACACTTGCTGTAATGTTGGTTGTTTTTCCTTTGTTTGTCTGTTTTTGAGACAGGGTCTCCCTATGTAGCCCAGGCTGGCCTGGAATTCACTATGTAGAATAGGCTGACCTGGAACTCACAGTGATCTGTCTGTCACTACCTCTGAATGCTGGGACTAAAGGTTTGTGCCACTACACCCAGCCTTATAATGCAGTGCCAAAACACCCTTACTCTGGGTTGCGGACATTAAACTTAATATAAGAAATGCAAAATAAGCTCATCAATGTAATTTCCATTTTGTCCTGATTACCAGTGAGATTAAATATTTTTCCAATTGGTCATTGGAGAGCTCCTCGATGTATTTCCTTACTTATTTATATAGTTTTTCCTTTTGAGGAGGGGAGGATTTGCTTTAGATCCAGGTTGTTAGTTACAAATAGCTTTTAGATGATTATTTTTCTCATGTTGTTTACAAAGTCTTAGATTTAAATGTTATTGTTATAAAGTCCATTTTTTTCTTTTTTTGGCCTATATGGTTTATACTTTTGTATGATCTTCAAGAAAGCCTTCCTTACTTTGAAGTCATAAGATCTTATTTTAAGGTTTTATTTGCTTTGCCTGTTCTGGTGATTAATTCATCTGGAAGTTATTTTTGTGTTTGGTGTGAATTATGAAGTTAATTTTATCTTTCCATATGCAAGAACAGTTGTCCCAATGTCATTGTGTCCGTCCTTTATTCCTACTGGTTTGTCACGCTCTCTGTACTACAAACCTATCGCCTTAGGTGTGGGTCTGGTCTGGACTTCACTGTCTGATCAGTACTCCTTGCTGACTCATGGTGCACCTCTTCCTTGTTTAAAATTTAAAAAAATTTTTAAATTTACTTTGTGTGTGTGTGTGTGTGTGTGTGTGTGTGTGGTTGGACATGTGCCAAGGCACATCTCTCCATCCACTGTGTGTGAATTGGGGATCGAACGCTGCCTTTTCCCATGGGACCATCTTCCCTGGCCAGCCCTTCCAAATTTTTCCACATTTTGTATTTTCAGCCCTTTCCATGTGCATTTTTGGAGTAACTCATCTCCCTACCTCTTCCAAAACAAGTGTACACTGTGTATCTATTGTCATTGATTTTGACCTGCTTTTATCTCCTGTGTTTTATAAATATAGATACAAAGACTTTAATAAAATTCAGCTAAAGAAATTTTAAAACTAATTTTCTGTCCTTTTTTTTTTTTAAAGCCAAAAGGTACTACCAGTTTATCACAACTTGTAGCTATCTGTTGGACACCAATAGATACTGGTATCTATTGAAACCAAATGCACCAATAGCAGCTCTTTATGAATCATGCAGGGTATTTTGGTCTTTCGCTCTATTCAAAATGAGGTACTGATGTGCTGATGGGTTTTGTACTAGTGAAATAGAGGAGATAGGAAAGGCATTGGGGTAAGAAATAGTAGTGCATTTTGAAATCACTAGACCAATGGAATGTTTTATAGATACAGTGGTGGAATTTGTTTTTGTTGCAAAGGGGTTTTAGAATTAAGAGCTTATGCACATAGAAGTTTATATGTGATTTGACAAGCTATGATGATAATATCACCAAATTCTGGGTCTTCTAAAGAGCCAGTTTGTTGGCAGTTTTTAAAAAAATTAGTCATAGCTACTTGGACATGTTCTCTTAAGCAAAGATACTGATAACATTTTGTGAGATAAGAGCAGATTTGGTTCCCCTTGTTTAGAGTGGAGCCTAGAATGGATGTATAGCATTCAGTGATTGCTGGACAAATGCAGGACCTTCTAAGTTTAGTTCAGTCTTAATGTTATCTTACTGCGACATCAGATACGCCTAAGGAATGCTGTTGTTTCTGGTATTATACAAACGATTAATAACACAGAACTAAAGTAAACAACTGCTTGACTCTAATATGGTTCTTTTTCTCTACCTGTAGATAAATTGAGTCTTTTTTTTTTTTTTTATATTTACCCTTCCAATCAATTTACAATGAACTAAACGACAATACAAGCTTAATTTGTGTTTGTTAAATTAAACGATGCCATATACTGAGTATTACGGAAGCTTCCATACACACATTGCTTGTGTTCTACTGTAGAAAGAATAAAAGGAACTGTTCTGTGTTGCATATATGTATGTGTGTATAAATATATATATATGTTATACACATGCATATATATGCATATATATATGGAAATAATTTTTGCGTACAATATATTCTGATCATGGTTTCCTCCCATTCCTTACAGATCCACCCCTGCCCCCAAATTCACATCCTTTCTCTCTTTCTTTAGAAAACAAACAAGCAAACAAAAGAAACAAACCAGAATAAAAAGAAAAAGACACACACACACACACACATACACACACACACATACACACACAAAATAAAAACGACATGAAACTGGTAAAAACACAAAATCAGAAACCATAATATACAAGCAAAAGGCCAGTAAGGTAAAAGATGCCCAAACAAAGCCATATGAGACAAAAAGTCTACAAAAATACCATTGAGGTTATTTTGTGTTGGCCATGGGGGTCTATCCATAAATGTTGTTAATATACCTCTTGGGACTCCATTGGAAAAAACTAATTTTCCTCTTGCAAGTGGATGTCAATTAGAGATAGCGTCTTGGTTAGGGATGGGAGTCCATGTCCACTTCCCTCTCTCAGTGCAGAGACCCTGTTCGGTTTGAACCTGTGCAGGCTGCCATAGTCCCTGTTGGTTGGTGTGTATGTCAGTTGTTTTTTAAAATTATTTTTAAAAAAATTAATTATTAGCCAGGCGGTAGTGGTGCACGCTTGCCTTTTATCTCAGCACTCAGGAGGCAGAGGCAGGTGGATCTCTGTGAGTTCGAGGCCAGCCAGGGTTACAACAAACAAAAGACAAAAAAATTAATTTATTATTGTATGTGTATATGTTTTTCTGCGTGTTTTTCTGGGCACCACATGTGTGCCTGAGGAGAACAGAAGAGGGGATCAGATCCTCTGAAACTGAAGTTATAAATAGTTACGTACTGCCATGTGGATACTGGGAATTGATCTAGGGTCCTCTGGAAGAGCAGCCAGTGCTCTTAACCACTGAGCCATCTCTCTAGCCCCTTAGTATTGCATTTTTAATGAAGTTTATGTATCCTTGGTACAAGGATTCTCTTAGTGTGCTCTGCAGACCAGCAGATCAGCATCACCTGAGGACTTGCTGGGAAAGTGCTTCTCAGGCTTGATCCAGGCCGACATTATAGGTGTGCGGAGTCTGGAACTCAGCTGTCTCCTTCAATACATACCCCAGGTGACTCTGCTGCATGGTGGGGTTGAGAACGGTTGAGTTTGTATCTTCTCCAGTGTGGTTCCTTGTGGATTGTTGAAGGTTTTTAATTTTTTTCGTGTATATGCAACCTTGATATTTATAAGCTTCAAGGTTTTCTTTTCTCCTCTTTAATACTTCTGCCTGAATCTAATTTTTCAAATATCTGAGGAGTTGTAGTTATTTCTTACAGGATAGTGAATTGGATCTTCTCATTGATTTTTTTTAACCACACAAAAAAAATTTAAAGTGCTAGGTAAAAATATGTTTTTAAAAAATTGAACTCAGGGCTGGAGAAATGACTTAGTGATTAAGAGCACTTGCCACTCTTTCAGAGGACCCAAGTTTGGTTGCCAGCACCCGGATTGGGTGGCTCACAAGCACCTGTAACTCCATTCCAGGTAATCTAATGCCCTCTTCCAGCCTCTGCAGGCACCTGCACCCACGTGGCACACACATATACATAAATAAAAATGAAAATAAGTTTTAAAAAATTGAATTCAGGGAGGTAGCTGGCCAGAGCTTAAAGAATAATTAGACCAAAACAATGTGCAAGCGAGAAATAGAAGTCAAGTGCCTTTGTCTCCAGAGAAGCTCAGAGAATAGGAGGTAAACATTGGTGGTCATGGTAGAATCCCCCTAGAAAAGATGGTTCCTCCAGAGGATATACATGGTAGTAAATGTCAGCTAGGAATAAACTTGTTCCTCCCACACATCTGAAAGGAAAATTTTCTGTTTCACTTTGGTGCTGAGTAGGGGCAGAGGGAAGCCTCTTAATTTTTTGTGCCCACTGGGTCACCTTGATTTCACACTATTTGGTTGGTATAAAACCCTCCTTTTTTTTTTTTTTTTTTTTTTTTTTCTTTTTTTGTGGGTTTCTCTGTGTAGCCCTGGCTATCCTGGAACTCACAGAGATCAGCCTGCCTCTGGTTTCCGAGCACTGGGATCGAAGGTGTGTGCCGCCCCATCCCGCAGGGTGGTGTGAAAGAAACCCTTAAGCCAGTAATTCGGTGTAATGTGACACAGCAGTGGCAGTGCCTCCACGCGCCTTGAATGCCCAAGTAGCAGCAAACATAGAGATTATTGGAGAAGTCATCTTCCAAGAACTCCAGGACTCAGGAACTTCCTAAAAACGAAGTTTTGAAAAAACATAAACAGAGTCACAGACTGACACAAACAAGATCCAGCAAATGAAAGTCAGCAGAAACAATAAAGGGTGGGGTTGGAGAACTGGCGGGATGGCTGGGTGGGTCAGGGTGCTGGCCGCCAAGCCTGATGACCCGATTTCCATCCCTGGGACCCACGTGGTAGAAGAGAACTCACCCAAGTTCTGCACCATTATCCTCTGATCTCCACACTCAAGTCGAGGTGAACATCCTTAATAAATCAGTGCAGGCCTATAATCCCAGCACTGGGAGGTGGAGGCAGAAGCAGGCAGATCTCAAGTCCAGCCTGGTGAGTTCCAAACCAGCTCAGGTTACATAGTGAGATTCTGTCTCAAAAAACAAAACAAAAACAAACAAAAAAGGAGTTGGAATTTCTAAAGGCTTTAGATATTGAAGTTAGCAGACACACAGTAATACATATATTTAATATGCTTATTATAGAAATAAGACTTTAAGAGTGAAGAGCCAGTGTGTAAAAAGATGATAGATTTGAAGAGATTTAGGAAAATAAGTTTGTTTCTTATTGAGAATGTATTTTTGTTTTTGCTTTTAGAAACAGGATTTCTCTGTGTAGCCCTGACTGTCCTGAAACTTCCTCCATAGACATGGCTGGCCTCGAACTAGAGATCTGCCTGCCTCTGACTCCTGAGTGTTGGGATTAAAGGTGTGCTCAAACAATGCTCAGTTTGAAAAACATTCTGATCACACTTTCTCCCTCCCCCAACTCCTAGATCCTTTCCACCCCCCTACCTCCCCAACTCCACACTCTCTTTAAAACAAACAACAACAACAAAAGAAAACTCAAAGCAAAAAAAAAAGACACACACACAATAAAACAAAAACAGAAACCAAAAGATACAAGCAAAAGACCAAGACAAAAAATGCCAAAAACTAGACAAATCTATGAAAATACCCTTGAGTTCATTTTGTGTTGACTATTCAGTTTCAAGGAAGCAGAAAAAAGCAATGAAAAGAGCTCGAGAGAACACAGAAGGCAGAGGAAGGAGGTCTCATCTAGTCAGGCTCCTGGTGAGGAACGAGGCGAGCTGGCAATATGTGGAGAGAGAACGCCTGAGACGGCTCTGTCTACAAATGAAGAAAGTCTAAAGAAGCCATGTGTGGGCTTGCCCTCCAATAGCTGCAGGGGCAAAGGATTGCTGTGAGTTTGAGACCAGGCTGACCTACGTAGCAAGACCCTGTTTCAAAACAAGAACAAGGGCAATCAAAGTGAATCAGTGATGTCTTGTAGAAAGTTGGGCCACTAGAACTAAATATATGATGGCAGTTGTACCCAAATGGGGTGGGGGTAGCCTTAGACTTGAAGTATTTTTGTTCTATTCAGGAAGGAGTTAGAGCCATTTGCCATTTGAATAGCTTTATTATATATGTGTGTGTGTGTGTGTGTGTGTGTGATGTAATATATATTATCTATAAAATAATTACATATTAATATATGTAACATATAGCATATATATGATATAACACATATAATATATGTAACATATATGTAACCAAATATATATCTATATAGTATATGTAACACACACACACACACACACATATATCTTTTTTTTTTTTTTTTTTCAGATAGGGTTTCTCTGTTTTATCTCTGGCTGTCCTGGAACTTGCTCTGTAGACCAGGCTGGCCTTGAACTCACAGAGATCCAGCTGCCTTTGCCTCCCAAGTGCTGGGATTAAAGGCATGCACCATCACCACCTAGCCAATATATATTAATATTTCCAGGGTAACTGAAATAATGAAAATATGAATCACAATGGGAAATTGAATTTTAAAAATATAAGAAAGAGAAAAAATAAACAGAGAAAATGTGCAATTAAGAGGAAACTAAATGATAGAAATAAAATAAATAGAAGCAGTGGCAGGTGTGGTAGTTAGTACACACCTGTAATCCCAGCACTCAGGAGACTGAGGCAGGAGGATTGAGAATTTGAGGCCAGTCAAAGCTATGTAGCAAGACCCTGTGTCCAATACCCACACCCCCAAAAAACAAATAAACATAGAAGAAATCCTAGTAGGACTAAATGCTTCATTCAGAAGAAAAGGATGTTATTTTAGATTTTTTTTTTCA
This sequence comes from Cricetomys ansorgei, assembly GCA_026225945.1. Classification (NCBI taxonomy): domain Eukaryota; kingdom Metazoa; phylum Chordata; class Mammalia; order Rodentia; family Nesomyidae; genus Cricetomys; species Cricetomys ansorgei. Next base: position 10,525,626 of record JAMJFZ010001881.1, read on the forward strand.
AGACAGGGTTATTCTGTTGTAACTCTGGCTGTCCTGGAACTCACTCTGTAGTCCAGGCTGGCCTCGAACTCATAGGGATCTGCCTGCCTCTGCCTCCCGAGAGCTGGGATTAAAGGTGTGTACCACCAGGCATCATTTTAGATTTTTAAAGAGTATATTGAAACAACTCTCAAGCCTAGCAACTGTTCGTTTGAGATAGGTTCACTATGTAGCCCTGACTGGCCTCAAACTTGCTTATGTGCAACAGGCTGGCTTTGAACTCACAGAGACCTGTATGCCCCTACTTCCCAGTGCTGGAATGAAAGGCATGCACCACCTATGCCTGCCTCCCAGCCTTCGTTTTTAGGATAGTCACTAAAGATACAGGTAGAAAGCAAAAAGATTTTTAAAAAAAGACGGATAATTTCTAAACAAAAAAGAGGTAAAGTAACTAATTCACTACAGACTGTGTGAACTTTAAAACAGAAGGGCTAGAGCTACACCTGGCAGCAGTGAGTCCAGTTATCCATAAAGACTAGACGGTTATAAGCTTGTGTGAGCCTAGTAATTGCTTCTGTGCACAAAGTGTATATTGATGGAACTGAGTAGGATAGAGGCCAGGGAAAATCAAGGGGACACAGAACAAGAAAGGAGCCTTTTCCCCTCAAAATCTGGTTGTTGCCTCTTACCAGGGAGAGTCAAGAATTCCTGTACAATTAATACTATTTTCAGTAAGGCCTACACAGAGACAAAGCCTTTTGTACAGAGATAATACAGATAATCCTAAAAAAAAACCTGTATGGCCTTCAAGTCTGGCCTTATATATTTCCTACATATAAACCTGAAAAATTTCTGAGACTCTTACAAACTAGACTATACACTTCATTTACAGTTTTTAAAAAAATCGTCTGAATTCCTTTTTAAAGCCTTTGTGATCTATGGTTTCCCTTACCAGCTGCAGTCCTACTCAGTGCACCTTAGGAACTAACCATGATTTCACGTAACTGAAAAAAAAAAAATGTGGAAAGGTTTCTTAGCAACCCTTTGAGGTGTAATTTCAGATGCCCTTAAGTCGTGCGGGGCTGTTGTGAAGACTGAAGTGCTCTCTCCTGAGATGCCCACACCAGTACCGGGTGTGTTTAGTCCTTTACACCTCTGCTTGAGTCTGTGTTAACACCTTCCCTAGTAAACTCCAGCTCCATGCAACCTTGTCTTGGAGTTATTTTTGGCTGCAAAGTGAAGACTCTGCCGTACCTAAAGTCGGAGACCCCTCAGGCTGCTCCAGGTGGCAGGGTGGAGCCGCTTGAGATGGGGCTGTTTCTGACAGAAATGGTGATAGTGGAGAGGAGAGTTCCTGGCCTCTCTTAGTAATTGATGAGGAAACAAAATAGTTATAGGTGTAAACAGTGCAAATTAAAAATCCAGTGTCTCTCCAGGCCTGGTGGTGTAGGCCTGTAATCCTAGCTACAGGGGAGGCTGAGGCAGGAGGGTCTCAATTGTACTTAAAGGGCACCCTGGACTACAGAGTGAGTTAAGACCCTGTCTGAACATTTAAAAAAAAGGCCAGGAACTCTTGCTCAGTGGTAGAGTGCTTGCCTTTAGTGCTGCATTGGGGTGGGAGGTAGATTTATTAAAAAAAAAAAAAATCCAGTTTCTCAGTTGATTGGCCACATTTCAGGCGCTACATATGACTAATGGCTGCTGGATCAGACAGCACAAAAAGTACTTCTGCGCTACTCTGATATGGAAGGCTTAAATTAGCAGTATTATACAGGGTAAGTATCGAGCAGCACGCCCAAGTGCATTGAACACAGTGCAGGAAAAGTAGGAGTGAGACCCCCCCCCCAAAAAAAAATGACTGGAAGGCTGGGGGCCAGCAGATTCCTTACACAGAGTAAAACTAGGATTATGATTGTAATTCTGTAATTACAAAGGAGTAAAAATAGACTCCATTAAATTGAAGACTGCTTATCAAAAGGCACCTTTGTACTTTGCTCAGACTGACAACAAAATCCCACATACCAAGTGGCTTCGATAACAAAAATGGATTTTCTTCTAGTTTTGGAGGCTGGAAATTAGGGGGCCAGCACGATTGGCTGGTGAGTGCTGTCTTCTGGACTCGAAGCCTTCTTGCTGTGTGCCCACATGGTGGAGAGAGAGAGAGAGAGAGAGAGAGAGAGAGAGAGAGAGATGTCTTTTCTTAGAAGGCCAGAATCCTGTCAGAGTAGAGCCCCATCCTTTTGATATCACTTAATCTTAACCACCCTCAAAGCTCTAACTCCAGATTAGTCACGAGGGCAGCAGTGCAGGCTTTAGGGCCTCGGTGTATAAATGTATGTGTGCGCTAGCCAGAGCCCCCCATAGCATATACCTCGGGAGACCGGGAAGACAGGCTGCAGAGTGCAGGAAGATATTTAAAGCACATCTCTTTCGACAGAACTCGTACATGGAATACAAACTACAAACAAACAAAAGCCCTGCCAATTAATCATAAAAAGAAACAACAGAAAGCCAGTAGAAAAATAGACAAAAGGTTCAAGTAGGCATTTCAGAAAGATTGTGTCAGAAGCATTTACTAAGAGTTTGACCTCATTCATCACCAGAGAGACAGGAACTGACGCTCTGGGAGGCAGCGCTGCACTCTCACCTGGGAGTTAGATTAAGAGATTAAGAGCACCAAGATCCCAAGTGCACAGGAGCAGCTCCAAGTCCTCACTCTCCTGGAAGGAATGAAGACAAACCAGCAGAGCCCCTTTGGAAACATCTGTGATGTCCCAAAACGTGCACACAGAAACACGTACATTGTGTTTGGTTCCTTTTTATTTTGGAGACATGTTTCCCTGTATAGCCCTGGCTGTCCTGGAACTCACTCTGTAGATCAGGCTGGTCTCTATCTCAGAGATCTACCTGCCTCTGTCTCCCCTAGTACTGAGATTAAAGGCGACGCCACCTCCCACCACTGGATTCACTTTTACAAAGTGAACACACCTCAGATGGTTAACCCCCAGTTTAAGAAAGAAGCCGTCACTAGTATCCCACACTGCTCTTCTCTTCCTCACTGTCCTCCCAGCGAAACAGCAACCACCTTCATCACATCTGCTGGGCCTGCCTGCCCCTCCCCTGATATTCCAGCCACTCTTCCCAGCCGTTTGTATGCAGTTCTACCCTAAATGTATGTGTCCTCAGAATCTAGGGAAGGTGCTGGACTATAGAGTCAGAAGACTAGAGCAAAGGGGGCTTTTCTACGTGGCCATGGGGGGGCCATCATGCTGGTACAGACCCCCGTAAGCACTCTAGCACTAAGTTATATTCCCAGCTTGCTCAGAAGATCCTTTCTAAGGAATGGAAATCGGCTAGTAATTCCTGTTTGCCTTTCATCAGCCATTTTGATGTAAGTACTTAAAAGTAATTTCTAAACTATAAAATAAGTAAAGGAAACCATTATGTTATGTTTGTTATTAATCTGTATTAAGTGAGAAGCCTCTCAGTATTACAAATACGCTGAGTGTGTGTGTATGTAATTATAGGGGTTCAGATCAGCACCAGCAATTAAGGTAACTCTCGTGAGGCCTGCCAGTGTGAGTGAGTGATTTTACTGCTTTGAAGACATGTATTCATTAGACCTTAGATTTCGTGGTGTCCCCAGGTGCATCACTGTTTTTTCATGTGTTATTTTGAAGAATTGGGGTCACTTTGTTTAGATTGCTCTAGCTACTCTGTTCAGAGTAAGAACACTAATCTCAAAATGAAACAGCATTTTGCAGTTTCGAAAACACTTTCACAGATATTCTCAGAGCAACTTTATGAGTTGGCACTGTCAAAATTGGGTTCACAAAACAAAACTCAACCAACTAAAAAGCCCACCGCTGTCATCGAACTTACCAGTGAAGGTTAAAGGCTTCCCCTTCAGATCAGGGCTGCGGCTAGGGTATCTCCTTTGGCCATGTCTGTTCAACACCGTGCTTGCTGCCGTTATCCTATTGAATGTCTAAACTGTCCTTTATATGCCTCTGTGGGAAAACATGTCTTTACCACCGCACCTTGTCCTCGTGATTGAGTATGGTTTGAGTTTATAAGAACTTTACTTAGGTGATTTTTCTTGACCCCCAGAGTACAGTGGCCTGATGCTCTGAATAACGTTGGCTAGTCCGTGAGGCTTTAGCCTGTCCCATTTGTCAGCTCCGTTCTCCCAGGTCCTGCCACCTCTAGAATGGAAAGCATATACCAATGATTAATTTCTATCTAATTGCTGAGTAGCATTTCATTTTATGGCTGTGACAGTTGCTTGTCCATTCAGCTTTTGGAGAATATTTGTGATGTTTCCAGTATTGTCTATCGTGAATACAGATGCAATGATCCTTTGTGTCTATTGTCTGTGTGGACATAAGTTTTCAGTTTCTTGACCAAAGACCTGGGGTTACGTTTGCTCAGCCATAGGAGTGTGGTATGAAACTGCTTCATATTGTTGCCAGTATTTGATGTTGTCAGTCTTTCATGTTCTCATTTTTTGGCATGGGTTTTCCCCCTGAAAGACTAAAGTGAAAGCTTTTTTAAATAATAAATGTATAAAAGAATCTTAAGGACTTGATAGGTGTCAAGAGGTTCCCTCATTGTGCACACAGCATTATTCTGAGTTAGGGAAAGTCAAGGATATTCCTAATGTTTTGAAAATAACTATGAGACACCAAGCTTTTGTTTTTCTTTTCCTATCTCATCATTTCAGGTACCCCTCACCTTCAGAGTTTTTTTTTAAATTAAATTACATTTATTTATGCGTGGGTGTGGGGGATGGGGAGGTGTCTGCATATACCATAGCCTGCATGTGGACAACTTATGGGAGTCAGTTCTCTGTTCCACCGTGTGGGTATTGGGTGTGGAGCCCCAGGCCTCAGGTTTGGGGGAAAGCACATTTGCCCACCGAGGCTTCTCACCAGCCTGTCTTCAAGCACTCTGGAGTAGAGTAGAGGCAGGAGGATTAGTTTAGGGCCATCCTTGTTTACATAGTGAATCCTAGGCCAACCTGGGCTACTTGAAACTGTCTCAAAAACAAACAAACAGCCAGGCAGTGGTAGCTCAGACCTTTAATCCCAGCACTCGGGAGGCAGAGGCAGAGGCAGGCAGATCTCTGTGAATTTGAGCCCAGCCTGGTCTACAGAGTGAGTCCCACCCAGGACAGCCAGAGCTACAACAGAGAAACCCTGTCTCAAAAACCTAGAAACAAACAAATGAAACAAAATACTCCCTTCCCCCCTTTTTAAAGCAGAAAGTATCATAGCAGTTTATAGTATAGGAGGTTCCATAGGCTTGCGGGTGGGTATTTACGATATTTCTGTGCTGCCTTGGGCCAATTGTAGCCATTGGAACTATCCGTGGTAGCAATTAGATACTGTGATATTATAAATGTGGGTAGTGATACTCCAAAATGGAATTCTAAATTTTCATTAATGTTAACAGTCATATGTCTAGGGGGTACTTTGTTGAAAAGTAAAGGCTTCCTGTTGTCTTTCTCTGAGACAGTCTCACATTGAGATAGTCTGGTCAGGAAACTGTGGTGGTCTTCTTCCTGCCTCAACTTCCCCAATGCTGGGATTACAGATGTGAGGTACCCCCCCCCCCCACCTCCAACACACAAAGTGAAAGTGCAATTGTAAACTGTTAGTTTTTCAGGAATGATCCCCTAAGGAGAAATAATTAGGGGCTTGTCAGCTGGGCCGGCCCCGGGGCAAGTTCCTGTATTTTGTTGTCCTTTTTCCCGTGGGAATATTTCTATCTCTGGAGAAATGTAACCAAGGCCTGAGGCGCCAGAGGAAGCCATATTCTTAAGGGTTGTAGTGAGGGTAGGGGGGTCTGTTTGGTGATGAGCCCTTTCTAGTCTCCTAGCACACTCTTGTTTTTCGTTTCTGTTCCTTCCCTTTCTTTCAGGATAGGGTCTCATGTAGCCCAGGCTGCCCTTTAAGTTCCTATGTGCCTGAGGGTCATCCTGATCTTCCTGCTTCCACAGAGTGCTAGTGCTGGGTTTACAAGAGAGTGCTACCACTGCCTCATACTGCTTTGGTCTTTGTTTATTTTTGCTGTACTCTTACTTGATTTAAAAGTTCTCTTAAGTAATCCACTTTCTTAAGGGAACTTTTACATGAAAGTATATTATTTAAATTCCCAAACTTAAACATTGTCCAGAGAAGTCTTGCTCAATTCTATTCCCTTGTCTGCCTTTTTTTTTTTTTTTTTTTTTTTAAAGAGAAGCGAATTCTCTGCTGTTTAAAGGTTCTGAATAACCAGTTGCATAATTACTTCACTGAAGTTCCCTCTGGTTTATTGACATGGCCAGTCTTTAGACTAGACTACAACAGTCTGTAATGTTTGGTGTTTTAGGTTGTTCTAATGAAGATATTTCTATATCTTTAAACAGTTATGTGAACTCAACTTAGTAAATCTGCCCATCTCTGATTGTGATTTCATGTTTAAAGGGCTATATGCCTATAGTGGTTGTTCTTTATCATTGTTCCTTAGAGGCAAAGTCAGTGCTTGAAAAATAGTGGAATTTTCCCTCGGCATTTCTATGGTAAGTAGACAACTCAGCTATTTATAGGGACTTAACACTTTGTTTAAAAATGAGATACCCTGCTTGGCTTACCATAAAAACACAGATGCTTCTAGGTTCTAATAGGGAGGCCTTTTAGTCATACCGTCTGTTTAAGTTGGCCAGCCAGATGATATCACAGATTTCCACCCCACTTCTTATTAAAGGACATTGACAGTTAAACAGGTTTACAAATGAAAAGGTTAGCTTAACATTTTGTAAAGTTTTTTATTGTGTTGGCTTTATCAGTTGTGTAATTTTGTTCTACTTATTTTTTATTATTTTTCTATTTTTTGTGAATGGTATGTCTTTGTATATGCATGTTTTTGTGTGTATTTAGGTGCACATGTTTATGTGTGCACATGTGTTCTGCGTGTACATACAAAGCAGGAGGATCATGTCAAGAATCATCCTCAATTGCTCTCCTCTTCATCCATTGAGGTAGCAGTTCTCAGCCAAACTCAGAGCTCCCAGATATGGCTAGACTCCTTAGCCAGTTTGTTCTGTGGATCTCTGGTGTCTATCTTCTGAGCTATCTTCCTAGCTCCGAGCTGTGTAACTCTGAACTGCTAAGTCATGTCATATCCTAAAGGACCTTGAAATGATAGTGCTTTGTATACGTAATCTTTGGGTGTTTTATAATGCAGTTGAAACAGGGTTGTATGAATCTATAATGTTTAACAAGCACTCGCTGTGTGCCAAGCCCAATAGTAGTCCCTAGGAAGTACAGAATTGTTCTATATATGATCCGAACACTTAGGCAGACAATAAGGACAATTTAGGGCTTCCGCTTACGTCTTACCAGCTAAGTAGGGAGGGTCAGCTGTCCAGGATGTCTCCTGGAATAAATATTGTCTAAGCTGGGGATTGTAATTGTAGAATGTGTAGGACGTGGCCAAGTCAGGGATGCGAGTCTAGGAGGAAAGATCATATAAGGAAGAAACTTGAAGGTGAAGAGACTCTAGGAAGATAGAAAAGTTTGAACTGCTTGGTCTGCTTTTGACGAATGGCTGGTCAAGGTGTGACCTTAAGCAAAATGCTGTCTCATTTGGAAGGTAAGCTTGTGGCCTTGACTCTGTTCATGTCCTGGGAAATCTGTGATTTGATCATGAACCCCGCGTGTAAAAAGTATTTATGTAATAACCTCAGTGTGTCCGTATTATGTTTTCACTGATGTGCTAAGATTGTATACCATAGTAGAACATACAAAAAGAGTAAGCTAGCAATCAGATATTATCTCATTTTTACTTTACTAGTAATCCATAAAACAAAGTGATGAGTCATTGTTCTTTAGTATCTTGCCTAAATGTTTTTCGATACATCTGTTCAAAGGCCTGTTCCTAAATTCAGCTTATTTTGACACTTGTTTTAGTGGCAACCAAAGCCTAGATCAAATTAAGGGAATTTGGCTGTACTTTTGAAATTAAGATATTCTGTTTTTTGGTTTTTTTTAAAAATCAAACTAATCACTGTTTATGGAAATGTTTTCTTGAAATGTGACTGGTACATTTCCATCTGTCTACTTGTTTTTCCACAAATTAATCAAAACGCAATACATTTTTCATAGTGCTAATAAAATGTGTTCAACCCCCCCCCCCAAAAAAAAAAGCCATTAAATGGATGGTTGTTTTAGAAGCTTAAACCATTCTGTTCCTAACTTTAAAAAACACATGCATGAGTTTGGGGTTTATCTGTAGGTTGGATGTGTTCACAGGTGGAGGTCGGAAACAGCTTTCAGGAATCAGCTGTCTTCCTCCCTTGTGGCCCTGGGATCAAACTCGGGTTATCAGGCTCTGGCAGCGAGGGTTCACCGGCTGAGCTGCCAGCCCAAACACATGGCACACAGTCTCTTAGCAATGGGACTGTTCGCAGAGATCCATTTTTGAAACGCAACATTCATTGGAACAATGTACTTCTTCCCATTTTTGAAAAACATTTTTATTTTATGGGGAGGGGCAGGCCAAATTTTTGTCTGTTGAATATCTTCTTGATATGCTACTATATTCTTTTTAGAACCATTCAGCATGTTTGAGACACTCGCTTTTTATAAAAGAATTACGTAACTCATTCTTGTTTAAAACTTTTTTGTTTTGTTTTTGTGACAGGGTCTTGCTATGCCTTAGGCTGCCAGGAACTCACTGTGGTGTTCAGGCCGACCTGAAACCTGTAGTCTTCCTGCTGTGATTACACCCAAAGCTCTTTTAATATCTTGTAGTTAACAGGGATCCCTGTATGATCTAATAGAAAAGAGGCTAGAGCAATATCTCAGTGGGTTTTCAAAGGATCAGTCTGGTTCCCAGCACCCACACTGGGCGGCTCACAATATCTGTGACTCCAGCTACAGGGGATCCATCACTCTCTTCTAGACCCCTCAGGTGTATATCACAGACTCATACACATACATAAAAATAAGATTTTTTTTTTTAAAGAAAGTATTTTGATAGCTACTTCTCTTTTTTTTTTTCAAGACAGGTTTTCTCTGTTGTATCTCTGGCTGTCCTGGAACTCGGACCAGGCTGGCTCAGAGCTCCACCTGCCTCTGCCTCCTGAGTGCTGGAATTAAAGGCATGCGCCACCACCGCCTGGTGATAGCTACTTCTTACCTCCGTGTGGAGTATAGGAAAGATTCAACATTGTAAAACCCTTGTTTAGACGAATTGACCTCAGTGACATCCTGTACAACTCTTTGGTTCTGACCAACCTGTAGCAGTAATTTACTTATAAATAAGACAGTAACTGCCTGGGGCTGGAGGCCAGGGATGGCTCAGTGGCTAAGAGCACTGACTGCTCTTCCAGAGGTCCTGAATTCAATTCCCAGCAACCACATGGTGGCTCACAACCATCTGTGATGAGGTCTGATGCCCTCTTCTGGCATGCAGAACACTCATATACATAAATAAACCTTAAAAAATAAAAATAAAAATAGGCCTGGAGAAATGGCTCAGTGATTAAGAGCACTGGCTGCTCTTCCAGAGGACCCGGGTTCAATTCCCAGCACCCACATGGCAGCTCACAACTGTTTCAGAAGATTTGACACCCTTACACAGACATACACACAGGCAAAACACCAATGCACATAAAATAAAATATAAAAATAAATTAAACATTAAAAAAAAGACAGTGACTGCCATATTTTATACACCTCAGGACTTTGTGTCTCCTAGGAAAACAGCAATTTTGGGCCCTAATTAACATTAATACAGCTTTGTGAAGTGCTGGATTAACTGGCCGTTGCCTTTCAGCAGATAGAGAAGTGCTTCTCGAGTTGTGAATACTTAAAGTCCTGACAGAATTTCAGGGCTTTCTTAGTGCCATTAGGTTCTGGAAAACTTATCTTCAATAAAAACAGTGTAAAATCAACATAAATAAAAGTACTGATGTCATTTTATATCCCTCAGGATTATCTCGGAAACTCTGAAAACACATACCCCACTTCAGATACTAACAACTAAGATAATGATACTGAAAGTGACCTTGAAAACAAAAGCCTGGTGTGGACACGCACACTTGTGATCCCAGCAGCCCAAGGCCAAGGGAAGGAGGGTCATCAGTTGGAGGCCAGCTTGAATGGCATAGTAAGAATTTGTCTCAAATAATCAAAACATGAAAACAAAAGAAATGTGGAGAAAAAAAACAGTCAAAGTGTATTATATCAATTTATATTTGAGAAACAATTTTAAGGATGATCGTCTGGCTTGAAGTTTGAAGAATAAACACAGCAGTGGCTATCAATGTCAGAGCTGGCTGGGATACTCTAGAGAACAAAGGGAAGGTTACTGGATAAAACATTCATGAGGTTAGGGATGTGGAGTGCTTGCCTAGCTTGCGGAATGCCCCAGGTTCCATCCCTAGCACCACATAAAACAGGCACCACAGAACACTCCCATATTGCCAGCACTCGGGAAGTGGGAACAAAAGGGTTAGAAGTTCAAGGGCCAGCTTAAGCTATATATATTGAGTTCGAGGCTAGCCTCAGGTACACTGGACTGTGCCTCAGAAACAAACCAGGACCATTATTTAGAAGAATATTTGGCTAATTGGTATTGACCAAAAAGACCATTGGTTCCTATTTTTCTTTTTGGGTACATCTTGTAGTTATTTTTGTTGAGAAATGTTTGGGAGCTTTCTGTGGATTTGTTTTAAGTTTGTTTTCTCTCTCGAGACAGGGTCTTGCTGTGTAGCTTAGGCTAACCTTAAACTTGCAGTAGCCTTCCTGCCTCGGGCTAGAAGATGATTTTCTTTCCTCTATAGGAAATGCAATTCATAGCCACTTGGGATCTCTTATAAAAAGATGCTTTTTCGTAACACCTTCTTATCAAATTTACTTTACTACATTTTATCAGTCATGATTCTTTTCTATGAAAGAGATAGAAAATCAATTCAAATAAGGTTAAGCAAATAGAAAGAATTTATTGGCTGTAAGCAATAGTCCAGACTGGCTTCAAGGACTTAAACTTGGTGGTTGGTCTGTGTTTCCAAGTGTGTATCAGTTGCCTATAGCCTTCGCTTTCTCTAGGACACTGTTGTTAGCATTTAGAGTGGAACGCCTTCTTCATGTAGTGATGTGATAAGGAAAAGTACTTTGTGCTAGTGCCACTGGGGAGAGAGGATAGGAGTGTATACACTACACATGTGCTGCCATCTGTAGCCACACCAGCCACAGGAAATGAGAGATTGCCAGCTTCCCAAGTGAGGGTTCACTGCTACCCAGGAGGAAGAAACACTGGCGTCAAAACCGAAGAATGTTTGCTGTAGCATTTGTGTGAGAATAAGGAGCAGGTGGCGTGCAGTGTTCTTAAGGTTAGAAAACATGGCTTACTCTTACATTTATAATCATTGATTCTTACAGAGTATGCAAGCTGCGAGATGCCCTACCGATGAATTATCTTTAAGCAACTGTGCAGTTGTGAATGAAAAGGATTTCCAGTCTGGCCAGTGAGTACTTATCTGACTTGAGTTTTTTTTTTTTTAAACTTGCTAAGTGTTCTTTTAGAAGCTTCCAAAGAATCATTTTAGGGAAACTTTTGGGAATTACCTTTTATATTATTACTCTTGCCAGTTGGAAAATGGAGATGGGAGTTAAATATTTCAGTGATTACTATATCAAACCTTGATAAATACAGCATAAATATTTTATACATAGAACTTTTTTAAAGCTGGCTTTCTTAGCGTCAGACACACTGGGTATAGGGAGCATGTAGTGTGGTTGGTAATCATCTTGCTCTGGAGTCACATTGTCCAGGTTTGGATCCTAGCTCTTGACAGTCACAAACTGTTGGCCACAGATGAGGTATTTACCATCTTTGTGTTCCTGTGTCCTGATCTATAAAATGGAGAGTTATGAGGAAAAAGTTACTCCAAGAAAATATTTACAACAGTGCCCAGCATGTGAATGAGCCCTCCATAAAGTTTCACTAGTGTGATCTTTGTTACTATGATACCGTAGGAGGCATAAAAATTGAAGATGGACAAAACCCTCAAATCTTTAAAAGCATTTTCATAATTTATTTTAACTGATTCACAACACCTACTGACCTGTTGGCGAGGTCAGTGCCATTTCCATCAAAAGGCCATCTGGGGACTTAGCAAGTTAGCATCGGCAGAAGAGGGAGTTAGCACCGAGCATGCTGCAATGCTAAGATAAGACTTTCAACAGATGGACTGAAGTGTAGGTGGCCAATTAGGAAGTTTATGGAATTCTTTCACAGGGGCTGGACTTTCCACTTAAAATACAGTAGATATCAGGGGCTTGTGTTTTAGTGGTAGTATAGCATTGGAAAAAAGCTGTTTGTTGAAAGGTAGGTGGATTGGGAGGTGCCATGTAGCGGCGGACTGTGTGCGTGGCCTGTATAGGCTCTGGCAGGTTTGCTCTGCGGCTGTCTCTCATCTGTACAAAAGATAGTGCTGGTGCATAACGAAATTTGAAGCTTCTGTCTCAGAAGACTCATTAATTCCCTAGGGTAGAAGATTATCATGAGATGGCTTTATATAATAAATACATATCTTTATATAATATATAAGATATATCATATATTTAGTATATAAATATATGTATACTTATTAGTATATAATATTTAATATACCTTTATATAATAATATATTCATATATATACATATTCATGTGTTTATCTCTATATATACATATATATATGTACATGTATGTAAAATGGATAACTTCTGATAACTTATAAATTGGTCCAGATTTCTTTAAAATTTTGACATCTGTATGAAAGTTGATATATTTGGGGAAATTTTTCATTTTTTTTCTATTTGTTTTATACATTGCTATCAATGTTCAGGCTTTGAGAAAGTCTGATGAAAGATTTAATAAACAACCTTAAAAACTAACAGCTGTCTCATAGATCCTAGTCATCTGCCTTTGGTACTCCTACATTTATTTATTAGGCTGTGTGAAATTCACCTCGGGAAACAAAATTCATCTTCCTTTTACTTAGTGGCAGAGACTCTGAATCAGTTCTCTGTAAACTAGAAGTGTCACGATGTTTGAACTTGTCTGGATTCTGCTCTCTTTGTACAGACCAAGATGTCTTTATGTCCAGAAAATGTTTTGAGTTACAGTTTTTGGGATCTAAGTTTTCAGTTTTCTTTCAGGGCTCTCCTATGATGCATGTTTCCGTCTGTGTTCATCAAGCAAGAGTGTGGGAAGAACACATGTAGAAGCCAGGTTCTTTTTGAACTGGAGTCCTGACTGTGGTTTATCTTTCAGGCATGTGATTGTGAGGACATCCCCCAATCACAGATACATATTCACACTGAAGACCCACCCGTCAGTGGTTCCAGGAAGCATTGCATTCAGCTTACCTCAGGTAACAAATGGAAACGTGTTCTCCTATAACCTAAAGGTTGCAGAAGAGTCGATTCATTTTAAGCAAGCATTGCCCTCCTTGACTCATATTGAAGAAAAACAACTAGGTATTACATAAAGAATTTAAAGATATATTCTTTTTTGGAACAGTATTTATTTTTTGTTTGTGGGTGGCGGGACATGCATGCCACAATGGAGGTCAAAGAACAACTGACAGGAGTTTTTCTATGATGTGGGTCCAGGGTTCAGGTTCATGTCATTAGGTTTGATGGCAGACACTTTAACCTTCTGAACCATCTCACCAGCCCTAAAGATAGAGTCTTGTTTTTTCTTTTCTTTCTTTCTTTTTTATTTTTTTTTCCAAGACAGGGCTTCTGTTTTAACTCTGGCTATGCTCAGGCTGGCCTCAAACTCACAGAATTCTGCCTGTGAGGCAGAGCCTCCTGAGTACTAGGATTAAAAGCTTGTGCCGCCACCGCCTGGCTTAAAGATACATTCTTAATTGTCACTTATTACAGTGATACCTTTGTATTATCTTAATTTTTTTATAATTAAAGAAAAAAATCTGAAGTAGTATCAGTTAGCTATTGGAAAAGATGTGATGTTCTTTTGATGCTGAATCCTAGGGTAACAGAAAATATATACAATAACATCCTATTTATCTTATTTATAAAATTGACATCTAAGGATAGAGATTTGATGGTGCTGTGGTATCAGACTAAACTTGCAAAGAGTAGTTGTTTAGACTGCCAGCCTAACTTTCTGGGCTTCTCTAGAGCTGGGAAAGTAATGCGTGAAACTGCAGGTGGATCGTGAGGCATCCACAGTCATGTTGCCCCGTCCTCACCCAGAGTACCACAAGTGTACCACACTGGTGACCTGCATTCCCAGCAACGTAAATTTACATTTGTTTCTACAGATTAAACACTTGCACTATATAAGATCTTGACTTTGTCTCAAAAAACAACGAACTGATTAATTAATTTAGTTTAATAAAAGTTTGGGATACCACTGGGTTTGCCAGCTTTGAACAGACCTCCGGGCTAGCCAGGGCTACCTACTGAGGCCCTGTCTCAAAAACCGGAACAAATTTCTCCCAAGATACACCCCAAGTCAGGCACTGTTTTAATTACACTTGAATTGGTAATGGATTCAGTTCTCAGGACAAACACGGGATACTGTGCTGTCATCCAGAGACAGTCTTTGCAGGTGAAATCCAGAACCCTGTTGTAGCTGCTCTATGATCCAAGTCTAGGTTTAACTAGCATGCTGTTAAACATCATCTTGGCCAGATAGAAGGTGGAGATTTTACAGAGGGTCTATTGGGGGATGTGGGGCACTAGAAAGAGTGTGACCCATGGGAAAGAGGTTGAAAGGGGAGAGCTTATTGCACATGCTCATGGTGTAGCAGCTTCTAAACTACTCACCACAGGATCCACTGTGGTCACATGAGTAGGCAAGCTGTAGGTGATCAACCAGAAGTTGTTTTCCCAGCGTTCTGTGGAATGGTATCAGTAATAACTGATTTTGATTCTGTGTCAGGGTAGCCCTGAGTTCTTATCTAAGTGCAGTCCATCCTGCCTCCTGCCAGTGCAGTCAGGACTGTGGACTGGCTCTAAGCTCCCGGAAATCCTTTGGGAGGACTGCATGGGGTAATCCTGACCAGTGAGTGCTGTGAGTCCCAGCTAAAGTGTCAGTGTGGATCATCTGACTAGTTTTAGTTTAATTTCATGAATTACATTTGTTTTTGTGGTATTATAACAAATCATAAAAAGCTAACTGCAGCAGTGCACTTAGAACAGAAATGTCTGCCATAGCAAAGACATTGAGGTATGTTACGTTCTACAAACCTTTCCACACAATCTAGAAAGGCACACCAGGCACAGTGGCACACACTAATTCCAGGAGTGGAGGCAGAAGACTCATGAGTTCCAGGCCAGCCTGGGCTAAATAGTGGGACCCAGTCTCAAACAGGAGCAACAAGAATGAAAACCAACCCCCCAAAAGAAAGGTCAAGCTTCGTACATTTTCTATAAGGTGTAATATACATTCATTTCTGAATTATCTGTGAAAAAGGATCCATAATTTGGTTAGCTTAAAATAATAGAAATTTTAAACAATAATGCAAATTTGATAAAAAGGAAACAAAAATGGATAAAAGTTTTAAAAAATGTTATTCTCTTATAGTTCTTAAAGTTTGAAGGAGGCATGGAGGCAAGCTGCCACTGAGGGCTCTGGGAAGGCTGACCATGCCCAGCTTGTGGTGGTGTCTCTGGTTGGCATCACTTCAGTTTCTGCCTCTGTTATCACGTGACAGTCCCCTTGGATCTCCAGTCATGTTGGCTTAGGGTTTATTCTAATGCAGTCGACAAAGACCCTGGTTCTAACCACAGTTAGACTCAGAGGTCCTGGGGGCTAAAGATTGGCATTTTGGTGTCGGAGGTGTGGGGTATCAGTTCAGCACATAATATACTTGTCTTGTCTTTACAATGTCTTTCTAAAATGTATAGCTATTCCTCTTTATTTCTCTGATTTTGATTGACTTGATTTTAAGTGTCTTTTTTTTCTCTCATTTATTTTATAGAGAAAATGGGCTGGACTTTCTATTGGACAGGAAATAGAAGGTAAGTTTTTTTTTTTTATTTACTAAAAGTCAATTTTCTGTATCATTTTTCTGTTATTGAGATCTATATAACTGTTGATTATTGGGCCTCAAACATTCATTCCGTTTGGAGTACCAGTGACAACTGTACACACAGAAAGGAAATGTGTGTTGTGCATAGCCTTTCCTCTTTTCTCAATAAAGTGTGTCCTAAGATCAATATAGTTCATCAGCTTTTTACCTGGATGCTGAATCTAGAACTTTATGTTCGTGGGGTAAGCATTTTACAAGCTGAGCTGTCTCCCTAGCCCTTGATAACTTAATTTTTATCTTCAAAAAAAAATCTTAGTTTTCCTTTCTTTAGTCACAGAATCTTAGTACATTCATTTGAACATATTCTCTCTTGAGTAGTTCACTAAACTTATTGCCTTTCTTGTATTTATTTTTGTTCTTGCTTTTAATCTTCTAATTTAGTTCTGTTCTATGTTTTAGTACTTTTCTGAGGGGGCTGATATGTAGCACAGTGAGTGTTTGCCTCATGTATTGGTTTGCTTCGATAAAGATCATGACCAAAAGCAACTCGGGGAGGAAAGGATTTATTTGGCCTATATGTCCTGACCACAGTCCACCATTGAGGGGAGCCAAGGTAGAATGTCAAGCAGGGCAGGAACATAGAGGAACCAGAACAGAGATCACGGCAGAATGCTGCTTACTGGCTTGCTCTCCATGGCTTCTAAGCCTGTTTTCTTAGACCATCCAGGATCACCTTCCCGGTGGCACAGCCCACAGTGGGCTGAGCCCTACCACGTCAATCGTAAATCAAGAAAATGTCCAGTGGACTTGCCTACTGGTCAGTCTGGTGAAGGCCCTTCCTCAGGCGAGGTTCCCTCTTCCCAGATCACTCTAGTTCATGTCAAGTTGACAAAACTCGCTGGCACACCTAGCATGTGTGTGTATACGGCCCTACATCAGATCCCCAGGTCATAAAAAGCAAATAAGAAAACCCAAACCACAGACTGGAAAGGTGGGGTGGTTGCTCATGAGCGCAAGAGGACCAGGGATTCAGATCCCGAGCACCCACATAAATGCTGGGAGGGTGTGGGAGCCTACTTAGGATCCCAGCATTTGGGAGGCAGAGACAATATTCCTAGAGCAAGCTGGCTAGCTAGACCAGCAGAATCAGTAAGCTTCAGGTTTAGTAAGATTCTGCCTCAGTTATGTAAGGTGGAAATCAGTGAAGGAAGGTCTCCACATATATGTGCATGCACATGTACCCCATAGACACTGTGCCCAGACACATACACACAAAACTCTCCAAGACTTGTCTAAGGATAGATACTTTAAATTGTGATGTGTTTTTTGTTTTGTTTTTCATGGATGTTTGGAGAAAGACACCTCACAATTGAAATGTATTTTGTTATATGTTGCTTTCTTTTCATAGTGACTTTGCAAGGAAGTATCTTTCTTATGGATTTGTAGATAAGATGGTTGGTCCAGGAGCATTCTTTTCTGTCATTATAGAGAGGTACAGTCTTTATTGTGGATAGCTTTTGTGAGGTGGGAGGGAAGTGGAGAGGTTGTTTGACATGGCCTGCTTCTCCGTTGTTTTTGTATGATCCTTAATTTTCTTTTCTAACCGCCTTTTTTTTTCTTCTCCACTGCCACATTTCTCAAAGCACCATCCTTTCTTTATCTGATTCTTCAAAATAATTGATGTTGGGACTGGAGAGGTGGCTCAGTGGTTACAAGCACTGGCTACTCTTCCAGAAGACCCAGGTTTAATTCCCAGTACCGAACAGAGGCTCACAACCCTCCATAATCCCAGTCCGGGGGATTTGATCCCCTCTTCTGGCCCACAACGGTTCTACATGCATTGACACACGGGCATGCGTGAAGGCAAAACACCCAGGCACATTAAAATAAAAAAGGAAACAATTGCGTTGGAGAAATGATTCAGCTGATTCAGTGGTTCTCCTAGCTAAAGGCTAGGCTCACAACCAAAACAGTTTTTTAAAAGGGAAAAGGATTGATGTTGCTACCTTTAGTTCTATTTATTTTCAAGTAATTTCTCTGTACCTGGAACTGTGGACTGCCTCACCCTGCATTTACTTACTTATTTATTTATTTATTTATTTATTTATTTATTATCTTTATCTACTTATGTATTTATTTATCTTTTTTTCTTGAGACAGTCTCACTACATAATCCTAGCTGGCTGGGATTTGCCATGTAGACCAGGCTGGCCTTACAGACTCACAGAGATCCTCCTGTCTTTGCCTTCCGAGTGCTGGGATTAAAATCATGCGCTACCACACCTGGCTGAATTTCACATTTTTGCTTTACTGTCACTTGGTGCTATATTTATCTTCTGGGAGGTGATTTTGCCCGGGTTTCATCTGTGGTCATCCCTCCCACTCTCCTTTTCTGCTCCCCCTTTTCCCACAGTGGGAGCTCTGTATTCTCATACCTCTTTTCAAATAATTCAGTTTTCACGATGTTATGAGGACATGGACTGGGGACTGTGTGTGGTATATTGTCCTCCTCATTGCCATCACGGGGCCACCGTTATCTCTCAGCTCAGCGCTTTTGAAGATCTCCTCAGATGTAGTAGCTTTAAACAGAATCAAAGCAGGTGATATTTGAGAGAAGTCGGTAAAGTGGTGGCACATTGTCAGCTCTCAGAAAAGTGACAGCGAAGAACCAGGGGAGAATCCCAGTGGGAGTGTTTGCCTAGAGACATGACAGCTTACTTTTTTATTTCTGAGTTGGAGGGAAGGTGGGCATCGAGGTTACCTCTGGTTGGCTCTTTATTCAACGTGGAAGCGATAAGAGAGATGAGAAAAATTGGAGCGAAAACAGAGGAGCATAGTCTGGATGTGGGAATTTGATGGAGAGAGATGCACGATTTCCAGACGAGCCTAAAAGGATTCCCTGGGAGGTTTATTTTCAAAAACAGTTTCCCAGGCTCTTGGGGAATCTGATTCATGTGCCTGTGTTTTTAACAGTCACCTTTAAGTGGTTCTTCTCACCACATTTTGGGAAACACTGACATAAGTGATTCCCTTAACTATCGCCTCTTCACCTGAAGCACAGCGCGAGGCTGGGAAGGCGGAGGAGTTAGCGCCGGAGCAAAGTGGGTCAGTGCGTGAGGTCAGGGTTCCCTGTTTGGCAGAGACGAAAGCAAATACTTGATGAAGTATTTAATAAGACGATGGACCCTTTTGAATATAGGACATGTTTCTAATTTCCTTATATTCATTTGTCTAAATAGAGGGACAGGAGTGCTTTTCATTTAACTTTTAAAAGTGTGTGTGTGTGTGTGTGTGTGTGTGTATGCGCGTGCATGACCTGCATGGCTTTGTGAATTTATTTTCACCTACATACATGCTGGTGCCTTCAGAAGTCAGGGGCATTGGATCCTCCTGGAACTGGAGTTCCAAGCAGTTGTGAGCTGCCCTATGTGTATGCTAGGAACTGAACCCAGATATCTGCTCTTAAACTCAGCTGTCTCTCTGTCTCTTAAATTTAACTTTTAATGCAGTTATTTTCTGTTTGAAAAGGTATACCTGGTGGTTTGGATGCCAGTGGTCCTCACAGGATCATATATTTGAGTGCTTGGTCCCCAGTTGGTGGAACTGTTTGGGGAGGATTAAGAGGTGTTGCCTTGTTGGAGAAGGTGGATCATGGGGGCGGGCTCTGAGGTTTCCAAAGCACATGCCATTCCTAGTTACCTATCTCTCTGCCTCATGTTTATGGACCAGAATGTAAGCCCTGTTGCTGCTCCAGTGCCATGCCTGCCTGCCATGCTGCTATGCTCCCTGCTATGATGCTCATGGAATCTAACTCTCTGGAGCCGTGAGCCCCCAAATTAAATGCTTTCTTCTATACGTTGTCTTGGCCATAGTGTCTTATCACAGCAATGAAAAAATAAGACTATATAAAAATAACTAAGACAGTATGTTACAGAAGCAGTTTCCTTCTATCAGAAAAGGTTTTCTTGTCTAGCGTCAGATTTTTAGAGAAGTGATTCAGGGAGACTTGATGGGTCAAGTGACTAAGCATGACTTAAGATGGGTGGACAGATTAGGAAGGATGGATTTGTGTGGATGGTCTGGTCTTAAAGAAAGGAAGCTGCTCGTCAGCGTAGGTAGGGATGCAAGTGTGCTTTACGTGCTTCGGAGAACAGTGTTTCAGGGACTCGGAGGTGAGGGTCCTGTCTGTGAGCCTTTATAGGTAAGTTGGTCGTTTTCGTGTGTCTGTTTTCTGAGTCACCTAGCATGTCTTCTTTCTCCCTGACAGTGTCATACTTTATTCAACTCTTGTTCTGCCTCTCCTGTCATTGAAAGGTCTAGGAGTATCCAAAATGTTGGCTATAACTTAGTTTTTTACCTATAAAAATCATTTAAGATATATCTTAATGTAAATGTATGTTTGCCTGCGTGTAAGTTTGTGCACATGTGCATGCCTAGCACCCACAGAGCCCAGATAAGGCCGTTGGATTCCCTGGACCTGGGATCTTTAATATAAGGTCATGTTCCTAAATACCAAAACCAAGCCGCTACACTGTCCAAGGCTACAGTCAGCACCATGGACAGTGTCCCCCATCGGTCAGCACCATGGACAGTGTCCCCCATCGGTCAGTACCATGGCCAGTCCCAAACAGGCGGGTGTCTGAAGGTTCCACACAGAAACAAAGCAGAAGGTGTATATTTAAAAAAAAAAAAAAAAAAAAAAAAAAGCTTTTAGTTAATGTCAACTTAATATTATACTACTTGAAGTGACTTTTACAAAGGCTGGAGAGGTGGCTCAGCAGTTGAGAGCACTAGCTGCTCCAAACTTGTGTCATGACAAACACTTATACAAATATTAAATAAATAAATAATGCATGGGTGTAAAAAAAGACATCTTCTAGTCATGACATGGCTTTTGAACTCACGGTCACACCACATCTGTGGTTATCCATACAAGATCTGTATACGATTGGGCCTATCTACCTTTCATCACAGAAGAGGGCAAGGTTCACAGGGCCTCACCTCTTCCCAGAGGGACTATGGTCAGTTAATGATGTCCAGGGGAAGCAGTGTCATTTTCAGTGGTGTAGCTGTGGAGAAGGTGCCCACGCTCTACACCCCCTCAATTCATTTCCTAAATAAACTCAGAAGAGGTGCTAGGGAGAAGGATTTCAGTGAGAGAGAGGGGATGAAAGAGAATGGGAGGATGGGAATGACTAAAATTCATTATATACATGTATGAAACCATCAAAGAAGAAAATAAACTCTTTAAGATTTATCTTATTGTGTGTGTTAATATTATGCATGTAGTATGTGTCTGTGCGTGGGTATGTGCATTGCGTGCAGTGCCCTGAGAGGCCAGAGGTATCAAATTCTGGAGTTGGAGTTCTTGGAGGCAGTGAGCCACCTGATATGGGTCCTGGGAACCAAACTCAGGTCCTCTGCAAGAGCAATAAAATCTCTTAACCACTGAGTCATTTCTCTAGCCTCAAAATATAAATATTAAAAATAGAAAAATGGATTTTAATGTTGCCTTTGAACAAGAGGTATGGCTCATTTATGAGTTACACTGGTCAAACAGTAAGAAGTGAAACAAAAAAGTCACTGTATGGCTTTCAAATGACTCGTCATTATTAAATGCCTGACACTTAAGATTTCAGGGATTTACAAAGATGTTCTCTCCAAAGGAATTCTGAGTCTGTGTATCAACAGATCCTGCTAGATACCTTGTGGAGAACTAGTGTGATTTTGTTATTTCCACCATGTGGGTTCCAGAGATTAAACTTGGGTTGTCTAGGCCTAGCAGTGAACACTTTTACCTGCTGAACCATCATGCTAGCCCAGATGTTCTTTTGCAGTGCACCCTCCACATCCCCTGGCTCTTTCATTATTTCAATCCTAGCTTCTGAAAAAAAGATCCAAATTATTTAAAGATATTTTATTTTAAATAATGTGTATGTGTGTATGTCCATGTGAGGGTATGCACATGTAAGAGAAGACGCTGGCAGAGGCCAGAGGCACTGGATCCCCAGGAGCTGCAGTTACAGATAGTTGTGAACCACCTGATATGGTGCTGGGGATGGAACTCGGGTCCTCTGGAAAAGCAGACTGCACTCTTCAACTTTTAACCCTCTCTTCAGCCCCTTTATCACCTGCCTTTGAGTGCTGTAGGAACAAGTGTTCGGTGTGACCTGGACTGGAAGCTAGTCGATTGCAAGGCCTTTTCTTGGGATTTTGTCTATGGACTAGAGAACTATATGTCTTTTGTGTATAAATTTCAGTCATGGTCTCTATATATGGGTTTCTTTGAAATGCATGGAGAATTTAGAACCATTTAGAAACACTGGGAGTACATATTTTTAAAAATATTATTTATTTTATGGGTGTGGGTGTTTGCCTGCATGTTTGTCTATGTGCCATGTGTATGCCTGGTACCCATGGAGACCAGAAGATCATCTAAAACTGGAATTACAGATGGTTGTGAGCTACTAGGTGGGTGCTGGGAATCAAACCCGGGTCCTCTGGAGGAACAACAGTGCTCTTAACCACTGAGCCATTTTTCCAGGCCCCTTTTGGATTTTTATGGATTTCATCTATAATCTTTTCTAATTTTCTTGCTTATGCCTGGCTAATTTTTTTCTTTTTAAAGAGAAAACTCTTCCCATTAAAGTGTTTTCCACTTTTTTAAAACATCAATTCTAGAATGTCAAGATTTCATATTTTAACTATTTCATTACATTGTGTAATCACTGTAGCAAGGATAACTAGCATAAACAGATTAGAGAATGAGCATGGCTTGTAGAGTGAAGCTTTGTCAGGGAAAAGGCCCTCCCCTGTGTGGTTGCATGCCGCTTGGACTTCTGGGAACAGCTTGGAGGGAGGTATAAAAGAGGGGCCATTGAAGGCAGTTAGAGCAGTTGGAAGTTGACAGCAGTTAGAGCTAAGAGTTACAGCAGAGTTGCTGCAGGATAGGGAAAGAGAGAGCACAAAAGCAGATGGTAGAGAAGCAGGCAGAAATAAGGACAGATAAATTGAACTAACTAGGGTTTTAGAAAAGTTACAATTTAGATCTTCTCAGTAACTGCTGTGCTGGGAGAAGCTGAACCAGAGTGGGATAGAGTTAATTCAGTTCCCCAGACATAGGCAGATTTGGACAGCCAGAAAAGGGCTGTAAAGGTTTCTCTTTCCTTCCTATCCTTTCATTTCCTCCCTAACTCTATAAACTAACTGAGGTTTAAAAAGTTACAAGTTAGAAATCTAGCTGCAGGGAACAGAGGGGCGGAGTCAGGTTGCTAGGAGAGAAAAGGTAGCAACAACTTTTGAGAGCACGGATTAAAATGCCAAAAAACAGCCAAACCCACAACCCCTTTTAGAAGAAAAACTGTTACATTTTAGATTCATTTAAAATACTTTTTTAAAAAATACCTTTTACATTTTGGCGACATTTACAAAACTTTTTACAGTGGCTAACCCATGGTGTGCAGCAGCTCCAGGGTCTGAAGACCTGCAGACTCGGGGCGTTAGCTGAGGCAAAGGCTGGTGTGTGGTAGAGGGGCACAACTGAGCTAGAGCAGTGGCAACTGTTTCAAAGCATTTTTGCTGCGTTCTTAGGGGACATCAGCACACCCTAGCACTGGCCTTTGGGAACCACAGGAAGGAAGTACATATAGGCTGGGCTCTTACTGGGCACAATCAAGTTGTCCTGTTGGGGAAAGCCAAATGTAAAAGTTTCTTGGGACTTGACTGGGTAGTTTTTCTGTTTTCCTAGTGCTCCCAGTATCATATGCTGTGGTGTGATATTTTTTGCTTTTAAAGTTTGTTTAGAAACTGGCGTTTATAAATATGCTTTGCTAGCTGACTTAAAAAAAAGTTTTTTCCCTCTTTGAAAATGCTTTTTTACAATTATGTATCATTGAGAATTTTTTTTTTGCTACCCATTTCTACCAATATAATATGTAAACTCTGTGTTGTACAGTTAAGTATTCAGGACTGAATTGTTATTATATGTTATAAAATTACATGTAGTTCTTTAATATTTAGGTTCACAACATTATAACCTAAAGCTATTTTAAAACTCTTCTCAAGGCTTAAGTTTCCTTACCAAGAGCTTCGTATATGCTTGTTTTGTGGGTTGTAGGCATATGGCTACAGCTTCCAGATACAGGGGGTCCTCAGGAAACACACTGCAGTTAAACTACACTCTAAGCTAAACTACAGGGAATAGCCCTGAGAATATTGTTCCTCCAGCCCCACCCCCACCCCCACCCCCGCCCTCTTCTCGCTGCCTCTTACTTCCTTGGGGCAAGGAACCTGCCCACCTCTTTCCTGGTAGTACCTTCTTAGGTCAAACAGAACTCATCTTTGACAACCACATGCTGCGCCAGCTCCACTGAGGCCAGGTCCTCTCACTGTTCCTTTGTTAAATTGGGGGGGGTGGAATGCAGGGTCTGTGGAGAGGGGTGTGACCTCTTTGCTATGAAAGGATGAGGGGTCAAAGGTGAGGGAGGATATTCTTTAATATTTTCTCCTTAATCCAGGTGAGTAAGGAAACCTCTGACTATTAGTTTTTAGGTCTGTGCCTGTGTGCGTCTCCAGGGAAGCTCACGTGACGCTCCCTCATGGGGAACTCTTTGTAAGTTTTTGGTGTGGTTCTTAAAGAATGTTCTTCTTCCCCCTAGTCTCGTCATATTCATTTGACAAAGCCAAACACTGCATCGGCACGATGACCATCGAGATTGACTTTCTACAGAAAAAAAACATCGACTCCAACCCTTACGACACCGACAAGATGGCAGCAGAATTTATCCAGCAGTTCAACAACCAGGCCTTCTCGGTGGGACAGCAGGTAGATGCAACCGCTTTCACTCCCTTCACTTTGCAGGCATCCAAATGCCTGCCCGTGGCTAGAGCTGTGCTTTGGAAGAACTAGGAAGAGCTGTCCATAGGAAAAGGCCCATGCAAATTGAAGGGTGAATTTACTGAACCTCTACGCATCTGTTCGGAAAAGCCTTCATGCAGCTTAGGAGGCCAGCAGTTGACTTAGCAGTTAAGAGCTCTGGCTGCTCTTCTGCAGGACTGAGTTCAGTTCGCAGCCCACGTTTCAGGCATCTCACAACTGCCTGTCACTCCAGCTCCAGATCCAGCGCTCTCTTCTGGCCTCCAAGGGTACCTGCACACGGCACATATCCACGTATACATAAATTTAAAAATAATCTTTGAAATTCTGTTAAGACGTCATATACAGTCACGGCAGCTTTTCTCCCTGTAAATTTGGGAGCATGGTAGAGGTATAGTCTGAAATGTTTTTACTGTTTTCTCATTGTGGGACATTTGCTTCATTTCTATGATGTCCTTTTATGTCACTAGTTGATATTTCTGTAGAAAAGCAGCGCTTGGGGCTTGGGGAGGTAGCTCAGTCAGGAAAGCATCTGCTAAGCAAACACGAAAACTTGAGTTTAACCCCTAGTTCCCATGCAAAAAGCCGGGAGTGATGGGGTATGGGTGCTTGTAATCCCATCACTAGGAAGGCGGAGACAGAGGCCCCACCCTGGCCAGCTGGCCTGGGCAGATCAGTGAGCTCCAGGTTCAATGAGAAACCCTAGCTCAAAAGGAAGGTGGGAAAATAAGATAGAGGACTCTGGAGGAAGAGTACTTGAGGGTTCTCTCCAGCCTCCACACACATGCACGCACACCTGCACACACAGACACGCACACTCACAGTAGATCTTATCTTTTGGTAGGGGGCGGGCTTCCTAAGTGTCTTATGAAAATTATAGAGTCTCTGAAGCGTAGTCTCTCACTGAAGGTTCAGCAGTGTTGCTTCTTTTTATACTTCAGTTAATATCAGATAACTAATCTCCTAGGAAGAGCATGCTTTTAAACATGAGTGCGCTCAGTTGATGGAGTGCTTTTGAGCATGCACAAAGCCCTGGGTTCCATCATTAGCCATAGCACCACATAAATCCAAGTGTGATGTTGAATGTCTATAATCCTAGCACTTGGGAGGTAGATTCAAGGTCATCTCAGTTACATAGCAGGTTTGAGATCAGCCAAGGCTACATGAGACTCTGTCCCCAAATTTTTTTTAAAAGTATCAATTCATACATTGTACATGTAAATAATTGTAGCTCTTTTGCCCTTTTGTTACATTTGTCTTATTTGAGATTTTGTGTTTTGAAAACAGAGTTCTTCCTATGTAGCCCAGGCTGACCTTAAACCCACGATTCAATAACCTTGACCTCCCAAGTGCTGAGCTAACAGGCGTGAGCCGCCACACCTGCCTGTGTGTCTATCTTAATGGTTCTACACTCCTTTCTCATACACAGATCCATAGTAACAATTTCAAAATGTAGTTAAGAGACCTCTGTGGGAGAGTTCTTTTCAGAGGATCTACAGAGTCACAACCACTTTTATAATGTACTCTGGTTGCCATTTTTCTGTTACTCTGTTATATGAGTCAGGGGCAGTTCTGCAGCGATCGCTTGGTGTGTGTGAGCCCGGCACCCTGACTGCCAGAGCGGATATGAGCATCCGCAAGAGATTCAAAGAAATGGAATACTACCACTTTTTGCCATTGCAGTTTTTGCTTTAGAAAGTGATTTATTTTAAACGGATACATTTGTTTATCTTTTCTTCTAGAGTCTAGTATGGTAAATCTCAGTAGATACAGCCCATACAAACATAAGCTCTTTGGGTCCTCACAAGTTTGGAAGAAAATAGCAAGCTCCTGGGAGCGAAGTGTCTAGAATCGCTGCCCTCCAGCCTGTCATGGCTAAGGATGCTCCTAGGCTGCCCTTGAGGGCTCTGTCTTGGGGAGATAACCGAGAAGGGAAGGAGAGCAGCAGGAGAAGGCAAGCGCTGTTGGAGTGAATAGAATGTCACTTTTACTTCATTTTTCCCCCTGATAAATCTGGAAGACAGCAGTCTAAAGTATTCATATGTTACAATATCAAACTTTGCAGGCAGAACCCGAGTTACTGATGACGTACAGAAACAAAGTACAGTGTATTTTTAAAGAAAGCATTAGAATTAGCTGAGGGTAGTGGCACACACCTTTAATCCCAGAACTTGGGACGCAAAGGCAGGTAGATCTCTTGAGTTCCAGACCAACCTGGTCTACATAAATTTCAGGACAGCCAGAGCTACATAGTGAGAACTTGTCTCAAAAACAAAACAAAACAAACAAAAAAAAAAAAAAAAAGAAAAGAAAGAGAAGAAAAGAAAAGAAGAATAAAAGAGGAAGAAAAAAAGAAAAGAAAGCATTAGACTTAGAATGAACCTTAGAGATTTTCTTGTCTGACTTCCTCACGAAGGAGGAGTATTAGGTCCAGAAAAGGTGAATCCAGTGCTCATGGGTGCACAGCCAGGGAGATAAGTAAGAATAAAATAAATACTTAATAGCATAACATATGTCCCAGTCACTACTTTTGGCACTGTAGATCAGCAGGGAACAGAGTAGACACAGTCCCTGCTGCTGCAGAACTTTCTAGTTAGAACAATAGAAAGCAATGCAAAGCCCTGTGCTCTTAGACGGAGAAGGCCCAGCACTGTGCTCAAGCTGCTGCCGTCTATGGGAGGTAGTCTGGAAGGCACCTGGGTGCTGCCTTGCTGTCTGTTGACTAGTGTCCGTTGGTTTTTATTTGTTTGTTTTTTGGCTGTGCTATATATATTCCTTCCAGATTCCTAGATATTTTGAGTATAACTGTATTCAGATTATACGTTTTTACCTTTGACTTTTGTCTTGGTATCTTAATTCTTTGGTGTTTGTGATCATTTAAAACCCAATAACATGTAGATGTCAATAAAACCATGAAAAGAAAACACTTGAGAATACAAAACAAAAAAATAACCTGACCCTGACCAAGTCAGTGTTCTTTGCAGTAGCTGGCAGTGGCAGAGTGGGTGTTTACTGTGACTCCTTAGCACATAGAAAAGGCCCAGCTTCTAGAAATCGTGCTACAGGTCCTTGGTAAATGAGTGACTGAGCTGTCAAAGCTGTCTGCACTTGTGTGGCAAGCATTTTGTCTTATATAGGAAGGGCTGACATTTAGAGCCACAGCCCCAACCCTGACCTGGCACTATCATTTACTGCGCCCCGGACCCCTGATGGTAGCCTGTTTCTAGATCTCAGCTTTCCTACTAGTAGTTTCCCAAAGTGTTGGTGAGTGTTGAATGTGTCACCTCCTCTCATACTAATGCACATGAGTTTCCTTTTCCCATCAGTGGGTCTGTGAGTGATATAATTGTGGAGCAGACCCGACAGGGGTATTAAAGAGAAAATTGGTTTTTGACTCTTGGAAAACATTGATGATGTGGCAAGAAGCCATCGCATCATGAAGTAATTTTCCTCCCGTTACCTCTCTCCACAGCTTGTGTTTAGCTTCAATGAAAAGCTCTTTGGATTACTGGTGAAGGACATTGAAGCCATGGATCCTAGCATCCTGAAGGGAGAGCCTGCATCAGGCAAAAGGCAGAAGGTGAGCTTTATCCCTCGTTTTTACTAGATAATCTTTCTGATGTGACTTGCGCAGTTGGAACTTACTATGTTCCCAACTATTCTCCTGGTACAGAAGCTTTTCATTTTGTGTATTCTTCCTCTAACTCAACAGGCCTCCCTGTTGCTGTAGCCAGCATTGCTAGCATTGAAATAGAAATTAAAGCATATCTAGTTGCAGATCTGCTCACAGTTTGTACTTCCAGCCTTAGTTGAATACAGATATTTATTATCAGTAAAGGAGAGTATAATTGTAAAGACATTGCCAGGAATTGTAGAAGGTAGCCATGAGAAAAGCAAATGTAACTTGGATGATTGGTTGCAAGGTTTGCTGTGCACAGAAAGGCCTCATTTCCCCTCATGTCTGGCCTTGCTTTGAGAATCTATAGCCTACTCATTGTCATCTTTCTGCGCAGATTGAAGTAGGACTGGTTGTTGGAAACAGTCAAGTCGCATTTGAAAAGGCAGAAAACTCATCACTCAATCTTATTGGTAAGATTTACAGTTTTAAAAAATGGCAAATGAAGTGGAAGTGTCTCTGGTATTACGTATGACTCATGACATGATTTTCAGGTGGGGAAGAAGAGGTACTTCTCCCTTAGGAAGGCTTGTCGCAGGATTGGATATTTGTCGTGTCAGATGTGCTGATGCACAGATCCTGCAGAGCCGTATATGACCTTAGCTGCTGGGCCATCTCACTAGCCCAGGCTTGCCTCGAACTTGTAAACCTGCTCTGAGTGCTCTGGCACGCTAGGATTAAAGGCACATGCCACCATGCCTATTTTGTTTTGTTTTACTATAAAATATGGGTAAGCATTCACTAAAAAGCACTAACATTCTAAATTTGACTTTATTTTTACATTTTATAATTTACCTTCTGTAGTTACTGTGTGTGTGTGTGTGTGTTTGGACATGTGTGGCATGGCACATGTGTGGAGGTCAGAGGTCAACTTGTGAGAGTCAGTTCTCTCCTTCCACTGTGTGAACTCAGGTTATCAGGCACAGGAGCCTTAACTCACCAAACCACATCAATAACCCTTAATTTGCTTTTTTTACTTAGCAAATTTCAAGTGTCTTAAATATGTCTCTACAATATGATTTATAATGCCTGTGTGTGTATATTATATATATGTACATACATATATATAATATATATGCACACATATATATATATAGTTTGTATGGAGGATGTATAATAATAATGTCCTGCTACTGACACAGGATATTTATGATCTGATTTCCTTGTACTTTACTTTTGTACACTTTTGTTAAAATATCTTATCCCAAGGCAATTCTTTAACTTTTGTACAGTGTAGGCATTTTCAAGTAACTTATGTGAAGATGTGATTTCAGTTGGAAAATGAAATTATCTAGTAATTTGGCATGCAGTAAATTTGACCACAAGAGGGCAGTAGAGTGTAAGCAAACTATTTTTGATAGCCCTCTTAAGGAAATCTTAAGTCTGCAAAACTCTAACCATAAAATTATTATCTGAAAAAATTTTGGCATGATATCTTCTTCCTCGACTTTGTAAAAACTGTATTTCCCCTTCTTGTTTAGTGTGTGCTAAGGTACCTTGTTCTTTGTGTCTGAAATAGGTGTGGTTCTTCTAAGTTACTTTAGGTGGCACTCTGACATTTAAATTAAACAATTTTTCTCATTAGGAGAGACTTTGTAAGTATAACTTTTTGCAGTTATGAAGGCCTTTAGAATGTGTTTAGACTTTTGGGTGTATGTGTCAACAAACTCATTCCGTACATCCTAGGCCGAGGGTATCTTCCAACAGACGCTCACTCTAGGTATGCATGTGTATCTTATATACTCTTACTAGGAGCTGTGAGCCAGTGCTTGCTGTCGCTGACAGCACAGGAGCTAGTGGAGTTTCCTTTCATGGACTAACTTAATTTGGCTGGATTAAAGGTTAATGATACTGAGTTCCCTGAACTGATTACAGATAGACTAGACGCGCATAACTTTAGTTGGTTTTGAAAGTTTGTTATTGACTGTGAATGGAGACCAGACAAGATAGGGATGGTCTTCCTTCTCACTGGAGAAGCAGCCAAGAGTGTGTCTGCTCACTTAGAAAGTCAGGGGCATCTGTCCTTTTTATAGTTAACTGTGGTGTTTTCTTCACAAACTTGATTCTATTTGTTTGACACAGGCAAAGCTAAAACCAAGGAAAATCGCCAGTCGATCATCAATCCTGACTGGAACTTTGAGAAAATGGGAATCGGTGGTCTGGATAAGGAATTTTCAGATATTTTTCGACGAGCATTTGCTTCTCGAGTATTCCCTCCAGAGATTGTGGAGCAGATGGGTAAGTTTCTGACCCAAATTTGTGCCGTTAAGAAAGCATACAGGTGAGGAAAGGCTCTTTTCAATAGTTTTGAAATGATTTTTCAAATCCACCCAGGTATTTCTAATTTTAACTTCTTTTAAAAAAAAAACAAAACTTAATTTTTATGAAAAACTCTCAAAATATTTACTCTTATGGGGGAAATAATGGAAATAATACTCAGTTGCCCCATTTTGTTTGTTTAGCTTAAGTGTTTTTCTGTGGGCAGCCTTAGAAATGGTAGTTCATTCTGAAGGCTGCGGGCCACTATGGGTCGGGTTCCCCTGTCAGCCCGTCAGTGCCCATCGACTGCGGACATCGCACGGATTCTGGCTGCTACCTTGTGCTGCTCTGTTTCATGGGCCCCAGTCAGCACTTCTCTGTGTCTAGGAAATGGATAGTTGGCAAGTTTCTTAATTAGATAAGTCTGATCCCGAAAGACAAATGCAGGAGATGTATGGGAGTTTCCGTACTGCGTGTGAAGAACTGCTCTCTTCATTTGTCAGTTCCCTCTTGAAGGTTTATTTAATTTATCCGTGAGAAGTGATTTTCTTTGCCCGGTGGAAATACCGTCAGAACTGTTTTCCCATCCCTTTCACTCGCTGGATTGGAATGTGAGCAGCAGAGTATCTGAGAAAGGAATTTATAATAGCGTCTTGCAGACTGAGTGCAAAAACAGGATCCAAAAAGCTGGAGCACAAACGTACTGCTCCCCTCTCAGTCTTTCTCTTTAAATTGCTACTGGGAGATAAAAGTATATTCATCATGGTGGATAAGAGCTGCTTCGAGGCGCTGAGCGCTGGGTTGCATCAGCCGCTCTTCTGCCTGGTCCTCGCTCGCTCTGGTAAATTACAAACGCAGCACACACCTGTTCACTGGGTAAAGGTCGACTTTAGAATTGGATTAAGACAAACTGACAGAGACCCTCATCACCTGAGTTTTATACACCTTGAAATGACAGTGACATACTTTTTAATCTGGAAGATACAAAGGCCAAATCCATTTTAAAAAAAACAAAAAACAAAAAAACCAGAACTCCAATTTGGAAAATCGGAAGAAATGTGGCTGTTCACTGTCCAATAAGGCGTATTTTGAGGTCCAATAAATCCTTCAGGTATTTTGATCAAGACATGAAAATATTATTTAAATAATTTTTAGGTAAAAAACAGAGTTAAAGGGATGATTCGGAACGTTGCAAGTTATTGTGGAATGTTTCTGTTTTACTGTTTTCATGACTGAGGCCTGGGAGAGGGTGAGGATTCCGTGTCTTTGACTGTTTGTGGTCTAGCCAACAATTAGGAAAGCAGCTGCCCTGGAGGATGCTGTACCCGAGTTGTTACTGTAAATGTGTCTCCCCAGTATGGAGGAGCTAGTTGCTCCAGCCCTGGCTTTCTGTCTGTATAATAGCTAACCCTGCTCACGGGGCCTCCGTCCGAGGTTGGGGAGTTAATGCAGAGCAAAACCCCTGTCGGTCGATTTGTGACTGCCACCCTCTCAGTTGAAATTAAATCAAGCAGGCTTGATCACTCTTGAACTTGATCTGATGTGTCTGGATGGAATGAGCGTAGTAGTACAGTGTTTGCTGTTACACTTGTGCTGTTTGACTGAGGACTGTGGATTTTAATCTTGTCTCAGTACTGCTACCCAGAGCCTTTTTTAGGCTTTGTTTTTCTGCTACACTTACACTATTTTAAGACAGAAAGTGTTATTGATTAAAAAAGTACCCCACCCCTATTACTTTCTTCCAGCAAGAAGCACATATTATCAATTTAGTTTAAATGACAGCAAAGCTACCTTGGCTTCTGAACTGACAACAAACAAACAAACAAAAAGTCCCTGCTATTTTCCTTATTTTAAAGGAAATGCCTGAATATCTATTTTTAAAAGCTTTAAAAAGAGCTTTATTGCTCAAGGCTTGATGTCTGAGAAATAGTTATCTTTTATGTAGATATCATTCCTTGATATTTCCTTTTTCCTTCAAAGTTTGGGAGAATTAATAAAGCATTTTGTTGCCCTCCAAGAAGAATTTTGTTACACAGTTATCATTTAGCTTGGTAAAAGTAAACAGTGCTCCGTCAGAAGCAGATATACACTTGATCTTTGACAAAAGGCTGAGAGACAATCGAACCAAAAAGAAATAGAATTATACATGTTCCTTGATGGATATTCTATGTTTCTTACTCTGCTAGGTAGAAATAAAATTGGTTGGTTTTTTCCTCACTATTTATTCACTAAGTAGATTTAATAATATATTTTGTGAATTTGATAATTATACAGCATATGATCAGTTAAATCAATTAAGATGAGAAAAAATATTTAGAAGATAATTTATGTAGATTATTAGGCATTTGTAAGCAGAAAACTTTATTTTGGGCTTCACAGATTGTCTTTCCTGTGCAGCTGGAGTCATACTTACCTCTGAAATAGGGCTGTTAATTGGATATTTTCATATGTACATGTATGTGTATATCAAGACTTCCCATTTGAAAATCTAGACATTAATAATTTTCTCCTGTCCTTGTGTTTATGAGACTGATGGTCATGTCTTTAGGTAATCTCTGTCTTTCATTTGGTTGTAAAATTTCATATTTCCTTTTAAAAACTGAAATTATAGATTAGAAGCATACAGAATATTTGATATTTGAGATGAATCGGGGGTGTAACCAGAGACACACAGTTGTGAAGAAAAACCAGTGAGAACAACCATCACTGATTCCAGTCCAGCATCTCTGTCTGAAGGTGCTTTCAAATACGTGGAATATACCTTCCTGCTTTTTATAGAATTAAAACTAAGAAAATCCTTAGAGAGAAAATAAGCCAGGTAAGGTTCTGGAGACTGAAGGATGGTGGCTGTGTGGGGGGGAGAAAGGGTACAGTTATGGTGGACATCAGCTGAGGCTTCTGGTAGCATGTCTGTCAGTCGGTTTCCGTGTGTGTGTGTGTGTGTGTGTGTGTGTGTGTGTGTGTGTGAGATTTGTAGCAGTTAGGCTCACTCAAGCCCAAGCAGGGTAGGTCTTCCTTGGAAATGGTGAAAACGAAAGCTGTATTTGACACCCAGTGAACATCGAATGATTAGATTGTCTCCCAGCCCCACAGTGACAGATGCTGAAGCAACTGCCTTTAGTCCTTCCCACATGGGACAACACCGTCATGTCCTAGCAGGACAGTGTGAGTATCAGAAGCTAGCGTTGGAAGGTTAGGTGAGGGAGCTCAGTGGTTAATGGCTGCCCTTGAGCGGTCTCAGATGTCCTGTTCAGACATTTACTGTACTTAACTCCTGGCTGCAGCTTTGTGGAGAATTCTCAGGATAAATGAGTGATGAATCACCCCAGTTCTCACTGTAGCTCTTACGTTGGCCAAGGGAGTTTCTACAAAGAAACTTCATTTTTCAGCATCCTTAGCAATAGCCTCGAAGCCATAAGTGTTAGGGCCAAAGAATAAATCCTTTTTGAGAGCACTGGAATAACCGCTACCAAGTCACTAAGCGGCCCTTAACATAATCTTGGGAGTAGATTCACATCTCCCATGGAGAGGTGCTGTGTCTGGGGAGCTGGGGAAAAGGGTCTAGGGACCCAGAGTTGCAGATTCACCGTGCCTTTCAGGGACCTGTGGGCTCTGGGCCAGGCCACCAAGTCAGGAGGAAAGCCCCTTCCTAAGGTTCTCCATCCTTTGAGACTGATGCTGTGTTCTTTTTGTCCCCCTTCCCTGTTCCTCCCTGGAGAAGCCCATCTCCAACCTTCACGTTCCAGATCTCTCTTGAAATTAAAGAGGAAAGCAAGTCCTTTCTGCCTTAAGTGAGACTGCAGCTCCTTTGAGGGAGATAAGAAGCCTGCAGTTCAGTAAGGCCCAGCCACCTATCACATGCTAAGAACAGCACAAATAAAACATAGAGGAAGGAAGGGCATGGGGCTCTGTGCACACCATATTTGGGAGAAAGGGAGTGCTTGCTAAGATTAACATAAACACTGACACTCTGAAAATGCATTTTCACACCCCCACTCAGGAGGGGAGATTGCAATTTAAATGGGGGTTAAGACATCTCTCCAAACTCCAGGGCTCTGTAAAAGGAGCCCCGGAGGCTAAAGAGCTTATCTGAAATTTGAAAAAAGGGGAGGGGAAAAAAATGAAGGTTTCTGACATTCATCTTTTTTCCTTGTATTAGTCATAACTTGCTTTTCAGCTATATTTTAGGTTTTGAATGCCAACCTGACATCTGGTCAAGTCTGCCTGTGATTGATTTATTAGCAGGGGAAGAGAAGCCTCGCTCACTATTGGGAGACTCCCTCTCCTGCCTTTGCACTGGAGTGCGGAATGCAGCGGATTACTCATCCTCATTTCAGCTCAGGATCAGCAGGGAGATTTTTCTTTATTTGTTTAGTTTTTTCTAATTAAAAAGAAAATAGTTTACGATCATGAAACTTCCAGAGTCTCTACAGCAGGATTTAAGACGCAAAGGGTATATGCTTGAAACAAAACAAAACAAAATACCTATAGGTAACCTTTTGCGGAGAGAAATTTGTTTTGCTTGGATTGGTTTCTCCCTTGCTTGTTTCCCTTCCCCCCTCCTTTCCTGTCTTCTTTCTTCCTTCCCTTTCTTTTATAGCCCAGGCTTGCCTGGGAATTACTATGTAGCCTTGACTGGCCTCAGACTTGTGACCTGCCTGCCTCAGCCTCCCGAGTACTGGAACTAGAGACATGTACCACGGCACTGAATCCTGCTTGAGTTTTAACTTTTAAGTTACATTTATACTTGAATAGGAATAATGTAGTCGCATCTGTCTCTCAGAGCCAGACTATATTCAAATTCACCTGGCATTTTTCAAGTTTATAAGCAGACCTTTGAAAAGAAATCTTGTAGCAAAACAGTACAGTCAGTAGAGGGCACGGTGGATCAGATTTCCTGGCAATAGGGGTGTTACTTACAGGTCAATAACTGGATCATTACGAAGTTGAAGTCTAATTCTGGGAGATGTAGCTCAGTGGTAGAGGGCCAGACCAGCATACATCAGATCCTAGGGTCAATCCCCAATAGCAACCAACAGCCAAATAAACCAGTAAACAAACAAAAGTATTCAAACAAAGTTGAAGTCTAAAATGTTGACCCGGATGTCCGTCAGTAAGGGAATGACTAGATGAGCTACAGTGCACAGCACTGTAAAGAGCAGAAGCCATGGGACCTCGATCGTTCCAGATGTATAGACGTGTTTATGTTCATAAAAGTATGCAAAACAAACAAATAAATGCAGTATAAAAGTCCCCAAGGGCACACTGCATGGGAAGAAAGTCTTTATCTCTAGGGAAAGGGGGAGAGTACCAAATGGAAACCATGTTTCTTCTCTAGTCCCTTTGTGAATTTAATTGTGAGTTTGTGTCTCTAATGTAGTTTAAAAAAAAAAAAAACAAGCAAACAAACAGATACTAGCACAGGCTGTCTCTCAGGATGAAACGCTAGTACAGGCTGTCTCTCAGGGTGAAACACTAGCACAGGCTGTCTCTCAGGATGAGACGCTAGCACAGGCTGTCTCAGGATGAAACACTAGCACAGGCTGTCTCTCAGGATGAGACACTGGCACAGGCTGTGTCTCTCAGGATGAGACGCTAGTACAGGCTGTCTCTCAGGATGAAACACTAGCACAGGCTGACTCTCAGGATGAGACGCTGGCACAGGCTGACTCTCAGGATGAGACGCTAGCACAGGCTGTCTCTCAGGATGAAACACTAGCACAGGCTGTCTCTCAAGATGAGACGCTGGCACAGGCTGACTCTCAGGATGAGACACTATCACAGGCTGACTCTCAGGATGAGACGCTAGCACAGGCTGTCTCTCAGGATGAAACACTAGCACAGGCTGTCTCTCAGGATGAGACACTAGCACAGGCTGTCTCTCAGGAGGTCTTCAGTACAGAAAGGCAGCAGAGCACCCGTCTGTCTCTCGGCTCTCACCAAGCACATTGTTCCAGGGTTGGATTCCTGGGACCCTGATGGCATGTGACAGAGGGCAGAAGGAACACCTCTGCTGCTCTACTGAAAGGAGAAAGGGTTTCTTGATAGCTAACATCTTCCTGTCAACTGCTTCTTCCCAGTAATTCCCACTTAGTGATGGGTGTAAGTTCTTTGTCTTCCTTCTACACTGGTGAGCATTTGTGTTGAGGCCTTTAGGTGGGCCACTGAGGAAGCTTGAGAGAAGAAAGAGCTGGTGACTTGGGAGAGCAAAATGTCTGATGTCTGAAGAGCTATGCCCAAATTTATCTTCACTTTCAAAGCCTCTCTTGACTCAACTCCCTATGACTCCCACAGTGAAAGAGATCCTCCTCTGTGTTACATTTAGATGGGTGATGAGTTGATGATGTCTCCCATTTGTGAAGTAGGAGCTTGTATTTTGTATATTAAATTATTTATTCCTCACAACAAACTTATGGGGCATATACTATATTATTCCCACTTTATGGAGCAAGAAATGAGGCTCAGAAAAGTAATTAATCCAGGACCCATAGTAAATGATAGGAGCATATTTGAACCCAGCATGGCCTCAGAGTTCATGCCCTTGGCCCCTAAATTATTCTCTCATGAAATCATTGTAGTGGGTCTTCTTGAACCCAGGAGGACCCTTGGAGGTGATCTTTGAGTTGGCCTTTGATTCAGCAACAGCTTTTTCAGCCGTGGCATCATTAATCTATTGGGCCAGATGATATTTCAGCACAGAAGCTAGCCACTCTGGGCACTGTAAATAACTCTTCCTAGCAATCTGATATGTTCAGATGTCATGAACTAGATACATGAAGGGCCAGCAGCAGGACTGAAATTCTTAATACATAATGCCACCTTTTTTGAAAGTTTTTTTAAAAGATTTATTTATTTATGTATATGAGTACTCCATCTGCATGCACACCCGCATGTCAGAAGAGGGCATCAGGCCCCATTATAGGTGGTTGTGAGCCACCATGTAGTTGCTGGGAATTGAACTTAGGACATCTGGAAGAGCAGCCAAGTGCTCTTAACTGCTGAGCCACCTCTCCAGTCCAATAATGCCACTTTTTAAAATGTGTGTTTTTAGCACCAGTTGTAGCATAATGCCGGAAGTGAATGCTATGCTGTGTTGGAGAGGTCGTCTTAGGTAAACTGTCAACCTAGAGACAAAACAGAATCAGAGTTAAATGGCCACTTAGAAGTTAAAAAACAGAACCTGATAAATGATGCCAAAGGCAGCATGCGATTACCAGCCAAGTGGTAGTGTCAGAATAAGCCATCCAGAAACTTAAGGACACTTACTGAAGGCTTCATGGAGGAGCGAGAACTTGAAGACTTAAATGTGAGAGTCTTTGGACAGCAGGAGGGAAAGGGCTGCTCTCCAAACAGAAACACAGACTAAGCAAGGGAGAGACTTCTAAGCTTAGAGCAGTTTAGCAGTCTTGGTGCTGGGAACAACGATATCAAGATTTGAAAGTCAAGGTGTCAAGTTGGAGTTGGGTTCTAGAAGTCTGTGAATCAGAGGAAACTTTCTTTCCCAACATAACCTTCCAGACAGACTGGGCTGTTTCTTTTTGCTTCTTCTGTACTGTTGATGTACTTAAAACCTAGCTGCTCTGTCATTTCCAACGTATACTCCTAAGGCAGGATTCCTCAACCCTTGCCCTGTGCGTGGTTTAGGCTGGGTAATTCTTTGCTGTAAGAAATCTGCCCTATGCACCACACATTATAGGATGTTTAGCATCTGTCCTCTCTGAGAGCTTCTTTCTTTACCATCCACCCCGTGTTATTGTCTCGCCTGGCAGAATCATCCTGTACAGAGAATCAAGGCTTTGAAGGACATAGCCATACTGTCGTCTGTCCATGAACTGTCAGCTTCTGCTGTTTGGAATGAAGTCCACTAGCTGTTGCTGGACCAGGAACTGCTATTACCAGATAAATGTTGAGAGACTCAGAATAAGCAATTAGAAATGCTTATGGCAATTTGACATTAACATGATTTTTTAAATTGCATGTTGTAAAAATGTTGTAATGGATTTAAAAGTTTTAAAAAACAAGCAGATAGACTATAGGTAGTTTAGATAGTTTGAGAAACATGGACATATATAAGTAAACATTTATCAGATAAATGAGACAAATGAACAACTGATTATAATGGGAAATCATCAGAAACTTTTCAACAGTGGAGTGGCACAATTAAAGTGAGTACTTTACAGTCACTGTTGTGGCTATCCTGTGCGACCGGATCCCTGGAGAAGAGGCGAGGGGCTGAATGGTCTGGGAGACCACTAGGTGCTGATTGTCCAGTTGTGCCGGTGCAGGACCTCGGAACCGTGTGCAGGAACAGGAAGAGAGAGCTGGGCAAGACTGAAAATGAGGTTGGCAGAACTCAGTGCTCAAGCTCTGGATGGCAGGCTTAGAAGTGACCCTTGGGCCCTGTGAGGAGATGTGGGAAACAAGGAAATCACAGGGATCTAGTTGTAGGGTAGAGACGATGCCATTACACATCTTCTCGTACACTGAAGGGAACAAGAAACAGAACCGGAGAAAACCAGAACTCTTGACTCAGCCAGTCTGCGGGTACTTAGGAAGCACCCGTTGGCACTGCCATGTCCCCTCTACTTGGCTTCTCTCCAAGCTTTTCTTTTTTTAACCTCCCTGCCTCCCCATTTCCAGCCCCTTGTGTGTGTTGGGAGGGGGTGTCCTCAGGAGACTGTCTTATGTCTTAGATCTCTCTTCTTTGTGTTTTCCCTCAGATGGATCACGCCCACTTCCATAATGTTAATTAATATCTTCGTGCTATTGACTCTTAGATATGTGAATTCTTTCTCCATCTCTGTTTAGGGCTCTGGGTTTCCTAGACAGAACCTACTGGCTGTTTCACCGTCGTGCAGTAAATTCTAAATTAAACTGGTTCCCTTGTAGCCTTCTTCTCAGCCCTTCCCCCATTTCCAGTCAGTCACCGCTTGGTCCCTCCTGCCTCAGACCCTGCACTCTCCCCGCCTCCCTCTGTCGCTCTTCCTCGGACACGTATCACCTCCTGCCTGAATCCTCCATGAGCGCCGGCCTTGCCCTTCTCTAATCCATTCTCCACACTGTAACCGGAGTGATTTTTTTTTTTTTTTTTTTTTTTTTTTTTTTTTATAAAAAGGCAAGTCTGATCCTGTCATTCCACTGCTTCAAACTCCTTAGCACCTCCCAGTAACTCCTGCACAGTTTACAAGCCCTGAGTGCACTGGCAGCTGCCAAACTTTCCTGCCTCATCTGGGCCTGTCCCCCCTCCCCCCTCCACGCTGGGTTCCAGCCAGACTGTGCTATTTTCAGTGCCTCTAATTTGCTGTGCTACTGTCTCTTACCTCTGTATCTTGGGGCATGTTTTGGCCATCGTTTTGCTCAATTCTTGTTCATCCTTCAAGCCCCAGCTTTGATCTGACTTTTTCCAGAGTGCTCGGCCTCTAGTATGCTTCCTGTGTTTCCCATATGCTCTTTTATGCATTACTATGTTGTGTTCTGGTTGCTTATTGCATAGCTCTGCGTTTTCTAGAAATGAGGAAAGGCCAGTAGCTTGATTAATCCGGGCTAAGTAGAACACTTATGCTCCTGCTCTGCCCTCAAGATGCTCACAGCCCCTCTGGGAATAACACTGCATTTGTACATCCCAGAGCAGTAGTACGTAAGACACAAGGCACACTGTGAGCAGGTTAATGAAGAAGGCCATGTGATAACACACGTACATGGGAAGAGTGATGATGGACCCTGTCTTTTACAGGTCAGAGCAGATAGGTTGTTCTGGTTCCTTACTAAGTCTGAGTAGGTATTCTCAATCCCTTTCTCCTCTAGGAAAAGCTTCATGGATTGGTTCCAGATAGGTCTCGATTCCAGAAACAGGAAGAGGACAAGCTTTCTTAGGCACTGCTCAGCTTCTGCTAGCTTCTTTGGCAATGGCTGTTCATATGAATGGGTGTCTTAAGAACAGAGTTCAAGGTCAAAGCATTAGCTCAGGGGTTTGGAGGGCATAGTGCTCATTCCCTGTTTGCCCACACTTGAAGCATCCGCATACAGCAGTGCTGATATGCAGAGCAATAAATAACATC
Source organism: Cricetomys ansorgei (assembly GCA_026225945.1). Lineage (NCBI taxonomy): Eukaryota > Metazoa > Chordata > Mammalia > Rodentia > Nesomyidae > Cricetomys > Cricetomys ansorgei. Next base: position 10,566,513 of record JAMJFZ010001881.1, read on the forward strand.
TCCATTGTACCTACCCCAGTTTCTGTTAGAAGCAGTCACTGTAATATCAGTGGGTGTTTTCATGAATATTCATACACATACATATATTTGGCTCTATCTATTTACTCGTGAATAGGTGTTTTGTTGTTGTTTGTCCAATTTAGGTACTATCACAACAGCTACTGTCCTGTGACTTCTATTTTTATCCTAATAGTGTATCTTGATCTTTTTTCTATGATGAATTATGGATAGCATTTTACTTTTTAAAAGGATAAATAGCTTGGTGGTGGTTGTGTACGCCTTTAATCCCAGCACCTGGGAGGAAGAGCCAGTTGGGTCTCTGTGAGTTCAAGGCCAGCATGGTCTACAAAGTGAGTTCCAGGACAGCTACAGTTACAACAGAGAAACCCTGTCTCAGAAAACCAAAAAAAAAAAGATAAATAGCATTAGAAAAATTGTGTGTATGCATTCCCTGTAGTGGTAGGTTAGCCCAAGATCCTCAGCGGTGAGAAGGCCCCTGGGTACAGCCGAAGGTTGTACTAGTCATCCTTAACTGCTTATCATGTGTGACCCCGGACCTGGAAATGCTTCAGGCACTAGTCCCCAGACTCTCTGAGTCTTGTGCCCTTACTCAAAAAGGTATTTCTTGGTAAGCTCGTTGTCAAGGTAGCATTACTGTGAAACTTTTCTAATCTGGCACCTTATTTATACTCCATAGATGATACTTAGTATAATGACATTGCCAAACATTTAGCTCTCTAAAGGGCCAAAATGTCTAACCCAATCCCTTTAATCAGGTGTTGAGCTGTTTCCTTTTCATCTTAAACTTTCCTTGCTGTTGAGAAAAGGTAACACCTGGGATTATCTTCTTAGGCTGTTTTGTAATTACCCATTCTGAATAGTGTTTGTTGATAGGTAGTCAAGGGGACACTTGGCGATCCTCTGGTGTTTGTGAACTCCAACTTAGGCTGATTTGTATTTACTCTTTGTCACATTCCATCAGAGAGGACTGATAAATGCTCCACCACTGCTATAAATCTTGTCAGTTCCCTATATGTGATATACTGAGTTGGAAAAACAACAACACATTGGTAGGTATCAGAGAATACAAGGAAGAAAGAATGGGTAGTCATGTTAACAAATGTTGCTTGGAGTTTAGCTCCTAATTAAGAATACACCTCAATTTAATAAGACTTTCCCAGAGTTCCATACAATTTGTTACCAGAGCAATCTATCTTTGATATGTTTTATATGCTCATGCTTTAAAAATGCCTACAAGGAACTTGGGTTTTGTTTTGTTTTCTAAAGAATTAACATAGGCCTGTGAGCTGGGTAAAGTGCTTGTTACCAAGGCTGATGACCAGACCTGAGTTTGATTCATTTAACCCATGGAGTAGAAGGAGAGAAACAACTACAAGTTGTTCTCTGACTGCCACATGAGCATGAACACACACACACACACACACACACATACACACACACACACCCCTAAATAAGTATTAAAAAAAGAAAAAAAACTGCCGGGTGATGGTGGCACACATCTTTAGTCCCAGCACTCAGGAGGCAGAGGCAGGTGGATCTCTGTGAGTTCGAGGCCAGCCTGGTCTACAGAGTAAATTCCAGGACAGCTAGAGTTACAACAGAGAAACCCTGTGTAGAAAAAAACAAAATAATAATGATAATAATAATAAAATAAATAATAAATAAAAATTAACATGGACTGGATATGATATTAGGGGGTAGGGGAAGAGGAGGATTTAGAAACGTCAGACATGGGTAAGGTCATTCTACATACCATTTTACAAATAAATACTGTACAATTTGGCCTTGAAAGAAACGATTAAGCATCAGATACTCAGACTTACCTTGTGACTTTGAGTTCTGTGATATCACCTTTGGCTTTACTGCAGTATTTTTTCTCTGAGCAAGTCATGGTTTGAGTCCTGTTCCTACTTCAGTGACTGAACACTGGTATCTCTGGTATCTATAAAGGTAAATGTGCCTATACCTTAAGCCTCTATGCAGTTTACATGTGTGCTTATTCTAATTTGTCCTCAATTTCTTTGTTTTTCTAAAAATGCTTTGTTTTAAAAATCTGTCTAGAACTCTGCCATGAGAGAAATCGTAGGCGCAGAGCCCTCGGTGCTCTGCACACGGCTCCCAATGGGACAGACCCGTCACCAGTGTGCCACCGCCCCTCACACTGTGTTGCTTTCCCTTTTCTTTCTGCCGTGCAGTTACATCACTTTCTCCTTGGATCTTATTCAGTTTCCAGCCGTGACTATGGTGAGCTTAGAAAGAGAGAGGTGGTCGGGGTTACCCCCATCTCCATCACACGTTCTCTGCATTCTTTATCTGGCTGTAGCAGGCTGACCACGGGTGATAGAGGGTGGCTGTGGGATTCAGGTTTGTGCTCGTCATGAGTGGGAATAGCTTTACTGGGGTACTCTCGGTCCTTGGAGTAAAAACTGTAGATTGCAGCTCCAGTTCAAAGACCGAGCCCTTTCCCTCTGTTTTCTAAAAGGAAAAAAAAAAAAAAAAAATCAATGTTTTTTAAAAATTGAAATGGGATTGGAATAATTCTGTTTTTAGAAAATCATGAAAGAATTTGAAGAAAAATCTGATTTGGAAGGACACACTGAAATTGAACAGAAGACATTTCATAGATTCATCATTCCTGTTGTCTTCACCAGGCACGGTTTTGCCCTCTTGCTAGTAAACTCTTGCTTTCTGCTTTCAATTGCTGCTGGCAAGCTGGGGAATTTTTTTTTTCAATCAGGTTGTCATCCATCCTGCATTATTTAATACTCCTCTCCCTTTCTGTGAAGAAATCAAAAGTGAGTGTGCATCTGTACATACAGGTTTCAGTGCATCAGGGAGCTGTATCGTTGACTCAGATCTAGACTGTGTTAGAATGGGGACCTCAGAAATCTCTAGTCTGGCATTTCCTTAATTAGCAAATGTACCTACATGAGGATACACCCATTCATGGTCCGCGGAACACCAGTCTCAGAAGTGCGCCTTCTCATTTATTTCACACTAGAGAACACCAGGCTCCCTGGAGTCCAGGCTCCTTATTTAGGCCTAAGTCCCCATCAGGAACTGCGGCTGTCTTCCCCCAGTCTGGTGCCCTTCGGGCTTTGTGACTCAGACACATAAATGATCTGATTTATTGTTGGCTTTTTTTAAAATTTCAGATTTCACAACTTGATTGAGAAATTCTTGAGAGCAAGCCTCACTGCCTTCTGGAGTTTAAGGTTGATTCACAGAGCCCCTTCGTGCCTCTGTGTCAATCACCGCAGGTTCCCTTCTGGGCCCAGAAAGTTTGGGGGAAGAAATATTTTTTAACCTAGTCATCATCCCTTGCCTTTTTGTGGCTCACTTGGATCTTTGTTCCTGAAAACGTTAGTAATGTATGTTCATTATAGATTTCAAAAGCATAGACGACCAGAAAGAAAAGTAAGAGAATAACGATATTTTTAAAAAGTGAAAAAGTACTGTTCGTATTCTTCAATGTATCTTTCTCTTAGTTTTTGTTATATTTCTAAGCGTTTATTTACCTGTTTTTTTTACATAGGTAGCACTCTGTTTCATAGAATGATTATACCGTTGCTTATTTAATCGGTACACTATAATGTTTTGAGTTTTCCACTATTACATACCATGTGTGAGAAGCACCCTTGGAGCTGTATATTTCTGCTAACCATTGTTCTTTTAGATAAATTCCTGGAAATGGAATTGCTGAATCAGAGAGTATTATTAATTATACCCATTTTTGTCATTTACTGTCAAAATGAGCCTTCATTTTTAAATATTAATTGTTGTTATTACCATCATAGAGGTTTCTTGAGACAGTGTCTCACTGCGTAACCCAGGCTGGCCTGGAGTTCATGGCCACCCTCCTGCTTCAGCTTCTCGAGTGCTGAGAATGCAGGCTGATGCCACTATGCCAGCTTTAGATTTCCTTCTTTGAAGTCAGTATGTCATATAGATGAAAGCAGACAGTGGGGAAGTGTGCTGGAAGCAAAGTAGCAGTATTAAAACGGTCGCAGGGACTGGCGGACAGTGTTGAAGCACTAGTTCGATTTAAGACTGACTTTTGGGTCTCAGTTTCCTCATCACTGTAGAGGGGAAGGTAGAGCAGGAATCAGAACTTTGTGGAATCACCGTCACGTGAGTGCCTCGTCCCAGTGAAATATTACGGCTGTACCTACGGGCTCTGGCAGGGAGGATGCCACGAGCTCATCCCCCAAACGCAGCTGTCTTTGGAAGAATTATCACACGGACATGCTCCCAACTTTCCCACCAAGTGCGGGGGTTAAATATGTGTGCCACTGCGCCTGGCAACTTCGTGACCTCTTAAACACCCTCTCACCTCTCAGCATTTCAACATGAGTTTTAGAGGGCACATACCATAGTCAAAGCATAGCACCGCCCTCCCCATATTTCTTCATTTTGAGGAGTTATTCCAAGTGTCTCCCATCTCTTCTGGTGCTTTTGCTACCCAGTAGCACAGTATCTCTTTCTCTGGTGTACATAAGAATTTTTGAGGCTTTAAAAGAATACAGATTTTCAGGGTGTGCCTCAAGTACACTGAATCTGAGATCCAGGCCAAGCTGCGACCCAGCTCCAGCAGTAGCTGAGCCTCCCTGAGGCTTTAGCTCTGCCAGGGGATTGGTGTTCAAGATCCAAAGCTTATCAGATGTCTCCATGAGAAAGTCATTGAGGCTCCATGCTCTTTCCTATAGAGTAAGAGAGTAGTACCTTGCCGTGGAACTTTGTGATTGCATGAGGGGATGCACTAATGGCTTAGCCTGATTTAAACACTGCACAAAATATGCACGTTTTAAACACCACATGGCATCCTTAATAGGTGCAACTTTGATGTGCCTGCTTACCCATTAGTTTTTAGTAAAATAAAATAAATCAGAGACTATTAAAGCACTTAGTATAGCCCTTCCCATTTTGTAGTTAACCTCTAATTCTTAGATCCTATATGCATTTACTATTTATTTATTTATTTATTTAAAAATAATGTTTGTATTTTTTTCAACCTTTGAAGGGTCAGCACGTTCATAGAATACTAAAAATCATAAGAAGCAGAGCACTAGAAAACTGCCTGGCTCTCAGCAGTTTCGATGTGCCCTTTGTGCCTTCTGTGCATGTACGCGCAACAGAACATACATTTCTAGATGACTGAGCTCACGTAGTATATATCTTATTTTTCCGTATGTCATGAACATTTACTAATATACAAGTCCCAAAGCCGTGAGTATTTTCCTTACCAAGAGTATAATACCAATGAAATTGAAGGAATAGTTTATTGTCTTTCAAGAAAACAAAAGTATCAAAATCAAAATGCCATTAGGCCTCTGAAGATACACACTGTGGGAGTGCAGCAGCTACATACTCTGTTCATGTAATGCCTGATTTAAAACAAGGTACACAGTATTTGAGTGGAAATTTTTTTAGATATTTCACTATCAGATTTGCACTGTCATAATATTTGCATAAGCAATGTTTCCATTTAATTATTTAATACTATATTTCTACACTACAGCCAAAAGAAAGGCACCATGTGTCAGTGGTTATAATTATAGTGTAAATGCATCTCTTCTTAACAACATAGTAAGTATTGGTAAAACTGTTCAAAGGTAGTTTAACAATGCCACATCCCAGACGTTTCTTTTCAATTAATTTTCACAGAAAAGGAATTTGCTAATTATTTAATCCACTAGCTCCACTTTTATCAGACATCTAAAAGCTTCATGTTGTGAAATAAGGGCTGATAAACACCGGCACATTACCAAAACAAATTACATCTATAGAAGTAGGTTAGTATTTGAAAGTGTCTCTGGATGTGTAGATACTAGCAAAGGACTTTCTCCTTGCCTTTCCTCTCCCTTCTCCTTCCACTCAGGGTGAAAGTGCAGAAATGTGTTTCCTTAAGTCAGTTAATAATGGTTGCTCCCAGAAGACAAGCCTTCCTAACAACACTAACAAAAAAACTTCTTTCTGTATGTCAAACATTCTACTACCATTAAAAACAAACAAACAAGCGAGCAAGCACTTCTCAGCATTGAGGACCTGTTTGTGCTTTACATAAATACCACTACTAACTAATGTGCTTACAGAACAATGAGTTACATAGTCTGAATTTATCTAATGAAAAACACACGGAACTTCTCCATTTCCTTCCTCTCCACCTCTTTTTCCACCCAATGACCAAACAATATGCAGGCCAAAGGGGTGTTTTTAGCAGTTCCATTTGAATTGACTCAGAAAATGCTTAAAATAGTGGCTAGAGAGATGGTTCGGTTGGTCAAGTGTTTGCCATATAAGCATGAGAACCTCAGTTCCGATTCCCAACACCCGTGCAGAAGCTGGGTATGGCTTCTGTCACCCCAGTGCTGGGGGAAGTGGGTAGAGACACACAGATTCCTGTGATTCGCTGTCCAGTCAGTATAGCCACATGGAGTCAGAGAGTTCCAGGTCCAGCCAGAGACTCTGTCTCAAAAAGTAAGGCAGTAAGCTAGAGAGATGACCCAGTGACTAGGAGAGCTTGCTGATCTTGCAGAATACATGGGTTCAGTTCCCAGCACCAGTGTGGCAGCTTGCAGCCATCCATGACTCCAGTTCCTGGACAGTCTGACACCCTGTTCTGGCCTCTTCAGGCACCAGGCACACAGGGAAGGAGACCAGTCCAACTTCCCCTTCCTTGTTTAAGTTCTTAAAGTCTGTGAAGAAAGCAGTCTGCCAACCTCAGCTCTCCTCAGATCCATCATTTCTCCAAGGCGCTTCCCAGTCGGGTTGGTTCCTGCAGCCTTCTTTTGGAGACCCTTTACCATCCTATCTGCTTCTCTGATCCGTAACATCTGTTTATAGTTACTTTAAACTGGGCTTTAGTGGAGTACTGCAGGAGTGGGTCTGTTAGAGCAGCTCAGCATCCTTTGGTGAAAACATCAGCCTTCTGGTGCAGGCTGAAACTGTATTAACATTTTAGACACCTCATCTTGTCTTCACTCCTACTGAACTTATTATTGAGAAAAACCACAAGTCAACTATCACAATCCTTATCTCTCCCTCTGCACTCAGGTAGAGGAAACTTACATTTACTTCTGATAATTTGATCTCTTTGGACTTGCTCTATCTTCTACAGCTACAACTGTCAAAGGATAAGAAATGTAGTCTTATCAGCTTATGATTCAATGGCGTGTCCTCTGGCTTGCTTTTAGAGACATGTAGAGGCATATGTTAAATACTCACCTACCTCAGGTCATCTTCAGACTTCATGGATTCAGGTTTCTTGGAGTGATGCCTGGAAATATGCATTTAAATAAACCCTGTAGGTCCTTGATATGCATTAAATTTTGGCAATTGCTATTGTAAGGATTGAAGAGTTGAGCACAAAGATGTGACCAAGGTTAGATAGTATTAATTAAGGAAGTGAATTTTACTTATGTATGTATATGTGTATGTATATATGTAGACTGGGCTGGCCTTGAACTCACAGCAGTCTCCAGTCTCCTGAAGAACAGAAGAACGTGAGCTCTTGGAGTGAGTAGAGACACCAGGAGAAGGGAAAGAAGCCAGAGCAGACAGTGTATTTCGGTTGAAGCAGAGGTCCTGTAGAGCAGCAAGAATGGAAGGCTGGGGGGCAGAGGAAGCAGAGGGCAGACTGTAGGCTGCTGGAATCAGAAAGCATACAGTGCCAGGTGGCAGCAAGGCAGGACCTGCTACAGAAGCAGCATGATCTCTGTCATCAAGAATTTGTGAAATACCAGGCAACACCCTAGGAGGGAGTGTAGAAGGGTGGGGGTGTCAGCAAAGATTAGTTGGGAGGTTGCTCCACACAGCCCTTCTTTCCTTCTGGGCTATCTGATGAGAAGATCTAGACTGAATTTCAGTTGCCTAATTTGGATATAGACCAGTTGGGTAGTAGACACCTCGCACAGCTGCTTGGTGCTCAGGCCATGGGTCTTTTTCACTTAATCACAGTAGAGCTCAACGTGCCCTTGGTGCTTTAGAGCTGGCAGCAGAGCACAGCTCTCCTAGACAAAATGACGTCCGTAGTTGAGCGGACATTTACTCTTAAATGTCTCCTGAAGGACTTGGAAAGTACACAGATGAAGGAGCGCAGAGGGTGAACAGCCCTCCATGCCCATTGACACTCTTTGAAACAGAAGTTGATGAAAGTTGTGCTCCAAGTCCTTCCTGCACAGCTAGAAGAAACAAAACCGGCACGTGAGCGATGTCCAGTGTTTAAGGCGTGTACCGAGTTTGGTACCCACGTCCTGCAGCTCACAATGGCCTGCAACTCCAGCTCCCAGGGGTCTGATGCTCCCTTCTCGCCTCCACCAGCGCTGCACTCCCATATACATAACAGTATACACACAGTTCAAATTAAATCTTGCTGGGCTTGGTGATACACGCCTTTAATCCCAGCACTTGGGAGGCAGAGACAGGTAGATATCTGTGAGTTTGAGGCCAACCTGGTGTACAGAGTGAGTTCTAGGACAGCCAGGACTACATAGATAGATTCTGTCTCAAAATAAATAAATAATATAAATAAGTAAATATTTTTTTAAAACCTGTTTCTTAATACTACTACTCTAAATAACACTACTCTGGAAAGAGGAAGTAAGTAGCACTAGTACTTGCTCCAGTTAAAACTTTCTAAAGACACAGAAGCTGAAATTATAAAAACTTGAGATAAAATATTAATATTAGCTGGGACTGTACTGTGTGTACAAGTACAATGCCCTTTTTGGTGTTGAACATTCAGACCTGGTTTGTACAACTGCTTGGAGCAGCTTGTGAGACTTGTGATGATGTCCTGACTTGCACTGGTCTCAACAGTCTCCTTGGCAAGCGCTGTTGTCTGTGTTAGAGCTGGAAGCCACTTGGGATTCCCCTTTAAATATCACTAATCATCCACATTCCCCCACCTCTCTGAAATGAATTAGGCCTTCCTATCCTGATGCTAATTTGAAAGAGATTGTTTCTAAATTATTGACATTCTCACAATGCATTCCCCTTTGAATACCTGCAGTTTTTGCTGACAGTTTGTCCTTGATGCTGTCAGCCTCTGGTGACATGTAGCAAAAATATGGTTATTTAAGTCACATTGAAAAATAAAAGCTTAGCAAACACGTGTCTCATTTTGGACAGTATTTTCAACGTTATAAACAGCAAACTGTAGTAGTACACCTACTGTGGTGGCTCACCAAGAGAGACACGGTGGCATTTTCATATGTGGAAACCCTGCCAGACCTCAGCAGAGGGAACCACCATCCTGGCCAGTGCCAGACTCACAGTGGAACCCTGAGTGTCTCTCAGCTCAGGTGTTTTTATTCTTTGAGGACTCTTCAGGTATTGTTCTGATACCACGTGCGGCTCATAAGCAATCAAACATCCCCCACAGAAACCCAACACCTGCAAACAATACAAAAGGCCAAGGCCTATGCATCCCTTTTTCTAACAGTGCACAAAACAGTTATTTTAAACACAACTAAAAATAAACTTCCACAGCAGTGAACATTACTGTTTATCTCTTGGGTTACAGGACTAAGGCTATGTAATTTTTATTATCCTATTTTAGGAAATAATAATGAACTTACTAGGTACCTATAATATTTTTGTGCATCATCTTCGTCAGGGGGCTGGAAAGCCTGTCATTATGGTGAAGCTCTGCCTTGTATAGACTTTTAGACCAGAAATCACTTTGCGCTGTCTTGTCATGTACACCTTAACGTCTCTTGATGTTACCCCATCAAAATTTTTACAGGTATCTTAACATCTGGGTCTCATATTAACATATGCATATGCTGATTTTGTATGTTGTTGAAGGAGTGTTGATTTAGCTAAGAGAATAGTAATTAGAAGGGGAAAAAAATGTACTGCTGGTTCCCCTCAAGCTAAAGGGAAAGATCCACTGTGCTAGTCTAGACTGCAATACCCTTTTGGGCAAATACTGAGAAATGACCCATGTGGTTCCCAGTAGAATCAGGTCCTGTCAGGTGAGTGCAAACAGAGCAAAGAATACATCTCCTAAGAGCCAGTATGAGCTCTCTAATACTGGAAGGGTCTTCAAGAGGGATTTCAGTTGGGGAAATGAAGAGAACTTTGGAAAAGAAGCCTGCCTAAGAGAAATGGGAGAAGAGATAGAGGGGTGTGCACCAGTGGAATCGATCATCGTGGTGGTTTGGCCTTTATGGAGGGGCTACATGTTGACTGTACGAGAGCTTGGAAAACCTGAGAGTGGTGGACTGGACTCTGAGGTGCAGAGAAGCAAGAGAATTGGTCCTGATAGTGCAGCTAGAGGAGCAGCTAACACTGGGAAATCCTGGCTTCACTAAACTGCTAGGGACATCTTTGTGGAAATGTTAGGGTATGGTGTATGTGCTGCTGTGTTCATTTGGAGCTTGAGTTTCATCGGTGTAATAGACACTGTAATTCTCAGCATTCCATCCATGGCAGTGGTTGTGCTAGGGAAAGTTTTAAGGTACTAGACGGCCACCTTGTCACTCTCAGAGGTAATTAGCAGTAAGCAAAATAATCATTTATTTTAAGCTTTATGGTTGCGCCTAATACGATCTAATTCTTTTTTATTTTGTTTTTGTTTTGTGTGGTTTTTTTTGGGGGGGTGGGCTTCAAGACAGGGTTTCTCTGTTGTAACTGGAACTGCTGTCCTGGAACTCATTCTGTAGACCAGGCTGGCCCAGAGATCCGCCTGCCTCTGCCTCCTGAGTGCTGGGATTAAAGGTGTGTGCCACCACCGCCTGGCTATGATCTAATTCTTAAGTAGCAGTTGAAGATCTGGTTCTATTACATTATTCATCCACAGCCAGATGATAAAAATGAGCTAATATTATTTAACAGCAAATATTTAGGAGTTGTCACTGTGTATCAGCAGTTGCTTTCTGTGTGTAATACTTGATCATTGTAATAGCCTTCAAGTACTTACTATTATTATTTCCACCTAGTAAATCTGGCTAACATCAAGTGTCTTCCACGATTGTAGAACCTCTTTTTTTGTTGTTCATTTTTTGAGATTATAATATAATTACAAGATTTCTCCCTTCCCTTTCCTCCTAGACACCCTTTTTTTTCTTCTAACAATGTGTATAACTGAGTTTAGCACAAAAGACTGTCCTTTATTCTCATACTACTTCTATTATACTTTTTGATAATAAATGTCTTCTTGTATGAAACAGTGGTCATCTATCTATCTATCTATCTATCTATCTATCTATCTATCTATCATCCATCCATCTAGCTAGCTAGCTATTTATATTTTTGAGGCAGGGTCTCACTGTGTCACCTTGGCTGTCCTGGAACTTACAAAATAGACCAAGCTGGCCTTGAACCCATAAAGATCCACCTACCTCTGCCTCCTGAGTCCTGGGATTGAAGGAGGACATACTTCTTTTTTAAAGAAGAGAGCTTTACCTGACAAACTAAAATAACAACAAGAAAAACTAAATAACAGAATTACAGCATCTCTCCTCAGTCAGGGAAGGGGGCATTTTGTTTTCTTGTTAGTTCATGCGTAACCGTTTTGTTTTGTGGATGTGGTGGTTGTTTTGAGACAGGGTCTTACTACATGGCTAAGGATAGTCTAGAACTCCTTTTTTTAAGAATTATTATTACACTTATTTATTTTGTGTGCATGCACGTGTATGTGCTGTAGTTCACGTGTGGAGGTCAGAGGACAACTTGCAGAGTTGGTTCTGTCCTTCTATAATGTGGGTCCAGGGATCCAACTCAAGTCATCAGATTTGCTGACAAACATCTTTACTCACAGAGCGATCTGGTCAACCTGCTCTAGAACTCTCCATCCTCCCGCCTCTACCTTCTGAGCACTGGAATCATAGGTATGCACCACCACACCTGGCCCTTACCTGTTTTAGAACATGTTAGTTTTGTTTTCTGTTTTGTGAAGTCCAGGTCTAAGAACTGGTTAGGAAAATAAATGTATAGTAATTTTTAATGTTCTCTACCTGACTTGTTTCCTGTTTACACTAATCAGTCTCCAACCTGTCTTGCACCTAAACGCAAGTCACACTCTCAGTCTTCTTGACGAATGTCTATTGAGATATTTTTAAAATAATTAAGATACGGCTTTGTGCTGCAGAGTCTAGGAAATGTCCTGAAATACTTTATTTTAAGGGATCTGGAATGAGGTGCCAATCAGTTTTTAACCACGTTCTTTCTACACACTCTCCCAGTATCTCATTGCTTAAATCATTACTAAAGTGGCATGTAATCATTTGCTGTTATTTGTATCTCTGTGATAGCTAGTGCATGCTGTATCTGTGAAGGTTAGTACTGTTGCCACCAGTATTTGGATAACAAAATGAATGTGAACAAAATGAGTGCTAGAGAGAGCAAGCAGGAGAGCCCAGCAAAAGCTGTCCTCGTCGCTTGCTCCTAAGTGCAGTCTTCACTGTGTGTTTTATCTATCTGTGTGTTTGCTGGTGACTTTACCATCCTTCCTGTATTATTTTGTCCATTAACCTTGGCTCCTGCTCCATCTCCAAACACCTGCTCTTTGATTATACCCAAGACTTTGCATCACCATAACCTCTTTGGGGACCTCGGATTCAAACTTCCTGCTCACTGCCATCTTCCTTCTTACCTTTTGTGTTTTCTTCTCCTTACGTCTAGCACCCCACGTCCAAACTCCAGTAAGTGAGATTCCACCAGAGTCTCAGTCAGTGTCCCACCTTAGTTGTCCTCTTCTCCCCGTCACCCGGCTTACACTGCGTGACTTATCAGAGTCCCCGCTCCCTATCGATAGCCCAGCTCCTCACCTGTGTCAGCTTCTCAGAAGTTTCTCAGCTTGTCCAGCCTATCTAGTACTCTGGCTGTTAAGTTTGGCTTTAGAATAAGTATAAACTAGTGGTGTTGGATCTTAAATTTAGGATCCACATCTCAAATGGGCCCTGGGTGTTTCATTGCCTGTGTTTAGCTCACTCAGTGAATTTTTACTCTCCTGTTCTCTGAGATAACTGGCTCTTTTCTCCTCTCTCAAACCCTAGCACTGCTTCCTCCCATCTTCACTAGCAGCTAGTAACCTAGAATCTTTACTTCACTGAAAACACAGAAGCTCCCAGAAGAGAATTTCCTTATCTGCTGAGTGAGAAAACTAACAGGATACCCTGGGCTTCGTCTACTCCTATATTCAACTATAATTAGAGGCCTGGAAATGTAGCTTAGTGGTAGAGTGCAGGCCCTGAATTTGATCTTCACTACCAACATGTATACACACATAATGTAAATGTAATCATGTTATAAATATAAGCATTTCCTTTAATAAGTTAGAGAATAAAGAGAAAGCATGGAAATGACTTAGGGTCAAAGGTTAAAACCTCAAACTTGATGGAGATGAAAAAAAAATGTTGAACTAAGCGTATGATTTTCTTATCTCAGCTTTTTGTTGTTATTTTCAGACAGGAACCCTCACTGTCCTGGAACTCACTCTGTAGACCAGGCTGCCCTTGAACTCACAGATCTGCCTGCCTCTGTCTCCCAGGTGCTGAGATTAAAAGAGTATGCCACCAATCCTGGCTTATCTTACACTTTTGATTGGAAAGTTAGGTTATAGAACTGAGTTATAAAATATGTTGACTTTAAATGATCATAATGCTGTTATTTACTTCATGTTGCCAGTCTTTAAGGCTTGATTGTGTAGGAGAGGAAAGGAGGGTGGTTAGAACCAAAAAAAGCCTTAAGATACTTATGTCAGCTTAGGTGAAATGTGTATTTATGGGACTAAGAATTGACAACTTGCCTATCACTCTGAGTTGCTTATGTAACTTTGTACAACAGAGAAGCTGGTCCCGGATGACCCGAATCTCATGCTGAGCCCTCTTATGTAATGGTATCTGTCCGCTCAGGCTCATTTCTCCCATCTCCACATTCTTCCTGTTTCTTTTGTTTTGCTTTTCCCCCAAATCTTTCTATATTGCCCAGTACCCCTTTCTCATCCCTTAGTTCTGATGGCTTAGCACACTCTTGATTCCCACTTTCTTCCTCTTCCCCAATTCCTTGACCAGTCTCAAAAAGAGATCCATCTTGACAAGCTGTCTCCCTAAACCCTGCCACTGTGTTGACAGAGATCTTGAAAGTGAACTTGGTGCCTGCCTAGACAGCTTAGAAAAGGAAGGCAGCTCAATCCAGGCCAAGCCCTGTGGCCCAAGTCAGCATGCACTTCCAGTGTGTGTGTGTGCGCACGTGTGTGTGTGCACACACTCATGACATGGCTCTCAGGTCAGAAGGCAACTTGCAGGATATAATTTTCTTCTTCCACCATGTAGGTCCTGAAAATTTAACTGAGAACTCAGGTCATGAGACTTGGTTGCAGGTGCCTTTATCCACTGAACCATCTCGCCAGCCTCTGACTATCATTCCTTTTCACTCCTTATCCAGATTATTCAGTAGTATGTTCAGGAGGGCGTCTTTTCCTCCCTCCCTCCTTCCTTCCTTCCTTATTTGTTTAATTGTTGGGTGGGTTGTTGGCAGGGTGTGCATGTGCATGGCACCCATGTGGAAGTCTAAGGACAACTTGCAGGAGTCAGTTCTTTCTCTCCTTCCACTGTGTGGATTCTGGAACTTGAATTTAGGGCTTCACAGCAAGTGCCTTTTACACTGAGCCATCTTGCTGGCTCCTATATATTGTTTTTGTTTGTGTTTCTAGTGCTGTGGATCAAACCCAGATCCTTGCACACACTATGCAGGCTGCATCCCCATTCTTCAGAGCTTTTCATGTAGTCTCCATGGGTTGGCCTCAGAGAGCCTAGGAATCCCCTCAATTGTGTGCAAATGCACTTGTGCGTTGTCCTGAGGAGGTCCATTAGACCTTTCCATGAGAAAAAACAGAGGGATAAGCTGAGCATAAAGTTTTATGCCTGTAATTCTATGACATGAGAGGCTTAGGCAGGAGGATCAGGAGTTCAAGCCCAGCTTGAGCTATATGAGAACCTGTCTCAAAGAAACAAAATCAACACACACAGAGAAGGGATGAGGAGAGGAACGGGAATGAGAATGAACGAGAGAATATGTCAGCTTAAATAATTTCCACTAGTTTATTTTTCTTCTCGATCTTCCTTTTATATTTAATTCACTGGTCCACGGTACTGATCACCGAGAGGCCTACACAACATTAAGGGAAGAAAAAGCCACAACAGATGGTTCTGCAGTCTGGGATCAGAGAAGCTCAGGAGAAAGCTGGGTGTCAAAGGGCAGTGGGGCTTCCTCCTGAGGCCTTGGGTCCCAGAGGACTTGGAGGGGTATGAAAGTTCAACTGGCAAAAATCCAGTCAGCTAGTGAGTTAGAGTCAAAAGAAAAAGGCTGTGTATGCCTTCAACTGCCCTTCCACTCTCTGCAAGCTCAAAACTCATGGATGAACTGGCAAGGTGGCTCAGTGGCTAAGGGTGATTGCTGCCAATCTCCGGGATCCACATAGTGAGAGGAGAAAGCCAACTCCCTCCAGTAGGTCAGTCCTGTGACTTCCACATTCCGGCCATGGCATGCTTGTGACCCTCCCAACCAAATAAATATATGGAATTTAACTCATTGGCATAGTGTGAAGGTTGGCCACAGAGCCGGTCAGTGTCTAGGCACCTCCAAGGCTCTGGTCATAGCAGGTCCCTGCTGGCACCTCTGTCCACACCTCTGTGCCTTCGCCTCTCTTTGGTCTCTCTTGATGGTGTCATTTCCTGTCCACTGCCCAAGCATGCCAAGCATGAACACTGCTCGTCCTTCCAGGCCTGATTCAGCATCTGTTTGTCCCTGTGTCCAGTCTTAATTTTCTGCTATCATCTCTGCAGAGTCAGTCTTTCTGTTTCATACACTTGACTGATATGTTCTAGTGTAGTGTGGATGCTTTACTTCTGTCTTCCCTACTGAGCCAGGAGTTCCATGCAGGTAAGGACCGCTTTTTGCATGTCTGTGTCCCTAACACCTAGCTCAGTGCTTCACCCCAACAGGAGCTTAATATGCTTTTGCTGAATGGAATCGGTTTTTATGACTCACTTAAAATTAGAGGCCAGTGCTTATTTAATAAGTCAGGAGAGACTATAATAATAGTAATAACAAGGTCTCGTTTCCACTGCTTATTCAAATAACTGATTCTTTTGTGGAGCTGGATTTTGCAAATCTTCTTGTCAATGTGTATTTCTTTGATATGCTAGAAAGGATCCTAATTCCGATGCCGACTTGAAGCCGCTCAGATGCCCTGTTGATGTTGCATTGACTGTATTGTCATTTCAGAGATGACATATAATGTACATCATAAGCATGCATTCTGGCCTTTTCTCTTAATTTTCATGGCAGTATTTTGTGAGCTGTTTATAAGATCTGAGTTAGTTTAAACAGAATTGCAAAGTTCAGATTCTGGTATTCATGTACAGTTTGTTTTTCTGATCTGCAAAGGCCACTGCAAATAGGTTTTACTTTTTGACTTTTTACAGATTTAAATTAGTTCAATAGCAAGATCCGTAAATTAAGGACCTCAAATAATTTTGAAAAATGGTATTTTCTCCGTGAGACTCTTTGGATTTTGGAGAAAAGGAATCAAGAATGTACTTATAGCCCTTACCCCTTTTTTTGAGTGCATGCTTTGGGCTAAGTATTATGCTAGATCAGTTGTGATTCAAGATTAATAAAACAGTATTTTCCCTTTAACAGCACATCATCCCAGAGAGAAGGTATATAAACAAATGATTGAAGTGTAAACCTCAGAGAAGAAAAAGGAAAAGACCTCTTTAGAGAGCCACAGTTCAGGTTAAGAGTGGCCATGTCTGCTGGAGGAGCTGGCGGAGGTCACGATTGAAAATCTCTTTTTTAAATGTGTGAAGCGGGAATCTAGGTCATCTCTGAGAATTAGTGGCATGAGGTAGCTCTTGAGAAGAACTGAGTATTTCAATAATTCATAAGGAGAATTAAAAAAGAGATAACAAAGACAAATAAAGGATGGCATGTGGTACTGAGAAAGCCGTGAGAGCTGAAATCGGATAGTGTGGGGGAGGAGGCCACGTCAGCCAGCGTGCGCTGTCGTTCTGGGGCTCCGCTCTGAGGCGATGTTGTGCTCAGGGCTCATTCACAGAAAGAGTCTTTCTGAGAAAGTGTGGGCTGTTCTGGAAGGGTCTCTGTAAGAGGAGGCTGATCCACTTGGGGAAAGTCAAGAGGAGATGAGAATAAAGCCAGGACACTGTAGGTCCTTAGCAAACCTTGCTGCTCTCCTGCTGTGCCTCTCCTCCCTCTCTTTCTCCTCCTCTCTCCCTCGTCTTCTTCCTCTTCCTCCTTCTTTTTAACTTTTAATTTTTATTTTTATGTGTGTGAGAGTTTTGCCTGCATATATGTAGGTGTACCATATGCATGCCCAAAGAGGGCATGGAATCTTCAGGAACTGGAGGTGCAGGTGGTTGTGAGCTTCCATGTGGGCACTGGGAACTGAACCCGGATCCTCTGGAGGAACAGCGCTGTTAACCACTGTGCCTTCACTGGGCTTCCTTCATTTCGGCCACCTGCCTTTGGTCTGTGCACATGACAGTCAAATGGTAACAGCTGGCTTGAAGGGGAAGGTGAGGAGTCAGTTTCCAAAGCTTCACTGTCCTGGAGGCCTGGATGTGGGCTGCGGTTGGTGGTGCCAGTCTCCAGGAGAAGAGCCAGGCTTTCCCCACAATGCAGTATGAAGCTCCTGCTTGAGGGCTGGGCCAGAGGTCAAAGACATTTTACTGGTCATGGTTCTTGGGGTAGAGCTTCACTCTGTGATGAGAAAGGTTGGGGGTGCCAAGCCTTCACAAGTTTCTGGTAAGTTCCCTTTCTGCCTGGGAGCTTAACCGTTACAAGTACAATCTCATTGTTTTCAAGAATTTTTAACAATGTCTTTTCTTGACATAAAGATGTTACGTGTGGGTGTCACTGGCAACCCAAAAGATCTTCCTCCTCAGAGTCTAAAGCTTCTAATAGTTGTATTGTGTGATTTACTTTTCTTGCTGTCAACGATATTATTGAGCTTTTTCTCCTTAAAGACAGAATTTTTTGTTTCTTTGTTTGTTTGTTTTTTTGAGACAGGGTTTCTCTGTTTCGACTCTGGCTGTCCTGGAACTCACTCTGTAGACCAGGCTGGCCTCGAACTCACGGAGATCCGCCTGCCTCTGCCTCCCAAGCACTGGGATTTAAGGCGTGTGTCACCACTGCCTGTCTAAAAATAGAATTTTTAAGACTCTCATTTCAGATAAGGACAAGCCATTTTTCACAGGGACACTCCGTGTTGCATTTCCAGTTCTTTCATTTGTGGTTATGATCATAACACTGAAGTCCAATAATGAATTACTTCCCGCAGAGTGCTTTTCAGTGTAATAAAAAGAAAAGCCTGTCCAACAGAAACCATGGGCTATAGCAGTGAAATGATGGAGGTCAGTGTCCCCGGAAGAGTACAGAGAAGTCACAGGCCATGTTCATCTTAAGAAACGGAACAATCGGGCTGCAGAGATGGCTCAGCTGTTAAAGGCTAGGCTCACAACCAAAAATATAAGAAATGGAGCAAATAGCCCTGTAGAGCCAGCTGGAGACACTCTGAGCTGTCTAGGTCACCAGTCTTGCTAGTTTGGCTTATTAGTGGCAACCAATTGAATACCATTTTTTTAAACTTCATTTCTATCTGGGTGGCTCTAAATAATCATATACATTTGCAATATACATTATAATCATATGCATATATATCCTGTTATATTCATGTGACAGATGTCACATGGAGACATCTAGCCTTATTCACAAAATTGGTGCCATCCATCTAGACTTCAGGACTCTCCTGTGTCCATCCAACCCAGACACACTTGCTTTTTCTCCAAGTTTCTTTCAGCTGGTCAACCTCTTATCTTGTGACTAAGATACAGTTTCCATAGCCTTCTGTATGGAATAGATGTATTTTCCATTAGAATTTCCCAAGGCAGACTTTTCCTCCTGATCTCAAAAGATAACAAAGTAAGTAACAATCCTTAGGTATTAGATCAAAGACAGTTCCAGAGTAAAAGTGTTTATTCTAAGAGATAGAGATTTTCTAAAAATCTGTAACTGGCAGCTTTCCTTCCCCCTTCTAACACAGCAGCAACAAGGACTGGTTTCTGGGCTTTCTGTTTAAAAAAATAAAAGAGGCTTGGCTGTTCATTCGTGTCTATTTGCAGCATGCAGATATTAATATATGTAACTGACATCTCTGGTTTTTCCTAAGGTGCATATGAAGAAGAAAGCAGACCTTCCTTTAGGCGTCCCACTTGATTTCACTTAGTGTAAGACTGTCTCTTTTCCTTTTTAGGTTGTAAGCATGTTAAAGGCATCCTGTTATACGGACCCCCCGGTTGTGGTAAAACTCTCTTGGCTCGACAGATTGGCAAGATGCTGAATGCGAGAGAGCCCAAGGTGGTCAACGGGCCAGAAATTCTTAACAAGTATGTGGGAGAATCAGAGGCTAACATTCGCAAACTTTTTGCTGATGCCGAAGAGGAGCAAAGGAGGGTACGTGAACATAAGACTAGCTTACTGAGAGCTTAGTATCGTTTACATGATGAATAAAATCCAGAGGCATGGAGGTCGGCTGGTTACTGTGATCTGTATTTTACTCGTGGGTAAAATTTAGTTAGTATCAATAGTTTCTTACCGTATTGCCCTGGAGGTGATATAGGGGTACATGATGTGAAATGCCATCACTCACATGTTCAAAAACATCTTAGATAAATTTTCAAGTGATGCTTTTGGACCACATTGCTTCCAAACACTTGAATTCATTTGTTGCAGAAGTTTGTTTTTAGTTATGTTTAAAATGTTGGGTGAGGGGCTGCCTAGGTGTTGGCATTTTGTATTGTCTGCAGGTGTTGGCTTTGTGTGTGGGATATTTGGTTGCTCATGATCAGCACATGGTACCAAGAGAACACCTAGGAGCTTAGGTATCAATAAAAAACCCCAAATGAGATGCTTGGAGTTCCTGTCCAGTATAGCGCTTGCCATGATGGTGGTTCCCTTGTGAGGTCTGGCAGGGTTTGCACCTATGAATAAGCCTCCGTGTCTTCTCTGGTGAGCTGCCACAGTAGGTGTACTAGTTCACTCGTTTGTCTTTTGGAAGGGAAGGAGGTTAAATCCATGGATAGACTTTAGGAATTCTCCGTGTGTAAAGCCCACATGCAGTAGAATACCTCCGTCACCCTGAGTCAGCTCACTTGTAGAGTAGCAGCCTTGCAATTACAGCTTCACCAGTTATTCCCACCTATTATGAAATGGAAGAATGTGAAAGTTATTTGGAGCCCAAACTGACTGTGAATTTAAAACTAAAGAAAAGCTAGATTTGGGCTTCAGGGGAAAACAAAAAACAAAAAAGCTATTTCAAAACCAGACCTGAGTTTCTTAACCATGACAGCTGTTTCATGTGTCATCGTGACTGGGTCACAAGTTGCCCAGACATCGGGTAGTTCGTCCTGGGTGCATTTGTAAAAGTGTTTCTGGATAAAGTAAACTTGGAATTGGTAAACTGGTAGGCCAAGTAAAGCAGATTGCCTTCTCAGTGTGAGCAGACCTCACCCAGGCAGTCAGAAGCTGGCAGACGTCCTCTAGACAGAAGTAAAGGAACCAAGAGCCACCGAATGACATTTTAAGAGCCTGAGAGAAAATAATTTTTCTTAAAAATATGAAATATTGGGCTAGGGCTATAGTTCAGTGGTAGAGCACTGTGTGAGGCCCTAGGTTCAATCCCCAGCGCTGCAGAAATTAATGAAAGTTTCTCATTCTCTTTAACATTTGAATGATGCTCTGCTGACTTTCCTGTGCTGTGATCTGGCCAAGAACAGTGCTCTGATGTTGATGGAGCTCTTGCGTCATGCCTCACGTAACTGCAGCACCCCCACTTTATTACCATCTTAATCTCCTTGAGCACAGGTGGGGACGATTGCTAATGCTGTAATTTCAAAGGTGGTGAAATAGCATAGTACAGCCTAGAGTTAAGGGAAGGTCCAGCGGATTTACATGGCTACTGAAGGATAAAATGAGCTTTAGTGATAAAATGAGTTTTAGTGTATTTTAAGAATACATTTTTTCTTTTTGTTCTTTGGAACTTAAAGAAAAAGAAAAAGCACGAGGCATCAGTCCGTATAAGTAATTTCAACTGCCAAAAAAATAATACCTAAAAAAAATAAAATTGAGTGTAATGGGCCCTGACAGGTGTTAGACACTAAACAACGAGGAGTTAGAACTCAGTTTGGAGAAACAGCTCATAACTCTCACTTGTGAGACTTTCCATGTAGCCACACGGATAACTTTGGTACTGTTTTTAAACCGTCAGTTTAAATATGGCACTACTAATGATAAAACTTCATTGGCAAAGAATTTCTAGATAGATGTTAGTCATACCCGGCCTCTTCTGTTACATCCAGACATGGCTTGGTATAGCCAGCTAATGACCCCATGGAGGGTAAATGTGTGTTACATAATACAGAGAAGCCTCCCCTCTGTGATTCCGGACAGGCCAGGCTGACGGAGATGAGTGCTTCCATATAGGTCAACTAGATAAATTTAGCACAGCCACTTTCAAAGGCTGTTGCCAGGGGCTCCATAGCATTGGCCCTGTTTCTATGGGAAAGACTGCAAATGGTGAAAGCAGACTCAGAAGCCAATAAGTTGAAGAGGGTTGCACTACGGAAAGTTAAATCCTTTGGTACACCATTAATTGGTGATTCGGCTATATTAATCTGGGAACCTGAGTCCTAACTTATTATAACGAGAGCTAGCCTTAAGCTAATACTCTGTGAAGCTCAATTATAGTACTGACTATGTGGGGAAGGGCACTGGTGACAGGCCACAAGAAGCAGAAAAGGTCGGGATTGTACTGATCTGTGCTTAGGACAGATCGCCCGTGGCTGTGTCACACAGCGTCTTGGAGTCTTGGGTGCCCTTGTTGACTAGGGGGTTAGGTTAGACGGAGATGGAACTTGGTATGCTTTTTTCCAAAGATGAAGCCTCATGCTTTTTCTTTTTTCTGAGTTTCCAAAGAACAAAAAGTAAAATGTATTCTTAAAATACATGAAAGCTCATTTTATCTCTCCATAACCATCTAAGTCCACTGGACCTTTCCTTAACTCTGAGATGTAATATGCTATTATTATGCCACACAGCTCAGGGCCAGTGGACAGCGGCATGTGGACAGTGCAGCTTCTTTCTGTTTCTTCCCCATTAGGTAGACATCCTTGGGCATAGATGTCTGTTTAGATTTTAGACAGGCTTCTCTGTGTGACCCTGGCTGGCCTAGAACTCACTATGTAGATCAGACTGGCCTTGAACTCAGAGATCTGCCTGCCTCTGCCTCCCATGCCTGGCCAGGCTATGAATGTCTTTTTAAAATGTAAAATCCTACAGTTTTCCAGTCACAAACAAGCATGTCATAGCTTTGCACTGAGTTAATTATACTTCTGTGAAGAATTGCTCTCTGGCAAAGCGAGGCTTGAAAAGTTGCCGTTTTTCTGTGGGTGGAACAGAGAAGAGTTTTGATATGGGAATTTTTTAAAGAAGTATCATTTGTCATTAGACATCTATTCAATATATGTAATGATACTGAGAAGTGAATTTTATTTTCCAGACAGGGTTTCTCTGTGCAGCCCTAGCTGTCCTGGAGCTTGTTTGGTAGACCAAATTGGCCTCGAACTCAGAGATCTGCCTGCCTCCCAAATGCTGGGATTAGACTTGCGCCACCATGCCCAGAAAGAAATGAAAATTTTAAATTTCAATTTAGTTTTTAAAATATTTATGGAAGGAGAATAATTTTAAGTGATTGCTTATAGAAAAAATAAAACTTAAATTCCAAAAACTTTGACAGACACCCAAGTACCATCTCTATAGAATTTCATAAGGAGGATCCAGTATGTCACATATGAATAGTAGTAGCATTCTAAGGCATTTTATCTGTTTAATAAGCTTACAGTAATTTTGACTTTTTCTCTTATGGCATGTAGTTTTATGATTTTTAATATGTTACAGATTTGTAGAACCTCCACTAAAATCGGGACATATTATTAGTATTTCCTATATTTGTCTATAGTCTTGACCTAATTCTAATCAATGGTTTGGTTTCTTTTCTTCTGTGTGTGTGTGTGTGTGTGTGTGTGTGTGCGCGCGTGCGCATGCACACGTGCAAAGAACGGAGGTCTCAGTTGGTGCTTTCTTCTATCACTCTACTCTTTATTTTCTAGGACAGTTTCTCACTGAACCTGGAGCTAGCATTTGTCTAGACTTGCTGGCTAACAAGCCCTTAGGATCTGCCTGTCTTGGCCAACCCAGCTCTGAGGTTTCAGGCGCACACCATTAGCCACTTTCACGGGGCGCTGGGGATCTGAACTCGGGTCCTCATTCTTGTGAGATGAGCACTTTGCCACCTGAGTCACCTTCCCAGCCCCGTCCCTCTTTTTTTTTCCCCCTTTTTCTTTTTGGTTGTAATTGGTGGAGGTTTTTCCTGTGGCAGAATGATTCTGATGTTCATGCAGAAGTAGAGACAGTTCAAACAGTTTTTGTTTTCAAAGATTTACTTATTTTATTTGCTGTGTATGTGTAAATTCCTGCATGTGCGCATGTGTACCATATACATATCTGGTATCCTCAGAGACCAGAACCAGGCACTGGATCCCATAGAACTGGAGTTGCAGTTGTTTGTGAGCTGCCGTGTGTGTGCTAGGGATCAAACCTGAGTCCTCCACAAGAGCATACGTGCAAGTGTACACACACACACACACACACACACACACACACACACACACACACAAAAAACACACCAGAAACTCCTACCAGATAAAAATTAATGTGTAGTGCAAAAATTTAAAGAGAAGGAAATAGGAAATGTGGGTGATCATCAGTGTATGTAATGAGGAGATATTTTTTAAAAGTAACAGAAAACAATAAAAATAAAAACTGATATTGGCTGTTTAAATACTAAAAAAGAGAACGCTCACCTACTTAGCTGTAAGTATACTATAAGTAACAGGAAGACAAATGCCAAATTGAAATAAGATATTCACAAAATATGTTAATATTTTATTTTATATAATATTTAATATTAATTTAAAACATTTTTATAAGTCTATAGTAAAAGAAACAAACATACAGGAGACATATCAAATAATAAGAGGAAAATTAGCAATGGTAAAAAGTATATAATTAATATTTTTGGTTGTGAGCTAGCCTTTAACAGCAGAGTCATCTCTCTATCTCAAAAATATATAATTTATAAAATGTCCCAGTATCTTCAATAATAAGAAAAATGTGATTTAGAAGCAGAAAAATCAGTTCCTAGCACCATTAAAACCAACCAACCAGACACACACAGAAAGATACTACTGTTAATTTGTCACATTGTTGATTATTTTTTAATGTCTTTTTTTATATTCCTTACTTGTGAGAACATACCAAAATAAGCACAGTCATGCATCGTAGAGTTCTAAACTGATTTTAAAAATTATTTTTCTGCACCACAAAAGATCAGTAACAAAATTTTCAAGAAAAGTGTTTGACACTCTATTTTAAAGTCTTTAAAACATTTGGTATACCTTTTAACCTAACAGTTGTGTTTAGGAAGTAATTATGTATTTTGTCAAGGATGTAGGTATAAAAATGTTCATTGCAGCAACATATATAATTAGAAATATATAATTAGAAATAATTAAATATCTAACAGAAAGGAATTAATGTAGAGTATGGGGGTTGGACTGTGAAACCAGTCATGATGAAATGTTAGAGAGCTACTAATAATCATATTGTAGCACTGGAAGAGGATTTATGATAATGACTAGCCTGGAAAAACAGCAGGCTCAGGGTATCACACAAGGCCCTTTGGGCAACTGTCTTTGGTGCTTATGATCTCTGCATTTTCACAGATTTTTCCAGATTTTCTCTAATTGTGTATTTTGCAATTAGAATGAGAGATTTTTGGCTCACTCAGTGCTAAATGGGTACTCTTGATCAAACCTCTCCCCTCGAGACTCAGGGATCTATAGGGAAGAGAGGCAGAAAGATTGTAAGAGCCAAAGGTGGGAGATGATTCTGAGGAAAATCTTCCAGACACGATAAGAACTGATACGCATGTGAATTCAGAGACCATGACATGCACAAGATCTGCTCAAGTTCAAACCAGACAAAACTGCACTGGGAGAAAAGGAAGTGGACACACAGTCCTGGATCTACCTCTAACCAAGATGATATTTACAACTGAGACCTGCTGGGAAAGAACAAATCCGGTTTTCTCCAGTGGATTGTCATTGGGTATATCAGCTCTACTCCAGAGCAGCCCCAAGCACAGGAGTAGTTAGTCACCACAAAATGGGCTCCGTGGTCTGTGTTTTGTTTTGTTTTGTTTTGATGTGTGTGCTTTTTGTCTTGGCTTTTCTTTCTTTTCTTTTTTTTCCTAACTGGATTTTTTTTGTTGCTGGTGGTGGTAGTCTGTTTTGACTTATTTTTTTGTATTGTTTTTGTTTGGAGAGAGAGAGAGAAAGAACTTGAAGTGGGTGGGTAGAGAGGCAGAAAGGGTCTGGGTGGAGTTGGGGGAGGAGAAAGAATATGATCAAAACATTTTGCATGAAAATAATACAATAAAAAGATAATAAAATATAAAATGTAAGATATTTCACTTAAAAAAAAACAATTAGAAACAAAAATAACTACTTGAAGAGAATACAAGGTACCGTTGAGTTCCCTTGTTTTGTTTTGTTTTTCAGGACAGGGTTTCTCTGTGTGTAGCCCTGGCTGTCCTGGAACTCACTCTGTAGATTGGGCTGGCCTCAAACTCACAGTGATCCTCCTGCCTCTGCCTCCCGAGTGCTGGGATTAAAGGCGTGGGCCACCGCTGCCCTACTAGTTCCCATTTTTTAAAGTTAAAGTGTAGAAATCTGTCAAAGCTAGCTAGATGGTTCAGTGAGTAACGGACTCCAGAACTCACACGGTAAGAGGAGAGAACCAGCTCCCATAAGTCGTCCTCTGACCTCCACACGAGAGCCGTGCCTCACACACACACCATAAATAGCTGTACATTTTCAAATAGAACTCTGTAGCATTTATCTTTAGGTGATCTTTCATTTTTAATTGTTTTACAACCTTTGCTGAGTTATATTTTCTAAGGTAAAAATACATCTCTTATTTTAATTTAATTTATTATTATTATCTTGTGTGTGTTTGTGTGCATGTATGTCTGTGGAGGTCGGAGGACCGACCTCCTTTTGAAAGGCCCTTCCCTTGGGATCCAGCCTTCCATCATAGGTTCCAGGATCTAACTCGGGTCATCCGGCTTGAGCCATCTCACATCCCTAAACCTCAAAATTGTGTGTGTGTGTGTGTGTGTGTGTGTGTGTGTGTAAAAGAGGGGGGGGAATGGTTATGTACATACCACCACATGTGTGTGGAGGTTAAAGGAAAACTTGTAGGAGCCAGCTCTTCTACCATGTGGATTCCAGGGATTGAACTCAAGTCATCAGCCTTGCTGGCAAGTGCCTTTACCTGCTGAGCCATTTTAGTAGTCCCCTAACCCTCCTTGAAAGATTATACTGGCGCACAACCTTTAATCCCAGCATTTAGGTGTCAAAGGCAGGTGGATCTCTGTTCCAGGTCAGCCAGGGCTACTGGTGTTTTTGAGACACCAGTCTCAAAACACCCCCTCTGCCCCCACAAAAGGATTGTATTTTTACCAGAGATTAATGAATTCTGACTGTACCTAATCCTTAGGTTCACCATGCTCATCATTTGGTTTATACTAGTTATATATTTTAATATTTAGGTTGTGTTCTCTACATAGAAAGTAAAAGAATCATGATTTACATCAATTAATTCTATATTTCAAAAGAGTAGAGAGCACTTTGATTGTCCCCCAGATGAAGAAGTGTTGCGTGTTTGAAGTGGTAGATATGTCAGTTACCCTGATCTGATCATTACACATCGTGTGCACACATTGAAATGTCACCGCCCTCCATAATAACCATGTGGTTGCTATGTATCAGGTAAAGTCTTAAGATGTTTTTTAGTGTACTTCTCTGGTGTGCTCCCTCTGGTCCCTCATGGGAGACTTAATTACTAAATATAAATTGCTAGAAAGCCTGTTAATTTACGCTAATGAATTATTAGCTATTTTGCAATTTCAACATCTTTGAGCGGGGAACAACTTTGATTTAATTTATACTCATCTGTATTAGTCAAAATGCAGCAAAAGCAACCTGTAGAATGCCTTGTTTTTCTTTTCTTGATTAGTTTGTTTAACAATGCGTTCAGATGGTGACCTTTAACAGAACTTCCTTTCTTAATAGCTCGGTGCTAACAGTGGCTTGCACATCATCATCTTTGATGAAATCGATGCCATCTGCAAACAGAGAGGGAGCATGGCTGGTAGCACAGGAGTTCATGACACCGTTGTCAACCAGCTGCTGTCCAAAATTGATGGTGTTGAGCAGCTGAACAACATCCTCGTTATTGGTATGTCCGAAATAAAGGATGCGTGTTCTCGATGCATGCGCTTAAGCTTCTAGCTCCTGTCAGCTGGGCTTCAGGTCCTGCGCTGCTTTCTCCCAGAGCATTTTAACTGTGGTATATTCTAAGCTGCTGCTTAAGAAACTTTTTAGAAGGGAAAGACATTACTGCTTTATGGACATTGAAACTACCACATACGAAAGAGGGGCTTGCAGTGTTTTCTACTAGATCAAGAACAAATGCTGTTTCTAGTTAAGTGGTATGTGGTTTGTGTTTAACTTTTATAAAATGTCCTTAGGGAAGTTACTGTTTTTACATAGACATTTTATCTTACTTTTGAACTCTGATCATTTGCTCACTGTCCTTAATATCTGCATTCAGGAATGACCAATAGACCAGATTTGATAGATGAGGCTCTCCTTCGACCTGGAAGACTGGAAGTTAAAATGGAGATAGGTACGTAAAGTTAGGTCTGGTGTGTGTGTGTGTGTGTGAGTGTGTGTGTGTGCTTTAGGTGTGTTCACATGTGGTTTCAGAGTTCATTAATGATAGCAATGTCATATACTTTAGGGCTTATTGTCTGTTGTAGATAGAAAAGCTTTAGGATTGTAACTGTCTCTCCTGATGGACTCTCAAGACTAGGAAAATATCTTTGTTTCATCAGGCTTGCCAGATGAGAAGGGTCGACTACAGATCCTTCATATCCACACAGCAAGGATGAGAGGGCATCAGTTACTGTCTGCGGATGTGGACATTAAGGAACTGGCCGTGGAGACGAAGAATTTCAGCGGTGCTGAGCTGGAGGGTCTGGTGCGAGCAGCGCAGTCCACGGCCATGAACAGACACATAAAGGTCAGGCAAATCAAAGAGCAGACAGAACACAGGGCCTCTGGGTGCCATGCCAACATTCCTTCTCTCTTTACCACGTGTGCCAAGGAGAGGCACTTTTATTTTGATAAGCGAAGGTTGATGAATACGTGCTCTTGCTTCTTCGCATGCTGTGGTTATTCCTGTAATTTCGTAGCTCCAGCCCCCACCCATGTCCTTTCCTGACAGTGCCTGTCTCCTGACTTCCGATCATGTGCAGTAATCCCACTTTGTTGTTTTCTCAGATCTAAAATACAAGGTTCTCAAACCACTTTCCCCTTCTGCTCCTGTTTCTTGTTATCCCAGTCTCCCAAGTTCAGATCGCAGAGTCCTCTCTGCTGCACACCTCTCTGTCTTAAGTCGGCCATCCGTTCACTTTAAGGGTTCTGTGTTGAGCAGTGTTTTTCCGCTGTCGTTGCTGCCACCTCCTTCCTCTTCACTAACTGTCCTGGTTCAGATCGCTTTCCCTTTGTGACAGCCATGTCTGCAAAGCAAGTTCATGGTCCTTCACCTGGGTTAGGTCCTTCAGATCCAGCTAACTGGCCCTTCTGACGTTGTCCAGTTAATCACCGCATATTTTAGCCAAACCAAAACACTCCCTGGCTACCAAACTTTATTTTGTTTCGAGCCTCTCTGCCCTTGCTCTTTTGTTTTATTTTTGTTGTTTGCTCTTCTGTGAACCTCTACATTCTCTTTTTACCTGGCGTGTACACCGTGTATATTTTGTAAAGCAGTAAACCTACATATGTATTCTTTTTAAAATTTCATTTATTATTTGTATGTATGAGAGAGAGAGAAAAAAAAGAGAAAAGGAGGGAGAGGGAGAGGCGTGGGTGCATACATGCCAGGGCACTTGTGTGGAGATCAAAGGACAACCTTGTAGAAATTAGTTTTTCTCTCCCACCTTTGTGTGGGCCCAGGGAGTCTCATGGTCTCCAGGTCTGCACATCAAGCACCGTCACTGGCTGAGCCATGATGCCAGCCCTACATATGTAGCCTTAATCAAACTTTGTCCTTATTCAGAATTTCCCTACATGGCAGCAGTAACTCTTCTAGCCCATTTCCCCCTAAGGTTTAGACTGTAGAAGGATATACTAGTGGGGCCCTGGATAAAATGGATCCATTCATCCATGAAGGTCTTTTTTTTTTTTTCCTTCATTCTTCCTCCTTGCCATAAACAGTGTTAACAAGGGGCCAATGAGATAGTTCAGTTAATAAAGGTCCTTGCTGTCAATCCCAACAACCTGAGTTCTGCCTCCAGAACCCACCTGGTAGAAGGAGAGAAGTAATTCTTGCAGGATGTCTTCTAATCGCCACATGCACATAGTGTCATGCAGCACACCCCCCCACACACGAATAATATATTTTATTGTTGTTATTAGAGTTCGGGTTTCTCTGTGTAACCCTGGCTGTCCTGGAACTCATTCCGTAGGTCAGGCTGGCCATGAACTTACAGAGATCCAGGTGCCTCTGCCTCCCGAGTATTGGGATTAAAGACATGTACCACCAGCACGTTACATGCTAACAATAAATTTAAGAAACAAAAGTTGGTCAGAACTTTTAAAATCTCTGTAGCACTCAGCAATTCATTCTGATATTCTGTCTTCAGGGTACAAAAATTGTAAGTTTTATTTCTATCTCCTTTTCAAAGCATTTGGGCCGAAGCAAAGATGGAACTAGGTTGGCAAGATGAGCCTTCCTGGCGGGCAGTGGCTTTAGGTTTTCTGAAAGGAGCAGGAAGTCTAAGTCATGAACTACCTGGAATTTGTGTCCTTGTACTTAAACCCATGTTTTTGGTCAACTAAACTCATGTGACAGTTGGTTGTTTCTACTTTGAAAGAAATTTCTGCTTCGTATAGACAAGACTCAGAACTCGCATTTCTTCCCTAGCCTGTTGAAAGGATTAAATTGAGGGCACAGGCATGTCCGAGTTACAGCTGGAACAGCTCTGAGCTGTGTTTGTGAACCTCAGTAAAATTACTTATTACTTTCTGTAGACCTTTTGAATGATTAAAGTTATTCTACCCTTAATTTAAGAGAAATGATAAGAGCCTTGAAAGGTCAGGTTTAGAAGGTTATGAAGCGTAAGGGCGACCACCTGATATTTGCTGGTGTTGAAATACAAGCTGTTGCGTTTCTGCTGGGCTGTGCGGGAAGGTGTTGCTGCTTCTGTATTGATTAGCTGATACAAATAAAATGTAGAAAATAGCTTATTAGCTCAACCAAATTGGAGAAAGGGTCTTTTGAATGAGTAGAAGTTTAGAATTGTTGACTTTTAAAAATAAAAATTATATTGAGATTGATAAAAAATAGTGTTAGCTAGGAAAAGCCCACCATTTATTTTAGTGAACAAACAAATAATTTAGCACTAGAATATTACTTAGTTAAGTAACTTTAAAAATTCCTGGAGTGCCTAATAATAGTTTATTCCCCTTGCCCCATTCCTATCTGTTTTAATTCATTCACAGCCTCTGTTGTTGTTGGCACAGGATCTTTCTGTGGAGTCCTAACCATCTTCACCGTGTAGTCCAGGCTAGCCTAGAACCCTCTCCTCCTGTCTCAGCCTCCAAAGAGCTGGGATTACACATATGAGCTACAATGTCTGGCTTAAATATTATATATATATATATATATATATATATATATATATATAATTGACATATAACAATTAGCCATTTTTATAGGCTAGATTCTTGTACTGAGCAGATTAGGGTAACTGGCATGTCATGCTCGCCAGCAGTTAAACTTTTCATCTTGGAGAACATTCAGAATCTCTGCTAACAGTTTTGAAATAAGCACTAGCTGTTGCCAGCCCTGAAGACCGCCCTCTCCATCCCCTCACACCCATAGCCTCAGGTAGCTGTGCTTGTGCTTTTAGGCAAGGGCTCAGTGAGCCAGGCTGGCCTCAGACTCTAGAGCCTCCTGCCTCAGTCTCCTTAGTTGCTAGGTCCCTGGGGTACTGCCCTGAGGGAAAACCCAGGTATCACTCCTGGGGCCATATTAGTGCTCAAGAGAGCGTTCTTAGAAAAGCAGTCCCTCCAGCTTCCTGCTTGGAGATGGGAATTCTTCCTCCTATATATGTCCTCGCCCCGGGGCCCTTGCCAGAGTCTGCACCATGCCATTTAGACTTTCTGCATCCCAAACTGAGATCAATAAACCTCTTCTCTTTATAAAGCCAGTCTGTCTCCGGTATTAAGAATTCAAAGATGCCAGATATATAAGGAAAATGAGAAAAGCTCACTAGAACAGCCCTTCCCTTCCCTTCCCTTCCCTTCCCTCCCCTCCTCTCCCCTCCCCTCCCCTCCCTTCCCTGAGGTTAGCCAGCATTTGGGGTGTACCTTTGTTGTTCGCTTTCTCCACATTTGTATTCATAGACACACTTTATAGAAAGGGGCATAAGTATATGTACTGAGATTAGGATTCTTCATTTTCCAGTATATCTTGGACAGCATTCCATGTCAGTACTTCTAAGTTCCCTACATCATTTTGAACTGATGCATGGTAGTCTAGAATACTACTGCATAAAATACAAGATAGATAGACTGAGCACAGTAGTGAGTTCCTGTACAAGATTAAGATAGAAGTCCACCGGGGTGCGGGAGTTGGAGACCAGCCAGCACAAGCCATGATGCCAGAGAACATGTACATTTTATTTCATGCTTTGTTTTTAGGTTTTTGGGTACTTGATAAATACAATGAATGAACAAGCTAATAACTTATTTAACATTAAATCATCTCTGGTTGTGGCTACTTTGAATTACTGTTGGAACAGTGCTCATCTGTGTCTCTTTACATAACGAGAGCCATTTTCTAGAATGGCTGTCTGGCTGTGCTTGTGAATACTGGTCTCGTTGTCTCCTGGTTTCTAGTGTTGCCAGTGAGAACCATCATACCAATTCTATTCCAGGTTTGACTAGAACAAATAGAACAAGCCGCTTCTATACAGGTGGCTTGTTTTTGTGTCTCAGAAAGGCTCTGGGACTTGGTCTTCATCTTTGATGTTCAGTGGGTTTGCACCAGTGTGTCTAGACAGATGTGGATTTCTTTCTATTGACCCCATCAGCACTCACTGAACTGCAAAGACACACCTTTCTTCAGCTATGGAATTTTTTTCCTCCCTTTATATTGTTTCTTCTGTATTAATTAATTAGTCTTTCTGCCCTTGCTTCTGAGACTATCCAGGTTGGAGGTCGATTTCCCATGCGTTTTCTTCTTTCTTGCTGCTGTCATTTGTTGGGACTTGGGCAGAAAAGGAAATAAATACATGTGTGCTGTTTGCCATCTTGATCCAGCTTCCTGACATAGTTCTTTATTTCCCTCAAGGCTGAGTTTTATCTTTTTAAATGTCTGCCTTTTTTTTTTTCTTTTGGTCTCAGCAGTCTGTTCCTAAAGGAACATGAGTCATATCTTATAATATCTACAGGAAGGTTGATATATGCCTAACTTAGTTTTGTTTTATAGTCACTGTTTTTTAAGGTGCCTTTTTAAAGAAGCCATGATATCAATTTAAAAATGAAACTCTCTTGCTTCGTGCTATTGGGAGTGAGCCCAGTCACACTGGGAAAAAATAAAAAGTGTTGCTGTCTTAATCACTCACCAGGTCCAGGCAGCTCCAAGTGCCAGTGGAGGCCTCGGTGCTTCTCCAGATGTGCAAGTGTCAGCTCCAGGTGCGGTGAGCAGAATATTTGGAGCTGGCACATATTCTTGAGTGCAAGTCAAGAGTTTTAGGTTCTTGTTCACCTGGGGTAACTCATGGTTCTTAAACTCAACTCAGTGCCAGAATCATCCTGGCACTTTCTGAAACTAGAGATTCCCTGGGCCCTCCACTTAACATCCTGCAGGGATGTTGGCATCTGCATGTCTGAAAAGATGCCATTGTCCCCCGTGTATCTGTTGTGTTCCAAGAGATAAAACCTTAGCCGTCTAATTGTGCCTTTCAGTGATCTTGGGTACCTTCTGCTGCCGTCACTACCACCTATATTCAGAATGCTTTTCACCTTGTAAGTCTGAAACTTCGTATCCATTAAAAGAGTAACCCTCTGTTCTATCTCCTCTCAACCCAGGGTAACCATTGCTTTACTTTCTGTAGGACTTTTAACTACCCTAAATATGTCATTCAAGTAGAGTCAGACAGTGTTTGTCTTTTTGTGACTGGCTTAAACTTCCATCAACACAATGTCTTCAAGGTCATCTATGTCGTATGACACCCAGATTTCCTTCTTTTTTCCTAAAACTGAGTAATGGCTCCATCGGGTGTCCATACCACTCCTGGTTATCCACTCTCCTGTCCGTTGATGTCTAGGCTGCTTCCTCACCTTAGCTGCCCTGTTCCGTGCTCTTGTGAACATGGCTGTAAAATGCCTGAGACCCAGTTCGCACAATCTGGGGGATACATCAAAGGAGATGTTTTCTCCTCCCTTCCTCCCTTCCTCCCTTCCTTCCTTCCTCCCTCCCTCCCTCCCTCTCTCTTTTCCTTCCTTCCTTCCTTCCTTCCTTCCTTCCTTCCTCCTTCCCTCCCTCTTTCTCTCCCTCCCTCCCTCCCTTCCTTCCTTCCTTCCAGGGTTTCTCTGTGTAGCCCTTGGTGTCCAGGAACTCACTCCGTAGACCAGGCAGGCCTCAGACTCAGGGATCTGCCTGCCTGTGCCTCCCAAGTGCTGGGATTTAAGGTGTGGGCCACCATGCCTAGCCTCAGTCCTGGTTTCCTTTCTGTGAGGTGCTTTCCTGGTTTACATTCCTATCAAAAGCCCAAGGATTCCAGTTTCTCCAAATCTTTGCCATCACTTATTTTCTGATTGATTGTTTTCTTTTGTTTGTTTGTTTTTTTGTAACCATAGCTACCATGTGAGGATGAAGTGATATTTCATTGTTCTTTTTGTTATTTGGGAGTTTTGAAACATGGTGTTGATATGTATCCTAGACCGTTGATCTCCCTTTCTCTGGAGTTGTTTGTGCACCTACTTGGCAGGGGTGAGGGGAGCAGAAGCGATGAACAGAGTTCTGGATGGCCAGGTATCAGTGGGAAGAAATCACAGGAACAGCTTCAGAGAGGCAGCTCATTTTATTGTTTCAGGGATAAAGTACTTAAGGGCTCCTAAGACAATGGGTTAGTGCTTAGTTGGTTAAGACACAGTACTATTGGTATCCTAATTATCATATGGGGCAGTGGGGAGGGGCAGTGCAGGGTCCTCTAGAATTACAGGAGGCTCCATGGGGCGGGGTGTGTCCTTTTCCAGATAAGGTCAGGAGACAAGATTAGAGGCACTCTCCAAGTAAGGTGAAGTGGGAAAGAGCTCCCCCTCCCACCAAAGGAAGTCCTCCATTTGGCCCTGAACTCAGAAAGCTATCTGGACATGGTGGATTGCAACCTCAGGGACAGGGCTGCCCGACACTAGACTGGCCATGAACTTGCCAAGTTCTTGCCTCAGCCTCCTGATTGCTGCCATTGCACCACACTTCCCTTGTTATAGTTCTCAAAGAATTAGTTGGCCAGGCGGTGTTAGCACACGCCTTTAATCCCAGCACCTGGGAGGCAGAGGCGGGAGGATCACTGTGAGTTTGAGGCCAGCCTGGTCTACAGAGTGAGTTCCAGGACAGCCAGGGCTACACAGAGAAACCCTGTCTTGGAAAAACAAAAACAAACAAACAAAAGAATTAGCGAGGTACGTCTTTCCATGTGCTGTTGGGTATTTGCAACACGTCTGGAAAGGCTCTGGAGGGCATTCTGCTGTGCGGCCAAGGTTAGACGCCATTGTCTTCCATTCCCTGGGGAAATGTCTGTTCAAGTACCTAGTTTTTGTTGTTGGGTTTTAAGAGCTCTATATATCCTAGATATTAATTCCTTTAACATATATGATTTGCAGATATTTAAGAATTTTATATGTGAAAGAATTCTTTTTACTCTAATTCTATTCTTAGGCTGAGAAGACTGACTGCTAAGTTTTCTTAAATTCTTATATTTTGCTTTATTTCTTTTCAGGCCAGTACAAAAGTGGAAGTAGACATGGAGAAAGCAGAGAGCCTGCAGGTGACAAGAGGAGACTTCCTCGCTTCTTTGGAGAACGATATCAAACCAGTGAGTGTGCATGTTTCGGGGTGTGACCCCACATAGGGATGACTGCAACTGAAGAAGAAAAGTTCCATTTTACCTTGTGTTGCCAGACCTGTCATCCGTGGTTTTATAACAGTGTGAAAATCTTACTGTAGACACATCAGTGGAACCCCGATTGCTGGGTCTTGGACCAATATTTACCTAAATACTTCCTGTGAGAGAGAAGTATAAAGCAGCCCATTCAATTTTGGGACTTCCTGTCTCTTAGTTCTTCATACTGATCCTGAGGTAGTTTTATAGGTTTCTACATAACCTCTAGCTAAAGAAACCTAATTTCAGTCCTTCCTTTCCATCTCAGTTCCTAGGACATTGAAAATGAACCTTTGGGAGCTGGAGCGATGGCTCAGTGGTTAACTGTGTACCATAGGCAGAGGACCTGAGTTCGATTCCCAGCACCTGTCAGGTGGCTCACACCCGCCTGTAATCCAGCCCCAGGGGACCTGATGCCCTCTTCTGGTTCCAAGGGCACTGCACACACTCACACATGTGCCCACACACGCACAAACACATACACATGAATAAAGAGTAAGATGAATTTTCAGAAAGAAAAGCAAATGTGCACTCATGTCCTGCCCTGTCTCACTCCCTGCCCCCCCAGCCCTCCTCCAGAGCATCCCAGTTCGTGCTCAACACCTCAGGTTCCTCTGACCGCTGTAGTTTCTAAGACTCTTAGCCATCCTAGATGCCTTTGGGGAAAATGATAAGACTTTCTTAAAATACACTCAAATCGGTCATCATTAGAACTGGAGAGTGTGGGTTAAGCCATCAACTCACTATTCTGTAAAATAACAGCTAACATTGGAGTCACCATTGTTTGGAACTCAGTGCTACTCCAATAAAAATTGCTGAAAAGCCTAGTTCTTAGAGACATACACATATGCAAGTGTTGTGTAGTTTTGGTTTGGTTTTTTTTTTTTTTTTTTTTGTCCTTTTGAAGAGTTTTTTTCATTACCATAGAAAATGATGGGCTACATTGTGACATCTTCATGCATATGTATTACTTGGAGCTTTGTATTGTCATTCCTAAATGAGTGTCAGTACATAGAATTACGTTAATCTTATTTTTATGTATTTATTTATTTTTATTTTAGTTTTGTTTTTTTCAGACAGGGTTTCCCTGTGTAGCCCTGGCTGTCGTGGAACTCACTCTGCAGGCCAGGCTGGTCTCGAACTCAGAGATCCACTAGCCTCTGAGCTCCCTACCACTGTACTGCATCTCAGCCCTCAGCTTGGTTCTTCTCCAGAGTCTCCATGGAGTTATACCTGATTTTATTGCCAGGATTTTATCCAACTCATTGAGGAATGAGACAGTTTTTTATTTCTTGGTCTTAAATCACTTAATCCAAAATGCCTTCCAAGAGGACATGACAAGGAATGGGTGTGATCCAAACAACACAGCGTCAGAGACAAGAAGAGATCAGATATTTTAGTTCCTTCCTTCCTTCCTTCCTTTCTTTTAACAAGTAAAGGCTTTCTTTTCTTTTTTTTTTAATGATTTATTTATTTTATGTGCATGGGTATGTGAGGGCATGGGATTCCCTGGAACTAAAGTTACAGACAGCTGTAAGCTGCCATGTGGTCCTCTAGAAGAACAGTCAGTGCTCTTAACCACTAAGCCATCTCTCCAGCCCCCAGATATTTTAGTTTCAACACTGATGACCAAAATGCTTTAAACTGCCCTTTACCCCCCGTAGGCATTTGGCACAAACCAAGAGGATTATGCAAGTTACATAATGAATGGAATTATCAAGTGGGGCGACCCTGTGACCCGTGTTCTGGATGATGGAGAGCTGCTGGTCCAGCAAACTAAAAACAGTGACCGTACACCACTGGTCAGCGTCCTTCTGGAAGGTAAGAAGAATGATGTGATGGCCATAAAGATTTAAAAATACAGAAAAGAAAAGGCAGCTTTTGTTTTAAAAAGCTACTTAGCACATTCCAGAAAGGCAAATGGTTTTCAGTTCTCAACTTTCTTCACGATCTGCAAATAATATCCCGGTCTCTGTGCCAGTATTGTAGACAGATTTGAAATAGGGGTAGAATGTCACTGACAAATGACAGCAGATCGTTTCTTACAGGAATATATTCCTCTAGTGCTTAACAGACTACAAGATAATGCGTAGCTCAGAGCAGGAACTGGTGATGTGGTATGGCGACATTCGAGTATCAGTCTAGTCGTAGAAAAGACTTGTAAAGCAATCTCTAAGTTTAGCAAACACATGTAAAGATGTGTGTGGTGCAAGTCACTTTGCCCAGAATGCTCAGAGAGAACTAGAGGTGATTTTATGTAGACCTTGAAGGATGAGTTCTGATTTTATCAAGTAGACAAAGGAAGGGCATTCCATTCACAGCTGCTCACTTTGATATTAATATGGCAGCAGAAAAGTTCAGTGAGACCAGGTGACAAGGGAGCCTAGCTCCCTCTAAGGCAGTGGTTCTCAATCTGTGGGTCACTACCACTTTGGGGGTCAAATACCCTTCCACAGGGGTTGCCTAAGACCATCTGCATATCAGATATTTACAATTTACAATGTTACAATTCATAACAGTATGGGCTGGAGAGATGGGTCAGCTGTTAAGAGCACAGGCTGTTCAGCACCTACATGGCAGCTCCCAACTGTCTGTAACTCCAGTTCCAGGAGATTTGACACCCTCAAACAGACACACATACAGACAAAGCACTAATACACACAGAATAAAAATAAATTATTTTTAAAAACAATCCATAACAGTAACAAAATTGCCATTAAGAAGGAACAATGAAAATAATTTTGTGGTTGAGGGTCACCACAGATGAGGAGCTGTATTAAGGATTGCCGTGTTAGGAAGGTTGAGAGCCACTGCTCTGAGGTCTAGAGGTGAAGGCTTCTGCGAGAAGCATGTTAAGCCAAGAGCCAATAGGATAAGCAGAAGCTGGCCAGGCAAGATAACTGAGAAGGGTACTCTGTGAAAAGAGACCAACATGTGAACAGTTCCTTGACAGAAGAGACCTGGAAACAGAAGATTCTCTACTCTTAGGTTGAAGAAGGAGATGGGAGGGGCCGGTGAGCTTGGAGGGTAGAGGTGCTGGCCGTGCACCTCTGCTGTCACCAGAACCCATGTCAAGAGGAAAACTGGCTTCACGAAGTTCTTCTCTGGACTTCCACAGCACACCATGGCATGCACATACATACATGCACACAATAATAATAAACAATAACAGTAAACTTTAAGTGGTTTAGAGCTAGCTCTTGAAAAGCCTCATAGGCTTAAAGATCGGTACTATATAGAGCTTGGTATGTATGAAGCCTTGAGTTCCATCTCCAGCACCAGAAGGAAAAAAGGAAAGATTTAGACTATGTCTTAGGGGCCCTAGAAAGCCACTTGGAAGCTTTTTAGCAGTGAAGTCACATGAGCAGATGTTGTGGAAGTTTACTTTTACTTATATACAAAATATTGTTTTGTGCACTGTTGGGATGCATAGGCCTTGGCGTTTTGTATTGCCTGCAGGTGTTGGATTTCTCTGGGGGATGTTTGATTGCTCATGATCTGCACATGCTATCAGTAGAACACCTGAGGAGTTCTGAATCAATAAAAACACCTGAGCTCAGATGCTCGGGATTCCACTGTGCAGGGTGGCTGGTACTGGCCATGATGGTGGTTCCCTCTACTGAGGTCTGGCATAGTTTGTACTTATGAAAATTCCTCCTGTCTCCTTGTTCAGCCCCAGCAGTAAACAACTACAAGCAGATGTATATTTTGCAAACATCACCATGGCTGCTTTATGATGGAAAATGAATAGGAGAGGCAAAAAGATGCAGAGAGCCACTGGGTAGAAGCAAGTGAATTGACCTGAGGTCTGACTGTGGGTAGAAGCAGCTTGTGACAGTGGCCACACAGAGAAGTGGGCTAATCTGAGAAATATGGATGAGGTGGAGTACAGGCTTTGTGAGAATTATTATTGCTATTATATTTTTTTAATCCTTTCTATTTGTCAGTTACTCTATTAGCACTTCACACATACTGTGTCATCTAATCCTCACCCCAGGCCTGTGAGTATAGATGCTGTTTGTTTGTTTCATTATTATTATTATTATTATTATTATTATTATATTATTAGTTTTTCAAGACAGGGTTCTCTGTGTAGCCCAGGCTGTCTTGGAACTCTATCTATAGACCAGACTGGCCTCAATTCACCTGCCTCTGCCTCCTGAGTGCTGGATTAAAGGTATGCACCACCACACCCAGCCATAGATAATATTTTTATTCCTGTGTCATACACAGGGAAGCAGAAGCTTAGAAATGCTGGTTAGATTAAATATTGGCAGGGACTGCAGAGGTGGCCCAGCAGAGAAGAGCGCTTTCTGCTTTTGCAGACAACTGGAGTTCAGTTCTCAGCTCCTGTGTTTGGCAGCTCACAGCAGCCTGTATGTAACTACAGCTCCAGGGGATCTGACACCCTCTTCTGGCCTCTTCAGACACACACATACACACGCACTATATATATGTATGTGTATATATATATATATATTTTTTTTTTAAGAAAATAAACCTTTAAAAAATAAAAAGATAAATAAGCGTGGGTAAAAGTGTCCAACATGGCCCCAGCTATGGGACTGTTTATCAGACAACACAGGCAGAGAAATAGATTTCAGGAAGAAAGATCAGGAACTCACTCTTGAGCAGTTAGATTCCAGGTTCCTGTAGGATAGTGAGCTTGTTTGACTTGCAGGACTGCAGCTCACAGGAGCAGGCTGGCTGCCCTAGATCAGGATCTGCCTTTGCAGCTCCGGTAATGGATACAGTCCTTTAAAGAAAGGGTGTGAATGAGAAGCAGACGGGGCCTGGAACTTTTATCTGAATCTTGTTAACAGTTCAGGACTATATAGAGCAGGAAAATATGATGAGGAAGACTAAGCAAGAATAATCTAGGGGAGTGGAAGGGGAGAGCGTGCTCTTGGGCCAAGGGAGGCCCTTCAGGACAGAGTGTGGTATCAAGTGTTCCTAACAAGCCAGAGAAATGCTCATTTGGAGTTTGGTGACCCTGACCTGACCAGTGTGGGTGGAAGCCCTACAGTTGAGTGAGGGTGCTTGAGAGCTGAGAGGTCAAACAGCCAGGGAAATATTTAGGGAAGTTCTGCTTTAAAGAGAAAAGAACAGGTGATGTTGAGGAGTGTGAAGTCCAGGGAGGGGTTCTAGTCTATTGAGCTTTCAGATCAGCAGGACATATGTAAATGTTGCTGGAAATGTGGCAGGGATGAGAGGAGCTGTCACCAGCATCCCATTCCAGAGAGGATGGCCAGTAAGGGTGGATTGGCTAAGACTGGAAGAGGGACATGGCTTCCCATACACAGGAATGGGGGCGGGGCTGAGTGCAGGAGACTTGATTGCCTTTGTGAGTGTGAGTCTACAGCGGTCTAGCCTCTAGGACACATTTGCTGCTAATAAAGCAGTTTCCCCTGCACCCAATATCATCTCCTAAGGAAATTATATTTTTTGTTGCCAAAAGAGAAAAAAAAGATTTGCTAGAACTAGTAATGCGGGTACTGATGCACATTTGGATACATTTTCTTTCTTTTCAGAAGCAAAATCCTTGTGTTCTTGCTTAGTCAGAAGGCTGGAGGATTAAGGGTGTATGAGAGAGCACGAAGGCATGCGTTTCACCGTACTTTTGAGAAATGCTAATCAGTTCATTAAGTTTAGTTGCTAATAAATAAAAGGAAACACGTCTGCTGTGAAACCGTCAGGAAATGCTAATGAGCAACTAGTCGAGACCTCAGTACCTTGTGGATAAAAGTTTAAACTTGTTTGATTCCTGTGCTTAGATTGCTTTTTCTCTGCCTGTCTTTTTATGCAGGCCCTCCTCACAGCGGGAAGACTGCCCTCGCTGCAAAGATTGCAGAGGAATCCAACTTCCCCTTCATCAAGATCTGCTCCCCTGATAAGATGATTGGCTTCTCCGAGACAGCCAAGTGTCAGGCCATGAAGAAGGTACCAAGATTTTGATTTTTATTTTAATTTCTAGT
The DNA here is from genome assembly GCA_026225945.1 of Cricetomys ansorgei. NCBI lineage: Eukaryota > Metazoa > Chordata > Mammalia > Rodentia > Nesomyidae > Cricetomys > Cricetomys ansorgei. The sequence continues at coordinate 10,607,955 of JAMJFZ010001881.1, forward strand.
CTCAGATGAGTGTGTGCATATGTGCACACATACATGTACCTCTGTACACAACGCGTGCAAACCTTTAGCAGCTCTATTCTCAAGTAGACTAATTATCAGCAGAGTTTGAGAGAGACAGTGACTGTTTTGAATTCTTTGTAATGAGAATGAAAAGGTAATGAAACTTTGAAATGCATTTTTGTTGAGAGTTTCTTTGCCTTCCAAATTTTACTGTTTTAGTTAAATATCAACATCGGTTTCCACTTCCTATCAACTTGATGAACAGGAAGAAGTCACTTTAGAGTGTCAGATAGAATGGAACAAATATTCATTTACATTTTGTTTTGCCTCTTTAGGTCTTTATCAGTATCCAAAGCCAATCTGTTCAGGTTTGATTAAGTTGGCTATAGTTTGGAAAAGGACAGAGATAAAATAATCTATTGAAGCTTTTCCCAAGAAACCCTACTCAAGACAGTTGTGTAGCGTGTGAGAAGAAGAGCTGGCTTTTCAACTTAATGCCTTCATCACAGTTCCTCCTCCTTCCCCCAAGTGCGTTATCTTCCAGCACTCGGAACTGTTAGTGAAGTTAGGGTGACAAGAACAATCAGGATCATCTGCTCCGTCTAGCTCACTTACATCCAGGCAAGTGCCAAGTAAGACTTCTGGAATAGCAGACAATATAGGTTAAAAAAAATCAGTGCTTAAAGCTCAGGATCACTTGGCAGCCATGTTGATGTTGATATTCTAATTTTGCATGCCCTCAGTTGTTTCATTTGGTTTTTTGAGTGAGCCCGGCACATGCGGGGCAAGTACTCTACCACTGAGCTCTTCCCCAGCCCCTCCCACCTTGTCAGGCTTGACCTTTGCTCCCAAAGGCAATCCCTAAGCTGCTTGTGTTGGAACTTTAAGTAACCCTTGGAGTCTGTAGCCATTGAACTGCACTTTCGGAGAAGCTGGCTCCGCATGGCCTTCAACCATCCGCTCCTATACAGGCTCAGAAGCAGTCGTCTGTGCAGACGGTAGACAGCTGCATTGCTTCCCGGCTGCTGCCAGCTCCTGCCTCAGACATGTGGAGATGTGTGTGGACAGTCCTTGTTTTTCTATAAAGTTTTTAAAAAGTACTTTAGGCTTCTGCAGATCAAAGCCACCTTGTGAGTGTGAGATAGTATCATTTTTATTATTTTAATCTCTTGCAAATTGACTTGAGGGGGGGGAGGTAATGTGTGCAGATTTGAGAGGCTTAAATGGTTAAATTAATGACTTAATAACTTATGATTTAATCTTTAAATTGCTAGAGCCTTTCAAGGTAGAGTTTTAGATGAACAGAAAGCTAAGGAATATAAAACTAAGAGTCCATAGCAGCTTATTCAAAATTGTTCTGATTCATGATTCACTGTTTGGATCATTTATGCACTCTTAAAATTACTCCCAAAAAAATCTGCTTCGATAGAATGATAAATAAATCCACATTAGACTTTTTGTTTTCCTTGGATTGGGTTGGGGGGTGGGGCGTATTATTTCCTGTAACTAAACTTCAGAACAGAGAACATGAGGCAGAGGTGTCTTAGCAACGTATCAGAGTCGGGTGTAGTAGCATGCGCCTTAGTCCTAGCACCTGGGAGGCAGAGGCAGGTGGATCTCAGTGGGTCTCAGACGCCAGCCTAGTCTGCAAAGCCAGTTTCAGGACAGCCAGAGTTACATAGAAACCCTGTCTTGAAGAAACCAAAAGAAAGAACGAAAGGAAGATATTAGAAATATAAAACTTTGCCAGCAAATGCTTTTCACAGTGTTACCTAATGACGGGATGACTAATGCCTGAGGGCTCAGACCAGTCTAATGACTCCAGGTCTCCCGGGTTGAGTTTGAAAATGAAATGTAAAAGCCGCTCTTCCGTCCTTCTAGCTGCCTCCATCCGCTGTTTTTGTCCTCACAATTTTAGTGTTAGGATGCAAAGAGGGCATTTTAACTTTCTCTTCAGACTACAAATAATTTGTAATATTTTATTCTGAAAAACACACACACTTGCAATGTACCGAAGAGTACATTGGACATACTACTTTAAACTCAAGATATTGTGGTGGCACACACACCTTTAGTCCCAGAACTCAGGAGGGGGGGGAGTGTTGAGGAGGGAGGTGGGGGTATTTCTCTGTGATTTGGAGGCCAGCCTGGTCTTTATAATGAGATCTTGTCTGAAAAAAAGAAAATAATAGATGGATAAATAGGTAGAATGTAACTGCAACTTACAGGATTATTAATAGCTGAATAATATCCATTTAACCAGTTCCCTTTGGGAAGTTAAGAAAGCGTACTGCTTTCACCTAGGACCCAAGTTCAGTTCCCAGTACTCACATCATGCAGCTCACAACCACTGTAACACCCCTACTCTAGTTTTAGGGGGACCCGATGCTTCTGGTCTCCACAGCACCTGCACTCATGTGCCTAGGCACGTACACATAATTTGAAAGTCATAACAATCTTTTGTTTTTTATCACCTTTGTTTTAGGTTGTTTCCACGTTGTTTTTTTCCCAGTTGTAAATAGTGTTCTATACAATTACCAAACTAGAGAAATCACCACCCCACATTTTTATTAGATTTTTCCTAGGATGATTAACATCCTGTGACTGAGTACTTGGGTTTTGGTAGACCTCAGTTTGAATCCCACCTCCACCACACTTAAAGTCTCTGTCACCTTGGGTAAATTAGTTTCTCTAGGGCACTTAAGCCTTTGCTTTTTCATCTATAATATGAGGATAATGTTTGTTTAGAGTATGGTGATGCATACCTGAATCCCAGCACTCATTTGACTGAGGCAGGAGGATTGCCACATAGAGATAGTGTGAGAACTAAGTGAGGTGGTAATTTATTTAAAGTAACATTGTATTCCTAGGACAGACTATGTATTTAACTAAGTATGGTGGCCGATTTGTACAGGTTTCTGCTTATTTCTTTAGGATAACTCTCAGGACTTCGATTTTTAATATTCATTAATACTTTTATTATAAACCTTTATATTTTCAGATTATAATAAAATTATACCATTTCCCCCTTCTCTTTTCTCCCTCCAGCCCCGCCCATGCAGCCCCCTTGCTCTCTCTCAAATTCATGGCCTCTTTCTTTAGTTGTTCTTACATGTGGGTATGAGTGTGTGTATACATATATATTCCTAAATATATAAACACAACCTGCTCAGTGCATGCAGTATTACTTGTATGTATGTTTCCAGGGCTGACCATTTGGTATTGGGTAACCAATCGGTGTGCTCTTCCAGGGAAGACAGTTTCAACATTCCTTAGCTGCCTGTGGTCCTCTATCTAGGGCTGAGGCCTTGAGCTTTTCACCTTCCACGCTAGCAGGTCGTCCTTGTTCAGGCCTGGTTTAGGCAGCCATGTTGGTGAGACTCAATGGGGATAACTTCTATGACATTTCTAGGGGACACTTCTCACAACAACAACAAAAAAATCTTAGGATTGGTGAGAATTTTTAAATCTATTGCTATCAAATCTTTTATATAAAGATGCTCCTGACTGCATGTAGCCCATTCCTTCATAAAGTTGTGCTAATTTACACTTGAAAATTTTTTGAAAAGAATGAGTTTTTTTGGAATCTTTCCCCAACTTAACATTATTAAATTTTTCTTTCCAACTTGTTGGGTAAAAGGTTGGCACTTAATTATTTCTTCAGCTACATTTTAATGACTCTGGAAAAGTAGCCTGGTGCTGCCTCTAGCACTGGGTGGGGCAGGGGTGGTGGTATTCAAGTGTTTTGTAATTATGATAGTATATAAGCTCAGAAATAACATAACATGTTGATTTTTGTTAAGTAGAAGTGATCTGAATTAGGATTAGTTCATTCAATATCTTTATGTACCACTTTATTTACTTGAACCAACAGCAGAGTGTTTTGTGGTGAAAGAGGGCCATAATTATGCTATTGTTTTTCCCCAAAGTGAATGGTGCAAAAATACATGAAAGCAGTTTATTCTCAATTAATTTAAGATTCAACTTGTACTTCTGTTACTTTCTTTTAATAAATTCTTTCTGCGGGGATAAGCTCAACACTGTCACATATTAATGAAGCATTAGCTTCTCCTTCGGGGAGGGGAGGGCTGTGTGTTCCACCAAGATATTTGAAATCTCTGCAGGTATTTCTCTTCTCTCCTATTTTATGTTTGCTTCCCAAACTTTATTCTGTTCTAAAATTTTAAGTCTTTTATCCATTTTTCTATCTCTACTGTTAAAATCTATTTTGCCGGTTATTAATGATATTAAATAAACACAACAAAGGAATAGAATTTGATTTTAACTAATTACCTAATCATGATGTTTCTGAGCACACACATTCAGTGCAGAGATAAAATAGACAAGCAGATATCATTAATTTCTTACCAAAATTAAATACAAATATTGGTAGTTTCTAAAACTCCTATTAATAACATGATATTCTTATTTTCAAGGGTTTGGAAATTAAGGAAGAAATTTTCCTTCCACCAGCTTTTCGAGAGAGAACTAATCTCCTGCGAATATCCTGCTGTAAATCCACTGCGAACTGTAGTCTGCGCAGAGCAGTCATGGTCCTAATCCTCCTCTTTTCATGCTTTAGTCTGTACAAAGAGCAAAGCTGGAAACTGGATCTTCTGACAGCAGTTACTAAGCAACAGAATTTGGATGTTTTGGGTTGACGTCCTAATAGATCATGGAGCTGATGCAGTGAAGTTTGAGCATGCACGAGTCGAGCGGTGTGGGTGCCTCAGGAGTGACTAAGGGTCCCCGTGGCCGGCCGCTGGCTTGCGGGTGAACGCAAGTCTTTCGCTGAGCATGTAAAGGAGGAGCAGAGATCTGAGACCGTGTGGCTTTTAGACAGTGAAGCACACCCTCTCTGTGGATCACGATAGAGAAAAATGTAAGGCTTTTTTCCTGGAAAGCAGGGAGAACAAATAAGGGATTTTAAGGTCAATCCCGGAAGCTTTAGTGCTTTGCCAAAACCTGAGGTCCACTTCCTGCACAGCCTCGTCTAAAGACAAGCTGTTTGCTTGGTCGGCTCCCAAATTATTTTTAGAGACCAAAGATTATTACTGATAGTGCCAGATTAAATGTGCTCATTTACGTTTTTGTATGCTACCAAATATGATCAGAGTGTGCTCGTCACTAATTGCTGACGGATTTACTGCGTTAGGGATTTTCTAAGCCATTAGCTTCCTCCTGTCATTAGATTTCTGCTAACTAGGTTGAGGTACTTCACGCCAACTACTTTAAAATTGAAGTGAACCCTTCCAGCCTCCAAGAGAGAGGGCTTAGCTTTACTTACTTAAGAGCACTAAAGAGGTTATAGAAAATGAAGGCTAGAAGCTCCTTAGAGCACACTCTCTGTGGCTTGTGACTCTGAAAGGCTAGGATTAACATGGAGCTAATGACGCTGGCATGCTCCCTGGAGCATTCACATCACCCAAGCAGCTGCTGCCCCACCCCTCCTCACAGGTGGCTCTAGCTTCTCTGAAGATTCCAAGGCTGGGTGAGCTCTGTACTTTGAGCACTTGCAGTGCCCTGCACCCTCTCCAGTCTGCCCCTGTCCCCGCTCCCCAGTGCTTAAGCCTCCTCTCCAGCACGCTCTCAGGGAGCCCAGGTTGCCCGCGGTCTGGGTGTCCCCTGTGACCCTCAGGCCTGTGTTGTACTATCTGCCTCTGACAAGCAAGAGCAACAGCATGTTTAACAGTGATGGGCTCCTTGGTGTCCACAGCTGGGTATAGGCTCTGGAATTGGCTTTTCTGGAGATTATCTACATCCTTCAGAGCTAATCTCATCACTTCCACACCAACCCAGACTGTTCTTCCCTCCTGTCCTTCTTCAATCCTTCCTTCTCCCTCCCCGAAGCCCTTCTCTTTTCAGGCTTCCCACCTGACTTACTTAGCTCCCACCTTCCCCACCTTCACACGCTGACAATTCACCTGCCCTACAGGACACTCCCCGATGACTCTAAAATGATCATACATTCCTGAGACTAATTATTTTGGAGTCTCTGAGGTGCAGCCCCTAGGTGCAGCTGCAGCCCACCTGTCTGCTTCAGGGTGGAGGCATATTTGATCTGGAGCAGGGAAGCTGTGGTGGCATTCTAACTGGGGCAGTTTGCATGATTTTATTTTTCCTGTATTTTTTTCTTCCACTACCTCACCTCCTTTTTGAATTGATTTACATAAAATTATGGTAGAACTTTCCAGCTCGGTATGTAAATATCTCATTAGATTTAGGCTGGCAGCTAATCTCCTATGCTTGCCCGTCAAGTCTGAGTCTCTTCTTAGTAAGTACTCTGCTGGGGCCCAGGCCGGGAAACAGAATTTCTGAGAAGACTACGTATAAATTGTGGCTCCAGGGGAAGAATGAAGACCTCATGATATCTGGTGACCAGATAAAGAGGGGCCTATGTCTGAAGAGAGCAGAAGGGGCAGTATGTATGCGTATTCAAATTAGAGCCGAGGAGTCTGCATTTGACTAGTCACTTGAAGCTAGTCAAGTCAGGACTGGCTCAGGAACAGCCTTTGTCATGGTTAGTGCAGCAAGAGAGCTAGCTGTGAGTGCTCCTGTCTCTGGGTAGCATTCAGCTGAGAGCTGCTTAGGTCTATTTTTTTTAAGTAAAAGTACAAAACACTTTATAATAAAGTCTACCATTGGTATTTTTCTTCTAAATTGTTATAGGTAGCCTATATAATCAACGGTGAAATCCCTAAGTTGTTCCCACCCATGACACAAAGCATTTTATACACACACACACATATACACATATGTATACACATACATACATATATATGTTCGTCTGTAACCCAGGCTAGCCTCAGATTTAACTTGTATAGCTGAGACTGGCCTAGATCTGAGCTTGCTTGCTGCCTCTACCTCCCAGGTGCTGGGATTACAGGTAGGTAGCATCACACCAGGCCCACAGATGTGAGTTTGAGTTTGCTGTAATAAGTTTGCTATGTAAGTTACACATTGCATTGAGAAAAGAGAAGAGCCGATTCAGGGCTTGTGTAGCGCTACAGCAGCTTACCGGGCCCTGGCATCCCAGGCTCCCAATACTCTGTAATTTCATAGACTGAGTGATAGAACCATATGCCTACCTCAAAACTTTCAGTAGAGCTCTGAAACATGTTTTGCAAAGCAAAGTTTTATTTTTAGTGATTCCCTGAGTTTATACAATATGGCAGAGGCTTTAATACTGATTCAGACTTCAGAAATAGCAAAGAACCACCGCTACCAGACCTTCTCGTGGTCTTGAAATCACTTACTCACAGCCAAACATAGCCATCAGGAAAAGTCCCATCTTCTCTTCCTGGTTGTGAGCTAGAATGTTGTGGGCCAGCTAAATAGTTCTCCCCTCCCTGTTCAGATGTACTCCACATCCATTCCCAAGCCAACCGGGTTCTCTGACTCCTCTTTCTCCCTCCTCAGCGCACTCAGCCTCCCCCAAGTCCTTCTCTGCGCCCTCCCCCGGTACCTGTAGGGTCTACTCACTTCTCCATACAGCCACTCAGCCCCCATTTCCCATCTGGAATTCCAGTCTCAAACTCTAACTCTCCTCTAATGCTCTTCTGTACATCAGCCCAGAAAATGTTTCTGAAATGTAAACCTGACATCTCAGTTCATTGCTTGAAACTCTGTAGTGGCTTTTTTTTTTTAATTGCCTTTACAATAAATAATTTTCAGCTGACAGAAAATTTTAAGACCCTCTATGTCAAGCTGGGTGTAGTGGCGCACATCTTTAATGCCAGCGCTCGGGAGAGAGAGGCAGGATGAGCTCTGAGTTCAAGGCCAGACTGGTCTACACAGTTAGTTCCAGACTGGCTAGGGCTACGTAGTGAGACCCTGCTGTTTTGATTTTTAGAGACACTCTGTGTCAAGTTTTCTCTGTCAGCTCCTCTTCTGCTTCATCCCTCACCCACCACTCTCCCCACATTGACATCATCACGTCTTCATTTTAATTCCATCAGCTAAATGCCAGTCGGTTCCTACAGCATTCCTGAATTTTCTCATCTCCGGCCCCTGACAGTCAGTGTACTCATAATAATATGTTTTCTCCTTTTTCAGATTTTGGCTTCTCTTTTATTTATTTTTTTTTTAATTTACAAAACCACTCTTGTACCCTACATGCCTCTGTGGCTTGGGATAGCACCATTTATGCTGCAGTAAGGAGCACCCCAAATCTCAGTGCCATAACACACCAATGTGTTTCTTAGATGTGTTTTTTACCCACAGGACATGTGTGCATCAGGGCTCAGAAGGTGACCCTTGCTCACCGTAGTTTCTCAGAAACTTGAGCGAGTAGGCAATCGGTGACTCTCTGGCATCCAAGACAGGAGACAGAATACGTGACTCACGTACTGCCTCGGAAGTCTTCTCTCCCAAAGGCTTCTTTACAGTCACGTGGGACCTTTCCCCATCCTAACTTTTAACAGGGCGCAATTATCGACCTCACTGCCCTCTCCAGTGGCTTCATTAATACCTGATGTATGATAGGAATTCAAAACCATTTGTTGACTGAGTGAAGTGACTGGATGAACATGGCAGAAGCACTTCCTGCTGTGTCAGCCCTGCGTTCTTCTTCCTCTTCCGTTGTTCCTTGAAAGTCTCAGTCATGATTTCACCTGCCACTGTCCTGAGAGCATTTCCTCACCCTGACTTCAGTTGGACATCCCTAACTACTTACTTGACCTTGAATATAAAAAAATGCATAAATTTAAATTTATTTTTTAACAAACACTTGTTATTTTTCTGGTCTAGCGTTATATTAATTGACATGAGGACCGAGAGATAATGAAACAGTCTAGTGTAATATAGGGAAGATCTAGTGAATCCAGAACATGCACACAGTATAGAAAATGCTGAGCCAACAGAATAGAAAGAATGACGCAATGGACTTGGAGCCTGTGTTGTCTTAATCTGCTGAGCTACGTCATTACTGGGTACTGTCTTGTGCTGGGTACTAAAGATGCTTTGAGCGGAGTGATAATTTTATCCACTTCACATTTCAGTGGGGAGACAGGTAGCTAAGGACAAAAGGCTAAGTAGGGTTGTGACACAGCATGGGACAGACTCTTCCTGGAGAGAAACAACACATACCACACACACACACACACACCATTGGGTTTTATTGCTGTTATTAACAGGAGTGTAGGTGAGGGGTTCTTACAGAAGCAGAAATGACTCAAAAGATAGCTGTACCACCAAAGCCCACCTCACCGCGGTGACAGCTCATCAAAGCTGGGAACCCGGAGCACACTGCACAGCAAAGGCAGCTTTGCAGATTGGAGAATGTCCTTTCCAGGTGGTTCAGTTGGTCTGAGCCTCTTCCAGGCAGCCTGGGTTTATCTGAAAGTGTTTCACAGTGGTCTTGTCTATTTATATAATCTTCGGGAGGGAGAAACCTAGTTAGTCTGGTTGGTTTCAGGATTCCCTGGGACCGTATCAAGTTGTTCCCTTTAAGAAGCTTCTCTGCAGAATGGAATGTTTCAATTTGGAAGGAAACTGCTACATAACAGTGATAGAAAGGTACAGTGCATGGGCCAAAAGAAAGCATTCTACTAGAGAGGGTGATCTGACTAAATATCTGGAATTGGAAAATGTGTTGTGCTGTGTTTATGCCATGAAAAAGAAAGAGCTGACAAGTTAAGATGGTGACAGTGGGAAGGTATCAATGATCGCCTGCCTGCCTTCCTGCCTTCCTGCCTTCCTGCCTTCCTGCCTTCCTGCCTTCCTGCCTTCCTGCCTTCCTGCCTTCCTGCCTTCCTGCCTTCCTGCCTTCCTGCCTTCCTTCCTTCCTTCCTTCCTTCTTTTTTTGTTTTGTTTTTGTTTTTTGTTTTGTTTTCAAGACAGGTTCTCTCTGTGTAACAGCCTTGGTTGTTCTGGAACTTACCTTGTAGACCAGGCTGGCCTCAAATTCATAAAGATCCAACTGCCTCTGCCTCCCAAGGGCCGAGATTAAGGGTGTGCGCCACTACACCCCACTATTTACATATATATATATATATATATATTACACACACACACACATTTTATAACTTTCTTTGTTTTTGTTTTGATTTTGGTTTTTCCAGACAGGGTTTCTCTGTAGCCCTGGTCCTGGTGCTGTCCTGGTACTCACTCTGTAGACCAGGCTGGAACTCACAGAAATCCACCGTCTCTGCTTCCTGAGTGTTGGGATTTAAGACATGCACCTCCACTGTCCCCTGGTAGCCTTTCTTAACTGTCAAGGATTCTTTAAGGATAAGAATACACAGGTTATTTTTAAAGTTTAGTGTGAAAAATGTTAGCGTTATTAGTTTGACTTGCTTTATTTTTGTGCTTGATTCTAAATCTTCTATTGTTTAAAGATGCCCCCCCAGGGAATGTTGTGCTACCTAAAGCATAACATGGTGGGGGTAGGCAGTTCGTGCCACTGTGGTTCACCGAGGTCATGTGTAAACCAGAGATTCAGCTGGATGCAGAGGTTCATCTGTCCTCATGACACGGGTGGGTGAACTGAGTCCCATTTACAGTGTCCAGAGCAGACCCGTCATCACTCATAAGAGGCTAGCCTGAAGGCCATGGGCACTCATCTTCAGTTATTCATCAGCGGACTTTTCTGTCTGATTTGAAACTGCTATTCCATGTTTGCCAGGCCATAACAGCTCCTTCACTGCTGATTTAATTTCACTTTAATTTGCTAACTATATTCGGCCACCATCTTATTGTGTTAGCCTGAGCAAATCATTTAACTGCTTTCAGTTTCTCCACAAGTTCTCTTTAAGTACTAAGGTCCTCTAATCTATTAATGGATTACAGTCCAGACAATTAGTGTTACACTGTGCTTTGTTTAGGTGTTGTTCAAGAATTAACCAAATTTAGCTAGGCATCGTGGTGCACACTTTTAATCCCAGCATTCAGGAGGCAGAGGCAGGGGAATCGCTGTGAGTTCAAGGCCAGACTGGTCTTCATAGTGAGACCTTCTTGTCTCAAAAAATAGGAAAAAAAAAATTAATCTTCTTGGAATTTTTGCTTCTGTGGAGGGTAATGAGGTCATTGATGCTTTTCTTTCTTCCAGATCTTTGATGATGCATACAAATCTCAGCTCAGCTGTGTGGTCGTGGATGACATTGAGAGGCTGCTCGGTGAGTTGTAACTTTGGCAGGTGTGCTCCTGTCACGTGACAGCTGAAATCTTGAATATTACAGGAGGAAAGTTTTTTCTGTGGGATTTGTAGGCTATAAGGTAGTAGAAATGCCTTTCTTTGTCTTACAGAGACTATAACGGTGTCTCTTACAGGAAATCTATAGTCGTGATGAGCTGCCTCATTTTCTACAATGTGTCCTGTCCATAATAAGTGAGCAGTGTAGGATAATAAATGTTGAAGTTTTGAAAATTAAAGGTCCTCTATAGTAATTTAAAAAATATTTATCAAATATAGTGGATACAGAGATGAATAAAACCGAGTCCCTGCACTCAACTCAGAAGTAAAGTAGTAAATGTCAGAAAAGTTTCATTACTTTTACATTTTATTCATTGTAAATTAAGTCAGTCTGGTGTGTCGTTGTAACAGTAGATCAGGATGGGATCAACACCACTGAAGCAGAAACATCTGGTGGCCTGATAAACACGGAAGAGTCTGCCCAGCACTGGCTGAGCCTCCCTAGGCTGCTGGTCATGTGCGGTGATGGTTTCATGGCTCCTCACTTCCCCGTGGTGTTTAGCCTTACATTGGGTCATCTGCTACTCGTTCTTTAGTTTTTGGTAATGTCTATTATGAAACAAAGCAGGTATATCTGTGAAGTCTCCTTAAATTAATAGTGTTTACTTAATGGCCAGGATTTGGAGTGAGCTGTCTTTCTTTGTAGGATTATTTCTTTAAGAACTTTTAGTCATGCTCATAGCTCCGTGTAAATTCCTTTATCGAGCACTGTTAAGACATATGGTGATAGCAACACACTGTTTGTTATCAGTATTTGTGCCCTCCGCGTATATATATTTTCCTTTGTTTGAACAGTTATTTTTATACTTGTTTGTTTATTCAAGTATTACTACTGTACCACAATTACTGCTTGTCTAGAAGGATCTTGGGGGGGAAAGATGCCACCTAACCTTTATGACATACATTGACAAAAAGAAATGTAAAATAGAACATGCCTATATGCTGGATGTTCAGAAAACACTTGGCTTCATGGGGCAAACGCCTGCAGGGCTCCAAGCACGAACTAGGTGCACTTGCAGAGGAAGCCAGGGAAGTGGTGTTCATGCTGAAGGTTCCCAGGTAGAAAGTTCTCTGATGACCTGGTCTGCAGTCCTCTGACGGCCAATCTGAAGGCCTCTCCAACCTTGCAGTGATATTATAATTTCTTTTCATACCTAATTCACAGCTCTGTCTCTTTCTCCTCGTGGGATCTCTACCACTGGGCCACACCCCAGCGCATTTCTACCTATTGTTGGTATCAAACTTTGTTGTCAGTGTGATATATGTAAGTGTACTGTGATGGTTCCCAGTTTTAGAAATGCTTGGTAAATACACCTGGATATTCTCTCCTTTAGAAAAAATTAGTCTCTGAAGACCAGAAAACACGTCTACATGAATCAAAGTGGATATTTAGAAGCTTTTTCTAAAAATGTACAGATAGGTTCTTTTTTTACTATTTTGAGAGTGTAGATTATTAAGGGTGTCCTTTGCACTGCAGAGAGCTGCCTACCTCTTACTACAGCTCATGTTTGCTCTTGATGCAGACAGAACTGCGTGTTTGGACGTGTGCCCCAAGATCTCAGTACCTGAACAACAGCCACGTTTCTCTTTCAGATTACGTCCCCATTGGCCCCCGGTTCTCCAACTTGGTGTTGCAGGCTCTTCTTGTTTTACTGAAAAAGGCACCTCCTCAGGTAAAACAATAATAATAAGGACTTTTTCCACAGAATCATCCAGTAAAGTTTATATAGTGGTACACTCCAAATGTGCAGGTAATCTATCATATACTTAAATTTCTGTTGTTGAAGGGTTCGGGGTCATCTGACCTAGCCTTTTGTCTTAAGGTAAATTGTTTTCTTAATAGATTTCTTTTCCTTTTCCTTTTCTGATATCAAGATCTGACCGTTTCCGTTAGTATTAGATCTTGTTTTGTAAATTCCCCTGCATAGTCTGTCTGCATCCTTAACCCCATCACCTCCAGAGGGAGATTGTGATACAGATGTAAAGAGGACTAAATACATGTTTCCGTATGTTTTATTTTTCATACCATACTTTTCCTGAGAATTTGTATTTGAGGATTGTATGTGAATTTACTAAGGCAGGTAGGTTTGCTGTCGTGGCTTTCAGCTTGTGTGGAAGACCTGAAGTTGTTGCTGCTGTGCCCCGTGCTGCTCCTACGGAACGTCATCTTTACTGATGTGGCTGCTAGATATGGTGATTTTGGTCCCTTAACATATCAGAAGCATCCTGTGAGGGTTGGTTAAATATGTTACTTACATAGAGGTTACCCAAGTGTGCTTGGCTGTATCACAAGACTGATTGATTCTGTGTGGTAGAACACTGAAGAAATGCTAACTAAAGGGACACATGAAGAGGGTGAACAGTTATTTGAAAACATCCTAGTGTATGTATTAGAGTCTCATATGTGATATGCTATGAGGAGAAAGACATATAAGATTAGTTTATGACTCTAATATGTACTCTAACAGTTAAAAATACACATGCATATTTTACACTTAAAGACCTGTCTTGATTGTGGAGGTTTTTAGTTCTTCTTAATATTTTTCTAAAATCAGCCAGGAGTTATTGTGCACGCCTTCAATCCCAGCACTCAGGAGGCAGAGGCAGACAGATCTCTGAGTTCAAGGCCAGCTTGGTCTACAAAGTGAGTTCAAAACAGCCAGGGTTGTTCCACAGAGAAACCCTGTCTCAAAAAACAATTTTTTTTTCTAAAATCATAAAAGATACATAACATCCTTGAAATTTTGCAATATATGAAGTATGAAAGGATTTTTTTCCTGTGCTGGGGATCAAACCCAAGGCTTCTCTCATACTAGGCCAATTCTCTACCACTATTCAATAGTTTTTCTTTTGATTTTGAGATGGGTTCTCATTATGTTACCCAGACCCCTCAGATCCCTGGGCCCGAGTGACTCTCCTGCCCAGCCTATTGGAAGTTCCCATGCTAAGGCTGAAGTTTAAAGAAGTGAGTATATTTTGCCCTCTCTTGATTATTTCAGTTTTTAAATAAATAACTAAATGGATATATATGTCTAAAGTTTCAAAAACAAAACAAATAATTTCTACATACTCATAATTATTTTATGAAACTAGTGTTTTTTTGTAGAATAGGAGAGATTGTTCAGGCATTTAAATATATTTATTATAATATTCAACTTTTTATTAGAAAAGAATTTATGTAAAAGTTCACAGAGGAGAAGAATGAATAGCTTTTCAGCGTTATTTTCAGACTTCTTTACCTGGCCACGTACTGTCCACATGACTTTACATAAAGACATATTTCTTTCCTGAAAGCTCCTCGTATCCAAAATGGACATAAATAAAAAATGCTAACGACGGCATGTTTTTACATGTTTTAAATATCATTTCATTGTATTTATAATTGGGGGTCTGTGTCATAGGCCCCCGTGGAGGCCAGAGGACAGCCTTAAGGGGTCAGTTCTCTCCATTTGCCTTTACATGGTGGGTGCCAAGGATTGAACCTGGGTTGTTAGACTTTCTCGAAAGCACTTTTACCTCTGATCCATCTTGCTGCACCCTGAAGCATTTTGATTAGAGACTAAAGAATAACTCTCTGTCTCAAAATAGTTGTAAGACTCTTAAGGAAACATATCTTAAGCCTCTAAATCTCACAGCACACATGCACACATACCTTTCAGAGTTTATCCAACAAACACACTGAATCCATACATACAGCTATGTATGCATCTTCTCAGGTTAGAAAACAACGTAGGGTTAGTGTAAAAACATTTCAAAATAGAAAGTTCAGGGGCTGGCAGAACGGCTCAGCAGATAAAGGCACTTGCCGAGCATGTCTGATGACCTGAGTTCAATCTGCAGAATCCATGAAAAGGTAGTGTAGGTCTTTGGTCTAGACTCTCTCTTGCTCCCCTGGCCAGCTGGACTCACTTGTCCACACCCGAGGAACGTTGGAGGGGCGTGGGTCTGGGTTGGACGCGAGGGATCCAGTCAGGGCTCTTGAAGCTGTACAGGATAAATCAAGTTACACTGGGACTTCCCATTCAGATGTGGTCAAAAGTCAGTTTATTGCAAGGAGTCAGGTGAATATATTGGGGGGTACAGGGACAGGGGAACAGTGGCCAATCACCACTGGCCAGTTGGGAGCGGGGCTGGGGTGCGGACCTGGTCAGTGACACAGGCAGGAGGGCCGCAGTCTTCTTACACAGCAGAAGCTGCTTGTGCCCTTCACCGGCCATGCGAGGTTTTGACCCGTTTCCATGATGCCACAAGGTAGAAGGAGAAACTGAGTCCTCAAAGGTGTCCTCTGACCTCGCATTTGTACGTACCATGGCACATGCGCTCCCTCATCACACACACACTAATTTCTTAATTTTTTTATGTGAAATTCAAACGATCAGTTAATATATGAGTAGATCATTCATATTACTAGTCATCAGGAGCTGTAAATCAAAGCCAACACAGTAAAGCACTTTATATTTTGGATTATAGATGGCTGTGATCCAAAAATCAGATAGACATAAGTGTTGGTGAGGACTTAGAAAAATTAGAAACCGTACAAATGTTAAACCATAAAACAAATGTGGTGCCTTTGAGAAAGTTTAGCAGTTCCTCAAATGGTTCAGTTTCAAGTAAGGAGATGCCCCGTCAGTTCACTCCTGGAATCCACCCATGACAGAGAGAACACGCACCTGCACCAAAGCTTGCTCACCAGTGTTCACAGCAGGAGTAGTCATAGAAACTCAAGAGGAAAGCAATACGATTCTAAGTAGAATAAAGTCTAGTATAGCCGTTAAGTAGAATAGTATTCAGCAATGAAAATG
This sequence comes from Cricetomys ansorgei, assembly GCA_026225945.1. NCBI lineage: Eukaryota > Metazoa > Chordata > Mammalia > Rodentia > Nesomyidae > Cricetomys > Cricetomys ansorgei. Next base: position 10,623,948 of record JAMJFZ010001881.1, read on the forward strand.
CACTCAGTTCATGCTTTGACATAAATGGACCTTGAAAATGTGGTGAGAAAAGATAGTCACAAAAGACCACATTTTATGATTCCATTTCTTTTTCTTTTTCTTTTTTAGATTTATTTATTTTATTTTATATGTATGAGTGTTTTGACTGCATTGTATGTCTGTGCACTACCTGTGTGATTGGTGCCCAGAGAGGCCAGAGGAGGGCATCATATCTTCTGGAACTGGAGTTACAGATAGTTGTGAGCCACCATACGGGTGCTGGGAATCAAACCCTCATCTTCAGCAGGGCACCCAGTGCTCTAGACTGCTGTGCCTCCTCTCCAGCCCTAGTGTGATCTACAAAGTGTCCACAACTGACTGTTCTACAGAGATAGAAAGTACATTATTAATGGTTGCCAGGGGCTAGAAGGGCTGGATTGGGAAAATAAGAGGTAATTGCTAATGAGTGTGGGATTTCCTTTTGGAGAGATGAAAATATTCTAAGATCAAGCATGGTGACAGCTTCTTGTATCTGAACACTGTTGAGTCAGTGAACTGTGTGCCTTGCAAATTATATCTCAATAAAATTGTCACATTTTTAAAATGTAGGTTCTCAAGCTATGTAAATGACGAAAGAATTATATAGAGGGTTAAAAGTAAAGGGCGGGTCACTGGGGTACATGGAGAAAGCCCAGCTTGGGAGCAATCTTACACCCAGCAATCGGATCATTAAAAAGGGCCGTGGAATGAATATCTCTAAGAAGTAAAGATGTATGTAAGAAGTAAGAAACCTGGTTGCCTTAGTGACAGGGAATGGCAGGGATTCTCTTTTAAGGGAACACTGGCCTGTCATTAGTCAGAATTTGGTGACTCTGACCTCGTCTGCCAGGTGACCTGCTGCGTAAGTGAATTTGTGGCAGAAGACCTTAGTATTAGAAATATTTCTAGTTGGCCCAAGTTTAACAGAATGAAATATACCTTGTCTACCCCATTTTGCTTTGTAAATTTATTATGCATTGTCTCAGAAAAATGAAAACAGTTTTTAAGCTGCAGTGTTGAGAACGTCGGTGACTAAAGTAAGAGCATCCACATGAGCAAGCCATTGCTCATGGCTTAATATTAAAGCTAGAGACACCAAGTAAGGCAGAGAGTGTGGGTCACAAAAACTGTTCTTTCTGGCAAGAAAACAAAAGCTGCGGGCATCCTTCAGAAAGCACTGTACATCCTACAAGGCAGCAATCGCATCGGTCACAGGGGCCTTAGTTCTGCAGTTGTTGTAATTCCAGCTTTCTCACAGAAATATTGTGTGTGCATGTGTGCACATGCTCCGATGAAAGAACCCCTCCAGGGCCGGTGTTGTTATGTATCCAGATACTCCCTTTCCACTTCCCCTCCCCCACCCCTCCCTCTTGTAAATTGGCTTATTAAAACTGGGTCTCAAGCCCTCCTTTTTCCCTTTGTGATCCCCTTGTTCTTGGATTTTCGGTGTAGAACTAAAAATTCGAGGCAGATTTCAGTTACTAGGATAATTTTCTTTGAATTTTAAATTTTTCTAAGCAAATGCATAGATTTTTAATGAACCTGGTATTCAGTGGATTTGCTTTAAGTTTAGCTGGAGAGTTACTTTCATGATTGATTTATTAGCCCTTTGAAAGTATAAAAAGTGGTATCGGTAGTTCGTGAAGACTGAGAAACATCATCACATTTTGTTTAGCATCTTTTTAAAACCAATTAAAAGCTTTTCTAAAATGGATTGAACAGGAGAAAATAAAACATGTTCCCTAGGTCTTTATTTCAATCAAGTTTCCCTGTGTTCTGCAGGAGAAGAGATCGAGGGGGGATAGAAAGCCTGAAAAGGGCTGTCCCAGCAGGGAGCCGAGCTGGAGAAAAGGCTTCTCTGAGAACTCAGCAGCAGCAGCTCAGAAAGCTCCCAGCCTGCTTCATCTACATGCAGAGTCACACAAGGCATGGGGGCGCTCACCGGCACACAGCGGTTTCACATGTGCTTCCCTGCTGATTCCTGTGAAAAGCTAACAATCAGCTTGGAGGGTAAAAGACCACTGCAGTTCACCCTCCCTGAGCTGGACGCACAATTTGTCCAGTGTTAGGAAATGTCCGGCTTAGCAGCGAGAGGCCTGAAGACACCCCTCCTTGCAGTGAGATCCTAATGCTGGCTCTTTTACTCGATGACACTAGGGCTCTTTTCAAGGTTTGCAGATTTATGGAAGTTGAGGGGGATGTGCTTTCCAGATCGGGAGGATGAAAGCCGAGGTCTCCCTGGCGGGGAGAGAGAGCCCCAGTAAAGCGGGAAGGCCAGGTGAGCTGCGGTACCAGCAGCAGCCGGGCTTTAGCCTTTCCTCTTGAGCCTCTATTACAACTCTTAAGACAATAGTTTTATCGTTTGGAAGACAAGTGCCTAAGAAGGAGCTCTTTAGGGGCGTGATTATCAGTTTCCTCCACAAGTCATGAGCTAGCCTCTTAATTCTGGGTGTTCCTAACATTATTCGGATCACACTGGAAGCCCGTCTGAGTAGACTAGAATGCCTTGCGGTCCGTGGAGAGCAGTCCTTTTTCATGCCTCCCAACCTTCTTTATCATGGCATATAGCAAATGGCATCTAATCATATATGTGGGTAAGTAGCCAAAGGCACTCAAAGCTGGCCAGGGGCCATGCCCCAGGTACCCTTTGCCTTCTCCTCGGCTGATTGGAGTCAACATATTAATTCAGATATAGCTCATTTATGCCATATCAATAGTATACTCTTTGGAAACTATAAACTTTAAAAAGAATTGAACCCAGGTCCTCTGGAAGAGCAGCCAGAGCTCTTAATGCTGAGCCACATCTCCAGCCCCTGGTTTTTATGTTTGTTAAAGAAAAGGAAACTGGATGTGCTGGTGACACTTGTAATCCTAACTCCCAGGAGGCAGGGGCAGAAAGATTGTGAGTTCAGGGCCAGCCTGCTACTGTGTAAGACCTTGTCTCGTTGCATGGGAGAGGGGTGGGGAGGAGCTAGGTGAGGTAGGGTATGCACATATAATCCTAACACTTGAGAAGTAGAAACAAGAGGATCAAAAGTTCAAGGTCATCCTCATCTATATGGCCAATCTGGGCTACATAAGTTCCTGTCTCAAAAAAGGCAGGTGGAGGATGGTATTGTCAGGACACAGTTGAGCCAATAAAAAACTATAGCTAGGCAGGCAGTCATCTAGTTACCACTCTTTGGAAGAATATTTAAGAAAATATTTTTTTAAAAAAGAAAACAAAAACTATAGATCTCTGGATAGGCGTGTGTGTTTCTCCATGGATTTTGTTTTCATGGCACCAGTCTATAGACAGCACTGTTTTGATGTAATTCATACAGGATGTTTCAGTACAGTTTTACTGGTTATTGGGAAGGTCTTGGTAATATTAGGCAACTCTTCAGGCTTTGGGTTGCTTTAGTGAATAAACAGATAATGGAAGCTCCAAACTCTACAGGCCTAAACACGAGAATCCTTCCATCTATCTGTTTAAAATTAACTCTGGCTAATGACTACAGTATGACTCAGTAAGATGTATAACCACTTCAGGAAAGAGGTGCAGTCATTTTGCCAGACACATTAATTGTAATCACTTGACAGGGTGACTTCTGCAGTGGACTTCATTTTTTTTTTTTTCATTTTTTTTAAAAGAATGATGACTGACAGTTCAGTGGTCTAATTTTTCCATGTTATTAAGTCAATGTTATTATATAGCTACTGTGTATTATAAAACTATTTTATATGCACTTTTCTTAGACTAGTAGGTTTTCTTGGAGAGTTACAACTAAATTGAATAAAATATGTAAGTGTAGATTAGTTTCAAATGTATCAAAAATAGTAAAAGACAAAAAGACATTTGGTGAGCCCTTTTATAAAACATGGTTACAAGCCAGGTGATGGTGGTGCACGCCTTGAATCCCAGCACTTGGGAGGCAGAGACAGGTGGATCAAGGCCAGCCTGGTCTACAGAGTGAGTTCCAGGACAGCCAGAGTTACAACAGAAAAAAACCTGTCTTGAAACCCCACCCTCAACCCCCCAAAAAAGAAAACATTGTTGCAAGTATCTGCTGAATAAAATCAGCAAGTATCTCAAAGGGTTTGATTTTTTTTTGTTTTTGGAAGAATACATCTGTGGTAGGCATTAATTAATACCAAAATCAATTCTGAGGGGGGGGTGTGTGTGTGTGTGTGTGTGTGTGTGTGTACACGTACACATGTGTGTGGTGTATGCACCATTTTCCAATCACTCATATCTAATATCTAAATTTTAAACAGCAGAGAAATGTTAATAAGCATTTTGCCTCACAGCTAGAACTTAGCCTTGATCTCTTTCGTCCTAGGCAAGCTACCAGCCGATGACAGCAGCTCTGAAGGTGTTGAGTGCAGCACCCAGCGTTCTTTGGTGCCATTCACCTTCTAGGAGTACCCTCTCTGCAGAACTTGCTCTTTGTGTTGGGTTAGGGTCAGAAATCCTGAATTTAAGTCTTGGTTCAGACGCATTATTGCCTTAAACTGGGATCTCTGTGTGTATTTCTTTATCTATAAAAGTGGAAATTCTTTTTTTCCTATCCAGTTGAGAGTCGACTAAGATATTATATAGCGAAGGCTTTTATAAATGTGTGAGTTGTGACCATATAAGGTATGAAAACAAAGAAGCGTCTGGATATCCACTGAACCTCTTAGCTGGTAAGGTCAACAGGGGAGCAGTGCACCTGCTACGCAGAGGAAATGGCCACAGGGAGTAAGTTCAGAGCTCCAGCTTGTCTCCCTGCCTGTGCAGCACTAGGGAAGGAACCAGGCATCACGCCTCTGTCCACATTCAGTGAGATTTGCAAGCTAAGTCCTAAGACAAATGGCGCTTGCCTGGGTATTCGAGATTTTTGTTATAAAAGATTTTGTTATGAAATCGAGACAAGAATTTCAGAGCTCAGAAAGGCAGGGTGTAGAAGTGGGGGCAGGGCACCTGGCCACTGAGATCCTTGAGGACTCTGCTGGTTGCATTTGGACTGACTCATCTGTTAACTTTTCCTGAGGCCACATGGAGGTGTGAGCATGGTTCTTTCTCCCAAATCCCGGTACAATTGAATGGCAACTCAGTTTCTTTAATATAAACCTGTGCCTGAAATCAGAACACAGATCTATGAGTGTCCCTGCCATACAGTATGTGCCTAACAGTAAGAATCAGCCTTATGAAAGGGCTAGGACGATCTATCAGGATTCCTGCTGTTTATTGGAATGTAAATAGAACTGGAACTTAATGGTTAAAAGTCAGGGTTTGTCTGGAAACCACATCTATGACAGCCCTTCTTGTCACACTGGGGAGGACAAAGAGTCCTTCCCGCTGGGTATGATCTAGGCTGCCATATACCTGGAGTACACACACACACTCTTTTTGTTTGTTTTGTTCTGAGATAGGAGCTCTACATAGCTCAAGTTGGCCAGGAACTTGCAATCCTCCTGCCTCAGCCTCCCAGATACCTAGGGCTTATAGGTATGCACTGTTGTTTCAGTTCTATAGATACTGTTTGGGGATGAATATTTTGAAAATGTTGAGTCTTAACTACACATAGAACTATTACTGGCAATATAAATAAAAGGACAGGGAAAATCAAAAGACAAATCTGAATCTAGTCATTTAGCTTCTGAACCTCAGTTTTTCTCACTTGTAAAATGAGAATGACCTTTTAAATTGTCTGAGTCATGGGAAATAAGAACCATATTTATAGTGTGTGTGTGTGTGTGTGTGTGTGCGCGCGCGCGCGCGCAGGCACACATGTATGTGTATACATACAAGCACATGTGGAGCCAAAAGACAATTTTGGGTGTTTCCTCAGCTGCTGAAACAGGGTCTCTCTCTAGCCTAGGACTGGCCAAGTAGATCAGACTGGCCAGCCAGTGAATCCAAGAATCAATCTGTCTCCTCCTTCTCAATGTTGGAATGGAAAAATGCCCCCCCCCCGCCACAGCTTTTTTCGTACCCCAGTGGGTTCTGGGATTCAAACTCAAGGCCTTGAGTTTACATAGAAAGCACTAAACAGCTGAGCTATCTTCAGGATCCAAGAACCAATTCTTTATAAACTGTAAAGCACCTGCCAAGTATTTACCTTATTATTCATTTCCAGGCAAACCGACTTCCCAAACAGATAAATAGAGGCAACAAAGAAATCCACCCTCTCAGATGAGCTAGGTTTCAGGTGTCTGTGCCAAGGAACCAGCATAGAAAGTTCATAGGAAAGAACTCAGCCATGTGCCATGGCCCTAGCTACCAAATGCCTTGCCTTAGGCAGCTCAGAGCAGGGTGAGGAGGGCCAGCTCACGGAAGAATAGTGGTGTGAGAGAGAAGAGAGGGAGCAGTGCACGGTGACAGTAGTGAGGCAAACAGCTCTCCGTGCTGGGCCCCTGAATGTGGGGAACCGAGGTAGAAGGATTGAAGTAAGTTCAAGGCTAGCCTGGGCTATACAGTGAGTTCTAGTCAAGCCTGGGTACAGTGCGAGACCCTGTCTCAAAGTCAGTGTACACACACATACATGCAAGGAAACGAGAGGGAAGAAATGGAGCTTTTATGGATGGTGGCACACTCTTGGGAGTTAGGAGGCAGGAGTATGGCAAGTTTAGGGCTAGCCTGGGCTACATAGCAAGACCTGTCTCAAAAAAATGATAAGGTGTGGAGTAGATAATCCCAAACTGTTGTGATTGCCTTTCCATCAGTTGGCCCCCACATTTTCTGCATGCAGGCTTGTAACATACTGTTACAGACAAAGCAGGCTAAGCATCCTCGAAATGTTCATACAAGCATCGTTCTGTAAGATGGTGTTTACTAAAAAAACAGCATCGTGAAGTAAAGGAAGTTACTGTCTTCATCTTGAGTAGAGCTGCTCTACCTAGGTGGTAGCATTGTAGGTGATTTCTTTCCTGCCTCGTTATTTCTTGTATTTTATAAAATTTCTACTGTAAACACATTACTCTGATAATCAGGAGAAATAAATGTTAATGTTTTTATGTAGTTTTCATTTTTAGCCTAGCAGCATAAAGTTTTGTTTTATTATTGTTTTGCCTGTAGAGATAGGGTCTCATTTAGCTTAGGGTGGCTTCGAACTTGCTATGTAGCTGGAAGCTGGCCTTGGTCTCCTGTTCCTCTGGCTTCCAACTCCCAAGCGCCCAGACTCAGGCCCTGCGGCACCAGCCTGAAGGCCATGCACGGCTTGAGATTCCTTCATCCCAGTGCATCACTAACCTGCTGTTTGCTGACAGCATTGATGAGTCTTCCCTGTTGGAGTAAGCATGATGTGTATAACCTTGCTTTTTCTTCTACAATTCATGCCGTAATGCCTGCAAGATACTCTGTGGTGGTGAGAGGACCCCTTGGCTCCACTCAGTGCTGGGCCTCCCGTCTGAATCAGTGATGGTTGAACACCCATGTAGCTAAAGGTGACCAAAGTGAATGACAGTGGTTATGTTTCATGAGTGACTGACGGAAGTGTTGTTTTTTCCAACCATAACATTTTGTTAGAAATGCTATCTTAAGGAACATCTGTTTTTGTTAGAATGCACATGTAACAAGTACTTACTCTACAGTACAGAAAGTGAAGATTAGTATGGTACCCTGCTCAGTGTGGAGCCTGTGGGCAAGGTGTACAGGTGCAAGTGGTGCTCACTGTCCAACCTGCCACAGGGCCGAGGCTGCCCTCGGGTGGTTGCCAGGGTGCTTTGTTCATTTGTATGAGTTTTTTGTTGTTGTTGTTGTTGCTTAGTTTTTCAAGACAGGGTTTCTCTGCTGTAACTCTGGCTGTCCTGAAACTCACTCTGTAGACTAGGCTGGCCTTGAACTCATAGAGATGGGCCTGCCCCTGCCTCTGCCTCCCAAGTGCTGGGATTAAAGGCAGGCGCCACCACAGCCTGGCTCAGTTTGATGTTTTATAAGACATCAAATGAGTTCTCAATGTCCCTGTATCCCACATATATGAAATACATACTTATTCCGGGGGTGGGGGGTTCTTATGGCAACCCCAAGCCTGAGGAAGGGTAAAGAGGTGCTGGCTTCCTCACATGAGGGCTAGTGTGGACAGCGGTGCCAGTATGGCTGGGTCTGCCCAGACCCCTCTCGCTGGTGTCTTCCAGTCCCCACATGCAGAAGTTGGCTGCTGTTTTTCTGGTTCACACAGAGGCTGGTGTCCCTGTCACTCTTCGGTGACAAGGATATGCCTGTGCCCAAGTTAGCAGGGTGTTGTAACCTTTCATATAAAGATTCTTGGGAATTTGAGGAGATGTTGTGGGTGCAGTAAACTATCTTTAGGTTTCATGTAACTTACTCAGTTTCACAGAGGGCAAAATAGGAATTCATAAGAAGGCAAGGTTTTTTGACTGAAGCCTATTTTTTCCTGTGTGTTTTGCCTTCATGTATGTCTGCATCACGTGTATAGATGGCGCCCTCAGAGTCCAGAATGGCACTGGATCCCCTAGAACTGGAGTTACAGATGGCTGTGGGTGCTGGAAAAAGTTTTAAGAGAAAAAGTTTCTCATGTATGTTTTTGGTATCTGAGGCAAAATATGCTAAACACTGGGTTAATTAATAAGAAGTATCATCAACACCCATGTGTCAGTGTGCTCAGCAAGGCATGTTGGCATGTGCAGACTGTGTGGCAGTCAGTGGGGGACCCACATGCCCTGTGTGTTGAGGGTCTTGTGTCAAGAAACTGACAGCTGTTTCTTGCAGGACTCTGATGAATGAGGTCACCTCTGCCATCTCTGAAGGATCCCTCATTAGTCTGATGCTTCTGTCTGAACAAACTAAGGAGAGCAGCCACCAGGGCTCAGGAATGTCTTACAGTGAGAATCACAAGGCTCCGGTGCTAGCAGAATGAGACCACAGTGTGACTGGGGGAAGAGCAAGTTTTGTCCATGAACAAATATTTAGAGTTTTATTTTTTTATGATCGCTATAAAGATGAATATGTTACCATAGCATCAAAAACATCCTCAGCAGAGCCGGGCGGTAGCGGCACACACCTTTAATCCCAGTACTCAGGGAGTCAGAGGCAGGCAGATTACTGTGAGTTTGAGGTCAGCCTGGTCTACAGAGTGAGTTCCAGGACAGTCAGGGCTATAAATGGAAACCTTGCCTTTAAAAACAAACTAAACAAGCAAAAAACTTCAACCTAAGATTCCCTACTTTTAATAGTAAATGAAATTAAAATATTTCCATGGATCCCCAAAGTCTTAGGGCCTCAGACACTGTACCTAATGGGCAGGTTGTAAGGCCGACTAAACCTTACACTCATTGTGTTCTAGGCATTAGAGGGTTTTGCCTCTTAGTTCTTGTGTGTGTTCTGGGTTGAAATTGTTTACAGATGAGATGTTACTATGGACATACTCAATCGTGTTTTATGGTTAAATGAGGACAGGGGAGGGTTCCTGAAATATGAACAGGACAGAGCTGCACACTGGCACAAAACAGTTTGTGTAAAAAGAGAAGTTCTGGATGTCGGGGGTGAAGACCAGAGGTGGAAATAAAGTTAGGAAGAATGATGATTCGTTCAAGAACAAGGGTTAATTCACAAATATCGAGTAAAAGCTGAGCTAGGTGCATCAGGGGCTGGACCAGCTAAACAGCCTGGGCAAGAAATGTCTACACAAGCCATTCCTCTTGGCATTAAGAACAATGTGGCATGGTCAGTACAACTTTATTTTCTGAAGTTATTTGACCTTCCCTCCTAAGAGTTCAGAGGTCATCATTTCTAGCAGATGTATCTCCCAAACTCATAATTAGTAGGACAGCTATTGAAGACACGGGTTTAAAATTGCACATGGTGGCGCATACCTTTAATCTCAGCACTTGGGAGGCAACACTCCGAGCCAGAGGCCAGCCTGATCTACATAGCAAGTTCCAGGGCTACACAGAGAAACCCTGCCTCAAAATTAATTAACTAATTAATTAAAATTCCGCATGGTAGCACCCCAGCCCTATCTGGAGCTAAGAGCTCAGACACATTACCTCCCCCCAGGTTCCTCAGCTACTGAATGGGGAAGAGCATAAGAGGACAGGGAGCCAGGGAGTCCTTAGATGCTGCTCCAAGTGTAAGAACAAGTGGTTCAGGGTCTTTCTCGTGAATTGCTGCGACAGATTCTTTAATATCAGAGTCGTCCACTTTTGCCCATTTAAAATCATCCAGAGTCCAGGCTCTGGTTTCTACCCCGTCAGCCACGAGTGCCCTCCTTTTGTCCCCTGCTCTGCTCACAGCAACCAGGTTGGCTACAAAGGGTTAGGCAAAGAATTTGCTCCAGGGTAAAGTCTAATGGAGAATTTAAGTGTAGTTGTCTGCTTAGTTACAGCATGATTTATTTGAAACATCCTTCCTTTGGTATTCGACTTCAACATTTAACCGAAGGAGAAAAAACAGGAAGAGTAAAAAGAGAAAGGAGAGGGGGCCGTTGCAGCTACAGACCCTTGAACCATAATCTGAAGTGCAAGCTGGACATGGAGAAGCCCAAGAGGTCACTGTCACCACTGCTGCCCTGACTCCCCCGTGGCTGTGTTTGTTTGTTTGCAGAGCTGGGGTTTAAAGCCAGGGTTTCCCTGTTTGTGACAAGCTGTCTGTCACCAAGCCACACTCAGCATCGCGGGCTGGTTTTAAGGGTAGTTAGTCTTTTCACTTGGTGGACAGCAAACCAAGAGTCGTAGGAGACAATAATCCTTCTTACCTCACTAACTTGGGTTCCTGGGTTCCCATAAGTCTCTTTTCTTTGTATGAAAAGCCTATAGTATGCAGTCAATAACCAAGGGGTTGATTAGCTAAAAGAAAATTAGGGCAGTCTTTGGCATCCACTTAAATTATAAATAAAGCATACATGCCATCCATTCTAGAGACTTTTCATTAAAGCATAGTATATCATAGCATTTAACTTAGGGCTCAGGGCTGTAGACTCTCTGAAATGGTAGTTTCCTGTTAACACTCGGTGTAATGGACGTTTTTCTAGGGCCAGAAGAGAGATCATAACAATAGAGCAATCTACTACCCTGGAAACCTGACCTAGGATCGCCATGCATTCGTTCAACATGTGTTTATTAACTGTTCACTGCACCAGGTCCCATACTAACCCTGGACAGTTCAGGAAAACCAAACAACTTCAGCTCCACCTCACCAAAGACCCATGAGATGTACAGTAGAAGTAAATATGGAGAATGAGTCAAGTAGGTGGTGTATAAAAGGTGATTTGATCTCATGATTTGGTCTCAGGAGGAAAGAGCAGACTAAAAGAAAGGAAGCACAGTGGGCGGGGCTTGAGTAAACTGTGGGAAAGGTGACATTGGAGCTAGTCCTCGAAAGGGGGACAGACCGCACTGATGGGAAAGGGACTGTAGGTACCTGCCGGGCCAGGAGGCTGGGCCCAAGTGCCTCAGAGACCCGGCAGATGAGACTAGAAAACAGTGAGATCTTTCAGCACTGAGGGACACAGTAGGGTCAGGCAGAATTGTTCTTAGGTCTCAGTAGCAAATAACACAAGCTAACTACAAACAAGAATGGTTCCCTTCCCAAGAATGAAACCAGAAACAGTGAGAGGTGAGAACCCTTTCTGTCTGGGAAAGCTTCCAGCTGGCCTGCCCTGAATTGACTTCTCCCTCAAACCCCACCGCAGTGGCTCCTCCCGAGAGGGTGTGCGGCCTGAGCTTTCTGCTTCTCTGGGCCTCATCATCGTCACCCCAGGCAGAATGAGGTACTGGAGCCCTGTCATCCCTGTGTAGAGCAAGCCCCATATCACTGCTGGGGTCCCAGGTTGAAAACAACCTGGGGTCCTACTGCTCACTCTCCTGACCTAGCATGAATCCTAACTTCCCAGGCTCCCCTTGGAACTTGCCCGCGCGCTCTTGCTTCCTCTCCTTGCCTGTTGTGACAGTGATGTTGGGAAGCCCCCTCCCCAGCACCCTCGAGCATCATGCTCTGCCTCGTTTTATGATTGAGGAGGAGTCTGCTGTCACACAGCTGCGATTGACGGTGCTCTCCCCTTTGCTACCACACAAGCTACACAGCCTTCCAGTGGACTCCATTGCTTTCCCCACCCCTGCCCCGCCCAGACTGACATCAGAAGCACCCCATTGTGTGTGAACCGTGGGCTAAAGGATACAGGACCCTTCCTAGGAAGGTTTACTCAGAACTGGCGTGGCATCTGTGTGGCTGCTGTGTCCTGGGCCACAGAAGGAGGACATCTTGCAGGTACCTGCCAGGATCCTTTCCACCACAGTCCTTTCTCTTTAAGACCTTCTTTGGGCGGTGGCGGCACAGGCCTTTAATCCCAGCACTCAGGAGGCAGAGGCAGGCGGATCTTTGGTTTCTCCTGATGCTTTTTATATTAAACTCCCTTTAGCATTCTCAGCCTGACTTTCCTTGGCTGCCCTCATCTCTCCAGAGACACTTGATGCCAGGGCTCAGCTGCTTCCACCATGCACAGGGGGTTCAGTAGGGTTAGAGACCCATCCTGCTCTTCCAGGGCCTTGCCAGTCACTGGCCCGGCAGCTCTGCTGTCCACAAGCCTCTGCAGCCACGAGTCTCCACAGCCCTTGCTACGTGGGGTTTGCTGGTTTGTGACTTGGTAGCAGTGTCGTTTGTGACTTGCTCACTGACCAGCCGGTTTTCCAGCTGAACTGAAATCACTCTGAAGGCGCAAGCTAAATTTCATCATTTGCCTGTCCAAAAAGAATAAACTCTTATTAATGTTCCACTAGTATGTCAATTTGATCTTTTACTCACTGGGTTTACAAATTCCTAATATTCTGGTTTTTTTTTTTTTCACTTTTACAAACACATCAGATTGTAATCATTAGAAAATAGAATTTAAGGCCCATCGCACATGGCAGGCAGTCTTGAACCTCGCTTTTAAACTCACTTCTTAATCCATCCCAGGGTTTCCGATTGTCCCGGGTTAATTCTTCTTACCAGGGGTGTGTTACATTTGCTGCATTGAGTGATAAGAAAGAGCGGCCTTTCTTTCCCGCATAAGTGACTTCACTTTTGTTTGTGGGTTGGAGCCAGCCCTTCCATTTCACTGCAGTTATTATATCGGTGGCATTTTTTTATTTAGGAAAAGAAGAAGAAGAAGAAAAAAACGCTTTATTCCACATGAACTTTTGTTACAAATCAGTTGATTGGGGCCAATCAATGGCAAAACTCTGAAAGGGTGTGGATTATCTGGTTAGCCCTTTGTGTGGCAAAAGGCTTAGATGCTGCTTAGCGCTTGGCTCTTTCTTCATCCTGTAAAGAAGTGGGTTTTTGAAGGATCAACACCTGACTGAGCCCTGCCTTTTTCATGGTAATGTTTTCACCTGAGTTGCTTCTTATAGTGCTATGACTTGGTTAACTAATACTTATTTAACCTTGGAACAATGTTCATCGTAATCCGATTGGCAGACAGTCGTTTTATTTAGACCTTTTTCTCATCAGGACCAGCAAATCTCCCTGCCCCCCAAATAGGTTATCGCTGCTTTCTTTCTTTTTTTTTTTTTCTTTCTTTCTTTCATGGGGCATGTCTGGGCACTGTGGACTTTAAACCGGTAGCCACACATTAACAAGATAGATTTCCACTTTGGGTTGAACCCGCCTCTTCTAAAGCCGCATTCCCACCCAGTGCTGCCCTCAGCTCCTACCTTCAAATGTGACCCCGTGTGGCTCCTCGCACCAGGAACTGTTTTCCCATAAGAACACTTCCAGATGAGCATCACCACTAATTAATACACAAAACGATCCAGCACAATTTAATTATTTGGTAATGTTTTTCAGTGTTTTCTTAAAGGTGATGCTTTACAAGTCAAGGCCTGAGCTTGCCTGGGTCGTGACCTCCTCACAGTGTTTGCAGTCTTGTTAAACAAGAAGACAGGTAAAACATAAATTAGCGTCTCCATTATACATTACCCCACGCTTCCCAACCTTTCAACACTCTGAAGACACCTGAGTCGCTGTAGGAGAAGGTTCCTTAGCAGTGGTTGGAAGGTCCGGCTTTCTATAGTGAACAAGAAGCTTCCATAGAGCTGCTCTTTTAGGGAGGCCAATGTTTCCCTCTGCGAGGAGAGATGAGGGGGCTAGAACAGAGGATGCTAGGAACCTAAGGAACTGAGAAGCAGCTGACTTTCCTTAGTTGTGATGAGCCAGGAGGCCAAGACAGGAACATCACTGAGCTCAGGAGCTGAAGGCCAGACACTGTCAAAAACTGTGGTACTTATAATGAGACTTTCCCAGCATCAGTATCTGTCAGCTTTGGAGAGCATGCCCCGAAGTTAGCATTAGAATTCTTAGTATAAAAGACTTTTCATTGTTGTTTTTATAGTAGAAATACATATAACTATCTTTATGTGTGTAATTATGCGGCACCTAGGTTCTGTTATTTTTGCCTTTGGACTTTTGCTCCCTCTAACTTAGAGTGGCCTTCCTCTTCATCTTCCAGATCAGTTTACCCATTCCTTAAGACTTGGCCTGTGGACTCTTCCCCACAGAGAACATAGCATTCTCTTGCCAGGTTTCTTCCCTGTGTATAATATGCCTCCTTTCCGTATAGCATACTCTATGGGGTTTATTGTTGTTTTTATCTTTCTACCTCTCTATACAAAATCATCCCATAGTCATTCAGGAACTTGGCAATTTGATTCTTTTGGTTAATATGTTTTTTCTAGTTGATTTATTGAACAATAACAATGATTAGCTTTTAATCTGTTTATGTCACAAATAAATTTCTACTTTGGAATCTTTGCACGTTCATCTGTTAAACCAAGGAGCTAATAGTGTCACTAGGGTTTCTGTTCCTGTGTGTGTGTGTGCGCACACACACATGCATGTACTAGAACTTGAACCTAGTTTCTATGCATGCTAGACAAATGCTCTACCAGTGAGCCACAACCCATCTTCCACTTTGTTTCTAATGGGACTTCAAAGTGATACATAGTTATTTTTGTCACATAATGGGCAAAAATGATGAGTAAGATTGAGAAAAAGCTGTCTTGCTTTATTGACAATTAGCGATAAAATGTGTACAAAGCCCAAGTTGAGGGTTGTTTTTGGGGGAGTAGGGGAATTGTTTTGGGGACAGGATCTCATATACAACTCTGGCTGGTCTGGAACTCACTATGTAGTTGGCAGAGGCAGGCAGATTTCTGAGTTAGATAGAGGCCAACTAGTCTACATGGTAAGTTCCAGGCCAGCCACAGCTACAAAGTAAGGCCCCGTCTAAAGAAAAACTCTACTTCCCATCATACCCGCACTGTGCCAGCTTAAAGATGGAGCTGGAGTGTACTCTTTGGTGTCTCTGGCTTTGGTTTGGTGTCCCCAATTTACTGGTTTCTTGTCTGTTGGCATTAGTGGGCAGGGTCTGCTTCAGTGTTGCTGCTTCTGAGTTGTGGCGTCTATGGCTTGTTTAGAGTTTTATTTGGAAAATCCTGGGTTTTACATACACGAGTGGACTTTACTTGTTTCATTCATGCTCCAGCTAGTTTCCTAGTTGTTTTTTTTTGTGGGCATTTTAACATGTTCTTCTTTCTGTAATCAGGGCCGCAAGCTTCTCATCATTGGGACCACCAGCCGCAAAGATGTCCTGCAGGAAATGGAGATGCTTAACGCCTTCAGCACCACCATCCATGTGCCCAACATTGCCACCGGAGAGCAGCTTCTGGAGGCTCTGGAGGTAAAGATGAGTCCCTGTTGGAAACTGTCTGTCAGAAAGGAGTTGGAGCCTCGGCAATGCAGAAGGGTCCCCGGCCCTAGCAACTGGCAGTTAGTGGCGCATTAGCTAGGATGTAGGACCCTGGGCTGTTACTTCCAACACTTCAGAAGCTGGAGGAAGAAAAGGCCACAAAGGAGAGTGAGAGTGAATGAACTTCTCGGTCCTGGGCGAGTCCAGTGCACCGACTGAGGAACCGCTCTCTTCCCAGCATGCACGTGATACTTCTAGATTACACGGCAGGGGCTCCAGTGGGTGCCATGTGGGGAGTGAAGGGTTAATCACTGTTCCTTCACAATGTCTGGCAGCACATTTCTTTGCTTTTAATAAACTAGAGCAGCGATTAAAGCCTTTGAAACTACAAAAAAGCTACCCAGACATCACAGCTTTATAATGTAGAAATGTTTCCTTAATTTTTTGAAGGTGATAAGGCCTTTAATTTAAAAGTAAATCTTTCAGTAAATGTTGACAAATATTAACGTGCACAAACAATGAGCTCTGTTGGGGAGTGTGGTGTGAGCTATTTGGTGTGGCACAGCCAGGGAGGCTTCTTATAGACCCACCCAACAGTCCACACGGGAGGCATTTCTGGGCCACCTGTTTGAGCCGCCCATTGTAGCTGGGGCGGGTAAGAGAATTAAGTTAGTCTACTTCGACACATACTTTGTTCCTAGGAAGGAATGCTAGCACATCGAACTTATATTTATCATAGATCAGAGCTATCTTCCCCAAGCAAACATGTCTGTAAGTTAGTGGAGGTCCCTAGAAAACCAGCTTAAGATATGTCTCTTCCAGACAAGGTAATCTCAGGGAGGCATGAGTTTGAGGCTAGTCTGCGCTGTAGAGTAAGACCTCGCCTTATATATGACTAGTAAGGTCAGTTCATCCCAGTCAGGTAGCTCCTCCCACTGTTCATTTTCAGGTGAATATGTTGATGTGCATACAGTAAAAGTGGCTTTATTATTGTTTATCGCTTTTGTAGCTCTTGGGCAACTTCAAAGATAAGGAACGCACCACAATCGCACAGCAAGTCAAAGGGAAGAAAGTCTGGATAGGAATCAAGAAATTACTAATGTTGATTGAGATGTCCCTGCAGGTAAGGCGATTCCTCCTCTCTGTGAGTCACAGGAGTGGCGGTGGCATACCAAGAGGGCCTGTGTTCCTTTCCCAAGGTTCAGGAACACTGGTGCTCTCCTTCTTAATCTTCAGAAATTGATGGCAGAGCATAGCCTGACTTTTAATTTTAATGTAAAGTGTTATGAAGTCTCAAAATTAGAAAGGACTTCAAAGAGCAATTTTCAAAATACAAGTGCCATGCTCCACAAGTTGTCAGTGAGTTAGCCCAGATCACACACTCTTACTGTGTATTGTCCATTAGGGTCAGTGACTGCACAGATAGGTAAGGAGATCCGGGAGGTGTGTAAGGGACACACATATTGACTTGTCCATGTTAGACGTGGATTCTATGTATTTCCCCTGACTGAACTCCTAGAAATTTTATTTATTTATTTAATTTTATTTTGTTGGTGTTTTAAGACAGGGTTTCTCTGTGTAGCCTTGGCTGTCCTAGAGCTCTCTATGTAGACCAGGCTAGCCTCAAACTCAGAGATCTTGCCTGCCTCTGCCTTCCAAGTGCTAGAATTAAAGGTGTGTGCCACCATGCCCAGCTCCCTAGAAATTTTATGCAGACTGCTATAGGGTTAAAGCATCCAGGATCTCATAGACAACTGAGGCCCAGCCCGCTGCCAGGCACGGCAGGTGAGACTAATTCTAGAACTCCTTATCTCCATATGCCTGCACATGTGCACACACACGTGTACATAATACCCATGTGCAGACACCTGGGCTGTCACCTACTGTTCACAGGCCCTGGACCAGCTCAGCACATACTAGAGTGCTCAGTAAATTTCCCTCAAGCGAATGAATGAATGAATGAATGAATGAATGAATGAATAGCGAATGAATGAGTGCGAGATCCTCCCCAGACTTGGATAGGTAGGCTGGTGTTATTCTAAGCCTTGCACTCTCTGAGTGGCTCTGCCCTTTCCAGTGTGAGCAGTGGGGTCTCTCAGCTTCGTGTTTACATCTGAAAGAAGCTCTTAGGTCAATAAATAAGAAATATGGAGAGAATTGTGTTAACTCTCCCTGATAAACTTAACTTAAAATGAAATTTTTGTGGTTTTTCAAAAACCAAAAGTTTCCCGAGCTTCCAGCAACTGTTTTTAAGTCGATTTATGTATTTTCCATTATGAGCAGTAAATTAGAGAGAGAGACTGGGCGCTGTGCTCGGGCTTATTCCTGGTGAAGGCGTACATACAGGTGTATTGGCTCTGTCCCCGAAGAAAGATAAATCTGTCAGAAAGTCAGCTCTGCCCTTCTTTTTTCAGTTTCAGTACCATCTTTTAAAATAATTGCATAGAAGAAACTATGCGAGTTTTTCTCCCCACCCCCTTCCTCCTCTTCCTTTGATGCCTGCAGCTCAGTGATGAAGTTAATGCCTCTTACGTGTGTGGGGTGGAAAGTGAGAGTGGGGCGCTCGACCTAATCTTCAGCGACTGACACTTCATAGGCCTGGAGTTTGAACCCCTTCATGTCAAATGGACTCCGTGCAGCTGAGTGACTCCTCTTTAGATCTGCCGTAGGAGCCCGAGCGGAGAGGCATGCAGTTCAGCAGAATGGAAGTCATGCTCGCTCTGCTCGCCGTACCCGATTTTGTTAAAACTTGCACAGTGTTGAGGACCTGCTCTGACTGGATGTCACCTGGGGGAATAAAGTCATTTATCTAGATTACTTTTTTCCTCCCTTTCTCTTGACTTTTAATTCCATAGCTACAGGCAAGTCAGTAAGTCGTTCCTCACACATATTAAATATAGTTAATGGGCGAAGACCTGCATGTACTGACTACGGCGAGCTCCAGCCAGTTCCATTTTTTAGAAAGAACTTTGACAATTGATTCATGTGTAATTCTAGTCCCAAAGAGGAAAAAATGGTTCTTTTGTTAACTGTTCACACTTTTTCTTAGTTCTTTGTAGTCTGACCCTTTAACTTTGATACATTTGAAACTTCTGTTCCATGTTTTGCGGGGACAGAAGGAAAGAAATCTTTTTTTTTATAAAGTGATTAGAGGAGAATTTGATGGAACGCTTCCCCATAGCCGCGCACAGCAGAGCGTTTGCAAGCTGCTCCTAGAGGGCAGGGAGTTCCCTCTCTGGGAACAGACTTCTGCCCTACAACATACTTTAAAAGTGAAGTGTTTCTTACAATAAAAATTCATACTAAGGAATTAAAGATGTCTGTAATGATCACTTTCCAGATCACGTCAGGCCAATAAGAATAGCATACACTTTAACAAGGTAAAGTAAATTAGATACGAAATGACAACTAGGAGAGATAATTAGTAATAATGACTTGAACCTAGCACCTGGATCAAAACCCGCCATCTTGTCCTGGCCCTGTGACACACTGGCGGCCAGAGGCCAGGCGTCCCGAGAGCAGAGTCCAACAGCAGTTTCCGCTCTCTTCGGTGTGCACAGCGTCTCCGCCAATCCCAAAGGGGCACCGCAGCTAAGGAAGCCAGGCTGTTGAGTGTGTGAAAGTCATAGCTATATTTGGTCACTTCAGCAGCCTCAATTTGGTTTCTTCACATTCTGACTCACTCCTTCGGTAAGATGTGTGAATTAGATACCATTTGGACTCCCATGAGCCATAGCACCCTGAATGTGGGTACCCAAGCATGTCTGGGTCCCCACGAGTGACCATAGTCTAGTGTTGGGGTGATGCCTTGCTAATGTGCTTTTCCTCCTCACACCAACGTAGTCCAGGGAGCTCCTGAGGGGCCCGTGAATGACCAGTGACCCCTCCGTGCTGGGAAGTCCCACCGGCTTCTAATGACATAATCTGCTTTGTTGTGTTTCAAAAAATTGACCAGGAAGCAGGTGACACATTTCTGAGTGCCTCTGGGGGCATGTTATCAAGCATCTCCCTGGTGTGAAAGAAATGTGTGTGTGTGTGCGTGTGTGTGAGAGAGAGAGAGAGAGAGAGAGAGAGAGAGAGAGAGAGAGGAGTGCCATCCACATGTTTCTTTGTTTCTTCTGATGATTTTAGATGGATCCTGAGTACCGTGTGAGGAAATTCTTGGCTCTCTTGAGAGAAGAAGGCGCGTAAGTACATGCAGTACTCAGGAGCACCACTGCGGGTCCCCGTCTCTGAGGCCCTAGGGCTTCCTCTGAGCATCGATACAGTGCAGTGCGTATGAGTCTGACGGTTTCTTTCCTACATAACCTTATTCCGTGCGTTAGCGTCTTCCTGTGTTGTAGGTCTGAGGGACCAAGCAAGGAGGTGGGCTGTTCTGTTGGTCTGCTCTCCTTGTCCTGCTTCACAAAGCTTGCTTGTCACAGCCCAGGGAAAACTTGATGGTACATTTTTATTGGAACCTGCTTTTAAATGCATGGAGCTGTGACCATTTTCTTTTAGAAAGTGCCCGTCAAATAGCAAATGCATGGTGGGAAAATGTAGAGAAAACACAAAGCTTTTAGTGATTTCTCGGTGGGAGTTTTTTTTTTCTTTTTCTTTTCTTTCCTTTTTTTTTTTTTTTTGAAGAGCTCATGGTTTTGTGTGTGCTTTGGGGTTTCTCTTGCAGTAGCCCCCTGGACTTTGATTGAAAACAGACTGTTTACAACAGTGACCAAGGGAAGTAACCAAGATGAACACGGCCTGGGACCATCCCTCATCATACCCAAGACCCGGGACTGAGCGAAACGTTCACCGCCCTCAACACTCTTGCTCTGCATGACTAGTGCAGTAACCCCCTCGTGCTTCCGAGATACCCTAGAGTTTCCTGGAAGGTGTAGGCTTGCTTCCGACTGCCGTGCTCACCCTCCACGATAGCTAAGAGGACCCCTGCCTCCGTGGGAGGCATGCCGGACCTGTGCACACTGCACACACTGCGCGCCCTGCCACACCCAACCCTAGAAATGTAGGCTTCTACGCACGACCAAGAGCAAAGGTGGAAGTTCCGAGGGATTCGCTCAGTGCTTCCCCAGCTAACAGTTGTGTATCTGATTAAAAGGGTCTCCCGAATAATGGTTATCTTCGCCCATCATCTTCGACTAAAGAAGCAGGCTTTGGATATCTAAGATGCTGTTCGCAATCATTCTCAGAGATACTTCCAAGTTGCGATCAGGAGAGCTTCCCTAATCAGAAGTCAGATCATTCCTGCGGTGGCTGCAACATGCTCCGAGTGTAATTAATTTGCTCTGTGGTAGGAGATATGCTAATCATTACCACTTGATAGATGCTGTTAAAACCTTACGGAAGATACATACGGAAAGCTGTGCATCCCTAAACAGAAAAAAATATTAAAATAATTTACAAGCCTCTCAGCTCTAATTAGTGTCCGACTCTAAGTGGGTCAGCTCCCCGGGACGACAGCAGGGCTTGTTAGTGCCGTACTTTCCTTTCTCCTCAGCCTAGCAACTTGTAATTTATCCTCCCTGTATCTCAAATGACCTGTAATGTCTAAAGCACACAAATAAAACACTATTATCGGCAAAACAAGCCACCTTCTAGGCCTCTCCGTCAGTCCTTAAATACCCATCCCAGCGTGTTCACGCTTCTCCCACAAAAGGAGGAACTCGTCCAGCCCTTTGGAGGGTGATTTGCCTAATCAGTGGGTTAGAAGAAACATAATTAGGTCATCATTCGTGGCGATGAGTCTTCGGGAGCATGGCACCCTCCCTGCTGCTGCTTAAAACACAATGACAGTGCTGAGAAGCCTCCTGAGGTGCTGGCGCCACGTGCCACCCGGCAGGCTTGCTGTGGTCGGGGCACTTAGGTGTGACCCTGACGCTGTCCCCACAGTAGAAGGCAGATCATCTCCTACTCTTTCTGTCTGGATACTTTGTTTCAGGTTTTCATCCCTGGCTTATTTTGTGGCTTTGAACGAGTGAACTGTGTTGTGAAGCTGTGATTCCTGTGGCTGGTACCATGGTCCCTGTCTATCACCAAGGTCCCTGTTGTCTGTGGTCCTGCCTTTCTCCCCACAACAAAGCCGTACATGGATTAAATTATGTTTTCTTGTTCAGTGAAGTTAATGTCTTGTGTTTTTGTCCAAAATTATATTGAAAAAGATAAATATTATATTGTGTAATGCAAATTGAAGGAATGCAATAAAGAGTAAATACACTTGAAATATTGTGTAGACCAGTATTTTATACCAAACAGCACTGATCGCTGACAGGACCATATGAAGAAGAGGGGACTCAGAAGAGAAACCCCTCCTTGTTTTGTTATAACTAGCATAGGCGATGGATGGTATTTATTTTTAAATCTCTTAGAAAGTATTAAGGGGCTGGAGAGATGGTTCAGTGGTTAAGAGCACTTACTGCACCTCCAGAGGACCCAGTTTAGTTCCCAGAATCCACATGGCACCTCACAACTATCTGTAATTCACACATGTGGTACACAGATATATACGCAGGCAAAGCACATAAAATAAGTTATAGGCAAGGCTGATGTCGCGTGCCTTTAATCCCAGCACTCAGGAGGCAGAGGCAGACAGGTTTTGTGAGTTCAAGGCCAGCCTGGTCTACAGAGTGAGTTCCAGGACAGCCAGAGATACATAGAGAAACCCTGTCTCAAAAAAGCTACAGCAATAAGAAAAAAGAAAAGGTTCATTAGCATGTGCTAATGTACAATAGTGTACAATCTTCATACTCATGTTTGATAGTTATTTTACCTTTAAGAAACTTTGTTAGTCAAACTGGAAGAAAGCCGCTTCTCAGGAAGATGACTCGTCCACTGAACATGCCCACCGGAGACTCTGCGCTCAGATTATCCTTCCATGGCTCACCTTGGTGACCTTCATACTCTGTGCATTTCTCAGATACCAGATGTCACAGCCCCAGTCCTTGGCACAAGGGAGCCCAGAAAATGGAGGCTGTGTAGAAAAGAGGCTGTCTCCAACAACTCTGGGGACAGCAGCAGCCCCGTCCCCAGCTCTGGGAGCCCCCAGAGGCCTCCTGACCCCCAGCCCAGAGCATGGCCGGATGAACAAGCATAGGGGGACCCTGGTGAGTGGCTCCTTTGCAGTTTTTCGCCTGGCTGTCAGAAAATATTAAATCTTCCAAAGAGATTATTTTATCCTTACTAAATATTTATGTCTTCATTGAGGGTGTTTTTTTCATATAATATACAAACATATATAATTTGTAGTTAGTATCCAACATGTATTTCAAGGCTGTCTTTACATAGCCTAAAAAACTAGTGAGCAGCCTTTAAGTTTTAAGCATATATCACAAAATTAATGGAAGAGATTCAGTTATGTCTAATAATCAAACCCTGGTCAGCAGACCTGCCAAAGTAGAGTCAGCTATAAATAGTCACCTGACCAAACACAGAAGGCAAGAGCAGGATCTCGGTTTGTTCACCTGGCAATTGGGCCAGCCTCTTCAAACAAGTGACTGGGCAAGGTTTGTTAGAGGTTAAAAAAAAAAAAAAAAAGTGAATTTTAGAAGTTATTGCAAAATGAGAGCCACTCATTTGCTGGTAACTGCTGAGGCCGAGTCCAGCCCCAGGTTGGCATGAGCACGCTGATGCCGAGGCATCAAGATGCACTGATAACTGCGATCTGCAGGAATCCCCAGGAGGAGAGAAGGATTTGCAAGGACAGGGTTTGGTGGTGCACACCTATAATTCCAGAGGCAGAGGCAGGAGGATCAGCACAAGTTTGAGGCCAGACTGCTCTACATAGTTCCAGGATAGCCAGCACTACAGAGACTATGTTGAAATAAGAAATTGCAATGACATGTATTTGTGATTCTCCATAATAAACAGCCATTGTTTGGGGAGTAAAACTGATTAGTAGCAAGATAGCTATGTGCCTCCCAAGTTCTGTTCAGCCAGGCATGGCAGTAGAACACCCTACTCAGCCGAATCAGTTTCTGAGTATAGACCCCACTACCCATGCTACTTGCAGACATGCCCAGCAATACACAGGACAACAGGCAGGTCCACCCAGAACGAACTCACCTCCTTTGCCTTGCTTTCCCCAACTTTCTCATCTCTTTTTTCTGTATTTGTGCCTAATTTATTAATTCAGTCTGTCTTCAGAATAACGTTGCTTTGAATAAAACCTCACCCTATGGTCCCTTTTTCTTCTCTCAAATTATTTTCAAAACTTTATTGTTTTTGCTTTTTCAAGTCAGGGTTTCTCCGTTATAACTCTGGCTGTCCTGGAACTCACTCTGTAGACCAGGCTGGCCTCAAACTCACAGAGATCCGCCTGCCTCTGCCTCCTGAGTGCTGGGATTAAAGGCCTGAGCCACCGCTGCCCAACTTGAAACTTCCTCTTTCCAGTATTTCTAACTAATGTCCAAGCACAGCTATAAACTATATTCTCTTTACGAGAATACAGTGGTCACTGGACACAGCTGGCCTTAGTAACTATGAATAGGCACTATTTAAACATTTGACGATCTTACAAGTATAAAAAAATAAAAAACAAAACTGAAAGCTGGAATAGTATTCATCTCATGGAAAAGTGAAATGAAGTAAAAGACAGCCAGCCAATTGAGCAGGGAGCTCTGCTTCACCCACGAGGCGCTTTGCACAAGTGGAACAAGCTTTCTAGGGGCCTCAGATGCATCAGAAAGGAAGCTCTTGTGGCCATTCCCAATACTAGGGACCTATCATTGGCAGCCCCACCCCACCACTGTCATTCCCCAATGGTGCAGTGGAGTAACAGTTACTTCTAATAGAGGTTGATGGGAGAAGGAAAAAGCATGTTAGTTGTCCTCTGGAGCAATGATCTAGAAACACTGGAGGACGCATTGTAGGCGGGTCTGAGAAACAAAGGACCATATATCATCATAAAGCTGAGTTCTAACGGCACCAAGATGGCAGGATGAGGGCTTCCAGTTAGTCTTGTGAAACTCCAGCCCAAGCAGAGAGTACCCTTCCCAGATTATGCTCCGGGCAAGTCCTTCTGTCAAACCAACCTACGACGACAACTCCAGTGTCGCTTGGCCCAGAGCCCAGGAAGGACACACCGTCTTGCCAACCTACCTATGTCTTCCACAGCTCAGCTGTTGTCTGGAGCTAACAGGGGCGCAGCCATTTCTGGCTCAGCTTTGTTTTCAATAGAGCAGTCCCTCTTTCCCCAACAGACTGAGTTGGGAATGTGGTGAGGAGGGGAATGACCCACTGACCTGGGTTCGATCTTTTAGAGACATCAACATACATGTTGAAAATGTTCAAGAATGTGAAGGAATTACTAACCAGATTTGTTCTTCCCCAAACTGGAAATTCCTTGTTTGATATTGACTTAGTATCAAGTAATCCTTTATATCTCATGTCATATCTGTTCTCCATGACATCTCATCTTGCTTAGAGAACAGAGAGAATGACCATAATTTGGCCATTTAATTAGCTTAGGCCACGACATTCCAATACCTTCAACCTAAGGATCAGTCTGGAGACTCCACACATCATACAATGTATCCGTTTGAAGTTTACCTTCTCTTTAATGACTTAACAGAAAAAGACTGCATGATGAAATAGATTTTTCTCCAAATATATATATATTTATATAATATATAATCTTAGTTAACTCAAAGGTATATACATTGTATAATAAATAATATTTATAAAAAGAGACTTTTTGAATATAAAATCAAAAAGATCAACAACTTCTACAACTTTTTACAAAACTTTGGATACAGCAGGTTGGTAGGAAATTCCTGTTGGATACTATCACCTGACTATGGCGAGGATGATTACAATGCACTCATGTACTATTATTAAATAATTACTTGTCAGCTACTTGAATACGCCCCAGAAACATGACTTTATCACTTTTAATATAGAATACATAGATATGAAAAAGACTTGTAAATTCTTGTATCGTTTCTGCTGAAGTGTCCTCACGTAAGCAAGCGTTATCCAGTTGACTTGATTTCAGACTTCTGGAAGGAGAGACGGGAAGGGGCATTTGGGGTGCTAGGAAGGAGTGGAAGATGTACCTTGAGCAGTTCTCAAGGCCACAGGGTGGAGAGTACAGGCAAGGGCCTACTTGGGCCTGCTTGGCAAGCCAACTGCCCGATAGAAAAGTAATTGGCTCACCCAATGTCAGAGTAGAGTTAGACCCTAGACAGAATGGGGAAGGACAAATCCTTGTGACTCCATTCCCCTGTTGGATCTCCTCTTTCTGATTCTCTTTATGACAGAGTTGATGGATCGATCCGTGCTGCCATCTTACTAACCCCATCAGGACTTTCGAGCTGGGAGCTGCTTCATTCACCCCCTTGCCTCTTTTAAACATCTAATTCAGACCCTTGGGAACTGAGCTATCTCACTCACAGATGGGGGGAGGGCTGTGTTAGAATCTCTTGTCTTTTGGGCTACTCCAGCCAAAGGGAGAAAAGGACGCATGGAGGGCACACGAGGGAAAAGGGAATCGTCACCCTCCCTGCCTCCTAGCTACAGATTTGGAATTGCAATGTGGGATTGTTGTTCTCTCACTGGTGCTGTCTAGTTAACACTAAGGTGTTAACACCAAGGTGCCCGACCTATATCCCAGCTGTTCTTCCTGGTGTCTACTGGTGAGCAGGGCTGAGAAGGACAGAACAGCCCCTTCTTTCTGCAGGTAGTGGGTGGAGCTGGAAGAGACTTGCCTCCACACCTAACCTATTTACAAGGTCCACCGTGAAAAACAGATGCAGTAACTGTGGAAGCTACAGAACGACAGAAAAATGATGCCAAGATCTGGCTGTCTCTAGTGCAGAGCACGGGTATAGGAAAAAATGAGCCTAAGAGAAACTCAGATGGTCTTCAGGTGCCTTCCCTGGCCACCAGAAACCTGAGTCCTTCAAAACTCAAGATCCTGCTCTGACAATAGCCCAGGGCCTCCCTGCCACTACATCCCGGCTATAGCTATGGCTTTTCTCAGAATTTGGGACTAGATGGACAAAAGGGGAACGGGGCTCTGTCCTGTTTCACGAGTCCCTCCTCAGTGACATCTTGGGATGTCACCAGTAGAGGCAGCCTGGAGACAGAATCTTGCCACGCCCTTGTCTTTCCCACCAGGCCAAGAGCTCACATTAGCCCAGCCTGTTCTGCTGCAGTAGAATTTTTTTTTTTCCATTTTTATTTTCTTTAACATGTGCAAAGGTAAGCCTCGGGTCTGTTCCCAGCAGACCCTGGAAAACTGAAAAGGAAAGCCTCTGTAAAAACCACACACCATCCAGAGCAGGGTGAGAAGCGTGAGATGAGAGAGGAGGAGCCTCCCGTCCGAGGCCAGCGGGGTCCAGGTCGTTCATCACATGCAGCTGGCAACAGTCCGTGTTCCTTGCCGGCCACTATCGAAGGCTGGCCCAGATCTAGATCCTGCTTCCCGCGGGACGTCAATGAGTGGATCCAGCCGCACAATCTACCCCTTCCCAGTGCCCTTTGGGAAACAAATAGGAAGAATCAGAAACCTAATAACTGCCATCGACGCCACCCTCTGGGATACAAAGATCGCAGGCTGCTGGCACCGCTAGCCTTGCTGCCTCCTAACCCCATAGCTTGCTGTTGAGGGAGGGCACGCCATCTGCGGGAAGAGCAGGGCCTGCAGCACTGTCCTAGGTAGAGACGGAGAAGCCTGCTGGTCTGAGCGACCAGTCAGTCCCCAGCAGGGCTAGTGCCAGCAGACATAAGCTCTGTGTTTTTGCTCAGGCACCAGCTTGCTGTGAATTGTCTGTCCAAAAGAAAGGGAATCTACTTAACTAATTATGACGAATCCCTTCCTGGGATGCTCTACTGAGAATGTTTATCTTCCTCTGTACATTCCTATCCCATGGGATTTGAGGTACTAAGGCCATCTCCCAGGCACCCCCAGCCAACCCTCAGCTGTGGGGCTGGCAGAACTAAACCAGGCACAGAGAGATGACCTGGATATGCCCAAGGTCCCATAAAAGACTAGTGACAGAGCCGGGACATAGGGCCAGTTAGATGAGGTGACTAGGTCCATAGCGTTTCCAACACAGGGATAGAAGGAATAAATCAGTTGCTTGTAAACTACTGGAATTCAGGTACCAAGCCAGTGGAGACTGGAGACAGTGGGCAAAACTGGAACAATGGAGGCATCTCCCCCACCCTTTCCTGAACAAAGCCACTGTGCTGGGCTCTACCCAGAAGGTATGCAGGCTGTGTGGCCTGCTCTGCTATACTCTATGGTTCCTTCTCTGCCTGTTCTGTTAAGAAAAAGCCAGAGGCTGGCACTCTCTCTCTCTCTCCCCCTCCTCTCTCTCTCTCTCTCTCTCCCTCTCTCTCCCTGCTGTCACCCTACCCATCAGAAGCAGTGCCTATAGGGGTGAGAGGATGGGAAGGACCCAGGTCTCAACCAGCTTCTGGCCTATGACTGCAAAGCAGGCTGCAAGAGCCTGGAGAAAGTGGTTCTTGATCAGCCCTGCTGGGCCCCAGAGTCTCAACTGCCTCTTTGTGCGCACTGGACCCCCAGGCCAAGCTCTTCATGACTGACTCTGACCCTGCAGGGGCTCAGAGAGGCACAGGACATCCTAATGGAAGGATGTGTGGCTGGAGAGCCCCACTATGTGAGGGGACTGAGGCTGTGACCTACATGGGCATAGCATCTTGAGACTATGGGGGGGCTGCTTTTCCTCTTCCCCAGCACTGGGGATTGAACCCAGGCTTTGACAAGTGCTCTATTACCCAGCGACACCCAATTCTTCTTAGGGGATCATTTTTAGTACAAAAGTTGGAGTGGAGCGATTTTCTGGACATCGAAGGCCAACCCAGCGCCCCCTTCCCTGCCTGGAGGATCTCAGCTGCTTTCATGGGGTAGCCACAGAGTCACATGGTCTGTATCTGGGAGCCACACTGCCCCATAGTTCCAATATGAGGCTTGGGTTGCCGACGCCATGGCCTCTGCACACCTACATTGGTGGCTTCTAGAGGCAGACACCTGGATGTGACTAGGCCACTAACTCAGTCTTTCCTTCAGCAAAACGTGCAGGCTAGACACACGGCCCTCCTACCCAGCCACTGGAGACTATACCCACAGCTCCTCAAAATAGCCGGAGCTATGTGTCGTCTGCTATCAGGGGTGCAGGGCTGTTTCTTGCTATAGTGGATATCAGAGAAGGCGGTCACTGTAGTTCTCTAACGTCTCTGTCCACCTCAGCATGCTACTGTTGGCCTATGAGTCTTCAGACTCACTGATCCTTGTCCTATCCTTTCAAAAGAGCAGAAAGAAGCTGAGCGGTAGTAGCACATGCCTTTAATCCCAGCACTTGCAAAGCAGAGGCAGGAGGATCTCTGTGAGTTCAAGGCCAGCCTGGTCTACAGAGTGAGTTCCAGGACAGCCAGAGTTACAACAGAGAATCCCTGTCTCGAAAAACAAAACAAAACAAATAAGAAAAAGCAGAAAGAATGCCAAAATGATGCTGGTCCTTTGCGGCAACCCTGTGCCGACTAACATCCCCACACAGGTGAGGAAACCAGGAGTACACGCACAGTTCAGTGTTCAGCAGGGAGTGGCTGGCTGGCGCTCTCCTCTGTCCCTTGACTTGATACAGAAAACTCACACCTCTGGCGTGATTCCAAATCCTGCCAGGATGGAATCTAAGTGCCACGAAGAGCCTCTTACTACGAAGGGTGTCACGCTTCACAGAGAGGTAGTTCTTGTAATGCCGGGTAACAACAGCGCCAGTGTGTCACTAGCTCCGAGGTGCCTGGGTGGAGCGCACTGCCCTGGCTCAGCCATAAACTG
This sequence comes from Cricetomys ansorgei, assembly GCA_026225945.1. Classification (NCBI taxonomy): domain Eukaryota; kingdom Metazoa; phylum Chordata; class Mammalia; order Rodentia; family Nesomyidae; genus Cricetomys; species Cricetomys ansorgei. The sequence continues at coordinate 10,653,411 of JAMJFZ010001881.1, forward strand.
ACAGAAAGCTGCTTTTCCATTAATCAAGCACCGTCCCCAGGGTCTTTCCCATGTTCCTCATAGCAGCTGGGGAAGGTACACAGATGTTGAAGCCATAGTTGTTGGCTGACAAACTGGGGAAGCCGTCTGAGAGTCAGACCGGATTGCAAAGCCCACAGCACACAGCAGAACCTTGGGGGGAGGGGGAGAGAAGGGCCACAGCAGCCTTAGAAACCTCCCGTGCTAGAGACTCCAGGGCCACTCTGCTCCTAGACTGACCTTCCCAGATCTCCCACGCAGGCCACCCCTGGGAAGCTCAGGAGCGTAACCCACCAGCCTTTTATCCCATGATGACGCACCACAGTCACTCTGAACTGGAACCCCTCCTCCTTCCCATCTCCCTCCATAAACTTGCCGAGAGTGCTGCCCACTCCACCCAAGCTTCAGATCTTGCTTCCCCCACCCACCTCCCCAAGCTCTGGAGGATTTGTGCTAGGTCAAAGCTTGCCCTCTTAGTTCATGCTTGATGTGAAATGACTCTGCCCCAGGGTAGGAGAGCCTTTTCAGCACTGATTCAGACTTTTTTTTTTTTAAGACAGGGTCTTACTAAGTAGTCAATCCTGCCTGGCCTGGAACCATCTATATCTCTACCAGACTGACTTTGAACTCAGAGACTCATCTGCCTCAGTCTCCTGAGTGCTGGGATTAAAGGCAGGTGCCACCATACCCAGCCCCTGTCTCTAGTATTTGAACCTCTCCTCGTTGGACAGCAAAGAAACTGAGGCCTAGAGAAATGACACTTAGGGGCACAGCTGGGACCAGGCCTCAGCATCTCTCCTCTGGCTGCACAGATGCTCAGTAATGACAGCCAGCGGCCATGAACAAATCCGGTCTGGCTCATCATTGCTAATTTGTGTAAGAATTTTAATCAATTGCTTGTGGCTTACGCGCACACCCTCGGTTATTATGTGAGCCAGGTGTAAATCCGCCAAGCTGCTGCCCAAGACCATTCCCACTGAAGCGTGGGAGCCCTGGTTTCCTACTTGGGCTCGGGGAACTCATCTGTCTTGGGAAGCTCAGAGACAGAAGGGCAGGCGGAACAGAGGAGAGGAGAGGGCAGCCCTGTGCCCCGCCCCGCACCCTACCTGGCTCCCTACTTGCAGGTGTGCACGTCATAGATTCGAATGCACTCTTGGCAGCTGACGAAGCAGCACCAGTGGAAGACGCAATGGCATTTCTCCTTCCGCTTCTCGGTCCTCGTGTTGTGGCCCCGGCCACAGCACAGCAGATCGCAGCCATCGATGCCATGGGAGGTGACATTGCAAGTCCGATCCCTGGTCCCAAAGGAGCCCGTCTCTGGGTTGGGCTCACAAAAATTGGGGGAGTTCTCGTAGTAGACCAGGTCCCTCTCTGTGGGTGGCTTGAAGAGCGCGTACTTGGCTCGCAGCGTTTCCACCCAGCCTCGGGACTCGCGATGCTTCTCCACCACCATCTCCGAGGCGCTGTCGTACTTGTCCTTAAGGAAGTCGCCGATGGCACGGAAGTCGGGCTGGGCCCACCAGCAGGTCTTCACCTCGCAGCTGCCCGACAATCCATGGCATTTGCACTTCAGGTGCATGTGGTCCAGGATGGTCTGGGGAAGAGGAGAGGCAGCTAGCCCAGTCTGACCCACATGGGGCACCTTCCCCTCTATACTACAGCCTCCTTTACCCTAACTCGGTGCCAGGAAGAATGGATGGAAACCGTTGATCCTCATCACACCCCCAAGTATCGGCAGGGTTCACATTCACAATCGCATCCACACAAGAGATGTGGACTAGGGACTGTTATTCCCATTTAACAGATGGGGACCCTGAGGCTTAGAGCTAAGTGATTGGCTCAAGGTTCCACAACCACAGGAAGGGAGATGACTGGACTCAAAATCAGACCACACCCCACAACCACGTCACAGACCTACCCAGACACAGCCTGCCTACCAGAGTAGTATGGTCTGCAGGTACTTGCCGCTGTAAGGTAGCCACGCTCTCTGGCAGATTTATTTCCCCCAAAGAACCAGGGACACAGCATGATGGTTCGAGTTTGATACGTGGTGGGGTGAGCTGACTCCTACAAGCTGTCCTGACTTACACACACACGTGACATGCACACACAGAGACAACAAATAAATAGATAAATGTCCTTTACAAAAACCCACTCAAGAACAGCTGGAGAGGAGGAAGGAGGGTGGTTAAGGGGTACTGTGGGGTGTGGATGCAAGTTTGGCCCAGCAGGGTTGGGGTCACGGGTGGGTCTGTCCCCACCCCACCCCCCCGGGTCGTAGGTAGCTGTCTCACCGTGCGGCCTGCCTCGTTGTTGTGCTTGTTCATGGCCGAGCGGGCATCTGGCCTGTTCTCCCGTGCATCCGCAAACTCCCTGGACACCAGCACCCCGAAGTCGGCGTCCTCGCTGCAGCCGCCCCACTTCCAACCTTCTCCAGGTGGCCCCTTATGATGCGAGTCGCAGCCGCAGATGGTGGAGGTGCCCTCGGCGCAGGAGCGCGTAACCGCGAAGGCTACACCAGCCGAGGCGATGGCGTGCACGAAGGCCGATTCGCGGGTGGCTGCAGGAGGGTGTGGGGAGAAGACGCTCAAGGCCTAGGGTACAAAGCCTTCTCTGCGGGCTGGGGGTGGGGGTGGGGAAGAGAGCTCAAAGGCTCATCAGCATCCAGGGAAGAGCGAGGCGGTCTTCTCCTCTTTAGGGAGTCCAGACGCTAGTTGGTATTCTCACATTATAAATGGGCAAACTGAGACCAGGGCTGCAACGCTGAGACAGAGGGCTCTGTGTTAGGACGGGAATGATCATTGAAGAGCTAAGGTGGCCACGTGCTGCCCGGGCTCTCGGGTCTCCGACCTTGCACCTTGGCAAGCACTCCTGCCCCCAACATCCCTGTGCCCTCCACTCTGGAGACCGGAATCTGCAGCCTAAAGCTACTAATCCACCCACGTGCACCCCGAACCTCGGTTCCCCACAGGCAGAGTCCTCATCAGAGCTTCACATTACACTCTGTAAAATGGATGCAGCTTCTCCAGTCTTGTTGCCCATTCCCTGTCCACCTCCTTCAAAGCCACCAGGTTGGAGACACAGGGTAGTTTCTCTACCTTCTGGCTCCAGGGTCCGGAGAAGAGGAGATTCTAGAGGGAGGGGCGTCCCCAGCCTCATTATAATGAGCCACCCCTGGATGCTACGTGCGCACAAATCTATCTTTTGGGTGCTTTATTCCCTATAATGTCCTAAACCGTATTTCATAGACAGGACACTGGGAGGCCAGCGGCCCAGCCATCTCTTCTTACAGGACCCCAGGGCGGGTCGTGCCACACTGCACAGGTCGTCGGACTCGGGTTTCTTTTCCTAGACCTTGGCCATCCTGAATACGCAGGGGACTCATGGCAGCCGCCTCTGTAGGCAGACGCCCTGTGCGCCACCTGCACAGCGGGGCCGCGTCCCACTTTCCCCCCGGCCTGGCGTGGAGCGCCGGCCGGGACCCGGGACTGCGCGCGGTGGGGATCCAGGCCTCCGGGTCGCGCGCCCCAGGGGAGGGCGCCCCTGGCTTCCGGCGACTCGGCCCCGCCACGCTCGGTTCCCAGCGCTGGGGCCGCGGGGGCTGCGGGGGCGGGGCCGGGATTAGCCTGGGAGCGGCGCTGCCAGCCCCGCTGTGCCGGTCCCCGTCCGGCGGGGCCCGCTGCGCCGCTCAATCCGCCTTTGTTCGCGCGGTGTCACACCGCATTACCCGCATAATGCGGCCGCCGGGCCCGGGCCGCCGGGCCGGCCGCCACCGCGTAGCAACGGGCGGCTCCCGCGGCCGGGCCGCGCCCCCAGCCCCGGCGCCGGGCAGCGCGATCCCCGGGAGGCGGCGGCCAGAGGGCGTGTGAATGGCGCGGCGGCCGCTGCGGGCGCGCGGCGGGGGGCGGCGCTCGTGCCCTCGGGAAGCCGCAGGGGACCGCGGCCTCGCGCCTTCCGGCCGCCTACCCCGCACCTGCTGGAACGTGCGCAAAAGTGGCCGGGACCCACCGCCTGCTCGCGGGGCATCAGGGCGCGGGGACGCCTTCCGGGACCCTCACTCCTCTGCCTCCAGCAAACCCCAGTGTCCCGGCCCCATTTTCCCCTGCACACCGGGACACAGTGGGACCGAGGCGTGGGGTACAGCCCACTGCGGCGAATCTAAACATCAGACCCACTGCGAGCCGGCATAACTCGGAAGGTTGTGGGGCGGGGGGGGGGGGGGGGCGATGTCCTGAGCAGGAGGTGTGATCAGAAGGCCAGTGTTGCTTTTGGGGAGGCGTCAGGACGCCGGGCTGTTTGATTAAGCGCTACCTGGGCTGAGGTGGGGCGCCGGAAGGCGGTGAGACCAACAGGCGGGCGAGATCAGGTTTGAAAAGCCAGCCGCCGCCGCCACTTGGCCCCAATTAGAGGCCAAACCTTTTATATAAACAAGGAATAATTAGCTTTGGTAATAGAAGCGTAAACAGAATCATCATCCATTGATTTGCTAATTGCCCTCCTGTCCCATGACAATAGCCAGTTTTTTGCCTGTAGGTTGTACAGACCCTTCGCGCTTGAAGCACAGGTTGGGGGGTGGGGGGCTCATTCCAATGTGGGTAGTCGAGCTCGCCTCTCCTAAACGCTGCACCCACCCTCCAGCTGGCTCTCAGACCCCTCCTCCTCCTGGCTGTGAATGCAGCTTTTACCAATCCCTTCTGAGAGAGAGCAGGCTCCCCCATCGGCTGGCAAAACTCCAGTGGAGGCCAGCACAGCTAGAGTCATTAAGTTCCTGGACACGAGAGGTTCTGGAGCCGAAGTCCCCTTCTTAGGAGCAATCGCCCCACTCATCCCTCCCTCACCTACACCCCATGCTCAAGTCAAAATTCATCCACTAGGGTCACTGCTGGTGAGATTCTGGGTCTCAAGATGGCTGAGAGCCATCCGCAGGCCACCAGAGTTTATGGACATTCCTCACTCTAGGACATGGGAACCAACGGGAACTCTCCAGAGGCCATGCAGCGCCCTGTGAAGCACCAGGCAGCTTCCACAGACCCGGGAAACTTTCCATAGAAGAACACCTAGGGCTGGCATCATCCCACCCCCACCCCAAAGCTGTATTTGCATAGCACTTAACACAGCATAAGGGAAATGTGACACATGTCCACATCAAAGCCCAAGCACCCCTGCTGTGTGAGCCAGGAAGGAAGGCCCTGGGCTCCTTGGAGCCTGCCCTCAAAGCTCAGGACCCTGCAAGCATCTTGGGGCTGCCCAGCCCCCTGCAGCACTGGAAAGAGGTTGGTGTGGAGATTGTGAGTAGCTCTGGTCTGTCCACCCACTTTTCACCAGCTTTATTACCCTCCTAGGGAGATCTTGGACTCAGAGGTTCCCACGGTGGAAGGAAGGAGGCAAGGTCCTGGGACCCTTCCCACCATCCCCCAGTCTCCCAGCCACCTCCCGCACAGCCTCAGCAAGTACCTTTGTCCAAGACAGGCCCAAAGATGGCCAGGCTGTCATCTATGGTGGTGCAGTTCCAGCGGCGGCCCCGGAACTGATGCTGGCACTCCTGGATGCCCAGCTTCACGCCTTCTGCTACACTGGGCATGATCTCGATGTAATTGCGGCAGAAGCGCAGTTGCTTGGGGACCAGGCCTGGGATGGAGCCACAGAGCAGAGGCTGGGAGCCCAGGGATGTGTACTGCTGGCCCAGGGCCAGGGACCTGCAGGCAAGAGAATGGGGGTGGCACTGTAGACACAAAGCATGTGGCCTGGTATGGATGTCATTTCTTCACAGAAGATGGAGGGGGGTGGTAGTGGGATGATCCATTGCTCCGAGAAGCCTGGCACCTCATGTGCTGCCTTTGGGGACACGGTGTCCTACAGAGGGCACAGTACAAAGGGCACAGCACTGGTTTAGGTAGTGTCCCTCTGACACGGGCACATCTGACGTGCAAGGTATGTGGAGCAGCAGAGCCTGGGGGTAGACGGTATCTGTATTATGTCATGAAAATAGCCCTGGACTGGAAATGTAGAATTGGGGCTGAGATCGAGTTCTGCCCAGTGCCTGGGCCCAATTGCCCTGGTGGGGATTGCAGAACTCCCACTGAGCAATCTCCCAGGGACTCCAGGATTCACAGACCATGTGGAGACAGCCATTCGCGGAAAGGGATCCAAACAGAGGACAAAGGAAGCAGAGACCATTGAGACTCCAGCTCCATCTCAGAAAAAGACAGAAGCGTAAGTCTCTGCAGAGACTATACATACACTCTACAACGCACATAACACAACACACAATATACACACACTACACAACACACATAAAGCACACACCACACAACACAACACACACAACATAACACACAGCGTAACACACAACACACACAACATACACACAAAAAGCACACAACACACACACAAACACTCCACAAAGCCCTCCAGCCTCTTCCCTAGGAAGCAACATACTTGACCAAGAACCTGTCCGCCTCTGATGGCATCAAGTGCTCTGTCTACAAGGGCCTCCACCACCATCTTTACAGTTCCCTAGAAGTTTCTAGAGTGCTGCCTCTCCTCTCAGCAGAGACAGAGGCTCCATTTCAAGACTAGTTCAACCCAAGAGCAAAAGGAAAATCTCAGCAGGCATTTCCCCCAACCATGCTCCCTCACCAAGCCACCCATTCTCCTGGCTCTCCCTCTTCAACCCTTGAGATTTTATCGTGTCATGGAGTCCATGTGGGTAGCTGGGTTAAATACTCTAGAAGAATCAAGGTGCTGCAGAGCTTCTACTTTCTCCTTCCATCTTTCCAAGGAAGGAACAGCAGAAATGACATCATGGGTCTTGGAGGACGTCACAGCCAACTGCAGCCAGTCCCATGCTAAGGGGCAGAGTTTCCCAGAAGGCATTAGGCACTGGCTGAGGCCAAGTCTTGGATGTAGGAGCCCTGGAAAGAGCCCTGGGATAAGCCTCTGGAGTAGATCAGAAGAAAACATACCAAAGCATCCATGGCAGGGCACAGGTGAACCAACCACTGGCCATTTATGGACTCTGTAGTGTCCCAGCACCTTGGATGCAATAGGCCTGATCAGTTTTTGAACATCTCTGTTCCCTGATGAAGAACCAAGGTTTCTAGAACAAACTAGCTTGCCCCAGGCTTCTTGGAACAGGTCTTGGGATCAGAGTATGCTCTGCAATGCCTCCCAGCACCCTTGCCCCATACCCGACACACGGAGTCTAGCTCAGTTCAGAGACTCCAGGGCAATGTGGCACATAACACCACCGCTTCCGGCAGCCTCTGGGCTCAGCTGTCAGGGGAGGAAGTCCAGGTTTTCCCACTTTTTGATTGGGATGAGAGACTGGGAGGCAGAACTGGGGGTTTGGAATTGGTGGCCTGGGGAGCCACGTCCAGATCTGAGGGGCCCCAACCCCACCTTTCAGGGCCTCATGCATGCCAGGCAAGTGATCTTCCCCTGAGCACTCCTCAGCCCAAGCCCTGAGTCCTTTTGAAAAGGAAAAGCCAGGGTCATGGTGGCGCATTCCTGTAATCACAACACTTGAGACCTAGCAAGGGTCAGAGAGAGAGAGCAAGGGAGCCACGTGAGCATTAACTATCCCAGCTTACTGCCAGCTCTCTTCACTAAGTTCCTGTTCCTTGAGTTGCCTGATAACAACCCAGCACACAGTAGGGACTTTACTAGCTACCCAGATCATAGAGACAAGAGATTGACTGCTGTTAAAAACTAGACTGGCACCAGAGCTCCTGGGCAAGCCACCTACCTCTGCCTTATGGGTAATGCCTGTCTGGGTCCCCAGGGAGCTGGGACAGCTTCAGGCCTGGCCTGTCTACACCCTGATGGGCTCGTGACTAAATGGGAGACAATGGTGAGCCCAGAGCCTGATGTCACATCACACAAAACCCTGGAGGGAGCCCAGGGAATCATGTGCCCCACTCTGTACGTAGAAGAAAACACCTAACAATATTATACGTCTGACCTGGGCCGGGCACAGTTCTAAACACTTATGTCTGTAACTCATTTAATCCTCACAGCCTGTCTGTAAGGTAGAAACTATCATCATCTCTATCATCCCATTTCATAGACAAGGAAACTGAGGTGAGGGAGCTATCTCCTTGGATCTGCAGGGTTAAAGGGCCAGAGCTGAGCCTCCTCCTGGCACTTGTTCTCTCTCTTCTCTTCCCTCCCTACACCCCTGCCATGCCCCTTCTCTGTAGTGCTGTGGATCAAGCCCATCTTCATGCACTTGGCCAGCACGTGGCCCTGGCCTGCCACTCGCTTCCCCTGCACCCCCCAAGCCCTGCAATCACTAGAAAGGAAAACCTAGCAAGGGTTCAGTGTAGACAGATCGTCACCCTGAGTTACATTCCCTCCTCCCACCCGAATCTGTCCCCTTAACTCCGGCTCAGGCCCAGCTCTGCCCATCACAAGCTGCCGATCCAAGCCATCTCCTTAACATCTCCACGATCTCCTTAACATCTCCACGTCCCAGCTTCTTCATCTGTGAACAGACCTCACAGGAGGAGTGAAGCTGTAGGGCTTCGTGTCAGGCACGGCGGAAGCCCGCAAGGAGTGTTGGCCACCTCAGGTTCCATGCCCTCGGTACTTTGTTCCCGCCATGTCACCAACCTCGTGTTTCCCACCCTCATTTCCCTGACTTGCGACAACACATCGGAATTTCCAAGGCCACTTCCCATCAAACATGAGAAGGAGGCCCCAGGACAGAGCTGAGACCCTTCACCAGCAGCCCTGACAAGGCCGGCAGAGCAAATCCCTGTGACTGACAGGATGAGCTGAGCAAAGCCATGTGTGTGACTTGGATGAGTGTTCAAGCTAACCAAAGGGCATGGGAGCGTTTCCAGGATGCTCTGGTCAAAGGTCTCCGTGGGATCTGGACATCCTGTGGTAATTAGCCAGAGCCTCTGGGGACAGGGCTCGGATCTATGGATGGCCTTGGGCTCTTGAGGCTGTGGCCTTGGGATTGAATTCTGCAGGACAGCTGCCCTCCCAGACATGCCCTGCCGGCCTTGGGCCCTGAGCTATGCCCACGCAGCATGGCTGACATTCCATCGTTGCAGACATATCAATGTAACCCACTTCTTGTCCCCATTACAGAAGAGTCTGTCTCCCTGGGAGAGTCAACACGAGCCTCCTTCTCTTTTCTCTCTCCCCAGAGTGAGTGGCTTTGATTAGATTTGCCTGGAGGCCAGCTGAAACTGCACACACCCTTTGCACATGCTGAGCCTTCCACCTGGAGTGCCGCTCTCCCTGTAACCCGTACCAAGGCAAATGCGAAATCACTTCTAAAGTCTTCCGTGAGCTCCCGGCTGGACGTAACCTCTCCTAGCCTGAGTTTTCCTGCACCCCATTGTCCCCTTCTCGTGACAGGAGGCTGGTAAACGTGTTTGCAGCACATCACACAGTTTTGCCACACACACATAGACCAGTATGCTTGGCCTTCCAGGCAAGGAATAGAGGGTGCCCCAAAGAGCCAGCCTGATGCCCCCACTGGGCAGGTTCCAGGCAGCCGGAGGTTGCACCCACACACAGGACAAGACTCCTCAGTTCCGCTGAGGGACTTCCTACGGTGAAGATCCGAGATGATGGCCAGGCTCCCAAAGGAGGTAGGGGCATGGCTGGCACCGGCAGCTGGTGAGGGGGAGGGTAGAGGGTTTGCCACGCCTGCCCAGCTGGGTAGGGGCTATTTATACTCAGCTCCTGTCCCTGACTTGCCCTGCTTTACCCAAGGCCCTGTTGCCTTCAGCCCCAGGGATAGCTCATCCTTCATCCCAACCACCCACCATCCAGCTGGGACCAGACAGATGCAAGCAGCCAGGTGGATGGGCCAACCGTGTCACCAAGCCGTAGAATGATCACAGAGACCTGAGCGTTGACCCCCGAAGGAAGAAACCGCAATCTCCAATCAGACCAGTCCGAAAAGCATCCCCATGGCCTTGTCAAGTTCCCACTGCCACCCAGTTCTTTGTCATCTGTTCAGACACCTGTGGGCAGAGGACTGTGGGCGTGTGTGCATGGTGACTAGATCAGACACACAAAAGTTTTCCTTGCTGAAGAGGGAGTCTGGGACCTTTGCCCATGCTAGCTAGGCAAGGTCTCTGCTACTGAGCTAAAGGCCTAGGTATTGGTTCTGAGACAAGGCCATAGTCTGTAGACCAGGCTGGCCTTGACTTTGCAATCCTTCTGTCTCAGACACGTGAGTGCTAGGATTACAGGTGTGCACCCCACACCCAACTCAGACACAACAATTTTAAATGGTTAATTGGTATTCTATATTCACATATATAATTAATTAGAAGGAACACAGGGGAGGAGGGGAAATCTGCAGCAGTTCCCAAAGAGAGCACAATGGCTTGTTAATAGCTTTCAAAGTGAGATATAGAAATCTTTGTTGTGTTTTTGATTTAGAGTCAGGATCTCATGTAGCCCAGGCTGGCCTTGAACTCCCTAGGTAACCAAGGATGATCTTGAATTTCTGAGCCTCCCGTCTCTACCTGAGTGCTAGGATTATTGGCAAGAGCCACCACACCCAGTGAAAGGCACTCCACCAACTGAGCTCCATTGCTAACCCCAGCCAGAGAATTCAGGGCAGCTTTGCTGCTATATTGACTTACAAAGAGAAGTGTTCCTGTGGCCTTAAAGACCCACAGGCTCTGCTACCCGCTCCCCCGCCCCCGCATGACTGAGCCCCCACTGGGGCCAGGCTGGATCTGCTTGTTAACCAGCCTCATCCTAAGTGGCCTCCCCTATACCCAAGCCTAGCTCAGAGATAAGGGAGGTGTTGGGGTCACCAGATTCAGGCTGTCTCGTTAACTATTTTTGTTTGAAAATGAACATAATAAACACAACCTCCCTCCTCTACATAGTCAGAGTCACTGGTCTCGTCTTGTTGTATGGGGTACTGAAGATCAGAGAGGGTCTGTTGTTTTTCTGGGTCACTCGATTGACTGGAAAGATCAGGAGCCATGGCCACTGCTTCCTATTGCCAACAGGCTCTTCTCCCTACGCCACTGTCCCTTCCCTGTGAGTCCCAGGTATGATAAAGACACATTCTCAGAAGCTTCTCTAGGGCCCGTCATTGTGGACTCGACGCATTTCAGGGCCGTGGCGCAGGGAGAGGCTCCCTGGCTCCTCCATCAGCCTTGGGATGAGTTCTGAGATCAAGCTACCCTCATCTTCTTGGGATCACAGGACTCTTTGCCTTTCCTTTCCTCATCCTTCTGGCCTCAAAGAGGGGTTGCTGTGAGATTCTGATCCAAAAGCCTATGACCTCATGAAACAGAAATGAGAAGAAGATAAAGAGTCAAGGAATTGCCTTTCAATGTAGACAAGTTAGGGTTGGTAGATATTACGAGGGAGGGGAAAAGTTCAGGGCCACACTCTGACAAAGTGTGAAGAGGTACAAAACCTGAGATGCATCTGCTGCCACCTTTCCCAGAATACATGCTGATCTCAAACACACACAGGCTCTGTGCAAGCTGAGCACACAACCGGACCCTCCCCAACATCCCAGTGCATGGCCAAGGAAGGTTGTTTCTGAGTGATGCTGTGCCTGGCAGTTCACAGAGGGAACCCAGATACTGCCCTTCACAGAAATGGGGAGCCCCTGGACCCCTCTCTACCCCTTGCTGCTTGGTTCATTCCACGGGTCCAGAGGAGCGTCTGCCTTTCTGGATCCAGCAGGAGCAGGGACAACTCAGCTCACATCCAGGGGCTGAAGGGAAGAGGGAGGAGACCAGGGAAGGGCTGGATTTCTAGTCTGCCTGAGTCTGGGCCTGCAAACTGGGCCCAGTGAGGATAAGCAAATGGAGGGCCTGGTCTCAGCAGCTGGGCTCAAGTCCTTCCTTGGTAAACACATTCACTCAGCACCTGCTCACTCAACATCGCTTACTGTGTGATGACTCCAAACCTGGCAGAGCTCCAGGTGCTGGGAACACAGAGATGAATGAAACCCCACGGAGGAGCACCCAGGCCAGGAGGCGTCTGTCAACGGCAAACCAACAAGCCCTCTTCAAGTACCTACCAGCTCAGGGCACTGTGGATGCCACACCATGAGCAGCGGATGGCCTTTGGACATTTGTCACTTACAACCCCTGTCATCATTGCCACAGCATAGGGCAAGATGTCCAAGTCTTCCAGCGTGGGGCCAGCAGGTCCCCACCACCACGGTCAGGAGCAGCTGTGCACCTGGTGATTAGACCTGGGTTCCCTTAAGCACCTGGAACAGAGAACAGCCTTGGACCAGGAGGCTGGAGGCAACAGCTGGTGTATCTGGGCTACCATTTATCTTTCACCCGAAACCTTGGACTACTCAGATGTACAGGGGAGAGGGGGGTAAGGCTGGCAAGGGGCCCCACCTGCCAAGCTTTATGCCACTCTGAGCAAGCTGGCAGAGCCTCCTGAATGGACTTTGGTCTATCTATCAGTCACATGTGCAATGGGACATGGGCAGCACTAGAGATCAAAGCTGGGGAAACAGCTGGGAGGCTGGTGTGACAGTTGGCACTAAGGGGATTCTGGGACCTGGCAATACAATGCCACCATCAGAGCCTCAATGCCACTGGCCTCGTGTGAGCCGGAGAGGTTAACTGTGGCAGTGAATGGGCCCACTGCTCATGGAAAGACAAGGACTTCGGCAACAGAGAGGTTCCTGTGGATAAGGAAAGAAAAGGAGAGGAAGGTTCTGAACCAGAGTGACGAGGAAGATAGAGACGGCATTCGCCAAGGCTGGAAGCAAAGGGAAAAGGAAGCCTTGAGAGTGACAGCAGCAGACTCCATACCCAGACGATGGGAGGTGCAGAGCCCAGGAGGAAGACAGAAGTCATTTCTACCTGAGGATATTTGTTCAGAAGGAGTCAAATGGCACTATAGACCTGATCTCCCCAATAGGTGCCTGAGGAAGCTGGGCCAGCTGGAAGTCTCATGTTGGGACTGCTGATACCATATGTCCAGGCAGGGAGGTGTGAAGCCAGCCCCGCCTCACAGGGGCCATCAGTTATGCCCCTGGCTTCTGTTTCTGCACCTTATGAAGGCACACAGCCAGTATGCATGAGCAGTCATCACAATGTCCCTTCCTCTGCTCTGTCCCTTGCCTACATATCGGTAACTGTACACCTGTTGTGGCACTGAGCAAGGAAGACACGGAGGCATATTCACAGGTGCAAACCCCACCAGACCTCAGCAGAGGGAACCACTATCATGGCAAGCACCGTCCTGGACAGTGGAACCCTGAGCCTCTCACCTCAGGGGTTTTTATTGATACCTAAGCTCCTCATGTGTTCTACTGATAGCATGTGCAGATCATGAGCAATCAAACATCTTTTACGTAAAGCCAACACCTGTAGACAATACAAGTGCCAAGGCCTCAGCAGCCCCTCACGCAACAATGCACAAAACAACCATTTTAAACATAACTAAAAATAAACTTCCCCATCACTTTTTTCTCCCTAGGTGAAAGCTTCATCTTAAGCCATCGGCCTCAGCCAGGTCCTCCTGTGGAGACTCCTTTCTGATCAACAGAGTGGGTTTACCCGCAGCCTGACCTTTTCTGATAAGAGCAGCCAGGCAGCTGTTCTCCCAGGTCTAGGGACCAGCCTCTGAGTCTTTTTCTCAGGCTGACTCAGCTGAACTCTAGGCCTTTGGGCTTTGGCTAATCTTTCCTGGGTCACTGAGACCACCCTGAACATGGCAGGATCAAGAAGGCAGAGCCTCTTAGAGAATATGAAGGAAGGGAGACTCCACACTGTCAGTCTCCATCAGGGGATGAAGAGAGAAAACTGATGTCAGAGTCGTTCCTTCTGGAAGGAAGCAGCCAGAGAGAAGGGCAGGGTGGCCTCCTTCCCTCTCCCTGAGGTTCTCATGGAACTCAAGCAACAGAACTTACTGGCTCTGCTGCCTACGTTCTGGGAGTAACTCCAGAAACTCATCTTCAACTCCTACTTCTAGAAACTCCTTTCAGGACCAAGTGGAGCCCTTAAAAGAAGCAGTCCAATTGCTGGGGAACCCCAAAGAGTCTTGATTCTGGGCAGCCATGGAAGGAAGAAGATGATGTGGAGAGAGGCATGAAGCCAAGGGGCCATTTTTAAACCTCTAGCAGAGGGAAGCGGTAGCAATTCTGCCTCCATCCCAGGAGCCGGGTGGACCCTTTCCACCAAAGAGAGCCCAGCCTGGATGGAATGCAGCAGCGCGTACTTGGCCTGCAGGCCCTGATCTGATAAGGTGTGACAAGGCTGCCTGAAAAATGTTGATGAAACCTGCGAAATGTTGAAACCTGTTTTTTGTGGTGTTGTGAGCATGATCCACCCCCCCACTTCACAGGAAGGTGGAGAAGGGAAGAGGGGACAGAGGGACTGTCCCTCCTAGCTAAATTGGAGGTTGGAGCAGGCTAGGGGACACTGAAGAGGAGGAGGGAAGGGGGTTAGTAACGAGGGAGAGAGGGAGGGAAGGAGAGAATTAGAAGGGGGAAATGTGGGAGTTGAGAGAGAAGAGGAGGCAGGGGTTGCAGGTTCTGCAGCGATGGCTTGCTCTGCAGCTTGGCCTGGTCGGGTCCACAAGGAGGACGACTCAACGCAGGACATTCAGACATAGCAGAGCCAGGCCAGGGGCCTCCTACCTCAGACCCCAAAAAGGGCTCTCTGAGAAGTGTCAGCTGTCTCAGGAACAGGGCTTCCAGGAGCTTGGAGCAAGAACTCTACCAAGTAGAGTTTACCTCTACTTTACCAAGCAGTTCCCAAGTGAGTCTCCAGAATCTTGCCTTCCTCACCCCCAATTAGCAGATCAGGTCCTTGCCTTTGGAAGCTGTGTTCTAGCCTCTGACCCCAGACATCACAGTGAGGCCGTTTCACAGACAGGACAATCAAAGACCAAAGGCTTGCTTGGGTCACATCATCCCTGGCTGGCATTTGCAACAACTCTCCTGGTTTCCTCTAGATGTATTTAGTCTTCCTAGTGGGGAGATGCTGAGTACCCCTGAAGCCCTGGTAAGAGCAGGGGTCTCTGGGTACAGCGTTGATGGATAATAAAGGCTCTTTGGACAGAAGTTTCTAGAAAGTATCCCTTGATGGCCTCTGGTTGGAGGAGAGAGTGGCCTCTGGTGGGACATAAGAGTCCCTGGAAAGTCACTGGGAACTTTCTATAAATGTTCACAAAAACAGCTATTCCATTAAAACATCATCATGAAATGTCAGAGCTTGGTGTGACCCTTAGCTACATTTTCTTGGGGAAAACTGAGGCCACCACAAAAAAGGGTTGTGATTCATCCAATGTCCTTCATTGGTTCAAGGTGGTGAAGGGAGGATGATCTAGGCCTCCTGACCTCCAGCTGGAGCTCCATCTCCCTTACAGAACCTTCCATAAGCCTCACCAAACTCCCGTCAGCACAATGGGACTCCATGTATGACTGATGTGCAGGATGTGGCTCCACCCTATACAGAAGAGGCATCCTGGAGTGGACCAAGTGTGAGAAGAGGAAGAATTTGGGGTAGGAATTCTAAAAAACCAGACCGCCTAGGGGAGAGAGGCTGAGATGGGTTTCAAAGAGATGACCTGTGCTCTAGACCTGGAAGCCGGGCTTGATTTGGTCATCCTTTCCTCTTTGGGTTCTGCCATTTATTTCTTTGCCTATCAACCTGCCAATCAGAACTATAAACGTTCCTTAAGCCCGATTTGCTTCATTAGCTCCTGTGAACTGTGCACCGCTTCCTCTGGTGCCGACCCTCTATAGTTACAGATGACAGGGACAGTCTTCCCCCTGCAGGTGCAGAACTGAGTGCTTCACGGTCTGGTTATTGTTCCTAAGTCCGAACTGTTCTGGGTTCTCATGTAGTCTTCCCTTCAAGCCAAGTTTTGGTAAAAGATAAAACAGCCTGCCTTAGCCATTTACTTCACTTTGAGCTCCTATTCATCCCTCAAGAGCAGAGGTTAAAATTCCCTCTTGTCTCCAGTTGAAAATGTTCCTTCTGGTCATCTCTTCAGCTTACCAGAGGAAGCTATGACCTTGAACACCCGCTATTGAGCTGTCTACAGAGTCCGTTTCTCCACTAAATGGTGAGGCTTTTCAGAGGACAAATTTTCTCCTCACTCACTGGCAGCTACTAAGTGGGGAGTCTGGCTTTCCGATGGGCGCAGGACCCCTGGGAGGGCCTCCTTGGACTGGCCCCAGTGGTTCCCACTGACTTTCCCAGATATTCATCCCACCTTGATCACTCAGGTTGTCGCTATGATAAGCTGAGGGCAGAAGCCGTCCTCTCTTGGTTCCCTGGGCTTTTCCCATAGCACCTGCACAGCCTAGGGAGTCCTTTTCTGAGTCTTCAAATGCAGAAAGCTGAGCTATTGGCTGGAAGCTCGCTCCCGACCATCTCTGGGGGTTCTATGAGAGCCGCCAGCCTGCCATATATCTTCTTTTTGGGGACAATTACGCAGGGCCAGCCTGTACTAGATGTTGAGAGCACACAGATGTTCGTGGGCATAGTCACAACCTTACAAGAACTACCAACCCGCAGAGCAGCCTGGAGCTGCTGCCTCCCCTGGACCTCCCTGGACCCAGGTGCCTCCCTCCCCATTTCAGAGCCAGACAGCAGCTACTACTGGGTCCAGAGCCTCAAGAAGTCACCTTTTCCCACAGCTCCCACACCATGCCCTTTGGAGTGCCAAGGATGATCCCTACCCAGCTGGCAGCTGGGGCAGGAAGCAGCTAGCTTACTGGGGGCAGATTTGCAAAACCCAGACACATGGACTCCAGCACTAACCCGCTGGACCAGCCCATCTGGGAAGGAGACCAGGAGAGTCTATTAAACAGGTCCAGAGAAGGGCAGGAGGACGGCCAGGGATGGTGCAACACAGGGTACCCAACCTCCTCTATAGAGTTCACTGGCCAAAGACGTTTGACCTAAGAGGTAACCCTCAGTTGTCAGGGCAACAAGAGATAGAGGAACAAATCATAAGACACTACAGAAGGGGGCAGACAATCTAAGAGGTCACGTGACGAGAGACTACAGGCCATAGCTCTCTGAAGAGCCAATGCCATTTTGAAATGTTGGGCACAAGGGGAAATACTTTTAGGTTAAAATGAAGCCAAAGAACAACAAATGACTGGTCCCTCGGCATAATGGCAGTGGAGGAAACCTAGAAAACCCAAATCGCTGGAAATCCTTAGTAGTTTT
This sequence comes from Cricetomys ansorgei, assembly GCA_026225945.1. Taxonomy (NCBI): domain Eukaryota; kingdom Metazoa; phylum Chordata; class Mammalia; order Rodentia; family Nesomyidae; genus Cricetomys; species Cricetomys ansorgei. Next base: position 10,670,591 of record JAMJFZ010001881.1, read on the forward strand.
TCTTAATCAGCATGATGATTTGAGGGGAAGGGCTAGTCTCACATATTGGAATCTCAGAGCACGTGATGAGTAGAACTTGCTTTGCAAAAACAAACTCGCGTGTGTAAACCATTAAAAATGGCCACACTCAAAGGTGTGTAAATGCTTGTTCCTTGTATTATTTTTGTCTAGTTTTTATTATGTAGCTCTGGCTGGCCTGGAACTTGCTATATAGAGTAGTCTGATCTGGGAGTAGCTATAACCCTCCTGGCTCTCCATGGGGATCGAACCCATGACCTCAGGCATGCTAGGTAAACATTCTACCAATCGAGTAACATCTCCCGCCCCCATTCTACTTTTCAGGTTCACTTTGCCCCCTGTGTTGTGGTGATGAACAGCCAGACCCTTGTAGCATGCTCTGCCAGCCCTAAACCTCATTAGCAATTTTCATAATAAAACTTTGAAGAACAATAGAAACTCCCAACTCATTTGTGGGGACTTCTAGGTGGAACCTGTGCAGGGCTGGGACCGCGATGACGCCGCTGCTGTTGGGAGAACCACCAGGTTGAGGCCCTGGGATGGGCACGGCCGGGCAGCAGCAGCAGCAGCAGCAGCAGCAGCAGCAGCAGCAGCAGCAGCAGCAGCAGCAGCAGCAGCAGCAGCAAGCAGCAGCAGGTGCGCGAGCCGCAGCCGGCGGCGGGTGGGGATGGGGGCGGGAGCCGCGCCACACCCGGCGCTCAGGGCTACGTTCCCGCTCCGTGCCTTTCAAGGTGGGTATTTCCACCGCATTCCCAGGAGGTCTTCCTTGCGCCTCGTCCCCGACAGCGCCAAGGATCCGCAGGTGAAGGCAGCCGGCCGGCACCTGGACTTCCCCCGCCCTCCTTCAGGAGGCTGCTCGCAAGTTCAAAGCGCTGCCTGCTCCTCCCTCCCGGGCCCAGTCCCCGGAGCGAGCCTCAACACCTTCCTTCGCACCCCCTGCCGCGCACCCACACCACCACCTTCTCCAGTCCCGGCTCCTGCCTCCAGTTCCCCACTGAGCCTGGCCTTTCTTCTCTGGGTTTGTGAGTGCCCACTTCACACTCCCAGCTGCCTGCAGACTCCAGCACTCAGGGGAGGGTCCCCGGATCTCAGTGCTGGCCACCCGCGGAATTCACGGTAATTATGTCTGCTCCACCACGCATCCATAGGACATGAGGGGGTCTGGGTGTTGAGTCCTCCTTGTATTCCAAGGAGCAGGTCAGAAGCCAAAAGAGACTAGGGCCACTCATGGGGCTCCACCGCTGGGCCCTATCCTCCCTGCTCCATGTCATACCTTCCGTGGTACCCAAAGCCTCCCTTTCTTTCCCAAGCCCCATGTTGTCCTAGTCCTAGCACTCCAGGTTTCTCAAGCCTCCATCTTGACAGCTGCAGCAGCCAAACTGTTTTTTGATCAGCAGGGCAGAGTGAAAAGTGTTTGGGCATGTCCCTCATCTACATAGGCCGGGTATAAATCACAGGCGCCTCTGAGCTTGGAGTTTAAGAGCCTTACTACTAACCGCTCTCTAACTAACAGCCATTCGAAAAGGAAGGTCATCCTGTAAAAAGCCATTCAGGGACTGGAGAGATGGCTCAGCAGTTAAGAGCACTGACTGCTCTTTAGAAGACCCAGGTTCAATTCCCAGCACCCATGTGACAGCTCACACCTGTCTGTAATTCCAATTCCAGGGCTTCTGACACCCTCACACAGACATACTTGTAAGGGAAACACCAATGAACATAAAAAATAAAAAGAAAGAAAAAATACTTTCAAAAGAAACCTTGTCTAAGGCACTGTTGGGGGCCCCCCCAGCCCCCCATTTCACATTCCTCCATGCCTCTATCCTCCTCCCCTGCTAGTTTCTCCTTTCCAGATTTCTGAGACTTGCAGTGGGGTTTACACCCCTGTGAGTACATCAGCCATGATGGGTGCCGGCGAACACTCCTGAGGTCCAAGGTCAAGACTTGTCTCCTACAGGGACCCACACCGTTCTGAGTTCTTTCATATAACCCAGGAAGGAAGAGTGCGTTCTGCCAGCTGAGCCCACCCTGTTCACTGTGCCCAGCCTCCTCACCCCAGAAGGCGGGAGGGCTCAGCTAGCACCACAGGCATTTCTGTGTTTTGTGTGTTATGTTTCTTCTGGAGAACAAGCTTTGTGCACAAAACACTCTCCTTTCCCCCCCACACACACACATACATACACACATATTTAAATCAGGAGATTCTAATTACAGATTTTTTTCTTTCAATACTAGGGATTAAACCTATGGCCTCACACTGCTAGGCAAATACTCAACTGCTGAGCTATACACCCCCACCCTTTTCATATTGCATAGATACAGATATATAGATTGGGATAAATAGTCTTGCTAAGCGATCAGGCCCACCTTGAGCTTTCTCCCCACACCCCTTTGGTGAGACAGCTTACCACGATATAGTCTTGGCTGATCTAAAACTTACAATGTAGACCAGCCTGGCCTTGAACTCACAGAGATCCACTTGCCTCTGGCTCCTCAATGATGAGACTAGAGGCATATGTTCACCTTGAACTTTCCATCCTTCTGCCTCAACCTTCTGAGGCAGGCTTACAGGCCTACGCCACGAAGCTCGGACAGATTATAGATTTCTCTACAGAGGAGCTGTGTGTTCAGTGTGAGGACAGATGTCAACACAAGCCAGTGGCTACGGCTCCCTCAGGAGTCACTCTGGCCCTGAGTGGCTACAGACAGCAGGAGCCCACAAAACAGGGGGAGATGAGGTAATGGGGATCTCTTTGTGGAAATAGCTATAAATTAAATAGAAGGGAGTGTTTTACAGGTGCATACTCAGTGGTGAATAAGATAATACAGGGTGCACTTATCTGAGGAGACAGTAGTTAATAAGTCCATGAAGAAATAATTTCCTGAGCTCTGGTGTAAGGAGTGAGAGAACCTATTTCCAGGGCGCTCACGATGGTTATTATTATTTGTAAAGGCCAGCATTATGGAGTCCTGGCTCTGTGCCAGGTACCATGTGAAGCAGTTTACATGAAATACATCCTTTAATTTGCCGAAGAACCCAATGACGTTATTATCCCCATTCGACAGGTGATGACATGGGTTCTAAAGGCTAGGTGACCTGTCTGGGGTCATGCAGCCGGTGATGGCCGTACCAAGGCTACTCACTGAGAAGGCAAGAAGAGACATTTTTTGGGGGAGCAAGGTCTCTACAATGTGTCAATGGAGAGTTGAGACACCAAAGCTGTCTTGTTGCTCAGGATTCACACTGGGGCTCCTGCCTACTGATATTTCCTCTCTTGAATGTTGGTGTGGATCTTCTACCCTTGATATTTATGCCTCGGTATCAAAGCAAAGCCATATCCCAGGCATCTTCAGGGGATAAGAGACCTCTGTCCAAGGATCAGAAGGGTAAGACACAGGGGTTCAAATACCCACAGAGAATTCCAGGTGGTGGGCCCAGACAAGAGTGATCAATGTGGACATGGAGTTCCCATACGGAGGTATTTATTATATTATATTATATTATATTATATTGTACTATATTACCTTGACATAGGGTCTCATTGTGTGGTTCTGCCTTGCCCAGAACTCACTATGCAGAACAGGCTAGCCTTTAATTTATGAAAACTACCCTGCCTAGCCTCCAAGATTCTGGGATTCTGGTGTGTACCACAATGCCTGGTACTGTTGTTTGTTGTTGTGTTTTTAAAATATTTTGTTCATTCCAGCCAAGTGCGATCCTTGATGTGTGGTACACACAGTGGGTGCAGAATAAATGCATTCAGCCAGAATCTGGTATCACCAGAAGCAGGGACCTGGACCAGGAGGCAGGAGTAGAAGGGGATGCTCTAGGTGGACTTTTCTGCTCCCAGAAGAAAGAAACCTCAGACATGGAGAGGTAAGCAGGACACCAAGGCCAAGGGAAGACGGAAGCAGGGGCTGCTGCCAGCTGTCGAGTTCAGATCCCACCGGCAGCAATGTGGGGACCATCTACGAGTCTGAAAGGAGGAGATTGGCAAGAAACTGGGCACTCTTGGGTCCAACCTGACAACGTATCCCATGAGGCTGCAGGGTCAGTATTGAACAGGGTCCTTCTGCATCTCTGGGAAATCCAGACTGCCCTTGGTTACCACTTGTTACCTTGTACCACCGCAGAGAGGGCAGAACCTACCACTCCCATCTCCCCTGCTATTCACACTAGCCTAGCTCTCAACTGACCAGTGGCCTATTTTGAATTCCCTCCTTACCAGGCCACATAGATCTCAGTCTCCCTCCACCAGATTCTCTGGCTCTGTCAGCTCAATAGCATCTTCGGACCACCAGCGAGGCAGTCTCACCTGTTTGCCTCCTCTCCTCTGAACAGCTTTGTGTTCTACCCTCCCTTGCCGAGGGGGCTGCTGCTTGTTGCCTGGAAAAAAGCCCCCAGCCTTCTCTGCTCCTCGGTGAACAGCCCTGGCATCCAAGTATCACAACAGCCCTTCACCTCTGCAAAGCCCCCATGCTCCCTTCTGTCGGGCGGCCAGAGCTAAGACAGGTCTAGAATGAAGGCTGGCCAGTGTGAAGAGAAGAGGGCAGCTGCTCTGCAGCTTGTGAGTGAGGAACGATGGGGTCTGACTAGTTTCCCTGACCTCCAGGCCAAGCAAGAGATTCTGTAGTGTGTGCCTCAGAGTGAGAAGTGGGCCCCCAACATCCCAAGTCCCTGCTCTCTGACCTTCTGGAGCTTCAAACCCTGGGAGAAAGTGGTCCTAGGGCTCTGTGTGCAAACATTTCCCAGCACACACAGCCGGGTGCAGGAGGCTGAGGACCGTGGCAATAAGCCAGGCTCTGGGAGCCCTCTGTTCTGGGACACTGCTGCGGCACAGGGCGCTCTAGCCATACCACGTCAAAGGGATCCCTGTCCCAGTATCCTTAGCTTCTTGGGTCTACCATGAAAGTACTGGCTGCCCTTGGCTGTCCTAGTACGTCTTGCTTGCTTGGCTGTGTGTTCTCTCCCTCCACCCCACCCACTCCCAAAACAACCAGGTACTGTTACGGGATCCAGTCTGTTGGGATGAATAAAGGATCAAAACAACAAAAACCCAACAGTGTCATGCATGGTGATGCGCATCTGTAATTCCAGCATCTGGGAGGGCTGACGCAGGAAGGTCAACACAAGTTCAAAGACAGTGTCGGCTACAGAGTGACTTCTGGGCCAGCAAGAGCTACGTAGTGAGATACTGTCTCAAAACAAGCAAACAAGCATACAAACAGTCTGGGCTTGTAGCTCATTTGATCGAGTTCTTGTCTCTCACAAAGCCCTGAGCTCCATCTCTACCATCACATACAATGAGTGTGGTCCTGTGGTCCTGTGGTCCCGGCACTTAGAGGCAGGAAGCTCAGAAGTTTATCCTCCACTCTACAGTGAGGCCCAGGCCAGCCTAGGCTATGTGAGACCCTGTCTCAATTTAAACAAACAAACAAAAAGCCAGAATGATAGCACATGTCTATAATCCCAGTTCTTGGGACACAGAGGCAAGAGGTTGCCATACTTTTGAGGCTAGCCTGGTCTACATATTGAGTTTCAGGTCATCCAGAACTACATAGTGAGATCCTATCTCAATATAAAATGAAACCCTGCTCGGGTAGTCAGTTGTGTAACTATGGATGGAAAGAAGAGGTAGAGACCGACAGGTAATGGGGACACATTTGGTCTGGCTCCAGAGCCTGCAGACGTCATCATTCTGCCCTCCAGTCCCTGGGGAGGGTAAGCAAGAGATCTCCCCTGACTCCACTCACCCACCAGCCAGGGAGTAAGCAGCCAGTCTTGAGAACCTGAGGGGCAAATGGAACAGAGCCTCTGCCCTGAAAAGGCCCCAGGCCTCCCCATGAAACAGATGCCCAAAAACCAGTGACAGGAGGCCTAATGTGAGTGATTCATTCCACGTGGGTGTTGGAGGAAGGCTCTGCAGAAATACTGTAGGCAGGGCTGGACACTGGCCAAACAGCCTCAAGTGTCCCTAGCTTCTGATTCCTCGCAGGACAAGAGGCCCAGCTGGACCACAGAGCAGTGAGCCAATTGCTTCTTTCACTGCCGGCTTCATTCACCACGCACGCTTGCGTCATTCATGCATCTCAAGCCCCTCTGGGACGGAGACGCTGGACTACACTTATTCACTTCACGCTCCATAAACAGCTTGGGAAAAAAATACAGCCTCCCAGTTGGCAATATAAGACCACAAAGGAGCAACACCTGATGCCTAAGAGGACCAAGGGCTCCTGGGCTGGGTACTTTGGGGAGGTAATTAAACAAATGAAATAAGGACCACCTCTGCTGTCCACTGGGTGCCACCGAGATTCCAATGAGCAAGGGTAACTTCTACATGTATTTGACCCTGGAAGCCTTTCTCAGAAGGATCGTGTAGGAATGTGAAGAGACATTGTGCTCTGACCCAAATGATGCTCAGGAAAGCTGGGGGTGGGGTGGGGGTGGGGGTGGGGATGGGGCACAGAAGCCAAGCTGGGTAGAGACCTGGGACAAGGGAGGCGCCCGGCTGGAATTTGAAAAAGCTTTGGAAGGCTGTGGGTAAGGAGGAATGATGGGACGGAGATGCAATCACCAGTTGGGAAACAGCTGGACATCAATCTAAGCGCTTTCGGTAGCCACGCCTCCCACAACCTACTCCTGGGCAAGTGTCTTCAGGGAGAGTTCTCCTTCAAGTGCACTGAGAGGTATGTGTCCATGGCAGGAAGGAAGCTGACAAATGGACTAGAGCTGTGAAAATGAAGGAACTGCAGGAGACTCACGAACAGCGTGGAACTTAGAAACATAACCCAGAAAGACAGCCATGGTGGCGCATACCTTTAGTCCCAGCGCGTGGGAGCTAGAGCCAGGCAGATCTCTGAGTTTGAGGCCAGCCTGATCTAGATAGTGACTATCCAGGCCAGCCAAGGCTATATCGTACGACCCTGTCTCAAAAATAAGAAAAAAGAAGAGAAAATCACAGAAGACCACATACAAACTATTTCTTAAGTCATAAGAATAAGCAAAGTGAAAAACGTAGCGTAGGCACCCTTACCTGGGGCCACTTTTTATCTTTTGTTGTTGTTTTCTGAGATAGGGTTTCTCTGTGTAGCTCTGCCCTGTAGGCTGTCCTAGGAACACAGATATCCGCCTGCCTCTGCCTCCCAGTGCTGGGATTAAAGGTGTGCGCCACCATGTCCAGCTGGCTTTCTATCTTAGGGAATAAATGTGCAGGGGCTGGGAGAGTGCTCCACCTGTAAGCTTTGCAAGCTTGAAGACCTGAGTTGAGTCTCCAGAGGACATGTTACCACCAGAGCGTGGTGGTAACCAGCACTGGGAAGTTACAGGAGAATCTTCGGGGACTTCCTGGACCGTCTAGTCCAATCAGTAAGCTCCAGACTGGATGAAAGACAGCCCTTCCCTCTCAAAAAAAAAAAAAAAAAGAGGCAAAATTCAGGATGTAGTCACATCTGGAGGGTGATGGTGTGGGGAGGGGAGAAGCCTATGGACAGATGCAGATGTTCTAGTTCTTCAGGGTGTGGTGAGCTCAAGGTCTCATCTTATTATGGTATCCCACATAAGATGCATTTGCTTTGTGTGTGCGAAGTACTATATAATAAAAAAGAATATCCATTCACCAGCTCTCAGCAGAACATCCAGTGTCTGCGTAGAATACATATCAGCCACACGGCCAGCATGACACCCCTTCTCGTCGGTGACACTCCTAGGAGCTCAGCAAGGCCCTCTTCCCTAAAAGACAGATGTGCACAGCGATGCAGTCTCCCAGGAGCCCCAGCCAGGCTTATTCACCTCACTTCTCAGGGCTGAAATGATGGATGCCTCAGCCGTATTAAACTTGCACAGACCAGCCCAGGAGCCCCAGTAAAACGCCCTGAAGCCACCACATCTGACTTCCCCACCCCTTCCCAGGAGCCAGGGGCTGAGCAGGACACGGGACACAGGGTCAGGCCAGTGTCCTCACTGAATCACTAGCATCCTGTCTTGGACCACTCCCACTTTGGTTTTCAAATAAGGTGATAATTGGGGCACGACGCTGTCACCAGGTGCATGGCTTTCCCCAAGCGTGGCCCTTTCTCTAGAGAAGGATGACCTGCATTCTTTCCTGGTACCGAGTACTTGGACAACCCTCGCTGTACTGGAATGACCTGTGCACCACCCATGATCAGTCACCATCAGCTCAGCCCCTGTGTAGCGGGGACTTCACAACTTCCTTCACGTGAAAGTGCTTCCCGCCCGCCCCCGTTTTACACTGAAGAGGGGATTTCACAGCTTCCCTGACATCGCAGTGTTCTCCGCCCCCATTTTACACAGACGAAATGGAGGCTCAGAAATGTTCAAGTAACCCTTCCCCTCAAAGTCTGGGAGCCACCGACTGACAGGTCTGGTGTCCCGTCCCTGGACATTCTTCAAACGCAATGAGAGGAACGTGTCCAGGAAAGGCACAGGCTAGAAGCTCAAGGCTGGGCCCTGCCAAGATCATGGGTGAGGGTGTCCAGTGTGTGAGGAACAGCTAAGCACCCCCCCCCGGAGCTTCTGGGGAGGAATCTTGAGTCACTGGCCCAACAATCACCAGAATGATAATGCTCCCCCAGGTGTGCTCTGCATCTCTCCGGTTGCTGATTGAGGCTCACTTGGGGCAAAAACGACATTCCTGTCCTCAAGAGCTACTCACCCCTGCCATCTGTGGGAGCATAAGAGAGATGACCATAGATGTGACTGGGAAGCCAAGAAACAAGTGTCAGGCAGTCTTCCTGGGAAGGAGGAGAGAACACACCCAGAGCAGAAAGACCGAGCCTCTGTCCGGCAGGGCATACTCAACATTGTCCCTTCAACCTAGGATTCCTGTGTTCTGCGCTGCTTGGCAGGTGGACAGAGTTGAAGGAACCCAGATCCACTGAGGCTACGGGGGTGTGGGGGAAGGGCAGGGCTCAGGTGGGGCTGACAGAAAGCTTCAGTGAGGCAGTGGTACCAACCTCAGTTTGCAGGGTGGACAGGCGTCCTCCTCACAGCTCTAGGAGAAGGTAAGGGCACGCACAGAAGCACAGAGGTGATGCATCACAAGAGCAACAAAATATACAGTGAGATTAATGATGGCAAATGGGAGGATTACTCACTGTGGAGACGCCAGACCCTGTCTGTCTCATATACGTTGTATCCTTTAATCCTCACCATCCCCATTTTACAGAGGGAAAAGTTGAGGCAGAAAAAATAAGGTCACCCAGCTACATAGACAGAAGCCCAGGACTGTCCCCCAGAGCCACGCCCTCACCCTTGCAAGTGAAAGGAGGCTAGAAGGGCAATCGGGTGAAGGGGAGGTGGTGGAGTAGTCAGGAGGAGAGCTGGGCAGGGGCTGGATGGTGCAGGGTCAAGGTTAGCCTTAGGGATAGAGAACACTGCCAGTCTGGTTTGTTTTCTGATGAAGTCACTGCCGTTCCGATCGTACCACCTAAAGCCACAAAACTGGCTAAGCTCAAGGGAAAGTCATTTGAGGCTGAGAGTGGCAAGATGAGGCCCAAGATTAGAAAGAGGGGCCCTGAAAGTGAGAGGAAACACAACTGGGACAGTCCCCAGTGCTGCTGTAAACAAGGAATCCACTTGCTAAGGTGAGCCCATGCAGCAAGGCTGGGGAGACCAAACCCTCCCTCTGATTCTGTGCTGGGAGAACATAGATAGAACCATTTTCCCATCCCGCTTCCTCGACCTGGCCAGAGTGTGTGGGGTGGGGCTACTCAACGAAGGCTCACTTGTCAAGTACCAGAGACTCAAGCTTCACCGCGGGTTAACAAATGTCAATATTCCACATCTGCTGAGTTCACTAACCTCCACTCAGGAGCCATGTGCTTTCAGGCCTGTGTGTTATATACCGATGCAAAACTTTTAAACAACACTAGCCTCCTATCTGGGAAAAAAAATACCAGAAAGGCTTAGTACTCCATGGAGTTCATTCGAGAAAAATGGCAACATGGACAGAAATAGCCCCTGACCTTGACTGTGCTCACTCTTCCACAATTCCGTGCTGGACACCTGGCAGAGCCTCCAGGTACCCATGGTCCCGGCAGATAGCCTTCCCTGACCTCTTTTGGACCATCAGCAGTGTGGCCTGTCTCAGTAGGACAAACCTCAGTCAGAAACCCACAGAGCTCAGACAGAGACTTATAGTCATCTGAGGAATCCTCAGGCATTGGGACACCTGGAGCATGACCAGGGTGGATGTGAGCCCTGGGGGTGTGAGCACTGGGACTCCAGGTTCCTGGCCCCAAAGAGAAGGGCACAGTAGTCAGAAAGTAGATCAGAGCCCTCTCCCTCAGAGGCCTGAGCAAGACCCCCTCATACCCTGGGCTAGAGACACAGAACTTGAAGACAATGCTGAGCTAGCCCTGAAGTGGTTCAAGGCAGGTTACCTCCAAGGGACTGTTCTGGAACAATGAGACTCCAAGGAGCCATGTATCCAGTCCTTACGGACGAACTGAGAACCTTCAATGCTGCTCATCCTCCTCCCTCCCAAGCAGCCTCCCCTCCCCCACCGAGACCAAGTGAAAGCATCTAGGCTCAGACTAAGTCTGCAGACAGACCTCAAGGGAGTTTCCTGGCTATTGGGGTGAAGTGTAGTATCATTGAGGGGCTGTGAAACCTGGAGGGCCTGGCTCATGACAGTCAGCATCATAACTAGAGATGAGGTTTACTGCCTGAGAAGCCTTGGCCTCAGTTTGTCACATGTAGAATGGGAAGAACAAGACTGAGTACTTCCTAAGGCTGTTGGAGACGATGCCTGTGACGTTCCCCCTGTGCACATGAGGCTGAGGCTGGAGCATCTGGAAGGAGGGCTTGGTGGTTGGCTGATCATTAAATCCTGTTCCCCAGACACTTGCTTTCAGAGACAAGGTGCTGCTTCCAAGTGGCTGTCTTAGCTTCAAGGACATGCCAGGGTCATGGACGCCCTTGGAAGGCTTCAGAGTCTCCCACCCTGGAGAAGCTTCCACTGGGATGGTGGGACACCCAGGGTAGATTTGGGTGCTCTTTGCTGAACTCAAGGAACTGGGTGGGTGGTCTCTAGGGTGCTAACCTAGTGTTGGGGTCAAAGGCACCACAGTGCACCGCTCCCTTCTCCTTGATGAGGCTCCCACCACAGCAGTGGTGAGGTTCAGCCCAGGCCTAGTCAGGAACTCGCTCAGGGTTTTGCTAGTGGGAAATCCTGGGCCAAGGGAGGCCATCTTGTATGATCTTCTGCTCCTCCTTCATCATCTGAACCACCTTACAAGGTGGTAGTTCTACCACCTTCCGGGATAAAGGCAGCTGATCTGGAGAGAAGGGAAGGACTACTTGGGCACTCCTGTGTCACCTGTGAAATGGCATCAAGAGTGCCCAAGGTGAGGGAGGCAGGACAAGCAAAGAGAAGGCACAGCCATCACGGGAACAGAGTCCCTGCCGGGCAGCATAGTTCAGGTGACGGAATGCGAGCCTAGCACGAAGCCCTGGGTTCAATCTCCAACACCAAATAAAACCAGGCATAGTGGTGCGTGCTAACCCCAGAGACAGGAGGATGAAAAGTTCAAGATCATCCATGGCTACAGCACTTGAGACTTTGTCTTGAGAGAAAGAAACAGATGCTCAGGGAGGTGGGATGTCACCTTCAACTTCAGACTGAAACACATCGTGGTGGCATTCCTGAAGACAGAGTTTCTGCGGACTTGGGGGAAACAGATGACAGAGATACTGACTGCACTTCCCCCAGCTCCAAAAAACTGTCTGTTCAGAGCTGCTTCTCTGAAACAGCAATATTTTTTCTCCCTCATCCACCCATTTCCTCTATTCTTTCTTTTAAGGATACAGGGTCTCATTGTATAGCCCAAGCTATACAATGAGTCTCAAACCTTCAATCCCCCTGCCTCAGCCTCTGGAGTGTTGGGATTACAGACATTATGCTGCCATACTGACAAAATGTATTTCACTTTTTCGTTTTTGCGTGCCTTGCCTCTTTTCAGAAAGAATTCGGCACAGCTGGCAGCCAACATCCCATCTGAAGACAAAAAATATTTATGGAGCATCAGTAGCCACTACACAGAGACCAAGCCTGGGGAATTTAGAGGCACTAGGCATGGGGTCTGCCTGCGAGGAGTTCAGGATACAAAATATTTCTGGATAAATAGCAGAATGGAGACTGAAAGGCTGGTCCTGGCAAAGGAGAGGACAGATGTGTCACTCAAGGTCAACGAAGGTGCAAGCATTGAGCATCAGGTCTGGCTCTGTTTCCTAAGAGCCAGAACATAAAGGAAGCATGCTTTATAAGAGTTTCTCGGTGGGAAATAATGCTGAATGTTTAGGTATGAAAGTCAAGTGGAAAATTCAACAGCCCAGAGACACCAACTCAAGGGTTGGACATGGGTGTGAAGTCTGAGGCTGGGGGGTAAGACGGCTTATCTGAAGACCTGAGCTCATTCCTCAGAACCCACGGGGAAAGGCCTTGCATAGTGGCGTGCCTGGAACCCCAGAACCGGGGGCAGGAACAGGAAGATTCCTAGGCTTAATCGGGGAGTCCGAGGTCCCAGTGAAGGGCTCTTTCAAACACCAAGCGGAGAGTGCCACACTCACACAGACACACGAATATACTCTCACACACATATGCATGCATAGCTTCTCCCCAGCACACACACAAAGACAGACCTCTCTGACTGACGGCTTCTGGCCCACACGGGGTGAAGATCAGATGCCAGAGAGAGAAAGGGACCCAGGAGGATGATGACCCTGGTGGTTGGCAGTAACCTTGAAGGTCATTGACTATCTCTCAGTTAAGAGAACAGAGGCCCAGTGATTGATTGACCAAGGCTACTCAGTCTAAGGGCAACAAAGCATTTACACGGCCACACTGCACCATCCCAGCTTTGAGGACAGCCTGACCACCTGCAGGAAGGTCCCAGGGACACATACCTGTCCCCAGGAAGAGTTCCTAGACTCTTCATAGTGAGATCCACACACACAGAGCAGCAGTTCTCGAGTTGAAAGTCAAGTGAGATCTTGCCTCAAAATGGTTCTTTGGAGAACCAAGTATCACAGGAGCCAACAACTTCTCATCCTACTGGGACCCAGGTCCTCTTGTAAGCTTGAGTGGAGATACACAGAGAGAGGATGTGGGCTCCAACCCTTCTCCCACCCATGCGGCCTGTGTGCTGTAGCTGCTCGTCTGTAAGCTTGGAAGAGTGTCTTCTAGATCCTCTAGGCCTGTAGAGACCACCACACACCATACAGTGAGCAAGGGCACCCACCCGCCCTGGGTCCTGCCAACTTTATGCATTGCATGAGTTCAATGAATGAGGAGGAAGGACTAACACATCAATAGAAAAACTCTTTAGTCTGGGCTGGGAGGGACCCACAAAGCCCAAGGAGTGAGCATAGTGGAGACATCCCAGCATCAAGGACAGCAGCAACAGTCCGCTCAGGTAAGGGTTTCATCATCTTAGGAAAGATGCTGAAGGCCCTCTGCAGTTCAGGGCTGTCGGCTGCATGACCCAAGCCAGGCTGGACCTGTGCTGAACAGAGCACAAACAAGACCTTGGTCAACCTGGGGACAGAGTCCTACAGCCTTCCACAGCTCAGAGGAAGGAGGCTGAAGAACATGAATAAATAGGCACAGAGGATGTTCTATTCGATGTTGGGTTTGGGGGAGAAGTTTGAGGGGCGTTCTGAAAGGCATGTTGTATAAGTAGGTACAGGCCAAAGCAAAACAAAGGGGATCCAGACAAGAAGTGGGGCACCATAGGAGGCTTCGGAGGAGTGGAGCGACACGCTCAGAAATCCACCTTATAACCTGTGGAGAAGCGAGAGGGAGGCGGTATAGGGAGGCAGTATGCGCGTTCACATGGTCACGAGCTCCCATTTGCATTCATAGCAGGCGCTGGAAGATTGGTTTTCCTTGCTGATCCAGCTGGCTCCGGCAGATAAGTGGCACTCGGAGCCCAGGGGCAGGTTTGGCAGAAAGGCCTTCCCAACAAACCTGGGCACAGGGTCCTGTTGCTCTCTCCCCCCCCACCCCCCCACCCCACCCCCCGCCAACACAGGGGCACACACACCCTCTCCTTTGGTCTCTCAAGCCCAGCTCGTGAAGAACAGGGTCGGGCTGCTGTGGGTTTTCTTGGCATCCCCTGGAGGGTGTTCGGGTTTTCTGATGACCTCAGGCTTCAAAAGAGCCCTTGCAGCTGCCTACCTGGCCCACATACCCCTCACCTCCACCTCGACCTCCTATCCCAGGTCTCCGTGGGGATCAGGCGTGAATATCTAAAGCTGGAACCGGGTCACAGCTGCTAGTCACTTGATCTTAAACCCAAGCAAGGGGGCTCTGCTCCCCACAGATTCAGAGACTGGGGTCCACTGCAGCTACTCTTGTACCTCCTCTGGGTAGGGAGTGGGGCTCTTGGTCATCTTTCTAGCAATGGTAGTGCTGGGAGGACTGACATCCTGAACTCTTAGCACCCCCACAGGCAGGGAAGGTGTGTCATTGTCCATTTGGCAGATGAGAAAACTGAGGTCTAGGAAGGTTGGCAGCTCAGCCAGCACCTCCAAGCTGCTTGAGTGTAAAGTTTATGATCTGTACCCCGCCCTGGAATCAGTTCACAGTCTCCCATCAGGCACAGACTACTCAAATGTCTGCGGGCCCCATGCACAGGGCATCACGTTGGAAGAGGTAGACCATGTCCAGCAGCTCAGCTCCCCTGAGCCCCTACCTGGAAACCATCTCTCACTCTTCCCCATCTTGTCACCGAGCACAGCACACTTGTGGGTCGGTCCCCGTCCTTCCTTTAGATGCGTGAGTGTGCCTGACATTTCTGGAATTCACTCCATGTGCATTAATGAGGCCATTTTGAGAAGGCCTGCCTCAGGGAGAAGCAGAGTGCTGTCTGCTGTCCCCATTCTGACCCCTGCCGACTCCTGCCAGCTGTACTAACCAAGCTCAAACAGGCAGACGGGCGCTGCAGGCCTCGGTACCCCTAGCCCTTCCTGCTCCATACCTTTCCGGGCTCCTGAACCAGAAGCACAGTATCTGGGGCTGAAAGTGCAATAGAGACGGTTGGAAATGAGTCGCCACGCTGGTCAGAGTCAGCAGAGACAAATAGCTTAATGTGACTCTCCACCAGGCAGCCAGGTGAATTGTGGGGCTCCCTGAGAAGTTAGCATGACACAGGGCTAGCAGGACTCTTCCAGTCCTCTCCTCTAGTCCAGTGCTGACCCTGCCGGAGAACTTCTTGGCCCTAAGGCAGTGATTGTGCTTCTGTGCAACAGGTTGCCTAACACAAAGACCCAGAGTCCAGCTCTGAGCACCAGGTCTCTCGCTCTGTGGGCCACTACAGACAAGAAGTCAACTTGAAGGCCTTTGCAGCACCCGCAGGACTCGGCAGTAAGGGGAAGTGGAGAGAAGACTCTAGAAGTCTTCTGCCCAGGTGGCTTAGCTATGCTTCTTCAGAAGCAGGGTGGAGACCCGGTGATTCTTCTCGACATCCCACTCTTCTGCTCGGTTCCCTCAGCCTGTCCTCGGGGAGTGCCCATGGGACTGTCCCCCTTCTTCCCCACCTCTTTCTCCTCCCAGTGCCCTAGTACTCACTGAGCACAGGGGATTCACTCTCTAAGAAGAGTCCCATTTGAAGTTAGGACATCACAGGTACCAGGCCCGGAGGAGACAAGGTGGAAGTCTCTCCCTTAGTGTCGCCCCACATACCTCCACCCCCCAAAGAATGTAATTAAGCAGCAGGCTTCTGCCAGGAGCCAAGCTTTCTGCCTTCCGTCTATAAATCACCTTCTGAGTCATCCCCTAGCTCCAGAAGCAACTTCACCTCTTGCTGGGGCTGCTCCAGCAGCCAGTGCCCCAAGCCTACCCCTCCCCACCAGGCCCATGTGCTCAACATCCCAGCTGGAAATGATGGTGGTTCCAGAGCTTGGAAGACTGTGGGATATCAGGGGGATTAGGGGAGACCCCAGCCCTCTGTCCACCTTACCCTTCCCTCCCTGGGCAGAGAAAAGCTGAACTTCCTCTACTTTTAAAGAAAGTTACAAGCCTGTGGGTACTAATGCCAAGTATTATGGGGACAAGAGGAAATAGGAGCCATGGGGGCCAAGCTAGGAAGGCTTCTCGGAAGAGGCAAGTCTGGATTCAGGACCAGACAGAGGTTCAAACATTGAACTAGACTTCCTGTATGTGGGCAGCGTTCGCTGATGCTCATGAGGTAGAGGCTATAACTGTGTTTACTTTTCATATGGGGAAACTGAGACTGGGATGTCCTTTGGACTTGATTACTCAGATAAAATGGAAAAAATACAGATGTGTGTGCCAGCAGCCCGGAGACAGGGGGATGGATGCTTGGGGGAGGTTGGAAGTGCACCAAGAAGGTTTGGCACAGTGGCATATGGGCTCGGACTGGTACAGCCTGTCTCAGGTACTGTCTCAGGCAGGTCCCAGGTGTCTGCTGTGGACTCTGAGGAGATGAATGACCACTCCTCGGTACAGTAGAGGAAATGAAGCCCAGACAGAGGCAGGGACTCGAAGCCCAGAGATTCACACTAAGTCACACAGTCCGTGGGTGGTGAGCTCAGAATTCCGACACGGGCTTGTCTACTCCCAGTGTGAACCATTTCCAGCACTCCAGTATGAATGTATAGAAACAGCATGTGGTGGCGTAGCCTTCAGGAGGGGTGCCCGCAGAGGTGGGGTACACCCTTCTCTTCAGCAGCTTTGGTAGGAGGCTGCAGGATACAGTTCTCAGTCCCTAGCCCACTGCATCCTCCAGCTTGCTTCAACCAGTCTGTACCTTGGGGATCCTTAGCTGGAGCCCTCTGTCTGTCTCTGGCCTCTTTAATGAGGGGTGGAACAAGGGCCCGGATGTGAGAGTGTGGGCCCTGAAGAGCTCTAGCTGAGTTTACAGAGAGACAGCTGCAACAGGTACCACCTTTATAAAGGCCTAGACTCCCGGATCACCCTTCTGCCTTTAGGATTCAGTGCAGGTTAGACACCCAGGATCCCAAGACCTGGGAAGGGAAGCTGGTCACGCCCAGCTTTTACCTCTCGGTCCCAAGGCTGTTAACTTTTGGATATTTGGGCGGAACTTTCCCCTGACAGATGTGTCCTCCCCCTCCCACCCCGCCACCCACCTCATCTATTCCTTCCTCTCTATATATTCCAAAACATTCTTCCCAAGGACACAGCTCCTAGTATTAGTATGTTTGACCTGGTTCCCTTTTTTTTTTTCCATTTTTGTTTGTTTAGCAATGTGTGATACCATCAGTACCAACAGATCTACCACCAATTGCATTCCCTTGGGACCTTGAGGTCCCACCCACAACAGGGGTGGGCTGGGCAGGAGGGCCATGAACTCATCTTCAAGGGGTCAGCATTCATTTCCCCCAGACAACCCCCCAGGGCAAGATCTTCTCCGAAAGGACGACCACCCTGCTAAAGCTTGGCCATCCGATCTGGTATCTCCCATCTGTCTGTCTATGGGATCAACAGCCTCCAGCCAGCTCTGCGCCCCAGCAGCCCTAGCCTCAGCCGGCTGTAATTCCTGCCTGTTACAAATGTTAACACCTGGCCTGGGGCCTTCCTCCCCCGCAGTCTCCAGGTGCCTCCCTGGGCCCAGCCCACTGACCCCCACTGGGGTTTGACTGAACATGTTCCCAAAGCCTCTGAGGGATGGCTGTTGGGTGGGCGTTGAACAGGGGAGAGGCACCAGGATGTGACACATGGAGAAACTGAGGCAGGGCTTAAGACAGGCAGTTGGGTGGGGGGATGGGCTCTGGAGTGGTGGAATGAGAACCCAGGTATCCTAACAGCTTGGAGTCCTCAGCAAAACATCCTTCCCCTAAACTTCCAGGTTGGGTGGGTTGGTGGCCCTGGATAAAAAAAAAAAAAAAAAAAAAAAAAAAAAACTGGAAAAAAGTGGCCAAGAAAGAGGAGGGGCCAGTGGCCCTCAGTCACAGTGTGAGCTGAGCTGCCCACCATCACCCAGCCAACCAGGCCCCTTTTATCAAGGCGTCTCACATGGCATAGGACAAGGCTCTGAGAAGATAGTTTTCCTCAAGAAAGAGAAGGACAGATTTCTCCACCAGGAGCTGGTACTGACTGGGGAGTTCTAGAAATCCGGCTTGCTGTCACTAGTCTACCCCAGTGCAGCCACTACCTGGCTGGGAAGCCCTGAATCACAGGCCTCTAGGGTAAGAGGCCTCGTAGAGCCTCTTTCTCGCCTGCCTTCTCTCAGGGTTGGGGCCCCAAGCAAGGAAGAGCAAGGATAAGCTACTGGTGATAGGGGTCCTTCCTTGAGGTGACACCGACAGAAATTCCAGCTAAGTGACTTCCCCTGTCACTTGGGGAATGCGTGAGCTGGGTGGGCCAAGGAGGGCAGGCAGTGATGGACTCAAGCTGGAATCTGCCTGCCTGGGGCAGAGGGGGGTACCAAGAATTTGAGGCCTACCCACTCGGCAGTTCCAGCTCCTAAGGAGGTGATTTGGGCCCCACCCCAGCTCCAAGACCAAAGGGAAGTGACCTCAGAGGAGGGAGGGCAGGTTGGAGTCCATAGTCCTCAAGCAGACCGAGCAATCAGGTGCCAAGGAAGGCCCTGCCCCCACCCTAGCTGGGATCCCAGGCCAATTGTGTCCAGCAGCCACCTTATGAGACCTCCACTTCCTGCCTGTCCTTCCCCTCAGGGACATGAATGTCCACCAAGAGCTCCATCTCAGGTGTCCTTCATGCCCACAAGTCAGGTGTCAGCAAACAGGACCACAGACACTGCCACTGGCACAAAACTATGTCACTGGCACTTGGAGACAAGATCAGAAGCAGGCCTAGACACAGCCCTCACCCAGGCATCAACACAAGGCTCGCTCTCATACTTCCAAGCACATGCAGATCATGCCACGAACACTGATATTGTGCACAAAGACATTTGGTTTGGCCTCCCCATTGCACTGTCAAGAAGATATGCGTGTGTGCAGAAGCACACACAGACAACACACATGTCAGATCCAGTCTCACATGTAAAAGCCAGGCAGTCCCACTTTACACAAGCAAAGATACTTCCAGACTTCTGCCTCACATCACAGAATAAGCCACTTGCTGATACTTGCGTGCAGACACAGCACACCCTGCCTTGGGCCATGGATCCCCTGGGTACTTGCCGCAAGATTTCACATGCACAGTTGCCTGGGTCTCAGGCACTAACAACTCCTACCCACGGCGACACACTGGTGCACAGATATGCCTCTTAGGGTCACAGACCCAGAACATGCACTGCACTACACACACAGAGGCAGCCACAGCCACTGACAAACTGCACATCTCTTAAAATCCACACATATACTCCTTCTCTATGGCTTAGACAAAGCAGCCACCTGGTCCCCCCTCACCGGGACCCCCAAACAGGCCACGTGTGCAGCGTTATGTTAGGGCCTGTCTCAGCCTCCCAGGTCTTCCTAGTGTTGCTTCATGGTGGTTGAGGACCTTATCTAGACATTCCCAAACACCATAACACACAGATCCCGCTGCCTCCATCAAATGACCCACTGGTACTGCCCCAGGAAAGTGCTCTTCTCCAGTTCACAGGACTAGAAAGCCTACTGTCTCCTCCTTCATCCATGTCACCCCTAGGGATCCAAGCATCTCTTCCTATGCACCCCGAGTTTCCCTGAGAAGGGAGAGCATTGCCTTGGCTTGGAGGTGGAAAGAGAGACAGGAGACCACCTTCTTCCAACTGGCAGAATCCCATCCTGGGATCCCTGACTGCCCCAGTATGCATAGGCTCTGTACATATCACACGGGAGGCCTCAGACCAGCCCAAGTCTACAGGAATGAGACTGTCTTTGGGGAAATCTGCCTTCTGAGCAACTCTTGGACCCTCTAAGCAGACCCCTGGCCGGGCCATGGCTGGGGTGCTTGTATTCAGGACTGCTCCCTCCCCTGGCCCCAGATATCCCCAAAGCAGCTGGAAGAAGACTTGGGGTGTGGCCCAGTATCTTGTAGGCGTTGAGACTCATATTCAAGGCTTTCAGGTAGCAGCAGTGAGGGGTCACAGGCAGGCAGTACTCCACTCTGGTGGCACTTTTCTCTAACTTTCACCCCAGGGGCCAGTCTCCTTCTCACTCACAGGTCTCAGATTCCTCCTCCTCACCTCCCACCCCAGGCTGCTAGTCCAGGAGGGGAGTTTTTTTGTTTTTTTTTTGTTTTTTTTTAAATTTATTGAAGTTTTGGGGAATGCAGGGGACTGGAGACTGGCAGAGGTGGGGTGTAATTTAGAAAACTGGTTTCAGTATCTTCCTCTATAGGACCTGCAGAAGGGGAGCAGTGATGGGGCTGGGAAAACAGGGGAGTTCCTGGAGCTGGGCTCCCAAAAGGTTGTTTATCTTCCAGTGAGTCCCCTCTCACACCCACCGGCCCCAAAGTACTCCGCCTGCTTCCCCAGGCTCCTTTACTAAAATGTCTTTTGTATCCGTATTTCTCAGGAACAAAATTCCCCCCTTCCTCTCCCTTTCTCCTCCCTTCCCCGTCTTCCAAAAGCAACGAATTTGACATGGAGAACTGGGTTTTTGCTCAAAGAACAACAAGCCTACCCCTCCCAAACAACTACATTTTCAAAGAGTCCCCCACCCCCCTTTTCTCCCGGACGGACAAGCAAGGAATGAATACAACCGGATCAGCAATGGCATCTAGAATCAGCAAATTCTATATTCACTTCTGAGGCTCAAAATTAATCTAGAGCAGAGTGGGGAGAATTCGATGAAATGCCCCCCAAGTCCCCTGCTTGGGATCCCCAAAGCTCTTAGGGTCTGAAATATCAAGGCAAACGTGAGTATTGTGGGGGAAATCTCTTGACTGAGACACCGAAGAGGTGGGGTGGTGAAGAAGGACAGGATAATTTTGCCCATGGAGACCCTAAAATGGAGAAGAGGAGTGGCCGGGCCCCAGGGACAGCACAAAAATCCAACTGTAAGCCAACGAAGGGTCTCAGGGACCTCCAAATTGGAGTGGGAGAGGGTGAAGGCTAAGAATGAGAGACCTTCAGGGGTAGGGAGAGCCCTCCCGCCTCTGCAACGGATAGCAGGGAAAATGGTGATTGTCGGAGAAGCCAGGGGTTGGATTCGGAAGGCGACACCAGCAGAAGATCCAGAAGGGGTGGACGGCTGGGGGGCTGGAGGGAAGCAAGGAGAAAGGAGCCCCAGGCCTGCCGCAGCCCAGACCCGGCAACCTCCCCCTCCCCACACACACAACACACACACACCGTCCCCGGGCGCGGCCGAGAGATCGGGCCGAAGGCAGACAAGAGGCAAGTCTTACCACCAAATTGGGTAGCCGGCGAGGACCCTGGTGCCACTGAGCAGGAGGCCGAGTAGCAGCCCGAGCAGGTGGGGCTCCATTAGAAGCAGCGCCGAGGAGGAAGTTTGCCGGCGATCATGAAGAGGGGGAGCGACGCCCCCAATAGTTGGAACAAAGTCCACTTGAGGTTGGAAATGACTTTCGGGCTTGTCAGAAGCGCACCTCCACCCGCAGCCGCCCCCCTCCGGAGCCCAGCGCCGAGCAGCCGGGTTTGAGGATGTCAGCGAGCAGCCAATCAGCGCCCGCGGCCTAAGGTAAGAGATGAGTCTGTAGTTCAGCCTGTCAATCACGCGCCCCTCCCGCCCGGCCCACAACTCCGGCTCTGGGAAGGGCATCTCCCGGCAAACTTGGGCAAAGCCTGCGCCCCGGGCGCACAGGGGACTTTCGGGCCCGGCACACTGGATTCTCCACTGGCCCGGGACTCCCCCTCCCCAGTCCACGCGAGCCAGGTTTAGGGAGCTAGGGCTTTGACCCAGCGTTCACGTGGTGAATGGGTCGACTTGGGCATTGATAGGTGGCTCTCCCCTTTCTGCTGGGGAACCCTTATCCCTTGGGACTTGGACCGGTAAGGAATCGAGACTAGAAAGCAAGGGGTGTTTCCAGATCGCGAGACTGGGATCAGGGGCTTGGGAAATGCAACCTCTCCCAGTCTCCAGCCCTCTCGAGCCCGCGAGCTGGCAGCCCCGTCACCCAGCCGCAGGTCGCTTCCAGAGTGTCCGAGGGGCGCGCGGGAGAGTCCGCGGAGGCTGGAAGGTCTGCCAGCCGGCGGCGCCGGGGGACAGAGCTAGTGTCATTTGAGTCTTTTGTCAAGAGTCAGATTGGTATCACGACCTCCTGCAGCCTTTGCATTTCCTGCAACTGACACCAGCCGCCGTTTGCATTTCCTGAGGGAGGGCTCAGTCACTTTCTCCTCCTGTGGGCATTCAGGCCGGACCTCCGCAGCACCTGCAGTCTCCCTTGGATCTTGGGATGGAACCATTTGGGGCCACTGAAATATGGCAGCCCTGGCCAGTAGCGGCTGGGGGCCTCCAGGAACATCCTTCCTCCCATATGTCTAGTTCTTCTGACCTGCATTCCCGACCGTTCTGCGGAGACGAGAAACCAGAACCTGGTGTTCGGTGCTGTCCCGTACAGATACCAGATTCAGCCCAAGACCTATTGTGTGCAGTAGAGAAGCGTCCAGGCCTTGAAGGGGTATTCTTCTTCCCTATTCTCCAGAGCCTGGGAGTTAGATCTCAGCCCTGATTGGTGCCAAGATTATAGCTAGATTGTTAGGACTCAATCCCCTCACCTAGGTACCTGCTCTCAGCCTCTCTCCTGGGCCAGGGATCACTCAGCCCTCGAAATGCTCCTGGCTTGGGACCAAGAAAGCAAGCCTGAGGAGAGGAAGCCTTGGAGGGATCTGCTCTCCGAACTGTGGAGAGGGGGCAGAGAAGGAGCCCACCGAAACCTGCCTGGCCAGGAATGGCGGGCTCTTGGCTGATAGGGGTGGACAGTGTTGGGGGAAGTCCTATATGGGAGCAGACATTCCTAGCCTTTGATCCGGGCTGCTGGTGCCCACAGCTAGAATCCACTGCCCCTGCTGGTCTGCTCTCGGCACATGGCTGTTGTTGGTGTAGGAAGAGCAAGAAACTGGCCCCTGGGGGCACCAAGGGTCGGGAGAGCCGCCTGGGCTTGTCACTGCTTCTGCGCGTTCCTAGCCCGATCCACTGCTGGAGGGGGTAGAGGGAGACATGAAAGAGAGGAGGAAGGGGAGATAGAGAGAGAGAAGCGGATAGAGACTCTGAGACAGAAAACAGGGGCGGGGTGGGGTGGGATGAGCTTGGGGGGGGAGAAAGGGAAAGGGGAGAAGGGCTAAGTGGAGAAGGCCAAGGATCAGTATGGTAATCCCCCACCTGCTGCAAACTGGTGGAGCTGGTAGGTGGTACTGTGACAAGCACCCCTAGCAATGCCCCCAGGGGCTGGGCATTCCCAGAAGACGCCCCCCAGGGGTAGGGCTAGTTCTGAGACCCCGTTTCTGAATCACTTTGGAGGCAGTGGAAGGGGGGCACTATCCCAGAATGCAGAGCCCCAAGGCTGAGGTTTCAGTCAAGGGGGGGCTTCCACGTGCTCTAGGCACCAGAACTGCTAGGTACCCTTTAGCTGAGTACTGGAATGCTACTTTTCCTATGGGGGGCTCCCCATAGTTTGCTAAACATCGATGCAGGTTAGATCTCAAGTCCTGCACCACAGTTTTGGGGTGTTTCTGAAAGCTGGGAAGTTGCCTTCCCTGGCCGGCGATACACCACAGTGGTGTGGAGGCAGAGCTAATCTAGGTGGCAACTTGGGGTCATTTAGAGCCTGTGGATTCCACAGGTGCCGGACCTAGAAAGTAAGGGCAAAGGCTTCCGGTGGCTTTGGGTCGCCTGAGAAATGCGTGGGAAGCGGTTCTGGTGTGGCTAAAACTGGCCGTTCCTTGAAGGGCTGTGTGTGTGCAGGTGCCTCTTACAGGCAGCCTCACAGAGCCCGAGGCAGCCCGAGGCAGGAAACAAACAGAGGGAAAGATGCAAGAAGCAAAGAAGGAGGGGACCAGAAGCGGGGAGGGGAGGAGGTGGGGGGTGGCCGCGCTTGTTGCTGCCGCAGAAAGTGGAGGCCCGCGTGGGGATTTCCCCCCACTTGAAAGTTCCCCAGAGGAGGGGATTCCGGAGTCCTTTCGTCTCTCTTGCCAGGTGTCCTTCCTTCAACACGAGCTTAATTTTCTTCCTCCTGCCTGCGGGTGGCAACGCAGGAATGGACCCTGCCCAGGCAGTGAGGGAGCCCCTTTCCCTCGAGTACTTCATAGAAACATCTTATCTCTGATAGGCACCCCAACCTCAGGACAGCCTGCACATGGCGGGAAAGGGTTAATCTTACTCCAGCGAGGGTGGGACACCGGGCTCGGCCCTGGACGGGAAGGGTGGTCTCCTGGCTGAGGGAGGGGAAGGCAGCCCCGGCCGGGACCTGCAGCAAAAGATGTGGCACGTGGGAAGCTTGCGTGCTGTGTGTGACTGACAGGGACTTCAGACCTGGGATGGGGGCTCCCACCCCCCACCTCGGTAAGCTGCCCGGAGGTTCCTTTTGAAGTGCACTCCCTCCAGGAGCTCTCCGTCAACCGCTGTGTATTCTGCGAGGCTCCACCGGACCCCTGCCGAGGCACCTCCAAGACAAAGAATTCCGCAGCCAGGCCCCCGCCCGCCCTCACGCGGCTGCCAGTCTGTCGCGGGGAGGGAGGAAAAATCTCCCACCTAGGCACTGGCTGTGCCATTCACTTCTGCTGGGACTGTTTCCGGGGAGCTGTGGGATGGGGGTGGGGTGGGGGTTCGGAATGGAGGAGAGGGAAAAAACAAGGCGGGCGCGCGCGCGTCGGGGAGGGGGGGAGGGAGTGAGGGAGGGGGAACATCAAGTGCGAAGGTCAAGGGACCTGAAGCAGAGACTCCCAGAATAACACCGTGGACGGTGGACGCAAAAGTTAATTGGACACGATTGGATTTCATTAATTGGACACGATTTCATTCACGCTGACCCCATTCTTGGAGGTGAAGAGACAGAAGCCTCCGTGTTCAGGAAGCCTGTGACCTTCATAGGGGCAGCATAGGGGAACCCGAGCACCCAAAAAATGCTAGTATCTGTCCGGAGCTCAGAACCTCCCCTGTGCTGCCTCCGGCGACCTTAGGAGGGAGGTGATGACAGATAGGCGAAAGTCAGCCAGCCTTCGGCCCGAGCAGCCTAGATCTTTGGATATCCTGGTTAAGGAGCATCCTTCTTGTGAATGAATTCCCTTAATCTACTGTGCAATCCCCGAGCTTAGCTGGAGATCAAGTGTGCGTGGCTTTGGATTCCTCTCTCTTCCCCACCGCTGAGTCACCTGGAAAGACTTACAGGTCCTACAGACTAGCTAATGTATCACTGGTTGGCATCTCTGGGGGTGGACCCTGTGATGCCTCGGTGCCTTCCACCCAGAACAGCTGTTCTTTCTTGGTCTAGGTGGACCAGACCCCAAGATGCCAGGAGTCCCTTTATCCCAGTGATCCTCCAGCAGCAGCCCTAGGGGCCCAAGGGAATTTGGAAGGAGACTCTGAGCCTGAGTCCATTGGAAGAAGACAATACCACTAGTGACTGCCGCTCTCCCCAGGGTGCAGTTGGGATGTGGGGATGGAACGTCCCACAGGGAGTAGTTAACATTAAATGTCAATGCGACAGGACACCTGACCTAGATGGTAAAGAACACAGGCTTTCTTTCCTCTGTGTTTCTCTCCCTTGTCCTGTTCTAGTATCCATAAGAAGCCCAGAGCCCTCTCTTGTAAGACTTGCTCAACACCATACCAACCTCAGTATCTCCTTGGGGAGTCTTCCCAACCCCACCAGTGGTGGCAGTCCTCACCCTGTGGCTCTGGGCCTCTGAGCCAGCATATTTCTTTTCCCATGAAGCCCCTAACACTGACATGAAGTTATACATGGCACATCTCAAGCCTATCTGCTGTTCGTTGTCGCTTCTTACTCTGAAATCAGGGAAACTCTAACGCTGAGAGCAGGGTGGGCTCATGGTAGCTCCTTGTAAAAACATTGGTGACAGGCCTAGAGAGGGCACTGAGGTCCTAGATGGGAGGGCCCTGGGCTTGTGCTCCTTGTGGTCCTTCAAGGTGCTTAATGCTCCTGGAGATCTGGCATCCAGTACTATGCTGGGGTCTGGGTCTTGTGTTCCTCAAGTTAGTGGCTGCCTTGTCCAATGGTTTGAGACGAGGGCGAGGGTTTGGCAGCCTGGCTGGAGGTCACTGCCACCTGAAGGCATCTGAGGCTCGGCCCTCGCTCCTCTTTCACCTTCTCTTTCCTTCCATCAACTTTTCCTGCCTTTTATCCAGAACCTTGAACTCAGGTCTGTAGGCCACAGCTGCCTATGATTCTGGGCACATCATGGTGAACCTGTCTGGGGAAATACAGCCATCTGGGCGGCTGACTGTCAGTCTGCTGTGGTCTTCCTTGACCAGCATGTAATTGGAAAACTGGCAGTATGTACTGCTACAGGGTTCCCAGGAGCGATGAGCCCACCTCCAGGGTGCAGACAGTAGGTGTTCTCTGTGTGTGGCTCATTCACTGATTCACTGAGAGGGGCTGTATGTGGGTAACCCCCAGATATGCATTCCTGAGCTCCAACAAGGTTTTGAGTATATAAGACTTGCCATCTGCTGGGGAGAATCATATCTCAGAGGACCAAACGAAAACAGCAAAATTAAGAGCTGGAAAGATTCTTGGGGAAAAGACTTTGGTGGGGGCACTATAGAGAAATGGAATAGAAAATCCCCTGTGTTATCCCAGGAGATGACACAGACAATTTCCCATCATGCCCTGGCTTGCTCCCTCCAGAGCTCTGCCCACCAGTCATCTCTCCACAGACCAGTATGGTCAGAGGCAGCCACGGCTGGAACCTCTCAGGCTCTGGGTCCTGAGAGCCTGAACACAGAAAAGGGTTCAGTGGGCAGTCACTGGGGCCTGAGCTGTCTTACCAGCAAAGATCCTGGGGCAGATGTCTGCAGCTGGCACAGATGTGGGTGGGCCCTTGGACAAAGTGAGGACCCTGCTTGGCATTGCTTGCATCCCAGTGGGTCTGTCCAGATGGGATTTCTCTTGTCTGCTTTAGGGAAACCTTACCTGAATGGTGGCCTTTGACCCCAACTCTGCCTCTTACTGTGTTGCCCTGGGCATGCTTCCTATGCTCTCTGAGCCTGCTCCCTTACCTGTGATGATGACACCTGCTGTGTCTGAAATGGTACCCAGCAGGAGCTGAGCTGAGTGATTAGAAAGCTTCCTTTGAGTTCTTTTTTTTTTTTAACAATTTTTTTAAAAAGATTTATTTATTTTATTTTTGTGTGTATGAGTGTCTTATCTGCCCGTATATATGTGTACCATCTACCTGCTTGATACACGCAGAGGTCAGGACCCCTGGAACTGGAGTTACTGATGGCTACACACACACACACACACACACACACACACACACACACACACACACACATTAAAAAGCAAAGGCTTTATTTAGGCTACAGAAGCCCAAGTTTAGAGAAAAATCTTGACTAGTCTGAGTCAGTTGTGGGGACCCAAGTTTGGGCTGCACAGACTCAAAAGAGCCATGAAGGGGAGTTAGCTGGAGGACTTGAGATTTCTAGAAAGTAATTTTTTTTTTTGGTGGGGGGGCTTTTAAAATGAGATGGCGTGGGAGGTTTCTGCTTTGGAACGTTGTTTATGTCTCGGTGGGTGCTATGAGAACCGCTGACTGAGAATGAAGTAGGCACTACAGAACAAGGAGGGAGGAAGGAAGAGACTGAGACTCTCAGGCCATGTGCTGAGACAGTAACTGCCCTCAGAATCCTGCTCGGATTTTTTTGATACAAGATGATTTATTTTCCTAATTCCACTTGAGGCTGCTCCTTGCAGCCAAGGGTAGTACTGAGTTGCTCTACGGCCGTCTGGAATCAGCACGGTCCTGAGCATCATCCCTGCCTCAAAGTATCAGATATCTTTGGAGACGACAACCCAGCCTCATGAGTGAGTTGGGTGACACAGATATTCCTAGTTGGGTGGAAACCTTTCAGATGTCCAGAGGAGCTGGGTGAGGTCTGGGTCACCCCTTTGGTCTGAGAGAGGCCTTTGGTCTCTACCTGTTATCCTCAGTCTAAGAGTGCTGGGAGCCAGGATAGGGGTGGGAAGCCAAGGGCCAGTCCAGTTTTCTACTGGTGGGCTGTGTGACCTTAGGCAAGGCACTTACCCTCTCTGCCTATCATGGGTCCTCTAGATCAGTGGTTCTCAACCTGTGGGTCGTGACACCTTTGGAGGTCAAACAACCCTTTCACAGGGGTCGCCTAAGACCATCTGCATACCAGATGTTTACATTACAATTCATGACAGTAGCAAAATTACAGTTATGAATTAGCAATGAAATAATTTTATGGTTGGGAGTCACCACAACGTGAGGAACTGTATTAAAGAGTTGCAGCATTAGGAAGGTTGAGTAGTGGCCAAATGGAAAGTCCATCTAGTCACCATAGCTGGTGATTGATGTTTAACTCTCCATCATGACTAATGGCCACTTTGATGTCCTTGGCTTTCAGGGCAGACCAGGACACTGGGCTGGTGCTGGCAGTGGCTGCCTTGGCCTTCCATGGATACTTGTCCGAGGTAAGGGTTGTACCCAGCCTCAGGAGGTACTTGCAGGGCTGGCGGTGCCCAGTGGCCCTCTTGGCAGGCTCCAGGCACTCATGGAAGACACCGGGGTTCTGGAAGAAGAGGGGAGGAGAGAAACCGTGCACATGCGCCTGCGAGCACACAGTAGTGACTGCCCCTCTGAATGTGCTGAAGGTTGCCAACTGGAGTTTAAGCCTCCTTCCATCACACAAAGCCGCCACTTTGGGGGCTTGACCCCTCGGATCCTGCACCCCTGGGGCCAGCTGATCTGCCCTGAGGGAACTGGCCCCAGAAGGGCCTGGTTGCTGGCTGCCAAGTGGCTGGGAGGGAAGTTTTAATGATACACAACACAAGACACAGGGGGGAAAGGAAAAGGGGGGGTTGGTGGAGAAGAGAAGGGAGGTTGGGTGGGGGAGAAAGAAAGACCTCCTGCCAGGCCTGTTGCCAGGAGACGGCCAGGCAGCCAGAATCAGCCCTGCTCTTTTCACAGTCGCCTTTAAGCACCGAGAGAAAGCCCGGGCCATAAAGGGGGACATGTGTTGCTGGGTGTGTAAAGCTAGCCTCTGCAGTTAGGGGAGCCCCTACCGCCCCCTCTGCCCCAAGAGCCTCTTGTGCCCCAGCCCTCCCCCCATCCTGGAGGTTACAGATGAACGGGGCTGGCCTACAGAGTAACTGAAAAAGATTCAGAAGGCGGTGGTCCCGGCTACTGAAATGGCCCAGCCACTTCTGAGGTGACACACACCAGCCAGGACCCCAGGAAGCCAGCAGTGTTGACAGATATTGAGACCAAGGGGGTTGTGGCATGGTTTCTCTGTGGAGATGCATTTCTGTTGGTTCTGGGTGGAACACTGGGGTTTGGTGATGTCTGAACTCCAGGAATCCTCAACAGAGAACTCAGAAGGGATGGAGCTAAGTCCTTGAACTTGCCTTCTGGCCCCCAAGGAGAAAGCAAGCCTGGGGGCTGCGTCCTAATACCTGGAGACTATACCTGCAGCTACCAGTGGTCAGGTCTGTGGCCAGGTGGAGTCCACCGCAGCCAGAAGGGCAAATGGATGATGGTTGTTAACAAAATAAGGGCTCAGGTATCCCAGACCCTTGCCTGTCCACGGGGAGATATGTAAGCTGAGTGAGCTGGGACAGGTGCCCTGGCTCCGGGGCCTCACAGGGACATCTGCCAGCCTGAAGCATCGCATGGAAGCTGCGCGGAAGCCCTTCCAGAATTCTCCTGCACCAAGGTCGCCGAACCCACTTCTAGTTCTGGGCACATCCCGAGCCCCTGAGGGTCAGTGCTGGTGTCGAGAGGAAATGTACACCCATCCACTCAGTTCCCTGGCTGAACCATTGACTCCTCTTTGACACTGGGGGCACTGCTGGAGGCTGAGGTGAGCTGGCACCCCTCTGCACGTGTCTGTAACCCTGCCTCTCTGGCTGTCCCCAGGCATTGCTCAGGAAGAAGTGCTGAACAAAATCAAACTCTGCCCCCTCCCACGAGACCCATGACGTCACCTGTGCTAGGCAAAGGCTGTAGCACAGAGTCACAACCCAACCTCCCTCCTCTGGGTCTTAAGTGGGGCCCCCATCATGGCTTCATTTCTTGAGATGGAAATCTCCTCCTCCAGGAAGCCTCCCTGACTTCAGCCACTTTCTCTATGCCTTACAAATCTTCATCAATTTAGTGATTTACTAACTCAGAGTGGCCCTCATCAGTCACCAAGGGTTGTCCCCAAAAGCTCCGGGCGGGGAGTCAGGTGAGTGTGGCAGATGACAGGAGAGTTTCTGTTTATACAGGATGGAGAGACCCACTGGGTTGGCGGGAAGGGAGGCAGGTCTAGGTCCCAGATGCCAGTTTTCTTCTCCACTCTGAGCTCTGCCCAGCTCACGAGACGGTGAGGTTGAACTGCCTTCTCTGAAATGATCCTAGGAGACAGTGAAGAAGTGGTCTAGGGCCTCCATGGCCTTGAGCCTCCTGGGAATTGTACCCTGCCAGACCTTTGACTGGGGTCTGGGTGGATGGTAAGGATGAGAGTGACACCTGCTGGACATTCCAGAAATAGCATGGAGAGAGACTGTCGGGGGCAATTAATAAATAACAGCTCCCCACCCACCCATCCGAGATGGCGGTAGATCTTGACCCCCCCTCCCCTTCTCTCCCACAGAGAGAGGCTCCTGGGGGATGCACAGGGAAGGTCACTGGAATTCCACTGGGAGTCCAGGGAAAGGCTTTAGCTGCATCCTTGGCACTGCTGCTAGTGTTTGGATTTCATTCATATGAAACAGTTTCAGGACCTGCTTTGCCTTTTCATGTCCCCAGAAGCAGGACTAGCTGTTTCTTTGTGTGTGTGTGTGTGTTAGGTTTTGAGGACAAAGGAAAAACACACAGCTGGTACACGCTTTGTATACCTTGGTGTTTTATGGCCCTGGTAAGGGGAGCAAAGTTCAGTGCTGTCAGGTCCCAGACATCAATGATTAAAAACAGCCCCAGGTAATCATGGCAATGTCAACTGCTGAGGAACCAGGAGGGGTAAACAGGATAACGAGACGAATAGCTCCGTGCCTGACACCTGATGTATTCAAAGTGCTGGCACGATTCCTGCACAAGTGTTGGTGAAGAGTGGCTAGCTTCCCTAGGGAGGCCAGCTGGAGGTGAGCTTCTCTAGACCACAGGGTGATGTCCTGGTGACCTTTACCCTGACACCCAGGTGTGCTGCCTATGGACCACGGGAGTGATTTATAAATTAGATGTGTGGATGAAGAGACCTGCACATGAATATTTGAGTTTGTGAAAAATTGCCTCTCTCATCCACATGCACATGTGTGCCAAAGTAAACAAAAGAACCTGTCCTCTTCCAGAAGGTCTTAGCATAAAGGACTCCTGCCAGCGTGTCACATCACATCTGTTTCCCACAGTCTTCCCTCGGATAGAGAATCAACTCTGCTATGATGCCTGCGTGCCAGATACATGCTGCCCCGGAGCCTCGGGCTGACATCCCTCAAATGGAGCTTGGAGCTGTCATGGGAGAAATGTCTTGGAGGAATGAGACCGATCTGAGGGGCTCAGTGAGTACCAGGCCCCGGTCTCATCATATTCTGTTTGTTTTCTCATAATGCACACTAGAGCCCCAAGTAAGAGCTGCTTGGGGCCACCCATGCTGCATAAATGAGGGACATATTGCCCACGGAGGCTGGGGGGCTGGTGGGAGTCAAAGTCCTGGTAAGTTCCAGAGCTGAGATGTGAATCCAGACCTTGTTTATGTTAAAGCTGGGGGTATGGGGTCATTCCAAAGGTGGCTGGCTTTTCAGGAAGGTGTTGGCATCCCCTTCTGGGCGTGTGCATGGAGACAGCTAATGGTCTCGAAGACCCACTGATCCATTCACCTTGCAGAGGACAGAGCTGGTGTGGGCCTTTAGAGAGGACACACACAGCTCTACATGCTGAGCACCACTGAAGGGTGCTCTACAGAGGGGAACCTCTGCATGCTATGGGCATTTTTGCAGTGACCATCGTTTGCCGATTGGAAGCGGTGTGCTTAGTGGGGAAAATTGCTTCTGAACCACTCTGAGGAGTAATGTGGACGACAGTGCCCTGCCAGCCCTGTCCATGTTCATAACACATCTGCCTCCATTCAAGAGAGTGAGCATGTATCTGGCAACCCCATGCCACAGCTCCAACCCCCTATGCTCAAGTGAAGACAGAGGAAACGTTTTCCTTTTCTGAGCCCTCCCTACTGTTTCAGAAGTCATCAGAGGAGGCTGAGGGTATATATAGCTCGCCTGGTAGAGTTCTTGCTTAGCACACATCAAGCCCTGAGTTTAGTCCCCAGCACTGCACAATACAGGCACAGTGGTATATGGCTGTAACCCCAGGATGTGGAGGCAGGAGGATCAGAAATTCAAGGCTACCTTTGGTTACATGGTAAGTTTGAGGCCAACCTGGCCTATATGAGACACTGTCTCAAAAAAAAGGAGGGGGGGGGGAGCTGAGATGGCTCAGTGGTTAAGAGCACTTGTTGCTCTTGCAGAGGACCCAGGTTTAGCTCCCAGCACCCACGTGGTGTTTCACAGCCATCTGTAACTACAGTTTCAAGAAATTTGAACCCTCTTCTGGCCTCCGCATGCGCCAGACACATAGGTGGTGTATCTATGTACATACATGTAAAAACACTCATACACATAAAATAAAATAAATAAATCTAAAAAATAATTTAAAAATAATCAAACCAAACCAAACAAAAAGGGGGTGGGCCAGAGAGATAGCTCAGCAATTAAAAGCACTTGCTGCCCTTGCGAATGTTCTGGCACCCACATAGCAGCTCACAACTATTTGCAACTCTGGCTTTAGGGATCCAACGGCCTCTTCTGGCTTCCATGGGCACCAGGCATGCACATGGTATACATACATACATTCAAGCAAACACTCCTCCGTATAATAGAAATAAATCTTTAAAAATAAAACACACCAACCAAACAAAAAACCTACCAAACTCATCACAAAAAACAATAGGAACAGAGCTGCCAGTCACTGCCCTTTAATGTGGTAAAGATTCAGGCAAGCCTTGTGATTAAGAGTAAAACAGGAAGAGGAGGTAAGAAAGAGCCAGGGAGTGAAAGGAGAGACCACCAGAGACAGTGTTTAAAAAGACAACATAAGTAGGGCTGGAGAGATGGCTCAGCCATTAAGAGCATATACCACTCTCTACAGCCAAGGGCTTACAACTCCAGCACCAAGGGATCTAGCACCCTCTGCTGGCCTCCAGGGGCACATGCACTCACATGCACGTACCACACACACTCACATCCTTGTAATTGAAAATCAATCTAAAAAAAAAAAAAAAAAAAAACAAAAATAAAAAACACCAAGCAGAAACCTGGCCTAGTGGTGCATACCTGTAATCCTACACCCAGGAGGCTGAAGCAGGAGAATTGCAGTAAGCCCAAGGTCACATGGTGAGATCCTATTTCAAACAAACAAACCCCAGAGAACTTGTTCTGCTTCAGAGATTGTTGGTGCGGGGAGGCTCTCCCAACCCATCTGTCAAGTTTGCAGTGGGAGATTGTTTCCTGGGGCCATATTGGCTGCAGCCCTCAAGCAGATAAAATTAATACAAATCTGGAAATCTGGATGAACATCTTCTCCCCCTCTCTCCTGTGTGTGTGTGTGTGTGTGTGTGTGTGTGTGTGTGTGTGTGTGTTCATGTGGATGTTGAAATCTGTGTAAAAGCTAGAGGTTGATATTGGGTTTCGTCCTTGACTGTTTTCTGCCTGGTCTTCTGAGACAGGCTCTCTCAGAAGTTGGCACTGGCCAATTCACAACCAGAAAACCTCAAGGATCCTCCTGTCCCCACACCCCAGCAGTTCTGGGAGTCTGTGTGCACACTGCTGCACCCAACTTTTTATGTGGGTGTTGGAGATGCAATTCAGGTCCCCGTGCTCATATAGCAAGCCCTTTACTGATCGAATCCCCCCTCCCCCAGTTTATTTATTTATTTATAGAGGGCTCTCTAGTCCAGGCCTCAGACTTACTATATAGCTGAGGATGACCTTGCATTTATGTGTCTACCTCTGTGTCCAGAATGCTGTGGTTACAGGCACGTGCACCATGCCTGCTTTATGCAGTGCTAGGGACTGAACTCGGGGCTTTGGGCATGCTAGGCAAGCACTGTACCAACTCAGCTACATCCTCAGCCTGAGTCTGGCACAGACAGTTTGGCAGAAAGACCTGGGGAAGGGGGGAGGGTTATTTACCATACATAACAGCTTACAAGGGTGAGTTCTTTTTCTAAAGAATTTCAGATAAATTTTTATGGACTTCCCATGTTACGTATAACAATGCTTATCGATGTTTATTTTGTTAGATTAATATGTTTGTAGCAATGCTTCACAGCACTGACCCTAACCCTATGGTTACAGTCCCCTGGCGCAGGCGTGGATGCATGCCCTTCCAAAGCCAGTCCTTGGTGGCTGTTCTCAGTGGCCCAACAGCATTTGTCCAGGTCCAGACAATATTCATGTAAGGTCCTCAGTCTTCTTAGTCATACATGTTGGGATGCACTGAGCTCAAACACTGAATGGCTACGGTGCGGAGAGGATGCCAGGGCAGCTATGGTGGACCATTCTCAGGCTGCGAGTTCAAAGAGGAAGTAGAAGCAAATAGCAAGGGGAGCAGGGAGACTGATTAGAAAGAGTACAAGGCGAGGACACTGGCCCAGAGAGGAGATCCAGAGTCTGGAACCTGGAACATTAGCGACAGCGTGGCCAGATTACCCCCTGGAGCCCCTGCTGCTAATAACACTCCCCTTTCTTGTGTCCTCCCACCACACTGCGGGCCCCTTCCTGAATGCTGCCTTCCATGGGAGCCAGGGGGCTGAGTACAGTTATGGCAGAAGACTCACATCTAACAGAGAGGGCGCCGTGTAGGAGAGGGAGCAGATCAACCAACCCAAGGCTCCTTGGAAGCTTGACTGCTCTTGATTGAGCACCCTACTATGTGCCAAGCACATCGTACTCACGATCTCACTTAATTCGAACGGGAGCCATTTTATAGTTAGGAAAATGGATGGGCTAAGAGGTTTTTAATTGTCCAAGGTCACCCAATTAGAAAGGAAAGCTAAGCTGCCTGCTAACTTGTGTGTGTGTGTGTGTTGGGGGGGGGGCAGAATGGGGCGAGTCACACACCAGTATTTATCCCCTGAGAAAATAAAGACACTTCTGAGTCAGGGTAGAGCCTGGGTAGGTGAGAGGATAATTCACAATAAAGAGACCCTGCCCTAGTTCCCAAGAAGGCTGTAAGACCACACTTAAACTTGAGAGCCCTTTCAGCTGGGGGACTGGAGACAACAGGACCTCAGGAAGGGAGAGCCCAGGGCCTGTAGGAGGAAGGTGGTGGGACTTCAGGGTCACCCTGGGCCTGGCAGAGTGCAAGGAAGAGAGTAAGAGAGCCTCTAGGCTCTCCAGGGGACTGGTCTCCCCGCCTGTTCCCTCTCCTAAATGGTGTCTTCTTTGTTAGATGAGAGCCTTCCTGCCTTTACCTTCCAGCCCATGGTTCCCGTTGAAGACAGCAGTCTAACCGGATCATGGTGAAGCTAAATGGATTACAGCAAAGGAAAGACTAAGGGGTGGGGTGGGGGGGTGAGTGGGGGGAGAGGGAGGTCTAAACAGTGTGAGACATGCATTCTGGAAAAATCCCAAATGTACCGGCTTTCCCTTAAGTGGGTCACTTCTCCTAAAGCTTTGTGTTTGCCCTGTGCAAAAGGAAGGCATTAAGGTCACCCCCCCACTTCTGCTCTTTAAGAGTGTTTCTGAACCTGCCTCCACGCAATCGCCGCTGGTCCCGCTGACCAGCAGGGGGCGCTCCTGCAGAAGGCTGGCCACCCTTGCGATCCTAGGCAGCAGCTGGTTTCAGCTCCTTCCTTCAAAAAGGTGCTCCCGCCCACTCTGGCCACGTTCTCACGATGCACCTTTCTATTCCGTTCTGGAGTTAGCTTGCTGGGATTACCGGATATAGACCCCTGGGAAGGCCATTTTGCTTCTCTGTGCCCCAGTTTCCCCGTGCACCCATTAGGTATGAGTGAGAGACTTCCAGCCGCTCAGAAGGTAGTTATATTGCTGCTTCATGGCCATTTTCTTTACCGGGGGCAGGAGTGGCTACTTCTGCCTTCCACAAGGAAGAGCCAGAGCCTGAAGGCACAGAGTACCGCCTGATTTACACGGTTATCCAAAGTCCTTTTATGCAAAGGTGGGAATGATTTCTGGGTTGTATATGGCATCTAGTCCAGGAGTGACTCTCAAAAACATTGTGGAAGGGGTGGGGTTTTGAACACACGTGGGAAGGGGCTGGAAGAAAGTTCTCAGTCACACTGGGAAGTGATGTGTTAGTCCTCGCATGGCTCACCCCTCTTCTATGAGAACAGTCCACTGAGATCCCAGAGGACCCATTGACAGAGTTGCTATGTATGACCGAGGTTTCTCTCGAAACTCCATCAGGCTCCATCCTGTTGGAGTTAGCGACCCCTACTGGTAACGCGCGGATTACAGCTATGTCATAGTTTACACCCGGGTCTATAGGCTGGGTGTCAGGAGTCTGTTTCAAGTACTTCTATAGCAAAGTAGGATGGGCTGCCCCAATGGGTAAAGCAAAGGAAAGAAGGACCAGAAAAATCACCCTGCAAGCTCCACGTCAAAACACAACAGCATCTCAGCATTGTGCTATACAACCTCCTCGAGACAGTGAGTCCTTGGCCTCCTACCAGCTTCCTGGGTTCTAGGCCACAGCCTCTGAGCCAGCTTCCTGGGTTCTAGGCCACAGCCTCTGAGCCAGCTTCCTGGGTTCTAGGCCACAGCCTCTGAGCCAGCTTCCTGGGTTCTAGGCCACAGCCTCTGAGCCAGCTTCCTGGGTTCTAGGTTCCTGAATCTAGGCTGACAAAAAGGCCAGCCTTCTGCCTCAGTTTCTTGTGTGTAAAATGTGAGAATTATGTGAGTTAATACTATAGCTAGCACATAGTAGGTACTTAATAACTAATTTACCCTTATGTAGAAATGCCACATGCCAAGAAGGATTTATTATGTAGCTTCTGGACTGACTGTACCCTTAAAGGGCGGTCACGGACTTAGCCATCTGTGACTCACTGTTAGCAGGGGACACACGGCTAAGGAAACATCTTAAAAATGTGTCTGTGCTGAATGTATGCGCTTTCTCTTGTCTTTCTTTCCTCCTTTTTATTTTTGAGACAGGGTCTCACTATGTCACCCTGGCCTGAAACTCACTATGTAGACCAGGTTGGCCTTGAATGCAGAGATCCACCTGCCTCCACCTTCCCAGCGTTGGGATTAAAGGCATGCCTGACCACACCCAGCTTGTCACTTCTTAAACAACGCAGTATAACAACTATTTACACGGTGGTCACACCGTAGAAAATGTTAGAGTATACATAATCACACAAAACTACACATTTACATATACAATGTATACAATTATTTATTATATAAAATTATAAAAAAACCATAATTCTTGAGACAGGTTCTCTCTTTGAAGCCCTGGCTGCCCTGTAATTCATGTAGCCTAGGCTTGCCTGGATCTCACAGAGATCAGCCTGCCTCTGCCTCCCAAGTGCTGGGATTACAGGTGTGCATAGACCCACCTGGCCTGTATGTGAACGTAAATGCGTGCGTTCCAAGTTTACTCTTTCCCAGTTTTAGCTTCTCCCCAGTGGAAAGAAATAAGTCTTGATGTCCAGACTCTGAGTGTAGGAGCCATCTACCAAACAGGATGGCTGACAACACTTCTTGCAAATGTCCATGTACCCCCAGTTATAATGAAGTGATAGGATGACCTAGAGGAAATGGCCTTGGTGGCAGGCTGGAAGGAGAAGCATTGCTCCAGGGACTTTCTGAGCATCAAGATGGGACCCCTGTCCTTTGCAGAAAGGATGGTTATCAACCAGACGATGCTGAGGATGCCTGTGTGCAGAGTTTTGGGTGTTATTTATGGAACACGTGGGCCTCGTTCTTTACTTCTGTTTCCCTGAGGTGGTCAGTGGGTGTCCTCACCTTTCCCCCCCCCCCCCCCCCCCCCCCCCCCCCCGCTTCCTTCAGTTTTTTTCCTTTCTGTGAGCGGAGTCAGCGACGGTGCCCTTCACGGAGCACCTCTGCCAGGAAGCACCTTGCATGGTCTTGCCTCATGCCCTGCCCATGGGAAGGCCTCCTAGGGTTCACGGTGGTGAAGGACAGATGCCTGCCACACCACGCTGTCTGCCTAGGCACCCCACTGTTTTCTGACACTTCTGAAAGTGGCCATCATGTTATCACCTGCCATTTATGAGTACACTGACAACCATGGAGCAGACTCTTTGACACTGGGCTTTTCCCTCTGGGTCACTTCTTACCTCCATGTGCATCCGTGATTTCAGAACTGCCTGCTGAGAACATGCTCCCTGTTCTCATCTGTGTCAGGAGAGATGGCTCTACCTCTGTCCCATGTCATGGAGGCCAGAAGGCTATGGCAGGACTTTATTCTTCCTTCCTTCTTTCCTTCCTTTCTTCCTTTCTTTCTTTCTTTCTTCCTTTCTTTCTTCTTCTTTTTTGAGATAGGGTCTCACTGTGTAGCCCTGGCTGACCTGGAACTCCCTATGCAAACCAGGCTGACCTCAAACTCACTGAGCTCTGCCTGCCTCTGCCTCCCAAGTCCTGAGACTAAAGGGGAGCTCCATTATGCCCGGCCAGGGAGGATTTTTAACCATCAGTAAGTTAAGTTTGACTGCTCAGAGTCATTAATTCATTAATTTATTCATTCATTCTAATACTTAATGATCCTTTAAGTTTAGAGTCAAAGTGCAAGTCATCCTTACAGGAGCTGTGGGCATGAAAGAAATAGGAGAACCTGAGGGTGCAGCTCAGCAGGAGAATGCAACAGGGCCGGGCTCTCAGCTCATTAAGGACATCAAACATCTCCTAAACTCAAGGGCACTGTGCATGGATGGTCCTTGGTATAATGCACCAATAGTTTCTTGAGTCAAAGTGATGAATGAGCCAAGGCAGGAGTTGGTTAAGGCTTCCAGGAGGAAATCTGTTGCTGTGGCGATGGAAGCAACCAGTCTCAGGGCTGTTAAAGGACATCCCTCTACATTCAGCTTTCCCTGGTTAAGGGCAAAGATACAGCCATGTTCAAGGGCTGGAGAAGGGCCTCAGGCAGGCAAAAGAGGGTATGTCGAATCGCTCTTTACACACACACACACACACACCCAGAATGATGGTCTGGATGGAACAAGTCAGAAGAGAAGGAAGAATGTAAGGTCTCAAATTGGAATTGCTAGGGGCAGGGCTCTGGATTGAGCACCCCAATGAAGTTCTAGACTTTTTGAGTGGACTGATGAATGGATACCATGGCACAGCCTCTCCCCAAATACCTTTTCACCAGTACTTAAAGTTCTACTATCAGAGATTTATTGACCTTCCCCTCCCCCCTCTTTCTTTCTTCCTCTCTCTCTCTCTCTATCTTGGGTCTCATGTAGCCCAGACTGGCTTTGAGTTTCTGTGTACCTGAAGATGATCTTCAACTTCTGATTCTCTCGCCTCCTCCTCCTGAGTGCTCGGATTCCAGGCGTGTGCCACCATCATACCTGGTTTCTGCAGAGCTGGAGAGCAAACCCAGGGCTCTGTGCATGCTAGGTAAAGCGCTCTACCGACTGAGCAACCCCCCAACTCACTCACCCCATTTTAAATGACTTCGGTTTTAATATAAATGTCATCCATAGTTGCAATAAAATACTTGGAGAACACAAGGAAAATAAAAATGTCTACCAGTACCTCAACCTCCAATGTACCCACTCTTAACTATTTTGGTCTCTTTCTCTGTCCTCTCTCTTATGGGGAAGCATCATCTTTCAGGCTCAAGTGTGGGTGTCCTATGTGGGGATCCCGATACCCTCATTCCTCCTTAGCTCTAGTCCTATTTCAGGCAGATGTTCTGGAAACACCAGTGAGTTCTGTGACCTTCAGGAGGATACTTCAGAGGACTTCAGCATCTTCCTCCACAAAACGAGGATGGTGATGACAGATGTGCTACCCCACAGTGTTCCTAGTCACATGCAAGTGAGGTGTCACAAGGATGCTCTCCATGCGGTTTGGATGAGAGGGGTCAGGACCAGTGGGAAAGGTCAGAACAAAACTGGTCACAGTGCAGCCCCAGCAGAGCGGGCTGTGGTGCAGGGAGGGTAGGGAAAGACAAGAAGGACAGGTGCACCCTGGTCCTGTCTGGACCTCCTGGACCAGCCTCTTTAGCAGCTCAGTTGACCTCTGGTACTTTTCCCTCAGGCCTCTGTGCACAACTGCCTACTTTCTGTGGGTCCAGAGTCCGTTCTCAGAGTGGCTGGGAGGGAGGCTGCTGGGAGCTGGCTACCTGGGTTGTTACATTTCTGCTTGCTTAGGACTGGTAGAGGCTCAGACGGGCTTCTAGGGGAGCTCCTGCTAGGGTTTGGAAGTATGGAGAACTGGAGCCAGGCAAAGGTAGTCCCAGAGGCTGTTTCAGGCAGGTGGTCTGCGTGGGAACAGGTGGGACGAGGAGGCAAACAAATTGAAGAGCCCTCCCCTTCAAGCTGGATTTGATACAGAGCAGTAAAGCTTTTGCTGTATGCTTGTCACCTCCAGGTGTGTGTGTGTGTGTGTGTGTGTCTGTGTGTTTGTCTGTCTGTCTGTCTGTCTGTCTCTCTCTCTCTCTCTGTGTGTGTTCAGCAGGAGGGGAATACTTCATCCTTGAGCAGTGGCTGCCTTGGGCTGGTTCATGGAGACAGGTAGCTGCTTGTGAATGGCTAAGAATGCCTCTGCTGTATACTTGTGTGAACGTGTGGATCCCAGAGCAGCTGTAGGTCTGCTTAGGAATTTAGACATCCATGGGGTGAATGTAAAGGGGTCTGCATCACTGAATACCTGCACTTGTGCCGTGTGTATGTGTGTGTGTGTGTGTGTGTGTGTGTGCATTGCATGCTCATTGGAACATGTGTCAGTATAGGAGAGCTTCTATGAGCATGTATCATGTCAGCATGACACTACAGCTTCATTGCTTCCTAAAAAGACCACAGACTACTGGGCAATGGTTGCACACACCTTTAATCCCAGCACTCAGGAGGTAGAGGTAGGCAAATCTCTGTGAGTTCGAGGCCAGCTTGGTCTACAGAGTGAGTTTCAGGACAGCCAGAGTTACAACAGAGAACAGAGAAACCCTGTCTCAAAACAAACAAACAAACCAAACCAAAACAAAACAAAACACCACAGACAAATGGACCAAGCACCTACTATGTGCTAGATCCTGTGCCCAGTTCCCAAGACATTGGAGAATAAACTTCCACCTTGCCCTTGAGCCTGCAAGACAGGGCAGGAGGTGGTAGCTGAGCAAAAGCCATTCACAGCACAACACTATGCATCCCAAGGGCCACCCCTCGGGTCCTTTCTTAAAACCGTGATTGCGAGGCCATCTTTGTCACCACCCCTCTCTGCCTCTAGACCATGCATATGTGCTTTGAGGGTGAGCTCCTAGGAGCTACACCATACTCTGAAGACAGGTATCATGCAAAGGCTGTCAAGCGTCAGTCCATGCCTGCATCCCTAAGCCATCCACGGCCATCCTGACCCATAGCAAGTACTGGCAGTTCCCCATGGCTGGACTCCATTTCTTCCTCCACTCCTGTAGCTGAGGCTGCCCACTTATTATTTCAGTCCCCTGCCTTTGCTGCTCTCATCTATGCAATAGGGATCATGACAGTCTTTGCTTCCTAGGGGACTTGAGTGAGACCACGGGCTGCATCTGGGGGGTTAAACCCCTAGGGAGGCCATGTACACACAGGGAGGGGAACCGCTGTAGGAATTCCTGTTGCCAGCAATGGGAAGCTGTCCCTGGGTGCTGTGTGGAGCCATGTGGGCCACAAAGCCGAGGCAGTACTGAAAGGTCTCTGTGAGCTGCTGGGAGACACCCACGGCTCTGCCATGGTTCTAACTTCTGAAGGAAGGAGCCTTAGGATGGGGTCCATGTCCTGGCTGTTGGAGACTCAAGAGCATTGTGTGAGCACTTTCTGTGTCTCATTCTCTAACCACTGAGGTCTGCACTGAATCTTTGAGGTTTCCTCTAAACTCCTTCCAGTACAGCCTCCCAATCAGACAACAGGCAGCTGTGTCACTTGGGGAAAGATTGTTCCCTGCCCCCACAGTCATGCCTTTTCTGTACATGTGTGTTCTTGTGGGCTTTAGGACAGAGGGGGCAGTTGGAGCGGCTCAAGCTTAACTCCCTCCCTCCTCCTCTGCCCACACTAGGGTGTCCGTGGGTATGGTAGTATGACTAATTCCTTTTTACTGCCCCAGTTCACTGAATTCTCTTCCTGAACTCACACGCATCCCACTAAGATCCCTTCTCCTCTGAGCCTCCTGTAACCCGGTTCACAGTTTACAAGTGATGAACCAGAGTCAGACCCAACCAGCTTGAAGAGCTGACCACACACATGCGTGCTGTCCTAACTCATGACTATAGTGACCCTTAGAGACAGCCTTGGAGGAGCCATTTACACCACAGCCCAGAAATGAGCAAGTCACAGAAATCAGACACCCATCGCTCATCCCCCGGCAGAGTAAACACAGCACACCCGGCTGGGCTCCTGCCTGCAGGCATAAACAGCCTATACCTAGCATCCTCTCTATTTGACATCTCATCTACACAAAAGTCTTGTCAGTTATTTGTCATCCCTCCATTTCACATCTGGAATTCATAGTTCACACTATGATTGAATTCCAGGTCTCTGAAGCCCACATTGGGCCTTTACAGCCTCAATGAACGGGACCACCAGGTTTGATAGGGCCACAGAACTGCTGTAGCAAAGGGTCCTTGTGGCCACTGGGCTGCTCCACAGGGAGCCAGCTTAAAGAGGCTCTCTGACGCTGAGTTTCCTGTTGCCACTACTTGATGTCAGAACACCGGTCTCGCTGATTCCAGACCCCATCGCGCTGATATCCACCACAAGGTCAAAGTCACTGTCACCGAAAGTTCTAACTCCGTGTCTGGTTCCTTCCTTTCTTTCTTTCTTCCCTTCCTTCCTTCCTCCCTTTGGAATTTTACACGAATATTTGACACTTATTACAAGCTAGATTTTTTTTGTGTGTGTGTTTGATTTGGCCCGAAATTCAAGACTCCCAAAGATATTTGAAGGCTCATCTGGTTGCTTCCTTTCTAGACTAATGTCACACACTGCTTCGCTGCAAGAACTGCAGTCAAACTTTAAAACAGAAGCAACAGGAAGGTTGAAGCCCAACACGGGGGAAGATTCACGCTTTGTCTGATGGAGATCTGGCATCCACATCCTCCCAGACGGTCTGAATTCCTGGCCAGCAGCAGCGTTATCACATGGGCCCGTGGCACCTGGCGGATGACCACCACCAGCCTGGTGTTTGACACCAGGTGCCTTGTTTGCTGTCCTCCGACAAAGTCTTTCCAGCCACTGGACGTGAATATATCTCACTGTTGGAGAGGAACTCTGAGCCAGGACCTCTCACGGCTTTCGGCATCTCTGGACAGAGAAAGCTGAACCTGTCCCGCAGGACCGTGACGACCTCGAGGTTTTGCCGCGGAGCCCAGGCCAACCGCCCCATTTTCCCCTCCATCTCTCCCGGGAGAGGATCTCCCCGGCCCCTGGAATCCCCACCCCGACCCCTCCAGAGCGGATCCTGCAGGTCTTGCCCTCCGTCCCGGAGTGGGCGCGGCTCTAGGTGAGCGCTCACCTGGGGCGGGGCGGGGTCTGCCATCGGCTCCTCCCACAACGGGGCGGGTCGAGCGCGGCGGGGCCAATGGGGCGGGGGGCTCGCCGGCCGCTCCGCTCCCTCCCCCTGCCGCTCGCGCTCCGCCCCACCCGGGTTTAAAGCCCCGCGGGCGGCTGGTGGCTGCGCTGCGAGCGCCGAGTGGCGCGAGGAGATGCGAGAGTGCGCCCGCCGCCCGCACCATGCGCCCCGCGCCCACTCTGGCCGTGGCCGCGCTCTGCCTGCTGGCTCTGCCCGCCGCCGCTGCCGCCGCCGCCTACTTCGGGTCAGTGCCCGTCGCGTCCCCGCGCTCCGCGTGCCCTATCCCCGGCTCGGGTCCCTGCGAGGCCTCCAACTCAGCCGTTTGCCTGGGCGGGACCCGGGTCGCCTTGGAGGCGCACTTTGCGCCCCGATCGCCGTCCCTGGAGCTCCTGAGCTCAGACTTCACCACCCTTTCTCGAGTCCAAGTCTCAGTCCCCAGCCGGCCGGGTTCCTCATCCCGGACTCTGTCAGACTCCA
Organism: Cricetomys ansorgei; assembly: GCA_026225945.1. Taxonomy (NCBI): domain Eukaryota; kingdom Metazoa; phylum Chordata; class Mammalia; order Rodentia; family Nesomyidae; genus Cricetomys; species Cricetomys ansorgei. The sequence continues at coordinate 10,714,924 of JAMJFZ010001881.1, forward strand.
GCCCGAGCCAGGAGTTCGGCTCTCGCCGGGGATCCTGGTCTGACACACCCGGTGCGCCCTGTCCTAGCCTGTCCAAACGTAGCTCCCGGGCTCCAGGGTCCTCTTCGGATCCTCTCTTGGTGTCCCGTCTGTCCCCATCCTGGGCCCCGTCCAGCCACACTCCTTGCCTGCGATTTCTGTATCATTCGCTTTCTCCCCACAGAACTGGAACCTGGACATCTGGCTGGGTGGAGGGATTAGTGGGTAGTGGGGAGGGGAAGGTTGAGAGTTTCGCTGATCCCAGGGCATGGGAGGTCCGGAGACCGCGGGGCATGCCAGTTGGAGGTATAAAGAACTGTCCTCTGGTGAAGTGCTACCAAATTACCCCCCCCCCCATATACACCCACAACTGGCGTGAATTCAAGGGTCCATAGCAAAGAGAGGAAGAGAGGCCCGTTTAGCGATGTACATGGTTAGAAAAAAATGATTGTAGCTTGTGATGACCCCTGAGGAGTGGGGTAGGAACCTCAAGGGCCATGGTTAGAAGGAAAGTAAAATGGCATTTGTCTGCATCTTCTCTGGCCCTAATTGCAGGTGCTTGGCGAGGGCTGGGGGTGGCGGTGATGGCAGGGATCGTGGATTTTAGAATCACTTTCCTGACTTCCACCCAAAGCAGTTTCCAAATGCTTAACTTTAAACTTTGCCTTTTTCGACCCTAGTCAGGCAAGGCTCACAGTCCTAACACAACAGCAAGCAACAAGCCTGAGGCTACTCCCAAGGAGGGCGTGTGAGAGTCCAGAGGCAACATCGCAAGCTGGAATAAGGACTGTAGGCTAATTTCCAGGTCATGACCCCTGGCTAAAATGTGCCTGGGTTATAGGCAACAGCCTCCCCTGAAATAATTGGGGAGGGATTATCAATCCCAACCCTAGAGCAGATCCCAGTTGACGATGGTCTGGGAAGACCACTCAGTTCTTGAGGGCTCAATATCTCCTTTTGACCCACTCCCAGAACAGTGAACATAGGTGATGCTTGCTTCCTGAGGCTTTCAGTGAGAAAGAATTTCCCTCAGTGGGCCTGACCTAAGGGAGAGGACACAAGCTCTATGAGTTCAATCCTGCCACTGTTAAGGCACGCGCTATGGGCTACCTCACTTAGCGACTCTGTTCCTTAGGGTCTGGTCTGTAAAATACGGATAAGAGTATTGTCAGGCACATAAAAAGCTCTTAGAACAGTGGCTAGCACATAGTAAACATTCAGTTAATGCAATGGAGGATGGAGAGAGAGGAAACCAAGAGGGTTCCAGGTATCCCAGACCGGAGAGTCTGTGAACTGGACTATTGGAGGAAATAACACCACGGTTCTTTCATCTCTTTGGGTTTTATGGTTGGAGGCAGGTGTGAAGGTCAGGTGAGGTAGGAGAGGGGTCCCAGGAGGCCTGGATCACCCTAGCTGGTGTGTTGAAAGGGAACAGATTTTGGGTCTAGGAGCAAGGAACAGCCTTGGAAATAAGAGCGGAAATGGTTAGTTATGTCCAGAGCAAGAATGAGGGGTTGAGTATTGGAACTCCCCCCATCCCCACCCCAACCCCCACCTAGGAAGAGCTGAAAAAGCACAAGCCTCATGCTGTTAACTGTTTGGTCCCAGGGAATGGGCAGGACTCATCTGGGGCAAACTCTCTTGTGACTTAGTTGAACCATGTTTGCTAGCTTCTCATCAGCATTCTCTGATATCAGTCATCTACACTTTAGTGAGACCATGAAGGGATGTGCTTGCTCCTTAGGTCAGTCATCTTTGAAGTCTCATTTCTAAGTATAACATGAAATGCTTTCTTTTATTTTCTGATAAAAGGAAACTCACTGATCAGGAGAGCAGGTGACAGCAATTTTGGTACCAATCTTTTTGGGATCTTTGCAGTCAAAGACTTCAGAGTGAAGAGTGACCAACCCCCTGCTTCAAGAAGGTCACATATTATCCCCATTTTCAGGTGTCCCCCTCCCAAGCCACAGGAAGCTAGCGATGGCTTTTGCTGCCTACAGCCTGACTCAGTGGGTAGCAATGGTGACGTAACAAAACAGAGTAGAAGTCTATAAATCATTTTTGCACAAAGCCCCTTCTCTCATAGGACCCTCAAAGCAATTCCTGGACTAGGTAGGAAACAGCCAGAAGGGTCTAGGGAGTCACCTGGTGTCATACAACAAATTAGTGAGGGACAGGATAGAAACCAGGCCCTGCCTCATGTTTGTTCTCCATATAGAGAACGGTCTCATAAGCTGTCACTGTGTGACGCACCAGGGGGACAGCAGCTGCAGAGGGCGAGGGCTGGAGAGTGGCTTCCCTCTCCTGCTGATGAGTTCTCTCAGACCCTCTTGGCCAGAGTGGGAGAGGCCACACATTCCTCAACAGTGAGACAGGCAGGATTCCATGAACCTTCTAGCCTGTCAGGTGTGCTCTCCAAGGCTAGCAATGGGGCAGGAAGTGGGTGGAATGCCAAGAGTAAGCCTCGCTGAGCACTTAGTACATGGTAGGCACCATGCTGGACCATTCATTGCCCAAGCTGCACACCTGCCTCTAAGATGGACATTATCATCAGTGACAACCCAGCAAAGGTACAGCATCTGCCTAGAGCCACACAGCCAGCAGCAGGCAAAGCTGGGATTAGGACCTGGGACTCAAAGGCTCCTGCTTTCCCAACCTTTCCTGATCTGGCCCTAGAGAAGAAAGGAACTCTACCAGTGCAGAGACTACACACTTGCAAAGCACCACTGAAGTCAACTATGCCTTGCACACACAGGAGAAATTTCTAGTGACAAAGATCTTGGGGTGACTTGAGGACTGGGTTGGGTGGCAGGACCTAGCATGTGCAGAGCCCATCACCTGAGAAGTATGCTGTCTATCAACCCAGGCTAAGTCACAACACCATAAGGAAACCCTGAACTTCCAGGTCTGTCAGGGTGGGGTGACTTGGGATCTTCAGGTGCTACAGACTCTGTTGATAAGAGACTTGATCAAAACATCACAACAGCCATCTCAGAGACAGGACAAATTCGGCCTCTGAGCTCTGGCCTGGCCCTGTTGTTACTGCACCCTGGGAGGGCCCAGCTGACTGACCAGCAGTGGACCAGTTTACCAGGCTGTTTCTCTGCTGGCCTGTTCAGGTGCTGTCCTTGTTGGGTCCAAGGAAGAAACAAAACATCACCTGTATTTATCCCAAGTTCTCATTACATATAATATACCACATTCATGTTAAGAACACTGTCTGGGTCTTTCAAATGGCTACACCTTTATAATCCGTTGCAGTGACCAGTATTATTGTAGATAATGCTTATCGAGCGTGCTGTTGCATATATCGATAGTTCTCTCCTCTTTATTCCTGAGTAGTATCCTATCATATGGGCATACCACAGATTTTTATTGATCCCACAATTGATGGACACTTGAGTGAGCTCTAGCTTTCAGCTACTCCCAACAAAGCTGGCGTGAGCACTCATGTACACCCCGTTTGTGCACATATATTTCCATTTCTCTTTGGTAACGGTGGGGAGGACTGGATTGTTGCATCACCTACCAGGTACAGTTTAGTTTATAGGGAATGACTGAACAGTTCCCAGCATGGCTGGGCCATTCGCACAGGAATGTCTGAGGGTTGCAGTTGCTCCGTATTGGCAGCCACCCTCAGCCTTAATTGTTGATATCTCATTGGGTGTGTACTGGTACCTCACTGCAGTTTTAATTTGCATTGTCCCGATCGTGAAGGATGTGTTGGACATTTTTTTTTTCACATGATCGTTAGAACATCTTTTTTGATGTCTTTCTATTAATCAATTGTAAGTGTTCTTTATATATTTTGGACACAAGTCCTTTGTCAAAAACTATTGGCAATATTTTACCTGTCTTTGGTTTGACTTTTCATTCTCTTGCTGGTCTCTTCTAAAGAGCAGAGTTTTTAGACAGGGCTGCTGGCACAGGCCTGTGATTCCCACTGCTCGGAGGCTAAGGCAGGAGATACACGAGTTCAGGACTTGACTGAACAACTTAGACCCTGTCTCCAGTGAAAAGAGGACTAAAGTAGAGCTTACTGTTAGAGCCCTTGCCTAGGGCGTTAGAGGCCGTAGGTTCAGTCCCCAGGACTGAGAAAGGAAGAGGAGGAGGGGATGGGGAAGATGGAGCTTTAGAACTGAATGACACCCAATGCACTGTCAGCTTTTCCTTGTGTGCCTTTTCTCCCTATGTTTTCTTCTAGATGCTTCACAAGCTCCACTTTTACACTTAAGTCTCATATAGGGCGCGGGGTGTGTGGTAGGGATCTGGGCATGCCACTTTCTACATGGATATTTACAGTGAGTCAGAAACACAGTGCTACAAATTCCTTAATTTTGTCCTTCTTTCCAGAAGTTGCCCTGGCTATTCAGGTCCTTTGTATTTCCACATAAATTTTAGCATCGGCTTGTCAACATCTGTACAAAAGCCTGCTGGGATTTTGATTGCAAGTGCGTTGAATCTAGAAACCAATTCATAGAAGATTGGCGTTCTACCAATATTAAATAGACTGCTTCATAAACAACGCATGCCTGTCTATGTGGGGTTTTGTAAATTGCCCTCAGAAGTATTTCGTAGTTTCCACTGTGTAGCTCTCTACCAATATTCTTTTATGTTGGGGACAGGGATAAGGGTTGAGATAAAGTCTCAGGTAACCTAGGCTGGCTACAAACTCACTATATTCCTAAGTCTGGCCTTAAAATACTGATCCTTCTGACCCCCTCTCCTCCCATCCCCCAAGTGGGGTGCCTGTACCGCCACACCTAGCTTAGGTCTTACAAATATTTTAAAACTGTCTTATGTGTTTAGATAGTGTCGTTTTTTTTTTTCTTCTTAATTCCCTTAATTCCTTCTTAATTTAGACATGGAATCGAGTCCTGAGTAAAACAGAGTAAGAGGCAAGAAAGAGTAAAGAAATCGTGCTGCTGTGGAGTAACGGGTTCGAGGCCAGTCTCTCTGATAATTGTGTCTGTGGGAAGGACTTGAGGCTGCCTGTTCCTAGCTGAGCTGTGATCTCTGAGGACAAGTACCTAGACTTGGGCTCTGGCTCAAACTAGCCACCCCAGTGAAGGATGGTAGCTTTTTTCCAAGGAGAAGTGGGCTGGGGGAAGGGAAGCAGACCAGGCATCCTCTCCTGCTGGAGCATGAGATATCAGGGCCTTTGGGAGTAGTGCTCAGGCAGGGCTGGTCTCTGGAAATGGGCCAGGTCATCAGCTGGGGTCATTCCTATATTTGGTATGAACCTGAGCAAGATGAGAGTGGCTAAGACGTGGCTCCAGTGTAAGGGGTATTGGACTAGCTCAAGGTGGTGGTACACACCTTTGATCCCAATTCCTGGGAGGCAGAGGCAGGCAGATCTCTGGGAGTTCCAGGCCAGCCAGGGTTACTGGACTGTAAGCTACACAAATCAGAGTTCAACTCTCCACTGAGACTTGCTAAATGGTGTAGGACAAGCCAGCCATTTTGACATCAGTACGGGAAATCTTTCTCAAGGTCGTTGTGAGGGTTAAATTACTACATACAGGGCTGAAAGTGTAGCTTCGTGGGAGGGTACTCGCTAAGAGCACGGGCAAGGCCCTGGGTTCTGTTCCCCTGAAACGCCAGCTTCAAAATGTTACCTACATCTCATACCGCACAGAAAGTACTCAAAAAGTCCAATGGCCTGCCTTAGAGCATCTCACATTAAATAATGCTTTTGGCAGCATCTGTTCCTTCCTCTCTACATCTTTCTCCCAACCGTCCTACAGCTGGGAGCTAATTGATTTTTTTCCCCCATATTCACTGCTTTCCACGCATCACTGTGATATGCCAGGAGGTAGATGCTGGTATCACGATCATCTTATGTAGCCAAGTGGAGGAAAGCTTACAGAGACCAAGTGCTCTGCCCAAAGCCTCACAGCGAGTGGCTAGCTGTGCCAGGATTGAACTCTTACCTAGTTTGTGAGAATCCGGAGTGACCTCTTTGCCCTGCTTTGTTCTTCCCGCCCACTGGTCTCCACCAGGAGGCTGGGGCCCTGGGATCCCAACATTGCTACACTTTCAAATATGCAGCACCTCCTGCACAGTGTGCCCTCAACTCTTGTTATCCAGGTTTTCCCATGCTCACTTCTCAAGTTTTCTCAGAGCTCCCTGTGGCCAGAGGTCTTGGGGTCCTGTTGTCAGCTGGGTTCTGCCCTTATAGCCTTTGACGTCACCCCTGTCCTGCGGTGCGTGTCTAGATGGACAGTGCTCACTTTCTCTTGCTAGTGCTCCCTTTCCCTTGGGTCCTCCTCCATGCCCACGGCAGAGCTCTTTTGCAGATACTTGGCGTCTTGCACCTCACCCAGGCCTGTAGCGTTCCTTGACCTCTCTCTGTCCACGTGGGGCACGAAGAAGAACAGAGGACAAGCCTCCCCACTCACACTCCTGGGCTCAGCCACTCCGGACATCCCCTGGGCAGCAGGGATGAGCTGGAGGAGGATGGGGACTTAGGTTAGGTGGTTGCCTCCATCTGGTGCCCTGAAGACTAAAGGAGCCAGGATGGACTTTAGCAAGCATATTTTGGTCAGGGCTGGAAGCTCCAGAGGCTGGGTGTAGGACAGGATCAGAGGGTCTGCTTTGACATCACAATAGCTTCCAGGCCATGTACAGTTTGGAATTCGAAATGCCTCTGAGCTTAGAAAGGTCATATGGTATGCTTGCCCCTGCAGAGAACGGCACCTGGAGATAGACATTTGGCTAATCTTCATAGAGAACCTTAATAGGTTGGGATAAGTAAAGACCATAACACTCTGTGGTCTGAACTTTGGGGGTGGGTCAGTTCTTCCCAAGTGTGCCAAAGCCCTGGGGTTCACTGAGCTTTCCGGAGTTTGGATTACTGATAAAGGTTTGTGAACCCGTGGTACCATGTCACCATGAGAGTTATGCAAGCTGCTTTATAGAAAGACATGGATCAGTTTCTTGGCTGGTCCTCATCGGGTTTCAAAGAAAACCCAAGCACATCTCAGCCCCAAGATCTGAAGTTGAGAGGGACCTGGTCTGGCTCTCCGAGACCTCGAGGGGGCTGCACTTGGGGTGTGACTGGCTACAGCCAGATGGTCCCAAAGTCTGGTGTTAGGAAGCAGATGCAGCAGTAATCAGCGTGAAGGCAGAGAGGGCATGGCCACGGGCCGGCTCCTGCAGAGCCCTGCCCCTTCCCAATGTCTTCCCAAAAGGTCTGCATGTTTAGAGGTGGTGGTCCTGCAGCCTGTGAGCAAGGCTATGGGGGAAGCCATCAGGGCGAGTCCTGGGGAGCCTGAGGGGAAGCACAGACTACACTGAACAACAGGGGCTGATGCAGCCAGCAGGTATCCAAGGAGCATCTGTCCTGGGGGAATGGCTGAGCTAGGGATAGCCACTAAGGTTCCCACCGAGGAGCTCACCTGCGACTTGGAGAAACTACACAGCCAACCATATAGAACTGATGGCACTACATGCAAGGAGGTGGGAAAAGATCGAGATGGAAGACAGAATTGCTAAGCAAGGACTTCCCCGAGGAGCCCCGGGAGCCTCACAGTGTCCCAGAGTTACCTTTCCTACTTCCTGCGTTATGGAGTCAAGTGTTTTCAAAGGCAGCGGCTAGAAAAGTTTCTAGGGGATGCGAGGACTTTGAGTCCAGGAAAAGACTTTGCAGGCCAGAGTGACAACGTGAAAAGGGGTGTGGAGGTTGGGCTGAGATAGACCTGGCAGGAGGACTGGAAGAATCTATCCCGGCCCAAGAGGAGCATCCCTCTGCTGCAGCCCTGGCTGGAGGCAATACAGACTAAGGTGGGAGCATCTTGGACTCCCTCCCTCTCTGGGCTGCCCTGAGCCACTTTGCCCTTTTTGAGTATTCAGGGGTGACTATCTGGCCAGGTCTGGGGTGCTCCTCCTCTCCTTGGAAAAGATGGAAGAGAATAATAGCAGTAGCCATCCCTGGGGCTCGCAGGAGGACAGTGACATCTCTGCCTGAGCTCTCGACAACAGACAGTGCGCTGTCTTTGACCCAGAGTGAGCATTCACAGGCCTGAGCCTTTGCCCGTGAGAAGAGGGTGCCAGAGTCAGGGAACACTCTGGACCCTGCCAAGCTAGTGAGCTGGTCAGCATGCCCTAGCTGAGCCACTCAGCCTAGGAGCCAGGATCCCACAGTCAGGGTGGAGCTGGAGAAGGGGATGTATTCCTTGCTTCTCCCCCCACCCCGACAGCACCCACTCTGTGTGCCCAGATGCTGCTCTTCCCAGAGTTACTTGGGCCTGTGAACCTAAGAAGCTGGGGAAGTTGTCTTTAGAGCTAGGGTAAAGACTAAGTTTATTCCTTCTCCCTCCCTTCAACCCTCCCTCCCTCTATCCCTCCCTCTCCCTCCCTCTCTTACTCTCCCCCCTCTCCTTTCACCTTCTCTGCCTACATAATTGGCACCCTCATACTGTAGTATGAATAGACAGGCCACTTGTGCTAAGCCTTATATCTGACTTGTGCTGAAGAGACCAGGAATTTGAGCTGAATTTAAGACCAGGAAAAATAGCCTTTTAAATGGAGGGTCTTCCTTTCCCTGATTGGGGTCCCATTTCCTAGTCTTCCCAGCTATCCAGGAGGCTCAGGGGAAGCACTGAGAGGCCTCCTTCCAGAATGCCTAGGACCTCAGGCACTGGCCACAACAACGTCTGGTTTTGCTTACTAGAAGCTTTCCTGTGTTCAGGCAGAAACTTCCAGGAAATGTGGAGGCACATCCCCCATCCCCCCATGGTCACCTGGGATGATAAATCTTCTATGAATTCCTTGGGCACCAGGCCTTCCTTCCTCATCAGCCTCTGCAACCCTTCCAGGAATTACCAGGGCAAAACATCTGGGCCAGATGAAAAAGTACCCCCTGACCTGCCATGTCTTGGTCCCAGGGATGTCTGTCTGTACCCAGCCAAATTCCGGGGAGATGCTTGTAATTTCAGATTTACGGAGGCCAAGGATCCCTCTGCACAGGACTGGCCTTGGGGACCTCTATGGTCACTATGCCACCTGATGCATGCGATGCATGCAGGAACGAAGGCCTTCCAGCTTCCATCTGTGCAGTGGGAGGGGCAGGGTGTGGGAGTGTTTCCTCTGCAGATGTTGAACCAGCGGCTCTAAATCAGGAGACTGTTGAGATGTAAAATGCTATCTGTATGGCTGGCTGCCACTGCCCACTCAGCTCCGCCAGTGGCTCCCTGATGCCATGCTCGGTTCACAGCTCAGGGGACAGGAAGAGCAGAGACAAAGCCCACAGCTGGGCCAGGCTCTTTTCTTTCTAGGGAAGGGACCAGATTGGGGAACCAGATTTGGCATGAGTTCCAGGTAGAAGGTTGTGGCCAGTTCCATTCACTAGGGTTAGGCATCTGGGCTGTGAGGTGAAAGCTATGGAGGGAGCTGGGAGAGGTATGGTACGTGCGCAATCACGTGCCTGTGGGTGGACTTACCAGGAAGGACGCTTGGTGAATGAAGGGATGAGACAGCATGGGAAGAAAGGCCGGAAAGAGCCATGGTGCAAGTGGGAAGAGTCCCCACCAATTCAGCTAGGCTTCCAAGTACACAGGCTTTCATGAGAGAATTGCAAGGTGACCCAGGAGCCTCAGAAAAAGGGATGGTGCTGCTCAAGAGAGCATGACAAAGTTGGGGTGAGAAGCGTGTGGTGGCTGTTGGATACTCTCTCTCAAGAAGGACTGGCCAGTGTCCAGGCAGGTACTGCCCCTATGGAGCTGCCCCCTGCTGGGGAGAGGAAAGAGAAGGGGGGATAGGTGTGCGCAGGTGTGGGAGTGTGCGCACGGGTGTGAGTGTGCTGGGTCTCAGAGAGGGCCAGGATGGGGGCCGAGATGCTCAAGATGAAAGCACAAAGAGAGCACTGACCATGCAAATGGCCTGCAGCGGAAGCTGTTATCGGGAGCATCTAACGTGGCTCTGCAGGGCTGAGCCAAGGCCCCAGGCAGCTAGCTCAAGCTTTCTTGCTTCTCAGGCAGTGGCTTGCAGTCGTCATGGGCCCTGGTACCAGACTCAGCTCCCTGCCCCTCTAACCAAGAGTCCAGATGCCCCGGCATCAGTCTAGTGCCAAGGGCACCACCTGCTTTTTCCCGCCCCACCTAACACCCACATCCTGGGCAGCCTCTACTGGAACCCATAGGTCATCTGGAGTAGAAACAGCTGGAAGAACAGCTGTCATCCCTAGCCGGGAGTGCTCCCGCCTCCCTCTGCAGCTGGCAAGATGAACCTGGCCAAGATCAGGCTGTCACCTAGACAGAGAGCTCAGCTACTGGTTGATCCTCAGGCAGCCTGGCTGATTCAAAGCTTCCTTTTCTCTGGCTCCTTGAGCTGTGAGAGAGTTGAGATGACTCTTGGATCCAACCAAGGTTCCTCCAGATTGTGAGCTTCTAGAAGGCAGAATCGTGTCCTTATATCTAGCATACACATAGTACACAGTTGGTGCTTAATAACAAGAACACTTAATGTGTGCCAGGGACCATTATGGGGGCTTTCTAGACATTGGTTGGCATTATCTCAGCAGCAACCCTGAGAGACAGACACCACTACTGTTGCATCTCACAGATCAGGTGCCCAGAGGCACAGGGCCTTGCCCTAGAGTAGACTCACTTATGCAGTGGAGTGAGCCCAGGGATGACGTTCCTGAGGTCACCTCCAAATGAGAGGAAAGCCTGGGACCAGATTACTCAGGGCAGAATGGCTTTGGGGACACGAAGTCCTGGGATTCCCTCACACTGGAGTGCTGGTACTGCTCCACTTCTTTGGGGGAGGGGTGTTGAGTGGCCCCCGGGGTTCACCAGTAACTTTTTGCTGCTTCCTGAAGGGCTGCGGTGATGTGGGCTTTGATGGATGGGACGAGTGTAAAGGGGGAGGGGCAGGAAGGGCCAGCAGGGGACAGATTTGTGAGAGGGAACCCCCAAAAGCAACTTTGGCTTTTCTTATTCCAGGGGGTAGGAAGGGTTGGTCTCGCCTAAGAATCAAAGCCAGAGGACAGGGAGGAAGGAGGCCTCTTCTCTATCACCAGCGTGAGCCCCAGGACCCGCCGACCCAGGCTGTGACCCAAGACACAGCACACTGGTGTTGAAGAAGAGGGAGCTGGTCACATGGGCTGTGGTTTTTGTAAGGAAAAAGAGAAGTCAGGAGTTGGGGTGGTGAGGTGATAGGAGACGGAAGTGGGAGCCCAGCCGGGCCAGAGCACAGGCAACCTGATGGAGTGGTGGTCCCAGTGGCTCAGGGGCACAGGGTCAGGCAGTGGTCCTAAGGAACTGCGGTCCTCACCGTCCCAAAGGATACTTAGCAAGCTCATAAGCTATACCTCCTCTGCTGTTTCGATCCCAGTCACAGGTTGTCTCCTGTGTGTGAGTGTCTGATCGGCACACAGCAGTGTCTCCCTTACAAACCCCTTTAGCCTTAGTTTCTTTGGTTGTCCATATGTACTCTCTCAAGTGTCTCAACTAACATGTGGTTGATCGGAAGATGGGGTCCTTGAACCTGGGGTGCCAGATACCATACCACCTGGCCACTGAAAAGGCTGGAATCTGCAATGTCCAGAATTCTTACAGGTGAGCAAAGGGGACCTTACCAGCCCTGGTGAGGAGCTAGCTGAGCTATTCTCCATTTGCTCTGGTGGTACTGTGTCTTCAAAGGTACTGTTTCCCAAACTGCAACATAGTAAGCATATAAAAGTGACACGGAGTCCTGGGAGCCCTCCTAGGCCCTGCGGGCACCTCACGAAAACACTGGGGAACCTTTTCTGAGAGCAGCTCTGGGTAGACTGGGGCCCAGCGGGGCCTGAGGCCTCTGTGTGCTTGGCTGCCTTTCCTGACCATTAATCGCTACTAAGTGTCATTACCGCTAATAAAATTAACGGGCTTTATACTGGACTTCTGGAGCCATCAATCTCAGGACCTATTACATGGAATTAAAAAAGCGGGTGCCTGTTGACGAGTAGAAGTGTATTCGCAGAGCCACAAGTGCAGCCTGGGGCATTCTGTTACTCTACAGCCAGCCACAGCGTGTTACAACAAAGGACAACAACCTGAGGGAGGCCCAGTGGCTCCCAGCCCTGACGCTGCGTGTAAGTGTGCCAGGCAAGAGCAGGGCGACCCTTGGGAAGATCCTGGGGTGGGAGCTGGCAGTGCTCCCTGCAGCCTCCCTCGCACCCTCACCTCCACCGCTCTCGAAGCATTTGGTTCTTCTCCCTCCTTGGCTCGGCTCCCGCTGTTTCTTTTTTGGGTCTCGGGCCCAGCCATGCACGGAGAGAAAGGAAGAGAAAGCCAGAGCGTGCTCTCATCGTCCAAATTCCAAATCCCCAGAGGAAAGATCGATTAGTCCAGCTAGGGTCATCAATTCATCACTGATCCAATCAGTAGACCAAAGCAGCAAGGTCATGTGAAGCACAGTTGTGGGCAGGAGCCATCTGGCAACCATGATAGGCGGAGGGAGTGAATGGCAGAAGACCCAGGCACATGTCCATAATATTTTGAAGTCCTCGGTAGTAGGCACTTAAAACGTGACATGATATAAATGTATATATCTTAATGCATCATAGCATATAATGTTATATTGATAATAATAGCTATTCTAGTTTTTTAAAATTAATTTTTATTGTATGTATATTGGCTTTTGCCTGCATGTATGCCTGTGTGAGGATGTCAGATCCCCTGAAACCAGAGTCACAGACAGTTATGAGCTGCTATGTGGGTGCTGGGAATTGAACCCGGGTCCTCTGGAGGAGCAGCCAGGGCTCAACTGATGAGCCATCTCTCTAGCCCCTAGTACTTTTTTAATACTGAGGATCAACCTAACTCACGCTAGGTAAGCACCCTACCATTGAACTGAGCTGCGCGCCCATCTTATAACTTGCTGTGTAGCTTAGGATGACTGTGGACCATGCCCAGGCTAAAAATGTTTTTGCAATACTGATAACTGGACCCAGAGCTAACTGCATGCAGGGAGGCACCCTATCAACTGAGCTACATCCCCAGATATAATGCGTGTGTGTGTTGTATATGTGTGCATCTTTGTGTGTGTGAGTGTAGGCAGGTGTGTACTAGTGTGTACGTGATGTCAGAAGACAACCTTGGGCAGTGGTCTTTGCCTTCTGCCTTGTTTGAGACAGGGTCTCTGCTATTTGCTGCTCTACGTGCAAGGCTAACCAGCCGGTACGATTCTCCTGCCTCCACGACCCAACTCACTTGAGGAGCATTGGGGTTACAGAACCATGTGTGGCTTTACATGCTCAGGAGCTTTGAACTCAGCTCCTCATGCTTCCATGGCACACGATTTTACTCACTGAACCACTTCTCCAGCCCTCTATTTCTTTTTTTTTTAATGAATAGGAAACAGGTTTTAAAGGATGTTTAGCTCCACTGGTCAAAATTCCCATCATGCCCTTCTCTGGCATGTCAATCAGCTTCTACAAGGGAAGTACAAGTTTTTGAAACAGGAATTGTATGAGCCAAAGTTATCCCTCACACTAGCCTCTGGTGTGGAGAGGAGAAACTTTTGAAGGCTACATGACTGGTGGTCTGTGTTCCCAGCAGCCCTGGAGCTCTGGGTTCCACTCTGGAACCCATTCAAGGTGGGGCCTCACCAGCAGGAGCTGACCTCAGGCTCTGCTCCTTGCCCGCCCAGGGTCAAGCTCTGAGGGTTTCCTGCCAGGCTGCAGGGAGGGGTCTGGGTATAGGCCTGGTGGACTGGAAACTTACCCATTTGCCCCCTGATTAATGATTAACGGGCCCCTGCCCTCACCGTGTCTGGGAGGGGAGCCCGGTCCAGGCTGGGCTTGGGGGAGCCGATAGCATCTGTCTGTGCTCAGTGTTTCGGAGATACGCTCCACGCCGGGTTGGGCGCACCTGATAGACTTGGAATCTGCAGGGGCACCTGGGGCCTCGCCAGGACCTCCACCTTCCAATGAGACTTCCTATTTCTCAGGCAGACAGAGAGGCTGTGGCATCTAGCCAAATGTCCTGGCTGAGGCAGGTGACTCCAACAGCAGAGCCGTGTGTGTCCTGGACTCTGTGGGATAAGGACCTCTCTGACCGCTCAGGGCTTGCCCACAGGACTTACCTTAGCCAGTGGCTCGTGAACAAAGGTGGCAAGTGCCACATTCAAGTGGGAATGTTGATAGCCCCCATCTGGTCCCATCTTTTCTCCTTCACCTTGGCTGGGAGCCTACTGTTTCAGGAGAGGAGCTGCTTTCTCTAGCCTAGGTCTGGCAATGATGCATGTTCCATCCACATGGAGTGCACTAGGGGCTTGGGGACATCGGCATATATCACTGTCACAGAGAGGTTCTGGGAGAGGGAACAGTTCTAATTCTGAATCACGTCTTGCCTCTCCACTAAGTCATGCCTACCATCTGACCCAGTAATCACCTCCACACGCAGCCTCCAATGCCCGTCAGGACAAAGGGAGCTGCTGCCTACTTAGAGTGGAAGAGAAGAGAAGGGAACGCCAGCCAGTAGGAAGGCAGCCTGCCTGGCCAGGCTTTGTGCTTTTCATGCAATCTCTACAGCACCTTGGGAGGCAAGGGTGTTAGTGCTGAGGAGGATGCCATGGCTTCAAAGTTGTAGTTAGGACGTGGCACGGTGAGGCTTAGAATTTGGCAGCCTTAACTGTAGAATCGATGGCTTTGGATACAGAACACGAAGCCTGGGAGTGAAGACTCCCTCCCTCCCTCCCTCCCTCCCTCCCTCCCTCCCTCCCTCCTCCTCTCTCTTCCTTTTCCAAAGCTTCTATTTGTACCCGGCACCAAATGGCCAGATGGTTGATGATCTACCTGGGATCCAGGAACAAGCTAGGCTGGCACAGGCTTACTTGGGCAGGATTGTAACACAAGGGAGAGAAGGGCACAGGGGCCTTGGCTGAGTGTCTATGTCTGCAGTCCCTGTGTTTGACCCTGGTAGCAAGGTGGCACTTCCCTCCAGGAAGTGACCAGTGCTACATGTAACATCTCCCACACTTGCCCGAGCTCAGCAGCTGCCCACAGATGTGGCAAAAACAGATTTCCAGACCCTGCTCCAGAGCTCTCGAAACAGAACACTCTTGGAAATCTGTGTTTGTCTGAAACATATTGTTCTGTGTAGCCCGGGCTGGCCCGGTGCTCATAGCATTCTTTTGCCTTAGACCACCCCCCACCCCCAAGTGCAGGGATTGCAGGCACGTATCACCACACACAGCCTGGCTGTCTATTTCTACTAAGCACTCAGGATGATTTTCCCAACTGGGCAAGTTGGTGAACGAGGGTAGATAAGAAGAGTAGGCTAGAATCTGGAGAACTTGGGTTTGAGGTTCTGCACCAATCCTTGCTACATACGTACCTTGGTCTTCTATTCGATAAAATTGGAACAACGGTCCTGTGGGGACTGGCCTGTCACTCAAGGGCAAATGAAGACAGCCTCTTTCCATCCCTGTAGGATGACCAGCTTTTGCCCTCCACAGGAAGGAACCCCAAGGTTCACCATCTCCTTTTTCACCCTTTCCAGCTTGACCGGACGTGAAGTCCTGACGCCCTTCCCAGCCCCGGCACAGGCTGGTGCCCACCTGAAGCAGTGTGACCTGCTGAAGCTGTCCCGGCGGCAGAAGCAGCTCTGCAGGAGAGAGCCTGGCCTGGCTGAGACCCTCAGGGATGCGGCACACCTGGGGCTGCTGGAATGTCAGTTCCAGTTCAGGCAGGAGCGCTGGAACTGCAGCCTGGAGGGGAGGACTGGCCTGCTCCAGAGAGGTGGGGAGGAGGGTAGGGAGGACTTGGAGGAGGACAAGGAAAGCTAGCATGAAGGGCTGGGGAGGAAGAGGGCGTGTAGGGGGTGGTGGGTGGGGAGACAGCTATGCCCAGACCTTGTTGCGCTGTCTACCAGTGAGAAGTGCCCTGGGGAGTTAGTAAGAGTCTGTTGAAGGCCAGTGGTTTGGGAGGATAGAGGAGCAAAGGTAACACAAGAGAGGAAAGGACACAGCTCTCCTGGAAGAGATGACAGAGGAGGTGGGTGGCACCAACCACCTACTAAGTGGCCCAAATGTGCAAGTCAGGAGGATGTCTTTGTCCACATGCTCATCTGTCACTGTTCGTCACATCTGTTGATGTGTCATTCCCTCCTTCCCTTCCCTTCCCCTCACTTCCCCCTCCCTTCCCTTCCCTTCCCTTCCCACCCGACTCCCCCTTCTTCCGCATCCTTCTCCGCCCCCGCCCCATCCATCTGCTAAGCATCTGCCGAGGCCCACAGTGAGCCAGGCACTATGCAAGGGCCTGGAGACACAGGCTGAATATGATAGTGTGACTCCATCACCACGTGGAGGGGACTCAGGCACTTTTATTGTTGGTGGTGGTGGTTTTTGGAGACTAAGTCTCTGTAGCCCAGGCTGGCCTGGAACTCACTGTATGAGTTGCTTCAGATGCTCAGCAATTGTCCTAGCTCAGTCTCCTGAGTGCTGGAAGTATAGGTGTGAGCCACCCACTATGCTGCAATCTACAGTGGGAACTTTTATAAAAATTCAGTGATGTGTACAGGGTAGCCAGCTCCCTACTAGACCAGCTGCTGTCCACTGACAGCAAGTCCTGAGGCAGAGCTAGTGGCATGCTTCCCTTTCGGCTATCAAAGGACCAGAGAAAACATGCTTGTGCCCCCCTTCAACAGTGAGAGTGAGCACAGTGGTGGACCCAGGCAGGGTCCCCAAGACCATTCTGTCTTTGGGTCGCCTACAGATGGTGTTAGAGGACATCTGAGAGACATTAGGCAGCTTAGAAATCCACAGAAACAGGTTTGTCCAACTTGTCACAAAGGCACTTAAGTCAGGATGACAGTTTAGCTTAGCCTCAGGTGTCCAGGTCATAAGTTACTGAGATTAGCAGCTCCGTCCTTCTGCCCTCTGAGAGCTGGACACATGCTTCAGAGTAAATCTGGATGCCACTTAAGGGGTAGCTTTCAGCCTGAGTCAGAGGGCTGGTAACAGGGGAAACCTTACACAGCTGTGCCTTTAGGCTCACACCCCCTACCTTACCCACGATACACCCCATGGATCTCCTGCCTTCAGAGGGCTGCAGATAGCCTCTGAGCTTCCTCTCCTCCTGCACAGGCTTCAAGGAGACAGCCTTCTTGTATGCAGTGTCTGCAGCTGCCCTCACCCATGCGCTGGCCCGGGCTTGCAGTGCTGGGCGCATGGAACGTTGCACCTGTGATGACTCCCCAGGCCTGGAGAGCCGGCAGGCCTGGCAGTGGGGTGTGTGTGGTGATAACCTGAAGTACAGCACCAAGTTCCTAAGCAACTTCCTGGGGCCCAAGAGAGGAAGCAAGGACCTACGGGCGCGAGCCGACGCCCACAACACCCATGTGGGCATCAAGGTGAGCGATACCCTACTGCCCAGAGTACCCTGCCAGGCAGGGTGCAGTGCAGAACGCAAGATCTATGGGAGGCCAGTGCCCTACCCCCATCACACAGATGTCCCAGGATGAACTTCAGGGAACATTCTATGCACATTACTGGGCACTGGGGCACAGAATCCTGGATATCATTACGGTTGAGCCATGCCTTTACAAGGCAGGAATGTGTATGGAGAGGAGTCTCCATCCCAGGGACAAAGCCATTGGATAATTTCAGTATGGTACAACCACCAGGTTTCCTCTATGTTGTGAGTAGAAGAGAGAGGGGGCCCAGAGAGGGGAGGGACTCAGCTGAGGTCACACAGCCATGAGAGAACTGAGGTCTACTGGAGTGTGAAGGCAGGGAGGGGCCAGAGCTCCAGTTCTCTTAGGAAACTGTGTGTACTCTCCAAGAACCCTGGGCCGAGGGGAGGCGCGGTGGGCTGAGATCAGGCCCACACCGCCCTTGCCCGGGTGTGTACCGCCTACAGCGAGGGAAACCTTTTCCTAGTTTGCACAGAGGTGCCTTCAGAGGCTCAGGTCATTGTGACTCGGATCCTTTGTGTTAGCTGTTACCTTCACATTGTTGCCTTCTTTCTGTTGACCCTCTCGGGCGGAATTGGCACATGGGACAGGCTTAGACCACTGACAAGCCTCCACTCTTCCTTTGTCCTCAGGCTGTGAAGAGTGGCCTGAGAACAACCTGTAAGTGCCACGGTGTGTCCGGTTCCTGTGCCGTCCGGACCTGCTGGAAGCAACTCGCCCCGTTCCGTGAGACTGGCCAGGTGCTGAAGCTCCGCTATGACACGGCTGTCAAGGTGTCCAGTGCCACCAATGAGGCCTTGGGCCGTCTGGAGCTATGGGCACCTGCTAAGCCAGGTGGGCTTGCCAAGGGCCTAGCACCTCGGCCGGTGGACCTGGTCTACATGGAAGATTCTCCCAGCTTCTGCCGGCCCAGCAAGTACTCTCCGGGCACGGCAGGCAGGGTGTGTTCTCGGGACACAAGCTGCAGCAGCCTATGCTGCGGGCGGGGCTACGACACCCAGAGCCACATGGTGGCTTTCTCCTGCCATTGCCAGGTGCAGTGGTGCTGCTATGTGGAGTGCCAGCAGTGTGCACAGCAGGAGCTCGTGTATACCTGCAAGCGCTAGGCCACCAGCCATCAGACGACACCGGGCACTGCCAGGCAGGACTCCCGCCGAACAGTGCGCAAGCGCGCACCTGCAGATGCACATGCCCCGCACGAGAGTGTGAGGCTCACCTCTCTTCCCCGACAGATCATTGGCAAGCCTTCTGCCTTCCTCAACACTCAGCAGAGAGAAGCAGAGCCCTGCCTCGGAGTCCCAGGACCACCAGCCTGGTTGAGGACTTGGGGCGGGAGAACAGACTGGGAAGAGAGGGGGGCGTATATGAGGACAGGGTAGGTGGGAACGGTGCTGCGCTGCCGGAAGAGAGAAGCAGCTTCCTATCTCAACAGCAGCTGGGAGGATTGCGGAAGAGGGAGGCAGAGCTGGCTGGAGCACGGGGTGGGGGGTGGGAGGCACTCAACTGAGCTCAGCCAATCTCTTGTGATCCCATTCCAATGGCAGAGAATTCTGGATGCCACGTGCCTGCCCTGCTCTGGTGGCTTTGCTACGCTGGGGACTGTTCAGAATGTTTATTGGGAGCAGGGCAGGGAAGGACCAAGTGAGGGAGCCTATGCCCCAAAGCCTTGTGTCCTAGCACTCAGGGCTTCCTCCTTGTGTCCTTGTCCAGAGAGTCGAGTCTCTCACAGCCACCCAGCTCTGCTCAATGAGACCCTCGAATGCACATAGAAGGGCACAGGAGCCAGTCTTCATGGTGGGACTCAGACAACACACTAGGTTTGAGTGGGGAAGACAGTGACCCTTTCTCCTTTTCTTGGTGGCCAAAGGAACCTATAGTCCCAGCCCAGAGGAGGAGAGAAGCAGTGTCCTGATACCTGGGAAAGAGATGGCAGGCTTTGTATTGAAACATCACCCTGGAGTGTGTTCTACCAATTCCCTATGGCCAGGGCCCACCTGAGCCATGAGGGCTCCATACCTGTTAGTAACCCAGAAGAATGGTTGGCTCATGGGCCCTAGGTCTGCTTACATCCCTGCTCTCAAGGCTGTGTACGCAGGCATTTGTCCTGGAGTCTTTGCTAAACCTGCCTCCTCGGCGGTCCCGTTCATTACCTCTCCCTGGGCTCCTAGCAGAGGAGCAGGATGGCTGCTGATGGATGATGCTGTGGCCATTGTCCATGCCCCTCACCCGTCCCCGCTGTGAGAGGAGAGACAGCAAAGCACAGGTACAGGCTCACACAGAGGCACACACACAGCTTGGCCAGAGACACAGGCCTCTCTTCCTCCAGCATGTCTCTCCAACCTAGGACAAAGACCTCACCGGGGTCACGCCACTGGAGGCCGTGAGCTTCCACAGAGCAGGGCCCAAGGCCAGCCAGGAGGAAGTGACCTCCTTTGGGAAGTCTTTGGCCACTTGGCTGGCTGTGCTGTGCCCTCCCATGAGTTTCCTTCCGCTCTGAACCCTGCTGGGGTCGCTGCCCCTCTACGGGAACAGGAAACTTCAGAACCAGTGGGTGCTCAGCAACATCGCCCATGCCAGCTCCAGGAAGGAGGTTCTGTGGCCGAGACCTCTGTGGGCCAGAAGACGCCACCCTATCTTCAGTGGCTCAGGGCAGTGTGAGGGTATTGGGGGGAATCTTTGATGGCAGAAGCTCCAAGGAGATGCCACGATGACCTGAGACCCTTCCCTGGAATGACTTTGCTGATTGGGAAGGCCCACTCGCGGTGTGACAAAGGAGGAAAATAGATTGAAGGCTTGTTTTCTAGTTTCCTGCTGAAGGGAAGACTTGTTCCTTGGCAACCTAAGGCATCTGTCTCCTCTGTGACCCCTATTCCTCCTCTGCCAGGAGGCTACATGGGAAAGAAGGGAGCCTGGAACAACTTGGGGACTAGAACATCCTGACCTACAACCGTACCACCTGAATCCTGACTCTGTGGCCAAGAGGGCTGGGGCTGCAGAAGTATCAGAAGTCTAGGGCACCCTCATCCAGGCCCCCTCTCTCCCTTCTCCTTCCTTTCTCCAAGGCCCTTTTCTTCCTGTTCCCCCTAAAGGCCCACCACAGCCGTGTTAGGGCCCCTCAGACTGGAATTTTAAGGGAGATGTTCACAGGGTATTTCTGCCTACCTCATACATTTAGTTTTTAGAAAATAATTTATATAGCTAAGATATATGGGAAAGTATTTATGTTATTTATATAGCTTCTCTATTTCTCGGGCACCACATGTGGGGTTCACGTGTTTATCCAGAAGCCTCTGAAAAAGCAAAGCTAGGTCTGCTAGGATCTTCCAAGAGCTGGATGCCAGGTAGCTGAGGGAGGTCACAGCCCCTGTGCTTCATGAAAGTCTGTCTTGGAGCTGGGGAGCATGTATCCCTCTTGAGATGGGCCCTGTGAGACCATGCAGGGTCTTCCTCGTGAGGTCTGTGGATTCTCTGCGTCTGAGCCCCAGGGGCCTTTCTGCTCTGGCCAAAGGGTTTTGCTCATAAATGTCTGGATTTGTAAGGCACTTTTCATTTTCAGAAACACTTCTCTCTTTACTCTCCCTTGATTTCCCCAGTTTCCTTGTGGGGTTAGGTTAGACGAGGCCACACTACTGTGCCTGTCTTCCAGATTCAGCCCAGAAATGAGGCCTGTGCTCAGAGTCACATAGAAAAGAACGAGGCGTGAATGCTGACTCAAGCATGCTGCAGACACTGGGGGATTGGACCTTCCCTGAACCGAGAGTCAAAGCCAGTCAGTTTCACTCTGAACCCGGGAACTAAGGAGATCCTTGCTGCTTGTGACCCTGACCTTTCCCCTGGATGGATGGAATGCTAGTTTCTCCAACAAGCTGAGTCTCATGTCTCAAGGACTGGGACTTCCTGAGGAGCCTGGAGAGACAAGGACTCCATGGAGGCCATTCTTAGGGAGTCCTGCAGCCCACATTGACTGACATGACCAGGCTACAGCATCCAGCCCCTCCCAGCTCATGGATGAGTTTTGATTGTTTTCTTTTGTGTTTTTCTTTTAAACATGAATTGTTTCCCACTGGATTTCTAAGTGTTTATTTGGGAATCAGTTGCACTGGCAAATGGAACCTGCATCCTGACCCGGCTGCCAGAATTGGGAGCCACACCAGACAGAATGCATGGGACTCCTCAGTTGGCCCAGTATCCTGTATCCAGTATCCCAGCATTCCCTGCCCTTCCTCAAGTCACACATGCTCCCATCTGACTCTCGTGGGCATGCAGGACCTGTCCCCTGGTCTAGATAAACCCGGATGTTCTGGTACTCTTGTTCCTCTGCTGTCTGGC
The DNA here is from genome assembly GCA_026225945.1 of Cricetomys ansorgei. Lineage (NCBI taxonomy): Eukaryota > Metazoa > Chordata > Mammalia > Rodentia > Nesomyidae > Cricetomys > Cricetomys ansorgei. Next base: position 10,736,673 of record JAMJFZ010001881.1, read on the forward strand.
GGACAGATGACCACACAGACTAGGCCCAGCCCTGAAGATCAGGTCTTACTTTCCAAAATTTCCTCTAGACAACCATGGACGTCCAATGCTTCCCGCCTGAGCACATACGAGAACCGTGGTAGAAGCTCTTACTTGTCAAGTACAATCCCATCCAGCCCACCTCCTAGTGATCATTTAGGGAGCTCCTGATGAATGCCACATGGTGGGTGGACACTCTGGGTGCTAGGGTACAGCAGTGCTTAAGAGCAAGCCCAGCCTCGTGGGGCTGACATGCTGGCGAGGAGAAAGCTAATACACCAATAAACTATGCACTGTCTAATTGCGCTTCCTTTTTCATTGGTGGTGGTGGCGGTGTGTGTGTGTGTGTGTGTGTGTGTGTGTGCACGTTTGTGCAAGTGCATGTGTGTGGGGGCATAGGTATGTGTGCAGGCGGAGGGTCTAGAAGATGCCCCCCCCCCCCCGTTTTAATTTAATTTTGTTTTGTTTGAGACAGGGTTTCTCACTGGCCCGGGGTTCACCAAGTTGGTCATGCTTGCTGGCCAGAGAACGTGTCTCTGCCTCCCCAGTGCTGGAATTACCAGTGTGCACTACCATGCGTGGCTTTTTAATGTGGATTCTGGGAACTGAACTCAGGTCCTGTACTCACAAGAGAAACCCTTTACTGACTGAGCCATGTTGCCGGTCCCATCTTTACTCTTTTGTCTCAATTTATTGCAGTGTGTTGCCCAGCAGCTGCCGCTGCCCACCCTGACTAAGGAATAAGGGTTGTGAGACAGGAAGCCGCCTCATGGCCACCAGCAGGCAGCAGTGCCAGGCTGAGCCCAGATCGATCAGCCTCCAAAATAGGAATCCTTTCCTCCTCAGATTTCCACGGCTCATTAGGAGTAGGTAGGGCAGAAACACACCCCTTATTACAAATTCTGGGTAAACTGAGGCCTAGAGTAAGGTCACCATCCAACTCAGGTTGCTCATCAAATCAGACCAGGCTGGACATACTTGCAGAGGCCCCTCCCCTGGCTTGCAACATGGGGAGGTTCTGAGTCGTATAAAGCAAAGCGGGAGCCTTTGGGTACTCATGACCCTGATGGACAAGCACAAAACACAGCGCGCAGTGGGTTGGGTCCTCCAGGCGTCAGTGCCTTTCCAGTGTGTGTTGGAAAGCTATTGCTTTCCAAGGGATCTGGTACAAGGGAGATGGAAGCAGGGAGTGGGGGCAAGGGGAACAGACAGTCCTTATCTCCCAGCCCAGACCTGCCCTGTCCCGGCTCTCCAGCCCTGCTGAAGGCTACGTTGTCTCACCTGGGGTCCTCAGGGAAGGAGACAGTCCTGAGGGTACCCACCCCCCACTCCCCATATCCCGTCCTAACATGTTTGAAGCCCTGTGCTCTTGGGCATGGATTGCAGCTGACTCTGAGCAAATGTCAGAAGGCTCCACATAGTAGCAGTCTCCAGTTTGTGCGAGGTTTCATCATCGTCTCTCCCCACCTGGTGCTCACCTCTTCCCGATCCACAGCTAGGGGAAGCGAGGCTGGATGGACAGCTGATGCACAGAGGTCAGTCCCTTCTGCCAACAGGCTGACTCAGGTGTCTCCTGTGTCCTTTCTGCCCCATGTTGCCTTCTGCCTCCCCACCCCACCTAAGCCTTTCCCACTCCTACTTCAGACAGGGTCCTAAACAGACCCTGGGACTCTCTCCATCTTGCTTGAATCCAAGGCTGCCACTTTCTCTATGAAACTAGAAGACCAGGGCTCCTTGAGCCAATCACTAGAGGAGCTCCTACCCATGACATCCTCCCTTAAAAACAAAACAAAACACTTAGTCTTGGCTGGAGAGACAGCTCAGTAAGTATGAGCCCTTGCTGTGTAAACATGAGGAACTGAGTTCTAATCCCCAGCACCCACTTAAAAGCTAGACATGGCTGCATGTGCCTGAAAACCCAATATGGGGGTGGTAGAGACAGGCCGACCCTGGGGTTCACGGTCCAACTGGCCTAGCTGGAATGGTGATTCTGGTTCAGTGAGAGACTCTATCTTAAAACAAGTAGATACTGATAGAGGGAGATGCACAGTGTCCCCCTCTGGTCTCCACACTCCCGTGTGCCCATGGACCCATACACACAGACATACACCAAAATCAACCATCGCACCCCTGTGTGTGTGTGAGTGTGTCTGTGAGTATGTATGTGTGTGAGAAAGAGAGTGAGAATGAGTGTGTATGTGTGTGTGTGGGAGTATGTGTGTGAGTGTGTGTGAGAGTGTATGTGCGTGTATGAGTGTGTGTGTGTGAGTGAGTGAGTGTGTGTGTGTTTACGTATTTACTTTGTTAACTCATTTGTGAGAGGTTCACAGACATCAAGACACTCCAGTACTTACTTGTCTCCTAAGGTCAACAGAAGCTCAAAGCCATCATCATGTCTGAGAGCTTTGCTGCATCTAGGCTTCATCTAGGATAACGTCTATGTTCACACTTTCTCAGTGTGACCTCAAATGTCCTTTATAACACTGTTTTCCTGCTCCTGGGTACACTCAAGACTCAGGCATAGCACTTAGTGTGCTGCTTCTGCAGCCGTGGAGTCTGGAGTTCACACCCTCCCAGCCTGTCCCTGGTGATGCTGATAATTTTTCCAGGTATCGACACTCAGGCTGCATGACTCTGTCTCCCAGCTGAGGTGTGAGATTATCTTCTAAGCCATGATTCAGGCTAACTGTCTCCCCGGAGCTGCGTGGGTGGTGTGTGTCCCACTCTGTGCATGCTGTCAGGAGCTGTAGGTGGATGTCCTGTGCCCCTGCATGTTGTCAGGAGCTGCAGGTGGATGCCCTGTGCCCCTGCATGTTGTCAGGAGCTGCAGGTGGATGCCCTGTGCCCCTGCATGTTGTCAGGAGCTGCAGGTGGATGTCCTGTGCCCCTGCATGTTGTCAGGAGCTGCGGGTAGATACCTTGGGCGCTGGCTGGCAATGTTCACCCTTATCACTTGACTGTGTGCTTTCTGCCAGAGCTCCCTAGTGAGAAGCCACAGTTTCCCTTTGAAGTTCACAATGCCTCCTTTGGGCAGCGGCTCAAGACTGTCAGACTATTTGGTTGTCGGATAACATTTTTCAAAATTAACACAATTGTAGATAGAGAGGCAGCTCAGTGGTTAGGAGCACTTGCTTTTACAGAGGACCTGGGTTTGGTTCCCATCACCCACATAGGGTAGTTCACAACAGCCTGTAACTCAGCTTCAGGGGATCTAACACTTCCGGTCTCTGAGGGTACTTGTGTGCATATGGTGCACATACAGCCTAGCAGGCAAGACACATACACATAATAATAGAAAATTATTAAGATGATGTTTATGTATTTGTGTGTAATGGGATGGACAGATGTGGAGGCCAGAGGGTCACGTGCGGGAGTCGGTTCTCTCCTTCCACCATGTGGACCTCGGGGATCAAGCTCAGGTCATCAGGCTTGACAGCAAGTGTCTGTACTCACTGAGCCATCTTGCCAGCCCCCAATAACATTTTTACCCAATGTGCACAAGTGTGCACACGCACGTGCATTTGGAGCTGAAATGTCATTCCTCAGGAGCAATCCAGCTTGCTTTTTGAGACTGGGTTGCACCAAGTATACCAGGCTGGCTAGTCACCAAGTCCCGGAGACCTTCAGCCCTGGGATGACAGAGCACATGCTTCTAAAATACAGGTTCCGGGTACCGAACTCAGGTTCTCATGCTTGCATGGCAAGCACTTTATCCACCGAGCCACCGCCCCAGCCCTTAGGTGATGTTTTAGAGCAAAAGCTTCTCGTGTGACATTCTTCTTCATCTTCACAGCCACCCCGTGGAACGACAACAACTGAGGTTCAGGTAGCCTGAAGTATTCGTTGTCTGAGTCATCAGGCCTTCCTCTCTCCTGACGTTGGGCCCGTTCCCCTGGACTCTTTCAGATCCTCAGATGACTTTGTTTTGAACAGGACAAGGAGACTTCCCAGTGGGATTTCAAAAGCAGGTGCAGAAGACAGAGGGAGCATCTGGGACGCTGTGGCGAGGAACCTCTGAGCCAAGCTCGCTCTCGATCAGCGCATCTCCCACCGGAGACACTCCATGCTGGTGCCCACCCTCACTGTCCCCAAGAACCCGCCCCTGCCAGCCCTTGCTATGTTTTACGTTTTGTGGCATATCATCACAGAGACCTTAAGTCCTGGGATTACTGAGATGTCCCAAGGCCTTCCCAGAGTCCTGAAGATCCACAGACAATCTCCGTAGGCACTACATCCCCAGTTGGGGGAGATATTGCTAGTTACTGTGGGGTACATGCAGCCAGCAAATTGGACATGCCTGTTAGACAGAACTTAGAAAGGTTTCATGCCTGTGCAAGGTCTCACAATGAAGAACAGGGCTGAGACTTATCATCTCTGCTTTAGGAGTGCAGAGATGGCTGAGCAGAGGCCTGGAGCACCAGAAAGGGCGTCAGGGAGCTGCAAGCTCTCTATGTGGTCGATAGCACCTCCCTCCACTCTTGTAGGGCGTCTCTCTGCATACCTGCAGAGCCCAGGCTGGCTGCCTCTTGAGTGGCTTATCCCCCTACTCTCATCCCTGCTAAGTGCCCAGAGGCTATGGGGCCCTGTTCCTCCTTGGCTCTCTCCGGCCCATTAGTGTGTTTATCCTGAAGCTCCCACAAGGAACCACACCAGATCCATACACACACACTATCCTTCACCCTGAAGAATGGCTGGTTGAGAGATGAGGCTAGTCAGATGCCCGGCAGCCCTGGCCCAGTGTCCAGATTCCTGCCTCACTGTCTGAACAAGTCCAGGGAAGCCAAGGCCCTGGAGAGTAACGGTAGCCCCAGGTCTCACCACTGTTCCTCGGCAGCCCCTCCCATGGTTGACAGCCTCTAATCTCGGTTGTCTTCATGCAGCCATCCTTCTGAGCCTGAGGTCGCCTGACGCCGACACGTTTTAATTCACAAACTGATTTCTGCTTGTTGGCAACATGTCATTTCTGAAATTGCTTTCTCTGCCCAGAGGCGGGACTGTCAGAGCCAGGCAGGTGTGGCAGTGGTGCTGTCCCCACCCCACCCCCACCCCAAGTTCAGGAAGGATTAAGTGGGGGGCATACATAAGATCCTCAAGCTCTGCTTCTCATGTTTCTCCAAGGGCTGGTGTGTGTGTGGGGGGGGTGGGGGTGGGCGCAAGGATGGGGGAAGGCCTCAGCTCTTCTCTCCAGCTGGAAGAAAGAGGCCTGTAGCTCTCTGCAGGCGAAGCTGCTGCTGTGGCTACCGCTACTGACATAGCAACAAGAGGTGACTTTGAGCATGCTCTGCACAGATGCCAAGAACCTTGAAAAGTGCCCCACTGGTGTGTTCTCGTGTTCACACGCATGATAACCCTCCAAGTTGTTACCATCCCTGACTCGAGGCTGAGAAAACCAAGGCTCTGATCACGCACCTGAGGTCACACAGCCAGACCGCGACAAGGCTGGGGCTCAAACCAGTGATGGCAACAGATAGACACTAGAGGAGCTCTCCAGTGAGACCCACCGACTTCCATGACAGTCTGCATCTCTGCAGTCTGTCTTTTTAAAAAATATCATTATCATTTATTTTTGTGCGTATGTGCGTACATGTTTTATGTATACGCATGTGTGCGCCCATGCATGTGAAGGCCAGAGGTCAACATTACGTCTCCCTCGGTTACCCTCCATCTCATTTTTTTTCTCTTTCCATGTATGTGTGAGGGGGCATGTGTGTGGATGAGCATGTGTATGTATCCACTCATATGTGGGGGTCCAAACCTCATTTTTTGAGGCAGACCTGGACCGGGTCTCTCTGGTTCCTCTGGCCTGGCTGGCACTGAGCTTCAGGAATCCTCCTGTGTCTGTCTCCCCGGAGCTGCAGCCTGTCTTTTCCACTGTTCCCTCTTTTCCTTTTCCTTAGGATTTTGCATATGTCTCAGTTAGCAATTGTCTCTCAATATTGGCATTCTTTGCTGGATTGCATGAATGACTAGAAAGACAAACGCACGGATGAGCCCGTGTGAGTCTCCTCCTCCACGCTGTCCTCCCGTGCCCTCTCTCCACTTAGCAGCATGCAGGCAAAGCAGGCTTCCTGTTCTAGTTGACACCTTGTCCGTGCCTGACATGCTGGGTCCTCACCACCCATGTCCCCTGCCTTTCCTCTCCTCCCTTTCCTTTCCTCTTGCCTCCCTTTCCATCACCAGGAGCAAGGCCAGGCCAAAGCTTGAGCCTGGAGTTCCCATATCGGGTTGGGGCGGTACTACATGGGCTGAGGACCCATCCAAGGTTGTCTCTGCTTCTCAGTATTTCTTGACTCCCTAAGACTATCACTCCCTTGCTGCCGCTCCCTCCCGTCCTGCGGAGGACCCACAGGAAGGTGTGCTTACTACTCGGCCTGGGACAGAGCCAGTCTGGAAGCTTTGCCAAGAGGTTGCCTTCACACCCTCGCTTACCCACTCACTGTGCTGGGATCGAGCCTTCGTGTTAATCCAGAGCTTCTGCAGCTGGGCCTCAGTGCGCGCATCCTGGCCAGGAAGGGGTTAAGTTAGAGACCGGGGAAGGGAGGCTCTGAGGGTGTCTGGCTGCGGCGATGGCCTCTTTGGTGCCCTGTTGGGGTGCTGTTGAATTGGGATGTGGACTGAAGGGCCCCAGAGACCTTGGGTGACACGATGTTCTGTTTCTTGACACACGACTCTTCACATTACAGTAAGTCATGAGGGTACTGTGGATGTTCCCAACGTACAGTCACACTTGAAAAATGAAACTAGAATCTAGTTCCCAGAGGATGACCAAATGTCCCAGAGGAAGAGATAGGTTTAATGGCCGGATAACAGTCCCCAGTGAGCGTAGTCTCGGGAGTTAGACAGAGTAAATCAGGTAAGTTACTTTCTCAGAGCCTCATTCGTAATAAACTCTCCCTCCTACCTCATGTAGCCCAGGCTGGCCCTGAATCTGATTTATAGCTAAGTAGAGAAGTACAGGCATGGCCTACATGCCAAGCCTTGATGTCTCTCTATATGGGTCTCTTGATGGACGGATGATGGATGGATACAGATGGTATACACAGTGTGCTTAGTATGATCTGGGTATGAGGGAGGAAGCAGTTAATGGGACAAACGCTAGTCTTTCTCTTGAAGGATAGAGACAGATAAACTTAGTCATGGCTATCCAGTGTAATCAAACTGACAGCCTGCCACCTGGAGCATCAGGTGCTGGCTGAGGAAGAGGTTGGCAGATCCTCAGCTCTCACCGAGCTCCTCGTCACAGCCTTTGAATCACGAACTGTGTGAGTATATTGCATACCATGCAACGAGATAAATAAAAATCAAGTTCAATGAGTTGCTTTGTTCCGTTTTGTCCTTGATCTTTCTGCCTCAGCCTCCCGAGTCCTGGAATTACTGACATGATGAATGATGTCTGATATATGATGAACAAGGGGAGAAAAGAGAATGGGAACACTTCTGGGGAAGTGGGGTGCAGATGTGGCTTAGGGAAGCCAGGATAGGTTCCCAGAAGAGCAAGGGCCCAGGCACTGCCTAAAGCTGCAGGAGCTACTGGCTAAGTAGGGAGCTGTAGAGGGACGGAGAAACAGGAGGCTGTAGAAGATCAGAGCAAGGGGTGACAACACTAACCTTGCAGGGTCACGAGGGGATTAGAGAGTATGCCTGGAAAGAATCTGACACAGAGGAAGTGCTTCATGTATGGTAGCCAGTGCTATCATCGTTCTCCAGTTATGGATTCTGTTGTTGGCAGTGGCCAAGGAAAGCTGGAAGACCCAAATTCTATGGTCAACCCCACTGATACATTGCTGCTTCTAGGAACTCCCATCACTGTGTGGCATGGACAGTTTCTCCCATGTTCCCCTTGGCACAGGAAGGCAGAGAGGAGGTGTAGTAGGTGAGCTGCTGTGGTGGCTCACCCAAGAAGACACGGAGGCATTTTCATAGGTGTAAACCCTGCTGGACCTCAGCAGAGGGAACCACTATCATGGCCAGTGCTATCCTGGACAGTGGAACCCTGAGCCTCTCTTCTCGGGGGTTTTTATTGGTCCCTAAGCTCCTCAGGTGTTCTACTGATAGCATGTGCAGATCATGAGCAATCAAACATCCCACACATAAAGCCAGCACCTGCAGACAATACAAAACGCCAAGGCCTAGGCAGCCCCTCACCCAGCGACGCACAAAACAACCATTTCAAACATAACTAAAAGTAAGTGTCTGCAACAGGGAGGTCATGGTGTCCTGGTCAGGGCAACTCCTGGTCCTTCTCAAAATAGGGTTCCATCAAACATGGGACCAAAACCTCAGTCACGTGACCGTTCATCTTCTGTCATAGAAGGTTCCTGAACCTTCCCCATGCCAGGAAGGGGCAGAATCACCCTGCTGCAGGCCTGACAAATAGCCATGAAAACCAGTTTTGGAGTACAGGAAAGGCCCTGGCACTGTGCAAAAATGCTTTTCGTGGACTAATTCTGCACCCTTTTAGTCACTTACCAGGAGCACCATACTATAGTCGCTACCCCCATTTTACAGATAAGGAAACCGAGGCATATAAAAGTGAAGCCATCTTCATGAGGTCACACTGTAAGGCTTTGGCCTTCCCAGCCCTAAACACATTCCTTGTGGAGTGTTCCCCCACAGCAGGAAGAGAAGCATTTCTTTTGCCCCAGCCTGGACCTAAGTAGCACAAGACTTAACCAGGGTCCTGAGCTTAGAGCTCCTCAGCTTGGAGAGGTCAGCTAGAAGCCAGACAGATGTTCAGGGGGCGTTGAGATCCAGAAGTGTGATGGGTGGAAGAATATGCCACTCCTTATAGGGTCCCTTCCCTTTTGGATCCTAACCTCTAGGCTGTGACCACCTCTGTGCAACAGGAAAGACCGATAAATGTGTCCACTCTCTTCTTGGAATCAAATGAATGTCGTGTTTAACCACAAGTCCGTTCTAGCCTTGTAGATGTCAGCCAACCATCAGTGACCATGGCCTCTAGATCCTGGTGGTTCAGTGGAATTCTGATCCCTAAAAGACTAAATGAGACCTTTGACCTCTATCTTCCAAAAGGTTAATTGAGACCTCTGACCCCAGGAGCCACACTTAGACATGGCTAGGAAGGACATCTTTTCTTTTCTCCTAGAACCCGAGGCAAGGGCTTCATCTAAGCTTCCTTCAGCCTTTCTTGGTTCTGAAGGAGTGCACTGCCTGGGGCTGGGGGGAATGGTTCGCCAGTAAAATGCCTGCAATCTAAGCAGGAAGACCTGAGCTCAGTACAACGGCATTAGTGAGAGAGTCAGGCAGACTGCATCTGTGATCCTAGTACTGAGTGTGGGGAGAAGCGGATCCCTGGAGGCGGCCATCCAGTCACTTTTAGCTGAACAGAGGAGCTCCAAGTTTGGTAAGGGACTGTTGAAATAAGGTGGAGAGAGACTGAAGAGAAAGACATTGACATTGACCTCTGGTCTCTATATGCACACACATGAACACATGGCCACGCGAACATGTACATACATCACACACGTGTGCACACACACTGCATTCCCTTGAGTCCTGAAAGGGACCTTTGTTTTTGACTGTGAGTGAGCATCCGGCTCACAGCCTTGACACCTGAATCATCACTCTTTGTTGTTGGGTCCCTCTGTCTTCATTTCTCTGCCGGTTATAAAACCTGGAAGGTAATACTAACACCTACACCATGCGTATTGCATCTGCTAGTATAATGGCTTCAAACAGTGCCAGGCACGTGGTACTCTAACAAAGTGTCTCTACTCTTATTATTTGCATCATTGCTGGGATCGACAGATTTAGTAGCCACAACCCTGCCTTCATTTTCATACCCTTGCCCTGAGACCTTGACTGGTCCTCAGGTCTACTGTCCCTCTTTGTCCCCCATCCTTCCTCCACCTCTCTCCCCTTCCCTCCCTGCCTATCCCTGCTGTTCCCGCGGCCCTTTGCTGGCTAATAATGCCGCTGTCAGTTCAGATTAGAGCCCATTATGTTCCTTCACCTCAGCTTACCATTTTTGTGGTTTCCTATCTTTGCCTAAAGAGCTCCATGAGGAGCAGGGGCTGCCCAGCCTGAGGGCGATTGGAGAGGAAGAATGCAGATCTGTGAGTTCCCCTGGTGGGATCCCCAATGAAATCAGGGGCTACCCTGGGGGAGAAGAGGAATAGACCCTCCACAGAAAGCCACTGAGGCTGAGACCAGGGTTCAAAAGCCCTGGGATCACAGTATCATTGCCATGTGCACACTCAGCCCAGCGTCCCCAGGCAACACCCCATTGGGGACCATGTTTGGGACACTCAGTCTGAAAGGAGTCTCAGGTTGTGGAATTCTGACATGGGAAGACTCTTGGCAAGACCATAGGGTCCAGTCCCTGAGCTGAGACCCAGATGTGACGTCTCTTTTGGACAATGCTATCCATGGTAAGTTCTTTCATACTTTGCCACAAAGCCTTGCCTTCCTGAGGCCTAAGCTTCAAGAATCTTGCTGTGGGATCTAGGTAAGACAGATCAGTCGGTAAAGCACTTCTGTATAAGTAAGTCTGATCCTAGAACTCACATGAAGAGCCAGGCCCAGTGGTACAAGCTTGTAATCCCAGTGTTGGGAAGTGGACACAGGAAGATCCCAGGACTTCCTAGCCACCTGATAGTCTAGTTGGCCAGTGACTCTGTCTTTCTAAAATACAAAGAGACAAAGATGCATGGTCCTGAGGAACGTAAGAGATCGCACGCTGGCCTCCACATACCAATGGATATATGTGCACCTATACACGTACATGAACAGGGGCAGAACACTCAACCCGGCCAGCCTAAGCTTCCCTAAATAACCTTGAGCAAAGCTCACAGGAAGAGGTGAACGTGTGAGAGGAGGAACGAGGGCGTCAGATGTGAGGACCAGCGAGGAAGAGAAGCTATCATTTCAGCACACATGTCCAGTGAGCCGCCATCCTGTGGGCCACCAATGTGCGGAGGGCTACATGAGCCTCCTCTTCTTAAAAAATGTTTCTAAGATTTATTTTATGCGTATGAGTGTTTTATCTGTGCGTATGTTTGTATACCTTCTCTTATCAGAGTCTTTCCATAGCTCTCAGAAGCAGATCTGTCTTTCACTATTCTACGTGTTAGGAAATGTAACAGAAAAATGCAACACCCTGTCCAAAGTCACAAGCTAGGAAGTGGGACGTTGGGTCTACCATCTGGACCCCTCCAATCTCTCCAATCCCAACTCTTCAGTTCAGCTGGGAGACAGACAGTTTCTCTGTACAGAAAGCCAAGAAATCGCCAGCCTTGAGATGTCTCTCCTGCCACCCAGCCTGATGGCCTTACATCCAGAAATGTCTTCTGCAGGGCAGAGTCTGACCCTGTAACCAGTGGTAGTTTTTCTCTGTACCCTGATCATGTCAGCTGATCATGTCCCTCTTCAGGGACTTCAGAGAACCCAGAGTTTGGCTCCAAACCAAATAGCACCTGTTGTGTTCACTGAAATTCACACCTCAGAGCTTCAACATTCCCCTTTACTCTTGGTAGCTAGACATGTCACACTTCTGCTTCCAAACCCTGGGTTGTCATTTGTCCCGGGTACCTCATCTCTTCCTGACCATCTAACCAGCATCCCGAACCTGCATCTTCGACACTTCTCAAGACAGCCACACCCAGCCACCTGAGCCACTTCATCTGTCCCGGCACGCTGGCTACAGGTGGCACCTCTGTGCCTTCACCATGTCAGTCCTGCTGGAAATGAAGTCTCCTTTTTCCCACCTGACTCCTCCTGATAAACCTTTTAGACCCAGCCATAGAGGATGTCCCAACTCTCCCAGAGAGACATCCTCATCCAAGCTTCCACCATCAGATCCATTTCCCCTTGTGGCTACACCACTCATTTTCCTTAGTAGGTGCCTACAGATTGTCCATTCCTCTCTCCCACCAAACTGCCTCTCATCGACCTCAATTTCTCAAAAGGCCCTCCTTTCTTCCCTTCCTCCCTTCCCTCTTTCCTGCTTGCCTGGCTTATTTTCTTCTTTCCTCTCTTTCCCCTTTCCCATTTTAATCTTCGATCAATATTTATTCTGTCCCTCAATGTGCTATAGCAGACACTGGGTACTTAGAAGTAGCAAAACTGTTCCTGACATTCACAATTGAGTGGGGAAATGTATATAATCAATATGATCAATTTAAAGGCTTATTACCTGTGCAGTGAGGACTCTGTGGGGACTTCAAGAGCTAAAGTTTGCAGCCCAGGACCCCCTGGCTTGTCTTGGGAGTACCTGTTCATGAGAAGGCAAAGCTTTCTTAGACATCTGCATTAAGCTGACTGACTTCCCAGACCATCCCTGTGGTCTAGCACTCCAGCTCCTTTTTATCTCTCCTTACTCAGACTTGACTCATGGTTTCACAGTCATTTCCTGGGCTAGCTCAGATTAGTATGGCCTGAGGGTATCTGTCTATGGGATAGCATGTGTGAACAGGCAGGGAAGGCCATGATCCTCTTGTCCTTGGTAGGTATTTATCTACAATTCATCAGTGAGATCCCTCCACGGGGAGAGGCAAAAAGTCATCAAGTTCTGGCTGGTGCATGTTATCAAACTGTCTTCTAAACATTTATACTCACGTCTATAGTGTTGGGCTGCTTGCAACCTTGGCCAGAGAAGCTGCTTTTTGTAGCTGGCAATAGTCAGTGCAGGGATCCATAACTGGTCAAGTGCTAAGAATAAGTGACTGAGTAGTCAGCCTTAAATGAGATGTCATTATCACCCTGTCCCCTCGGGGAACACTGTGGAAGAGGAGGCAGAAAGGATGTAAGAGCCAGAAGACAGGAGGAGTGCTGGGAAATGCTGTCTTCTGGACACAACACGCTATTCTACTCAAGCACTCCCAGCAGCTGTGGCTACCTGCACAAGATCTTCATAAGATCAAGCCAACAAAAGTTCCAGCATGGGTGGGGGAGGAGTTCTCAAAGCTCCACCCTTTTCTGAGTAGCCAGGCAACCAATAGCTGCTGGGGAAGAGAGAGAATCCCTCTTATTTGAGGGTGTGGCCACTGGTAGGTTTCTCGTGCTCTAGTGGATGGTCCCACACCCATGTACATATGGGCAATACTAATTAGTGGTGGGGTTTTTTTTTTTGTTTTTTTTTGTTTTGTTTTTTAAAGAAGAGAGCATGGAGTTAGGAGAGGATTGGGTGGAGGAAAACCCAGGGTAGCTACAGGAATATAATGGTGGGGGGTGGGGCAGGACAGATATATGTATGAAATTCTCAGAAAATAAGTTAATTTTTTTCCTTTTTAAGTTCTACCCTGTGGTTGGAACCCTGAAGTCATCAAATGGTATAAGCTTGGGCTTCTTCCAGACGCTCCTAGAGAGGCTGGAGAGGTGGCGAGGCAAAAAGAGGAGCCTGATCTATTCTCTCGGGCTGCAGCAGAGCCTTCAGAAGAGTTGGGTTGGTCAGGCGGGGCTTTGGGTCTCTGGTTGGGCCAGTGTTTAGTAGCTCTGTAGACATAGAATAGTCTCTCTTGATATCTCTCTGTGTCTGTCTCTCTCTATCTCTCTCTGCCTCCCCCCCCCCCCTCTCTATATATATATTTGTTTTTCATGTATATTAGGCTGGCCTTGAACTCTCTATTTAGCAAGGATGACCTTGAACTGCTTAGTCCTTTGCTTCCACCTCCCAAATGCCAGGACTATAGTCAGGCACCCCTACTGGCCATATGTGAAGCTGAGGATCAAATCCAGAGCTTTTTCATGCTAGGTAAGCCCTCTAGCATCTGAACTACATCCCCAGCCCTTGGTAGACATCTTCATTGAGTACCCAGTGAAGACTAACTCAGCTGGGTTGTCACGGCCCCCATCCTGATGCCACCCTTCTGTGGCCAGCCCAGCGTCCACCTATACACTGATAGTTTAAAATGATGATACTCATTTCCACCCATTCTTTTTGTTAATGCTTGTTTGGTTTCTTTGTTTGTTTCATTTTAAAAAAAAAATGAAACAAGGTCCCGCTCTGTAGCTTTAGCTGGCCTGGAACTCACTATGTAGACTAGGCTAGCCTCAAACCCACAGAGATCTACTTGCCCCCGCCTCTTGAGTGGTGGGACTAAAGAGAAGCACATGCCTGGATCTTTATCATTCTTCATGGCCAGTGAGTCCTCATAAGGAGGAGAATAATTGCTCTGCTCTCTTTAAACACCAAGATCACACAACTAACAGTCACCGAAAGCCGGTGTCCAGAAACACTACCGGGTCATAATGGTATAAGGAAGGCTTCCGGCCTTGACTACTCTAATTCTCTCACCTCAGTTCGAGGTGCGAACTTGGCCCATCCCAAAGTGACTTAGAACCTCACAGGACTAAGTACCTACTGTACCCAGTCTCTTCTCTCTCTGGACTAACACCTGTCCTCGGGTCCTTTTCAGGCCCCATACAATCCTGATGTAGGTTTGACACACAAGGTCACTAGATGACATGCAGGAGTCATTAAGTCCCCCAAGACAAGTGCCAGGAAACCTACCAATTGGGTAATTAGGCTTGCCCCGACCCTGCATCCCTTGAGGGAGCAGACATGGACTTCAGCTGCCCTTCTCACAGTGGCGGAAGCACCGAGCGCCGTGGGGGTCCCCTGATGGAATGTGGAGGTGGTGGGCACTGGGATGGAGAGCTCGGCTGACAGATCTAAGGCTGCCGAAAGCCACCAGGTCTCCGTGGGGCAGCCTACTGGCCTCCCTCCTGTGGAATGACAACCCCGCTCCCCCCTTCACCTGGCGTTTAATCTTTAATGCAGCTCCAGCTGCCCTCGGGCAGGACCCATCAACCCACTGCTCTGATAAAAGCGATAATTAGCTCTTTTTCAACTTTTCCCTTTCTCCCCCCTCCACTCAGATGTGTGAGCATTGGGAGGATTCCAGCTAATGGCTCTGCCCTCAGCCAATTCCTGGGCCATGCAAGCCGGAATGCACAGGGTCATTAGCGGGGCCTCCCAGGCAGGGGCCTCGGCTCAGGACGTGCTAGTCTGCCTTCTCTGGGATGTCCCAGCCACCAGCCGGAGCACCCGGCCTCAGCATTGTAGACCTGCCTGGACCTGCTGGATCCCACCTCCTTTGTAGCAAACCCTGCCTACACCATAGTCAAACCCACTGGAAGGTGGCCTTAGGTTTCCACAGGACCAGGCTGAGAGGACATGGGGCCATCCATCTACAGGCACCGCCCTGCTCCCAGGGCAGGGAGCCCAGCTTGGGTTCATCCATCGGTCAATGTAGAAGCTGCTGCATGGAACACCCTGCTCCCACCCCATCACCAACTTACAATAACTAACTTTTACACACAGCCTGTCCCTTACAAAGTGCTTCTGAATAATTCTGCAGGCACTAGGTGCAGCCTAGGGATCCACCATGCAGGCTGCTGAGATGACTGATCCCAAGCAGATAGGGTATTACAAGAAATGGAACCTCACTGTAGCATGACTTCTTTAACCATGAGGTGGAGATGGCCATAGTTGTGCCCACTTTGCAGGCTGGAGTAAGTGCCTGGCCTGGTATACACTTGGTTCCTGCCTTGGGGGATGTGCTTGATTCCTTTAATAGGCCTCTGCATTTGTATTGCAGATGTTCAGATATTATTATTATTACTGTTATTAATGTTGTTGTTGTTGTTGTTATTATTATTTTTTTATACAGGGTCTCACAATGTATCCCTGGCTAGGCAGAACTTGCTATGTAGACCAGGCTGGCCTGAACTCGAAGTTCTGCCTGACTCTGACTCCCAATGATGAGATTGAAGGCATGTGCCATCATGCCTAATCCTTACTATCATTTAATTTTTTCCATTTATTTCTCCTCTCTCTCTCTCTCTCTCTCTCTCTCTCTCTCTGGTGCATATACGCCACAGAACATGTGTGGAGGTTAGAGGACAACTTCATGGAGTTGGTTCTCTCTACCTTTAGGTGAGTTCTGGGTACTGAATTCAGGTCAGGTCACCGGGCACTTGTGGCAAGAGCATTCACCCACCAAACCATCTTGCTGTCCCCAGATCTTATGTCCTTAATAGTAAACTGATGTTGAGCAGGTCTCGTTCCCATTTGGCACTGGAGCATCTAATACACGATGACACAGATGATGCTTAATGTTCCTCCCTGACCCTTGCCTAGAAACCACACGTGCCTGAGGATGAAGGTAGGAAAACAGGGCAGGGCTTGACCTAAGCCTGAGGGGCAGAGGTGGGGGCACCCAGCAATCTAGTCTCCACTATGGCTTAGTAATTGTGCAGACATAGGGAAGCCAGATTACCGTCCAAGTCATGAGTACCTATTCTGCCTCCGATACTCCACCCTCAGACTTCGTGATGCCTTCTGACATCCTTTCCACTTCAAGGCAGTCCTGGCCAATGTGGTGGTTTGAATGAAAATGGCCCCCATTGGCCCATCGGGAGTGGCACGCTTAGGAAGTGTGTTCTTGTTGGAGGAAGTATAGCCTTGTTGGAGGAAATGTGTCATTGGAGGCGGGCTTTGAGGTTTAGACACTCAAGCCAGACCCAGTCTCACTCTCTCTTCCTGCTTCCTTAGGATCTGGATGTAGAATTCTCAGCTCCTCTCCAGCACCATATCTGCCTGCATGCTACCATGCTTCCTGCCATGACAACAATGGACCAAACCTCTGAGTTGTAAGCCAGCCCCAATGAAATGTTTTCCTTTGTAAGAGTTGTCGTAGCCATGGTGTCTCTTCACAGCAATAGAAACCCTAAGATAGCCACGTACTGTTCCCTATTCTTCCTGGATTTCAGGCCCATTTGGGAGTGTGTGGAGAGAGACAGGCATAACATTGCCCTGACCACCCCTGTCAGATCCTATATGGCTCGGGAATTGGCTGAGGGCAGGGCTTTTTGCTAGGGATGCCCGGACCCATACTCTTGGCCTCACTTGGCTTTGCAGCTTTGAGTAAAATGCTCTAGGCTGATTTCCAAAGAAGTTCCTGAGGAGACTTCAGAGCACTCACAGCTGCTTGGAGCAGAGGGGATGAGGTCTACAGACAAAGAACTTCAAACAAGAATGAGCAGTGCTGAACCAGCTGTATGTCTAGGAAAACTAGGGCTTCAGCTCAGCAGTCTAGAGACAATTTAGCCTTCTCCTCCCTCCCCTGTCCAGCTCCATTGTCTGCCCTGTACTAGGCAACAGACATTATAGGTCAACCATCAGTGCTACAGACTCACCAGCACCCACATTGCCCATAGAGTCAGAAAATAGCTAAGTGGCTGCCCAGGACTTGGAGAGGAAGACATGGTGGGTTGCTAATAGGTAAAGGGGTTTTGAAGAAGTGATTATGTAGATAGTAGTGGTGGTTGTTCAGCTCTCTGAGGATACTAAAAATGACTGAATTGTGTATTTCAAGGGTGAGTTGTGTGTGTGTGTGTGTGTGTGTGTGTGTGTGTGTGTGTGTTATCTCAATGGAGTGGTATTTAGTGAATGCTAGGAAGCTATTTAGTGGTTAGATTCTTAGTGAATTTACTGGGAGTAAAGAGAGGTCTAAAGAGATGGTTAAAGGCATTGACTTTCCTATGAGAGTATGAGAGTACAACCTTGGCTGTATCCTGCTAAGGCAGGGACCATGAATAAGTTATTTGACTTTCAGGAGACTCCACATCCTCATCTGTAAAATGAGCCCAGTGATCTGCAGGTCACCCACATAGCACAGTGTCTGGTGCACAGGCAGTGCCTAAGTGGCACTACTGTTTGGTGTGATGGTAATTGAACAGGGTTCTGATTTCACAGTCTCTTCTCATACTTTTCTGCTTCCAAGATCCTAGAAGGATTGTCACCCTTAGAGAATGGGGCAGAGAACAGGAAGGCGCATCTACAGGATGATCAGTTTCTGCTTCTCTCTGATGTGTTCTACTTGGCCCAGTGGGAAGATGTCCTCATAGTTAATCTCCAGCAGGTGTTTCTAACTCCTCTTCCCATTCATCTTAGAAAAACAACCTGGACTGGAAATTTGCCAACTCATTTATAACTGAACACCATCTACAAGCCAAACTGTCCTCTTTGCCCTGACATCCACTGAGGATCAAGACAGGCCAGTGTTGATGGCCTTGCATGGTCTGGGAAGGAGCTTGTGACTGTATTTTCTGATCAGGTATGATGCAATGAAAAGACATCAAATAAAGATGGAAGCATGACTCCAGGCCTTAAAGGTTTTATAAAACAAACTGACTTCTGAGATAAGACAGGAGGAAGGGATGAAATAGAAGGGTCTGAACAATAAGGCTAGTCCACTTAAACCACAGCGAGCAGGCAGAGGGGCTGGGGCAGCTGGGGAAATGAACGGGGTGGGGACCAGGCCTGCTACACAGAGCCAGCGGCTCTGCACCAAGGGCTTAACTTTGGCTTTGGTGCAGCAGGCAGCACCGGAAGTTCCTAGATGTCCTATGAGAGAGAAGCCGCTCTCAGAAACCCAAGGGATATGACTGATATTGGTGGCTCTGCATGCAGAAGCTTCTGAGTGAGGCTGTCATTTCCACAGGTGCGTTTGTTCTCTCTATGGTGCCCAGCTGTAA
Source organism: Cricetomys ansorgei (assembly GCA_026225945.1). NCBI lineage: Eukaryota > Metazoa > Chordata > Mammalia > Rodentia > Nesomyidae > Cricetomys > Cricetomys ansorgei. The sequence continues at coordinate 10,755,192 of JAMJFZ010001881.1, forward strand.
GCCTCTGTACCTGGGCCAGGCAAGAACGGGAGCATGGGAGCTTGGGTGTCATTTGCCCCTGCTGAGGTCAAACCTGGTCTCTGTTGTAACTTATTTACGAAGAAACAGATTCTCAGACACCTGCTCTGACAAACATGATGAAGAATTGATCTGGAGCTCTGTGGTGGGAGGGACTAGTGCAACAGAACTTATTTTCCCTAGAATATGTAGGGTTCATAGAAATGCAGTGGAAATCTAGTTGAGGGAAGTGTGGGGTATGTGTGTGTGTGTGTGTGTGTGGTGTCAAAATGTGATAGCAGGAAGTTTTCACTTGGCCAAGTTTTAACAACAAACACTTAGCAGTTTGTGGCCAAGCCAACCTTCCAGGAGGAAAAACAAACAGGAAGAGTAGAGGGCCCAGGGAGTGAGGGATGTGTTAGCCTCACTGCTTCTGCAGCAGGGAAGAAACACAAAACACATCTATCTTGTGTCTAGGAGCCAATAGACACTGTGAGTAGCCAAGCCAACAGTTAGCTCTCCCACTCTTGATAAAAATAATCCTGGTTTTGACCGCATACCTAACTATCACTCATGTCAGGTGTGGCCATTCCTTTAACCTTCAGGGAGATGGATTTGAGTATGGACAGATGGGGCATGCTAGCTAAAGAGAGCAAAAGGAGGCTTTGCAGGGGACTGGGAGAAAGCCTCTTCTCCCAAGGGGTCACGAGAAGAAACGACCTCTGATGCTTATCTACAGCATCGGCAGTCTCCAAACCTGTGGCAGCAGACTCGGCCCTTTCACAGAACCTGGTGGGCACATGGACACTAGTCAGTCAGGAAGATAGAAGGATGTTTTTACTTATTTCTAAGCATTGCATACTAAGCAATGTTATCTATCCTGGAAAACTGGTGGAAAGCAAGGACTAGAGCTTTCTTCTCTCAGGCACTCAACAACAAACCAGGTTGTCTGTGGGTGCTTGATCAATGGATGGATGGATGGATGGATGATGGATAGATGGACAGATGGACAGATGCAAGGATGGATGGAGCTTACTAGCTCTCACAGCAACCTAGTCCTATCATCTGATCTTCTAGCTCACATTATATCACTGATTAAGGTCAGAGTGGACTGGAGAGCATTTAGTTCCAAACCCAGTGCCTGAAGCCTTCACATGAATATAGGGCTGCTCCTCCTCAGATCTGATAGGAAAAAAATAGATGCTGGCAAAGATCTCATAGAGAGCACCCTTGTCCTGGGTCTCCTGCAGAACTCTGCCTCTCCCTCAGTGATGAGATCGATCCTCACCTTGGAGACCTTCTCCCTGAACCTTCCCTTCCTGACACACAAAGCAGATGCTGCCCACCCCTGCCATACAAGATCTAGATATGGAGTCTTGGAACAGTTCTACACTGTCCCAAAGCCTGTTTCTGTATGGGAAATAGAGGGATATTTCACTGGCTTTAGTGGAGTGGGTTTGATTTCTTAGCCAGCCTGTGTCACAGAATCCAGAGGTCCTCTGTGAAGACGGTGCTTAGAGTAACCAACTCCAGCAAGGGTGGACAACACCTAGAAGCCACAATGTTGTCCTGCAGGGTGATTTTGCACATGTCAGACACAAAGACAGAGCAAGCCTGGATCTTGACTCTAAGATAGCAAACACTGGCAGCAAAGCATCATCCCAGCAGCACTCTGTGCTTCCAGATAGTGAAGCTTTGCAGCCTAGGTCAGCCAAGTCGTTAATCAACTGCTTCATCCTGCGGCCCAGTGCTGTGCTCATGTGCATATCTGTGTGTGCTAGCCAGAGAGGGAGGACAGGATCTGAGCCTGTGAGTGTATGCCTCAGCCTGTCCACAAGGGTATTCCAAGGGACCTGCCCCAGTGTGAAGGAAAGCCCTGCCCAGCAATGACTGGAGCAGCCAGGACATCTTTCCACAGACTCAGGGAGGAACAGGCAGGGCCGGATGTGGGTCCCGACCTTCTCCCTTCCTCCTGCAGAGGAAGCTCCTCCTGCGCCACCTTTGTGCTGCCACTGGGCGTTACAAATCCTTCCCTGCCTGTCGTTCCCTTCCTGAGCAGAGCTGCAGATCGCCCAGCCCAGCCCCCACTCCTGAGAGGCCAGTCCAGGCCTGGCGTGAGACCAGGGCTAATGGGTGGGGCAGGAGACCAGGCCCAGAGGCTGAGCAAGAGACCTTCTTCATACTGGCCCCTTCTGGAGTGTGGCTCCTTTGCCTCTCCCATTAGAACACAGACATCGGGGCAGCAAGGATTTCTCTGCCCTAATAGAACAGGGTAGCAAAAGGCCTGCCAGGATAATGAACATCTCTGGTGTCCTTCATTATCATGAATGAGTACCTATAAACCTCCTGACAGCCCTTTCATGAAGGTGCAATTATCGTGTCCAGTGTACAGATGAGGAGGTTGAGGCACATACAAAGCCGTTAAGCAGCTTGTCTGAGGTCATCTATCCAGGAAGTGGGAAGGCTCAGGTTTGGATGCAGACATAGCATTGATGCTCTAGGTGAAAATGCAGCCTCACCTCCAAAAGCAGTGCTTGGGTGTCACAGGTGTGTCACGCCAGCACAGGGTCCTCCCTGGGGCTGCTACTGGGGAGATCAGCCTGTGACTATGTCCCAGCTACGTCACACTGAGGACCATTGCAGCTCTTACTGTGGAACTTCCAGGAGAAATGGAGCAGTGGTGGAGGGAGGCAGAGAGAGAGAGAGCAGTGGATTCCATCTCAGTCTCATCAAGCTTATATCAAGATGAGTACTGTCAGATACTTATTTTCATTCAGGCAGAGAGAGAGAAAGAGAGACAGACAGACAGACAGACAGAGACGGAGAGAGACAGAGACAGACAGAGGGGGGGATTCTTCCTTGAGAGTAGTCATTCAGGGGATAAGAGAGATAGCTTAGTGGTTAAAAGCAATTGCTGCTCTTCCAGAGGACCCAACTTCAGTTCTTAGCACCTGTGTTGTATGGCTTACAACCCCCTGTAACTCCAGCTCTAGGGGATCTATACCCTCTTCTGGCCTCCATGTGCTCCTGCACATACATACAAACACAAGCTAAAAATAAATCTTTAAGGGTAGTCATGAAACTTGCATAAGGACGTCCTGACAGCCACTGTTCCAAACCACGTCTCTCTGACGGCAAGGGAAGATAGCATTCCACTGTACAGGGATGTACTAGAAACTCTTGCTGGTGGGGATGGTCCAGATAACCCAAGCAGCCTGTCAAGGTCAACAGGCAACAGCAGGCTAAGCCAGAATTTGAACCCAAGACACTTCTGATGTCTCTGTGAGCAAGTGCCAGTTCTTAGGATGGCATACTCCCAAGGCTCCTCTTGGCACACCTGGAAGAGAGGGTCCTCCATGGAAGCCTGAAACACATAGTACTGAAACATACACACACACACACACTGTAGTTTCCCTATACAAAGTCTAATTCATAACTGCCTTTTGGCTGAGATCAAATAAAGTTTAATTTATAAAATTAACCTAGTAAAAGATGAACAATAACTAAACAGAGTAGAGCAATTATAAGATATATTATTATAAAGGTGAACTAAAGCATGAATCATCTCTGGAATCTTCCATTTAATATTTTGCGGCCATGGCTGTCCATGTGTAACTGAAGTTAGGCCAGGTGAAACAGCATATATAATAGACCGGCTGTCCACAAGCTTCAGGAGGACCGTCAGGTACAGGTGCTGGGAAGGAAGGACACCCCAGCTGGTCCTCTGTCTTCTAGTCCTATGTAAGGCAATCTTCCTGTTCTCCAGCCCCAGCTCTTGGCATAAACAAGGTTTTGGAGACCCTCAGTGGAATTTAGCTTTCCTGATTTCAACAACAAAAAAAGGTAATAAAGATTACCTTTCAAAGTATGCTATTTTCTTTAAAACAGGGACAGACAGAAAAACCCCACCAATTTCTATTTTGCCCTGGGCTTCCTAACCACAGCTCCATTCGAGGGTGGGGGTATAGGGATGTTCTGTCCTAGCACTGTGGGAGAGCAGGCTGGGGGCCAGTTTGGGTTGTCTGACCCTCTAATCCCCCCTTAGTGGAATGTGCTTGATTCCAGGAGGCTAAGGTGCTGGGGGTGGGCGAGCTGCAGAAGGCTCCTTTAACAAGGCAAGCATTCGGGCAGGCTATGGCCCTGCTGTTTGACGGTTCTTGATGGATGAGTCCCGACCCTCCTGTTGAGCTTCAAGTCCCCCTCACTCTGTGAGGTCTGGCTTGTGCAAGGAAGCCTGACAGTGTTGGGACACGTTGGTCCCATGGCCTGAAGCAATAAGGAGGCCTCTGAGGGATGGCTGCCGTCTGGCCCTCTCCTCAGAAGGTTCTTTTGGGCCTCATGCCTCGGGGTCCTGGGTACTTCCTTCAAAGCTGCAAGATTATCACCATTAGCGCAGCTTGTCTCCTGGAGGGAGGGCTGAGTGCGGGCCGTGGGAGGAAGGGGATTTCACTCCTGGCCAACACAACCAGGGTTTGCAGCTGCCTTATTTGGGGTTGGGTGTTGGGGGGCACAGATTGTCTCCGTGGGTGTTGAAAGGGGGGATGTCCCAGATGCAGGGGTGTTAGACCACCCTGGCACTGGCTAGGGGTTTAGCTCTGGACCTCTGCGGCCATGCAGCTGCCACTGAAAGCATCATGTCAAAACCTAAGGAGACCAGTATCAGGGAAAGGCAAGCTGGGTTCCTATGGTCAGCACCTGTGCTACCCCCAGTGAGACCATTAACGTTTCTGCCCTTGAGTGCCCTCCTCTGGGTCTTGCCCTGAAGCCTCATTCATGTTCAACAGGAAACCTTTGATGATTGTCCACACACCCCACCCTGATCTCAGAGGAGCCTACTGCAGAGATTGTGGAATCTGAAGAACTAAGGGCAAAGTCTGTCATTCAGTGAGGCTGGAAGGGAGGGAGCAGGGGAGGAGGAAGAGAGAGACTATGCTTTCAAGGAGCCAAAGATGGGCTTGGAGAGTTGCTCAGCCACTTTAAGAGAAATCCCTGTTCTTGCAGACGACCAGGGTTCAGTTCCCGGTGCTAGCATGGTGGCTGGCAACCACCAGTAACTTCAGGTCCAGGGGACCTCATGCCCTTTTCTGGCCTCAGTGGGCACCAGTCATGGACATGATGCACAGACATACATGCAGGCAAAACACCTATGTACATAAAACAAAAATAAATAACTCTTAAGAACGAAAAGGCATGCTCCAGGTCAGCACGGACTGGCAGAAACAGGAAGAGCTATATATCTATATATATCTAGGGGCTATAAAAAAGAAGAAAGAAAAAAAGAAAATCAGAAAAAGCTAAGGCTGTGTTGGTGGAGCTCAGTAGTAGATCTTGTGTTTATGAACAAGGCTTTGGGGTAGAATTGATTCCTGGGGAGTGGAGGAGAAGGTCAGAACATCTCAATTTGTGATTTGTGGCAGACACAGGTCAGCCGTCACCTATGGCTATCAGCTAGAGCAGCGGTTCTCAACCTCTGGGTTGAGACCTCTTTGGGGGTCAAACAAGCCTTTCACAGGGGTTGCTTAAGACCATCTGCATATCAGGTATTTACATTATGATTTGTGACAGTGGCAAAATTACAGTTATGAAATAGCAAAAAAAATAATTTTGTGGTGGTGGTGGGGCCCCCACAGCATGAGGAACTGTATTAAGGGTGACAGCTTTAGGAAAGGTGAGGACCACTAGGCCACAGTAGTAGGCGGTGTGCCTTAGGCCATGAGATCAACAATTCTGAACACCTTACTCAGTCCCTCTGAACCTGCTTTCTTCTTTATTAAGATACACACACAGATACTAAGGATTTGTAATAAGTAAATTAGTAGTGCTTTTTTTTTTTCTTTTTCTTTTTCAGTGCTAGGGATGAAACTCAGGGCCTTGGGCATGCTAGTACTCTATCATTAAGCCACACTCCCCAGGCCCAAATCATCCTTAAGCACCCTGATTGACATTCCTCAGTCAGTCCCTTAAGTCTAAGCCAAGTCTGTCTCCTCAGACTTGCACTCCTTCCAAGAATGCCATATAGACAGCCATTCGCTCCGGAAGACACCAACAGTCCTTCCTCTAGTCTGGAGAGGGCTCTTCCTAGAAGCTATGCTGTGGGTCCCGTGAATGTCAAAGGACCATGGGAATCATTTAGCAAAATAAAAAGCAAGACCTTTGCCCTGGCCCTGCACACAGGTGAGGGGGTTAATCAGGAATTTTCTTTCCCTCACTCAGGGCTGTTGATAGGGCATCCAGCTCTCTGATGACCTGGGAACACTTTAGCCTGTGGTTAAGTGGGGCTTCCCAGTGCCTTTTATCCTGTTTACAATACACTGGCTTTCCTTAGACAGGTCTGTTCTCCCTCTGCCTTGCTCCTGGCTGTTATGGCTACTCAGACAGTTTGGGAAAAGACTCTCCATAGAGGGTAGCTACCTTGGAGACTGAGTTCTACCTCGACAGCACCTGGGGCAACATCCCCTCCACCTGGTGGGTCCCAGGTTGGGGAGAGGATGCTTGTTTTTCTCAGCTCATCGCAGCCCCTCAATTTGGATCTGTCACCCTCACTGTCTGCTCAGCTTCAATTCGAAGGGTTGGAGCAAACCCAGAGATGGCCAGGTGACATCTCTCAGGCTTAGTTGGGGTGTGTGTGTGACAAAAGCTATTGTCTAAAGCAGATCTGATCCAGAGGTGGCCTGTTTATCTGTGCCAAGCTCTTTAGGTCAATAAGGCAGGGTGATGATACAGCAGCTACCTGGAGGGTGACGCATGATGTAGTATGGTCTCCATCCTCTTCTATCTTTAGCCAGCTTGGGTCGATGGATTAATTTCTTCAAAGCTCAGTGTCTCTGTGTGGACAAGCAGGGCAGAGACACCGGTCCCGCCTCCCAACAGGCCATGGATGTGTTTAAAGTTAGAGGTATTTTCCCCAGCGCTGGATCCATCCTATGTTTTGACTTTATAAGAGATGGCTCTCCTGCTGTGGGCTGATTTTTGTTGTTGTTGACTTTGTTTTATCCTTTGGCAATGTTGGAACAGAGCCCAGAGCCTTGTGATGTGAGTAGTTTTTAATTACCTAAAAGTCAATCTTCAAATAATTCAGTTTCTAGAATACAGAGCCATGAAAAATACTTGGGAAAATTAGTTATTATATAAAATCCATTTAAGGTGACTGTTTCTTGTGATACTGAGGTTTGAACCTAGGCAAATGTTCTACCACTGTGCTGTATCCCCAGTCCAGGGGGATTTTAATAAGAATCTGCCTCCTACTAGGCTCTGAGCTATGCAGAGACGAAAGGCGCATCTCCTGCAGAGAGGATGGTGGACAGAGAATCGAGACACCTGTTCTGAGTGCCAAGAGGGAGCACAAGGTGGAAAGGGAGATAGGGTTGGTGAGGACCCAACGCAGCCTGGGTCTCAAGGTGCTCCCCAAGGGAGGTGAAGTCACTGCTGGAGCTTGAAGACTAAGTGGGAACTGGCCAGGCCTGAGGCAGAGGGAAAGGTGTTGGAAGTACAGGGAATAGTATCTGTAAAGGCCAGAAGACACAGAGGCCCTTGTGGGGAGACCTGTGATTAACACAGTTGGCATGGGAACGTGGGATGAGTCTGATGAGGCGGGCTCTGTGTGACAAGAGGATGTAGTCTTGTGGTCTGGGGACATCAGGGAACTATTAAAAGGGTCACTGTGTATGAGACACTGTATCTGGGTCTTAGAAAGATTTTCTGAGAAACACTGAAGAGTGAAAAAAAAAATGAAGTGGGGGGGAAGAGAAGAAGGGGTGCTGATGACTTGAAGACATGACAGAATCATTCTATACAGTCTGATCAAATTAGCCAGAGACACAAATTCATGTGGTTTCAGAGGTTAAAAACTGATCTTCATCATGATGGACAGCAAGGCAGACCAGAAATCTTTTTCTCTTCTCTTCTCTTCATTTCTCTTTTCTTCTTCCTTTCTTTCTCTTTCTCTTTTTTTAGACAGGATCTCACCATGTAGCCCTGGCTAGCCTTGAACTCACAGAGAGATGCCTGCCTCTGCTCTGCCTCTTGAGTGTGTGCTGCCAAGCTTGGTCAGACTTTTTTTTTGTTTCGTTTTTCAAAACAGGAGCTCTCCGTGTGGCCCACACTGGCACAAACTCACGCTCCTTCTGCCTCTGCCTCCTAAGCTGCAGGGATTGCAGGCATGCACAACTACACCTAATCTTTTTTAGAAGCTGTGTTCCAAGTTTGCCACCCCACAGATGGGAACAAACAGGCTAAATGTGAAGTGGTGTTGTAAATCCTGAAACCCTAGAACTGTGAGCTTCCAAACATCCAAACAAAAAGAGAGAGCATCAAGACCATATCATCCTGTCCCTTCATCCTCCAGAAGTCCCTGGGTCACAAGATGGAGGCAAGTCACTTTCCTTGTCTGTAGCGTCACTAACTCCTCCAGAGCAGCTTCAGCTTTCTCTACTACAAAAACCCTTCACTGTAGCCAAGAGGACCACCGCTTGAGCAGGCCTTCTCTACTCTACCTCTCCACTTTCTGGGACAACCTGGCCTGCCTCACCCACATGCCATCCATTAACTTCAAGGTCCTGCTGAAATCCCATCTCTCTGGAAAGCCTCCTCCATCAGGATGAGCGCATCTCTTCCTTACCCACTGCTCTCCACACCCCTCCCTTGTGGTCCTGGGGATCGAGTCCAGTGCTTACACATGCTAGGCAGGTGCTCTACAGCGAGCTATGCCCTAAGTCCTTGCCCCACGACACATTTATATGCTACCACGCATTGTTAGTTTTTCATAAGCCCTGATCCTCACCACTCTGATTGTATAATGAACTCTTTCAGGCCAAACATCTATTACTGCACAACTACACCTAATCATTTTAGAAGTTGTGTTCCAAGTTCGCCACTAATAAAAAGTAACATGTCTTAAGTGAGAAGTGATGACTCATACCTTTAATCCCAGCATGTAGGAGGCTGAGGCAGGAAGACAGCAAGTTTGAGGCCCTCCGGGGCACCAAGACACGGTCTCAAACCCCTCTTCCCACAGAAAGGTACAGCAGCTTTAAACGCTATCCATTCCACTGCACCCCTTAGTGTCACAGGAACTCGGACAGAGGCTCAGAAGGGCCTCTGCAGCTTTACGCCTTCATGTGTCGGCAGCCCTCCAGCAGTGGCCATGCTCATTTCCACTCGATAGCATTGCTTTCTAAGGCCAATTGGCTTTTGCAGTCAATCTCCTCTGCTCCCTATGATCAATGTGACGACTTCACGAGCTACCGGGTCAGTCTCAACTTGTCAGATGAAAGCTAAATGTCCCTTGCATGAACAGGACTTCTCTTCTAGAGCAACCTTAATGACCCTCCTCCTGTCTCTACCAACTGATTTCAGTGTATGGAAGAAAACAGGGTGCAGGAAACACTGGAAAAATTATATTCCAGGAGTGTAGTGATTAATTGAAATATATAGAGAAGATATGGCCAGATGCTATAATGTTGTACAGTAATCCTACACAATTCGTAACTGGATTTGTTTCATGTTTTTGTGAGTATTTGTTATGGCAAATTTAGATTGCCAACTTGATTGTATTAAGAAACATCTGGCCTGGGAGGTGCTGGTGGGGGTGTTGATGGGTGGGGTGGGTGGAGAGATATCTCAGCAGTTAATATACTCTTCCTGAGTTCAGTTTCCAGCACCTGTATCAGATAGCTCACAACCACTAGCAATTCCAACTCCAGACGATCCAATGCCCTCTTCTGGTCTCTACAGGCATCTGTACCCATGTGCACATAACCACACACACACATATAAATAGGAAAAAAGAAACATGAGGGCACCCATAAGGCACACCTTTGTGTGTGTCTGTGAGGACCTCTCCAGAAAGGATTGACCATGGGGAGCATAGTCACTGTGAGTATGGGTGTCACCATCCCATGAGTTTACATCCCAGACTAAATAAGAAAGAAGAGGGGGGGGGAGGAGAGGGGCGGGAGAGCACACCAACAGGGTGCCAGCCTTCTTCTTTCTGTTTTCTGGTCTGCTGACACGTAGCAAATATCTGCCTCATGTTCCCAGCACCATGAAGCTGCCTGCCACCATGACGTTCCTGCCAAAGTGGATAGTACCTTCTCATACTGTGAACCAAAATAAACCCTTCCTCCCCTGAGTAACTTCTCATCAGGCACTGAGTCACAGCGATGGGAGAAGTGACTAGCAAACCCACTCGTCTAGGCAATGCCTGCAACTCCTGCCATGGCCAACAAAGCACAGTGATGAACGGAGTCAGTGATCAGCAGCGGAGGAAGGAGACACCACATCAGTGATGAGGTAGCCAGTACCACACATGGCACAAGGGAATGTAAAGGCAAGAAAAGCTACAGGGACCGATGCAGACAAGCCCTGAAGAGCCATGGCAATATAAATAATAACAGCTTTCTTCTTTTTATCATGGTGGCCAGAAATAGCTCATTTGAAAACAAAGGACAAGAACACGGTTACTGGGCCCAAATAGGGGCTCACGGTGTATGGATATTGTAAAGAGTCTTTGCTACATTTATTACAAAATAAATGAGTATGGAAGTTCTTCTTTTCTACTATTTATTCTTACTGTTCCTCATATGGGCCATGAATTTTGTAATACAATTTAAAAATCAAAAGGCCTATACAGCAAGGCCCACAAAAATATTTACCTGGAGCCCCACACAACCCAGAGACAACTCTACTGAGATACAGACACACACACAATTCTCAGCACATCCCTCACCAGCAAAGTACTTAAAGCCCTTTATCTAATTTGTTCATAATTCCTCATAATTCACATTGTCCATTCAACCATACTGATGTGCAGCCCTCCCTCCCTCCCCAACCCTTCTACTGATCCTTGAAGGCCCTAAACACATGCTTCTTGATCCATGAACCCCATCTTGCTCCTCTCCAGGGAAATGGTTCTTATATTAGTGACAACTAAGTGCTGATGCTAATTCAGCTTCAAGGGTATGAACCTTCTCAAAGGACCGTGTGAAGAGAAAACTTCAGGAATGTGTTTGGCTTGTGTTCCTATCCCACACATCTGTGCATGGTACATAGTAGATGTTCAATAAATGTGAGAGGAAGTGGAAATTTAATGTTAGGGAAAGGATGACTACAGGCAGCAAGCAGGCAGTCACTTGCGACACTGGGAGGGACCACAGGATACAGGAAAATAGAAGCTTCAACTCAACAGAGGAAGAGGAAAAACTCCTCCCTTGGGAGGAACTGCAGATAAGAACTTAGATGGATGGAAATGAGATGGGCCTAGGTGAAGACAAGGGCTTGAGCCCTTCCAAGTCCCAACCCAAACGTCACCCGCCCTTTATTGTCTTCTTAATTTTTTTCTATTGACGACAACCCCAGCGCAGTTCACTCTCTTTGCACTTATTTGGATTTTTCTACCTTTTGGAATGTTTATTTGTATACATATCAGTATTTCCCTTTCTATAGTCCAACTATCTGAGAAAGAAGAGGAACTTGGTTGTTCACGTCGCATGCAAACCATTCACTCACTGTGGGTTTACTGGAAACGAACACAAGGAGATGGGGAGACTAGCGGGCGGGCAAGTTCGAGACAGGAAGAGCGTTCGTCGTGAGGAGCGAACCCCCCCAGACTCATGATTAGAGTTTAAGGTGAAACCAAGCCCGAACGTGCAGATCGACGTAGAGAAAGTGGCCGGAGACCGCCCGCCGGGGCGCTGACGTCGGCACCTCGCGCCCGTCCTCTCCGGTACCTGATTCAATCCCAAAGCTGGGCGGCAGCAAAACCCTTCCCCGTCGCTCCCCGCGAGGCCAAGCCTCGAGCCGCACCCATCCCTAGCGTCCTGCTTCCCTTTCTCGCAACCCCTTCTCCGACCTTACAACCACCGCGGGACAGGCGCACTCCCGGACGCCCGACTTAGAAGGGCGGGTCCTGAGACCGGAAGCCGGAAGCCGGAAGTGGGGCTGTGAGGACGTGTTCCGAGGAAGCCGCAGGCCGGCTCGGCCGGCGTCATGGAGCCGCTGTACCAACAAACGCACAAGTGAGGGCTGCGTCGGGGAGCGGGCAGGGCTCGGGGCTCGGGCGGCTGCCATCGTGGAGGCCGAGCGTTTCCGCCCGGGCCGCTCCGCACCTCTTGACCCCGGCGGGATGCCCACACAGCCGCGAGGGTCCGGCCTGGGCGCGAAGTCTTGGGCCGGGTAGCTCCTGCTGTAAGCGGCGACTGCCTGTTTGAAAGGAAGAGTAGCACCCCAGGTTTTAGTACTTTGTGCAGCACCTGTCAGCTCCGTACTCCGGGTTGGTAGATTTTAGAGAACAAAGAAGTAGTCGACGAGGCTGTGTCCATGAGTTCACTTCTTAGTGGGAGTGTCCGGGTTGTACAAAAAAGGTGTTTTGTGTTCTTGATTGGATATACGTGGAAATGAAAGAAAATATTTTTTTTTTGTGAGACAAAGAAATGCGGGTAATATTATTTTTAGTCATGCCTGATCACAAGGAAATCGAAATCGAGTTAGTTTCCTTAATTGTGTCCTTTTTTCGTGTTGTCCGGTGTTTTGGGAACCTGCTGTGTTATGTAACTGGGCATGATAAGGAGGCATACTCGTGCGATTTTAAGAACTTTCCGTCGATGCTGTAGTTTTTGATCTTGTGACAACGCTGAAAAAAAAAAAAAAACACACTCCTAAGGTCTGAAAATGAAATAAACCAGTTATCCAGCCTCCCTAGTAAACTCACAACAAAAGGAGTGGAAATAAGATGGTGTTATTCTCTTAACTTTCTGATATTCTAAGTTTATGGCTTTCTTTTTACTTTGGCAACAAAGTGTTAATTTGGGTGAGGGAAAATAAGGAAACTACATTGTCGTGACAGTTTGCATATTAATATGAAAAGTGTAGGAAGAGATTTCAAAAAATTAGCCTGTGAGTCATTTGACAAATGAATGAAACAGAAAATGACTCTCATATTGCTGAGAACAGATCCTTTACATTGCCAGGCGCATGGGCCTAGCAGTGAGGTTAATCTGTCAGTTGCTGAATCGACAGAACAGCATCAGAACATACTCATCTTACTAGAACTTTGAACCTCATCTGTGATTACCTCTTACTGTGAAAGTCCATTGACATTAAATCGATTATTTAAAGTCATATAACTGGAGAAGTCCTGAGCACCAAATGAGAAAAAGAAAGAAAAACAGGACATTTTACACTTAAGTTAATATTCTACTAAGATGAGCTTTGTAGAGAAGCTAATAGCCAGGCTTCCAATTTTGAGATACTCGTGTTTGTTAAGATGGTTACATTTGTCCCTTGTGTTGTCAGTCTGCTGTCCTGGATCTCATCTCTAGATAGATTAGTTAAGTAGGTCTTAGATACAAACAGCTCTATGTTGAACAGGCTACCCAGGTGGTTTTAATGAGTAATTAGTTTTAAGAACTATTATCGCAAGACTTAATTTGTCAATTTGCCTTATAGGGTAAAGACTAGCTACAGAGGCAGAGTGGAAGATGTGAAAATTACCCAGTGATTCCCACTGCTTGTACTTGTGTGTGTGTGTGTGTAAGACAGGATTTCCTTACACAGCCGAGGTTAGCCTATAACTTGCTGTGTGGCTTAGGCTAGCCTTGAATTTATAATCCACCTGCCTCTTTGTCCCAAGTGCTGAGATGACAGGTGAACACTACCACGCCCAGATTAACTCCCTATCCTATCTATCTATCTACCTACCTACCTATCTATCATATATCTATCAGAGACAGAGTCTCACTGTGTAGCCCTAGCTGGCCTGGAACTCACAGAGATCCACCTGCCTCTGTCTTCTGAGTGCTGCGATTAAGGATGTATATAGCACCATACGCCTTTAAAGGCAACAGCAGTTTAACTTGATTCTGTTTAGATTCCACTGCATTTTCATATTGCATTGAGGTCTGTAATCTTTCAAGTAATTGTTACCATTAGCAGATCAGTTGTATATATGGACGGAGGCATCAAGGAGTTAAATGACTTGCTAAGTGTCTGTCAGCTTGCACAGTTGAACTAGACTTTCAGCTGAGACCCTTTAACTCCCAAACCCTGTTTCTTGCTCATGGTAGTCAGGCAGTGAGCACACAAAGTGACCGTGACTGTGTATGGTGGAGGTGGGTGGGTAGTTCTGTGACTTTTTTTTTTTTTTTTTTTTTTTACTTGTATGTTGTCCAAGCTGTTCTAGAACTCAAGATCCACCCATGGGTCCAACAAGATTCATGACAATTGCATTTAAGATTTTTTGCTGCATCTTGTATAAAGCTAAAAAAAAAAAAAAAAAAAAAAAAAGCAATGCCTCTTGCTTAATCTGTACCAGCTCTCTGCTTGGCTATATTTTCATCCAAATCCATGGTAGACTCCATGCTAGATAAGATTTCTTTTTCTCTCATGTCTATGCCTCCAAGTCATACTTGGGTATCACCCGTCACTTGGCCCTGAGGGTGTTGTCTGGTTCCCAGTTGAATGGAAACAGATTCTCCAAGTGGTATATTAGTAGCTCCCACCATACTATCCACACCTGCCATGTTTTCATGAAATGTAGAATGTAGAGACTGGACTTAACTTTATTGATTATGTCTTTTAGATTATGTCATTTAGAGCCAAATAGAACTTACAAATAGAAATTAAATGGGGAAGGTCAGTAATGTTTCTCTGCAATTTCTTAAAATTAGCCTTTTTGGCTTAGTGAAACAAAGCTGGCCAAAGAGTGTTTTTAAGGTTTTATTATGGTTGTCTCTCTTGTCCTTGAGAATCTCAGACTTGAAAGGGACTGATGAGAACATGCATTCCAATTCTATCTTTAGTCATGGAAACCCTTGTAAGACCCCCAGACAGTCCATGGACCTGGTGTTGAACATGTTGGGGTGCTCTCCTTTTTTCAAGAAGACAGCTCACAGTTGTATAATCTGTAATTTGTAAAGCTGAAATGTGGCATCTTGCAACATGTACCTTTTGTTTTGGGGACTCTAAAGCAGAAGTAGGGTACAAACCCTTTCCTACTTCTTTATTTTATTTTATTTATTTATTTTTGGTTTTTCAAGACAGGGTTTCTCTGTTGTAATTCTAGCTGTCCTGGAACTCAACTCTGTATACCAGGCTAGCCTCGAACTCATAGAGATCCGCCTACCTCTGCCTCCCAAGTGCCGGGATTAAAGGTGTGCGCTACCACCACCTGGCCCTTTCCTACTTCTTATGTCCATTCCAGATATTTGAAGAGCATCCCTTGGTGTCCTTGTTAGCCTGCCACAAATCTCAATCTCTCCTGTTTTCAGGCTCCATTATCGTAGATATCTGGAAGAAACCAACATCTCTTTAAATCAGCCAATATTTACAGTTATAATATTCAGTGTATCCTTTCCCACTATAGATGTACCTGTGTTTTTATTTCTCGCTTTCCCATGGGCCAGTGTGATTGTTGTACCCATTTGTTGAAAGTTGAAAGAATGAATAAGTATGTAATGAATTTCATTAAGACTATTAACATTTGGAAAGAAACTTATTCCTAGTTATTTTGTTTAGGAAATGTTGCAGCTGGGTGGTGGTGGCACATGCCTTTAATTTCAGCACTCTGGAGGCAGAGGCAGGCAGATTTCTGTGAGTTCGAGGCCAGCCTGGTCTACAGAGTGAGTTCCAGGACATGTAGAGTAACAACAGAGAAACCCTGTCTCAAACAAACAAACAAAACAAAACCAAAAAACAGAAGAAGAGGAAAAGGAAGAAGAGGAAGAAGGAGAAGCAGGAGGAGGAGGAGGAGAAGAAATATTGCAAACACATAAAGAATAACATCACCCAATGTTAGGATTCACATTAATATATGTGCTCCAGATTATTGATTTATAAACAAGCAAATCAAAACCACCTACATCTGTTCTCACCCCCAGAGCTAGTCATCCTCCTGTCAGTGATTGTATTATTCTTCCTGTACTTGTGTTCACAAGCAGTATACACTACTGTTTTATGTACTTTTTAAATTTACCAAAAACAGATATTTAATGTACTAGGTTTTTCTTTTTTCATTTAGTATCATCTTTTCTTAAAGCTTTAATGTCCATATTGATATGAATAGATCAAGCTTCTATTTATTAACATTTTAATTTATTTAGTGTATGTGTAGGTTCAAATGAGCCAGAATATGGAGATCAGAGGACAGCTTGCAGGAATCCTTTATTTTCTTCCACTATATGGGTTCTGGGGATCAAACTCAGGTTGTCAATCTTGGCAGCATGCCCTTTTACCCACTCAGCTATCTTACTGGTCCTCCTTAGCTTTTATTTAATCTACTGAATTTCTGAGTTCTTTCTCGATGAACATTTCAGTAGTTATTATAATAATAACATATTATTTGCATATGTCTTTCACTGTACAGATCCACAGTCCTTTATTTGAAACCCTTAAACACAAGGAACTTTGAAATTTTCTTTTAGATTTTCAGGAAAAATGTTGCATGACTTGGGCCTGGTGGTGCACACCTTTAATCCCAGCACTCCAGAGGCAGGTGGATCTCTCCTGTGTGTGAAGCCAGCATGGGCTGTAGAGTGAGTTCCACAACAGTCAAAGCTACATTATGGAGAGACCCCCTCTCAACAAAAAGGAAAGAAGGAGAGAGAGAGAGAGAGAGAGAGAGATGTTGCATGTATCTGTTGTCATGTTACATCTCCAACATAGAGGCATCATAGGACCCATGAAAGGGGCACTAAAATGTCACACGTGATGAAATAAACAAAGGCCATAGCTTTGAGTCTGCAGTTTTTACCACATAATTTGCATGCTACAAGCTTCCTTTTTCACAAGTTTTTATTATAGATATGTGGCTATGGGTTGTAGACCTGTACCCAAATGCTTTGGTGAACATCTGTTACAAGTCCTGGATCTAAACCAGAATCTCTGTAAGACCTACTGCTAACATGTGATGCTGGGTCCTGCAGTGTGCATAGGCATGCAACCGGGTGTTGTTGGAAAGTCCTTGAAGTAGCTCACCAATTTCTCATCCTACCAGGCAGGTATGATTCTGCCGTATATGGTTTCCCTACCTATGTTCATGTTCTCAGGCTCTGATGGGAGGAATGTGATCTCATTGGTTTTAATGTGTTTTTCTGAGTTGCCATTGAAGTTGATCAACTTTTTGTGTGTTTATTTACTCTCTATGGGTTTTTTTTCCCTCTCATTTGTCCTTTGGCCATTTTTTAAATTGCTTCATTGGACTTTCTCTTTTGATTTGCAGTGGTTCTTAACATATTCTGGACATTAATCCTTTTGTTATCTGCTACAGATGTTTTTGCTTATTTATTGATTGGTAAATTATTTTGTATTACCATAGTCAAATTTACTTGTCTTTTCCTTTGGGGTTTGTGGATTTGGTCAGGGATGAGAGTTCTTTAACTCAATGTCATTTATACATACCCTTTAAAATTATCTTATTATTTTTATATGTTTTTAATTGAAGTAGAATTACATCATTTTTTTCCTTTCCTCCCTCCAGCCCCTCCTAGCTACCTTCCTTTGAACCCCTCCCATATCGACCCACATTCAAGTAGATGTCCTTCCTTTGATTATTATTGTTACATACATACATGTGTGTACATGTGTGTATATGTGCGCACAAATATCTATAAATACAACCTGCTGAGTCTGCTTTTGTTTGTGTATATGTGGTTTTGAGGCTGGCCACTCTGCATTGGACAGTCAGTAAGGGAGCTTGTCTTTGGGAGAAGCTAATTTCTCTCAGCCGACATTAGTTGCCAGTAGTTCTTTGTCTAGGAGTGGGAGACCCTGCACAGATTTCCCCTTTCATGCTAACAAGTCCATTCATATTGCCATTGTTCTGTCTTGTTTATGCAGCCATTTCTATGAGAGATTGTTTCACAGCTGACTTCCTGATATGTTGGCTCTTATAATCTTTCTGCTTCCTCTTCTTTGGTGTTCCCTGATTCATAGATGCTGGAACTTTGTTGTAGATGTGTCCATTGGATGTGGCCTATTGATCTCTGCATTTTGTCCAGCTGTGTTTTTCTGTGATGCTCTTGACTTGTAAAGAGAGGCTTCTCTGATGAGGAGTGGTAATTACACTTATCCAGGAAAGGTTGCTGGCAAAGAGACTTTTTTATTTTATTTATTTATTTATTTTGGAAAGCTCAAAGGTCTTGCTTTTTTATTTTAAGTTTGAAACATCTTGAGGATTTTTGTTCAGAGGCTTTCATGAAGTGTCTTCTTTATTTGGATGATAAACTGAGCTGTCAGCATTTATTAAAGTTTGTTCTTTAACAGTTGACATGTCTCCAAGTCCCCAAGTATGTGGCTGCTTCTGGGCCTTCTTTGCCCCTAGGTCGGGGGTAGAGTTGTCTTGTTCCTGCACTGCTGTCATATTGTTATAATTGCTGTGGCTTTGTAATTGGTCTGTTTCATTTCACTGAGGTACTGAGGACTAAACTTAGATCCTTGTATATGTGAAATGAGTGCTCCGTCAC
This sequence comes from Cricetomys ansorgei, assembly GCA_026225945.1. NCBI lineage: Eukaryota > Metazoa > Chordata > Mammalia > Rodentia > Nesomyidae > Cricetomys > Cricetomys ansorgei. Next base: position 10,773,644 of record JAMJFZ010001881.1, read on the forward strand.
TGAGCTGTAGCCCCAGCTTTCCACTTTTTTATTTTGAGACAGCCTCAGTTAGTTGCCTAGGTTGGCCTTGAACTTTCAGTCCTCCTAATAACATAGTCCCCAAGTAGCTGGGATGATAGGCCTCTATCATTCAGGTCCTTAATAGCAGGTATGAGAATCAACGTTTATATACTTTTTCAGAATTGTGTTGGTTGTTTTTGCTGCCTCTGTTTTTTTTTTTTTTTCTTTTCTTTTTTTATTGTTGTTCCTGTTCCTATGGATTGATACCAGCTTTCTGATTTGTTTTAAGTCACCATTACAAATTTACCTCATTGCCTATGTTCTGCTTCTACAAATAGGAGTTTTAATATTCCTGCCCATCAACCCACCAGTTCATTGCTGTTCTCACCCAGGTGTTCCATATATCAGTTACCTCCATCAGCATCGCTGCATCAATCTCTGTACCTCCACTGCTCCTGCCCCTCACCACCTCGCCCTTTCCCGAGCACCCTGCATTTCCTTTCCTGAAGCAGCTGACAGGTCTCAGACTCTAGTTGTGATTTCTGGTTGCTTCTCGGGATCACAAGGCTTGCCCTGGAGTGTTCAGGAAGTCTTAGACAGCTGGATTGGCTTCTGGTGCCATAGGTCACACTTAGAAGTTACAAGAAAGCCCTGGAAAAAGACTATAGACACACTGAAACCAGATTGGGGCTCCTGGATGACCCTGGTAAAATTTGAGGTCATGCTATATAGTGTTCACAATGGAGAAAGATTGTTGAGTTTTTCCTTAAGGACCGGAGATGAGGTCCCCTTCACACAGATTTTCTGTAGAGAGCCTTGTATAAGCATAGGAGGCCACTGGGGGTAACATAAGCAGCATTCCAAGAGCTGACAACTGATGGGAAACCACTAGAAAGGGTTTGGAAGGTGACTTTGGCCAGGCCCTGGAAGGTCTCCAGAGAGTGCTCTGGGCCTAATGTCTGGGACTTGTTGCCATCCCCCTCCTATTGTCAGGGAAAAATGTTTACCAAACAGGAGATTCCTATCTGTCAGGGCCTTCCTCTTGAAAGTTCCTTCAACTGTCTCTCCACTCTGCTCTTTCTCTCTCTGATTGTCCTTCAAGCACTCCAGCCTGCTCAACAACGTGAAATGCCTCGCATGCCTTCTGCATATCATTTTCTTCATACCTTTCTTCACTATACCCCATCTGCCTTCTTCAAAGTGATGCTCAGAACTCTTAAGTCCTGTATGGTGGCATGAGACTGTAGCCCTGGCACTGTGGAGGCTGAGGCAGGAAGATCACAAGTTCAAGACAAGCTTTGGCTACATAAATGAGATCTTGTCTCAAAAACGAGCAAACACAACTCCTTCCACCCACAAAACTCCACAGTATACACTTTCTTAGCACCAGCCTTCCTATTTCCTTTGCCCCGCTGTACACAAATCCTCCCTTAACTTTCTGTTTGTTTCTGCTTAGTGTGTTGGTTTTCTCGTAAATCTTCTCGGGAATTTCTCATCTCCATCTGGCCTGTCAGTTCCTAATTACATTGTTTCTCAGGGGCAAGGATTATCTCTCTTGCCCTTTGACTCTTGGTAGACAGACCAGTGCTCAAGCACATTGGGTCATGGAACAGAGAGTGGGATTGGCTGGATCCTGGTTGAGCTTTATCGCCTGCTGTGTGGCCTTGAGCAACTTACATGACCTTTCTGGGTTTCAGTTTTTATTTATAAAATGAGAACAGTGATAGTGCTTTTCCTTTCAGGGTTATTGACTTAGGAGTGTCTCAGATACAGTAAGCACTCACTAAATGCTAGCAGTCTTATTATTAGCATTAGAATATTAGAAACAATGCCAAAATGGGTGGCCTAAAGCACCACATACAAATTTTACAGTTCAGCAGCACTGTCAGTTTAAATCAGTTGTAAGGTGGCATTAGGAAAAGTTGTCTTTTCTGACTGAAGTGCTGGTGATTATTCCTGTCTCATTCATTTCCTCCCTCTTCCTTTGATAGGCAGGTCCACGAGATCCAGTCTCACATGGGACGCCTGGAGACTGCAGACAAGCAGTCTGTGCACTGTGAGTAATTAACGGGGAGAGCAGAGTCCTTTCTCTGATGACACTGGGCTAATGGGCTGGGTTTCCTGACTGCATTCTGCCTTGGGGGCTTAATGACTCAGCATGGAATGAGTTGTTAGAATGGACAGAAAACCCTATGGCCAACTCACAGATTTTCCTGATTGTGCCCTCTGGAGTCCCACCAGTCTTATCCCCCATTACCCCTCCACTCAACCTGACATGGTCCTATGGGAATGGACAGTTTCTCTCCATCTGTCTTAATCTAATTACCTAGGCCTTAATGGAATGCACTCTAAAAATTCAGGCATGTGGACCTGGAACTGGCCATCTCTTCTGAGTTAAAAACTCTGACTTGTTAGTAGGATTATTCAAACAGCTAGCAATAATAATTAGTTTAGTTCCCACGCCACAGTTTTTTGTTTTTTTTAAAGAAACATACAGTTGTGGTTTGGAGTTTTGTTTCAATTCCAAGCAAAGACCTCCTTTCTGAGCCAGCCTTGTAGATCTCCCATAAAAGCTCTTGTCACCTCACTGCTGCCTCTCCCCAGGCCTTGTTTCTGTTTCCCTTTCTCCATGGTTTCCCAGCATGACTCTTCCGCCCCACAGTATGCTAATCTAAACTATCTGTGTTTGCTACAGGTGGAAGCCCTAGGAAGGGGTGGTGCTGGGGTTGTCATTTCTTGGTGGGGAAGGCAGCCGCCTGGATGCTTGCTTTGTGAAGTTTAGTTTCTGCCCATTGGCCTTTGTTTGCCTTCCCAGCAATCTCACTGTTGCCTGATTAGAAATGGAAAGAGGTCATTTTGACAGCCCTATCGAAGGGGATAAGGAAAATGACTACCACGCTTGTTACCTCTGCAGTTCTTTCCTGGGTCTTTCCTATTGATATGTGGTCTATTTTGAGGACTCCAACACATCTCAGCCTACCCATTCTTTCAGAAACCCTCTGGGTGTTTCCATACTAACTTTCCTTTTCTGTTATACTTTTTCTTTTCCTTTTCACCCCATTACTAAAAGGAGTTCAGTCGGCAACCTTTTTACTCTGGGTTTATAATCCATACAGAGACCAATCTCAAATACACCTATATCAGAAAATTTAGCTTAACAGAGTTATTTGTTCATTTCTAAATGTTCATTTCTAGAGGTGGGGAGTTTATGTCTACAGACAAGCCTTCTACTTTAAGAGCAGGGCAGCTAATAGCTGTGTGTAGCTATGTGCATTTGTGTGCATATAAGGATACACATGCTCTAAAACATAGTATATGTTGAATTTTCATCTTTGTGTACATTCTGCTTCTTTTGAAATACGTATGGTTTAGTTTATGTTTTGGAAAAATGTTTGATTTATCACTCTTAGTTTAGGTTCATTATCTCTTTCCCAGCAATTTTTTTTTTCTTCCTCTTTTGTGCAGTAGTAGAAAATGAAATCCAAGCAAGCATAGACCAGATATTCAGTCATCTAGAGCGTCTGGAGATTTTGTCAAGCAAGGAGCCCCCTAATAGAAGGCAGAACGCCAAACTGTGAGTATTGACTCTGATGGGGCTCTGATACCACAGGTCCACCAGGGCAGGCCTTTCTTCCATAGGAAACTGTAGAATATTCTGAAAATCTGGATACATACTAAAGAAGCGAAGATAAAACCTCCCTAAAATGCCTTGTCCTGTCTGAACAGTGCACCCTCCAAGTTACAAAGCATGAGGTGTGTGGCTTGGCAGCCTGTGATCATGGTCCCTTATTTCTTTGGGAGTGATTATGTTCCTTGTTTCTTTGAAGTCATTTTGAAAATACTCATTTTCTGACCAGATCCTTTATGCTGCCGGGAAGTTTGGCTCTGCTGTTTGGTTCCCTCTGGCTTCTGTTGGGCTGAAATGCACTTGTATTCCTAATCGCTCCAATCAGTCTGTTTATAATGAAGTACTGATCTAATATTTGATACTTCACCATGAAATTCAAAGGAAACTACCCTCCCCACTACTCCAGCCCCTGCTCCCAGAAGTTTCATGAAACTTCATTGCTGCTCCACCTCAAAGCTGCCCTTGGGCTTCTTCCTAGAGTTTGGTATAACCCTTGGAAGGTCAGGAAGGGGTCATCAAGCCTGCTTCCTGTCACCTGTTCCCTAAAGAGTCAGAGTCCAGCAGACATTAAGTAAAGCTGCTAGAATCCTGTGAGTCCACCACCTTAACCACAGCTGCTGCTTGACTCAACATCTTTGCCTACCAGTTTGGGCAGGCACCAGAATGAGCATTGTGGGAAGAAGCAAAGCAAGGTCTTCTCCCCCAAATACAAAGCTGAGTGCCTCAAACTGTGCCACCCTCAGTTCCTGGAATTTAATCTCTGTCTCCATTAATTGTAGCCGTGTCGACCAGCTAAAGTATGATGTTCAGCACCTGCAGACTGCCCTCAGGAACTTTCAGCATCGGCGCTATACCAGGGAGCAGCAGGAGAGACAGCGAGAGGAGCTTTTGTCTCGCACCTTCACCACTAATGTAAGCTGGACATGGGGGTTGGCAGGCACCCGACAGGTGCGGGACTGACTGCAGGTCACCAGGCATCACCACCTTACCTGGGTACCTGGAGCCAGCTCAGGAGGAGGAAACCAAGTGGAAACACAGGGGACTCTGTGCTTTGCCACTAAGACTATACCTAGGTTGGGGAATTTCTCTCTAACACAAAACCCTGAAGAGGAAGCAGTTAAATTGAAGGAATGGGCAGAGACGAAAATTACCTGGTTCGACTGGTCTGCTGCAGAGGTGGAAGTTCACATGGTCGAGATGTTTTGTGATCAGATAGAGACATGATTAGAACGTAGCCCATCTGCAGAGCCGACAACATTTGAAAGCTGCCTCCAGGCACTTCCATTGTGCTGTGTATGTGTGTGGTTCCAACCCCAGATGCATTAAAATGTTTTGCCCCTGGTCTGAATAGCAGTTTGGAGGAATTTGTTAACAGATGTTTAGTGTTAGATGGATTGCTTGACTTCAGCCTTTTGGAATAGCCTGTAGGTTTGCATGTTTGACTTCTTAGAAGCCCTGCCCTGCTCTCTAGCTTCAGTAGGGACATTCTCTGCATGTGGAATGTCCTATCCCTTTTCAGGATCCTGTGTTCTACCACACAAAGTGAGTTTGGGCTTTGTATTTTGTCACCTTCTAAACTTGCCAGTAGAGTTCCTGGCTTTGCATAGATAAAACCACACTGGACAGAAACTCTAAGGGATCTAGTCTCACACAGGGATTGGGCTGGGCTGGGGAGAGGACCGAGTCATCAGCGGTGAGTGCCATCCTTCCTGCTGTCTGGCCGGCACACCCTCCTCCTGGCAGTGCCCCTCTACCACGGAAACCGTGATTCTCACTGGCAGGAGGATAAACCCGTTGCTCATGCCCCTGCTGCAGTGCATTTTTGTGAGTGCCTCAGGACATGGCTTCATAGATTTGTTTTTCCAGAGCAGGTGGGCAGGCAGATTGTGGTGATTAACACACATAGATGCAGCGTGCTGTGAGACACTAAATAAGATAACATACTAACAGACGTCATGTTCAGGCATTTTTAGGCCAGAGATCACCTCTCAGGATCACTCGTCGATCATCAGCCTGATGTGCACCGCATTCACTAGGCTACTCATAAACATCGACTGGCCAAATTAACTTAATTAACCAAAGAAACTTCTTTCTAGTAATTTTACCTGTTCTAAAAGAGAACAGCCTAGCACCCATCCCTTCTCAGATGGGAAGGTAAGACAGATTTGTGTATAAAGTCATTAAATAAGTACTTGTCAGATCAGAGGAGTCATTGATGCTATTAAACACTAGAGTCAACACCAAGTACCAAGTAAAACATTTGAAAAAATTATTAAACATGGCTCCTCCCTTTCAGGAGCTTCCATGTTAGCAGGGAAATTTAAAATGTCTACTAGAACTAGCCTGAAGGCTAATTCTGAACTTGAGTAGTGTGACAAATGGTTTAACCATCGGCTAGTGGAAGTCAGGGTTTCTGTGGTAGAGGGGCAGGAAGGATGACACTCACGGCTGGTGATGACTTGGTCCTCTCCCCCACCCAGGGGGATTAGAGCCACCAGGATCACTTAGTGTATCTGTCTACAGTATGGTTAAATTGAGAGTTGGCCATGCACTCAGCTCTGGGCTCCCACCTGTCTGGATAAGTTAGTCCATTTCTTTGGACTTAACTTTCTTCGACTGCAAATGGGGAGAACAGGAGTAACTCCCCCGGTGTGTTGAATGAGTTTAGGGAAATGTCCTGTGAAGTAAAGGACTTGGGCTATACTGATAGGGTGTCTTCAGTCTGAAAGTCCAGATCCAGAGGAGCTGCTCAGTAGGTAATCTCCATTCCAAAGTCTGCAAAGTCATGAAATCTGAGACACTTAGCTCCCAAGCATTTCAGATAGCCTGTACTCAATCTGCAGTCTTCTTCTTTCTTCTTCCTTTATTTAGCAACCTTTTTTTCCCCTTCAGAAGTGTGTTCACCTCCTGAACAGCCTTAAACCTCCAGTAGAAAACTCTACCCCTTTTATCTGTAGTCTCAGTCTATTCGGAGGGATAAGCTATAGATAAAATAGCTAAAGAACAAAAGTAAACATGTAAAGGCACACAAGCAAGAAGCCACGTAAAGGAACATTTGGGAGGAACCAGAGAAAACCTTTTAGGAGAAATGAATAAGGTCTTAAAGGAATAACTGGCTTTTCCTCAGTGGGGAAATGTGACAGATGCAGAAATCAACAGTGTAGCTGAGCTCATTTGGAGAGTGATAGTCCTGACACCTCTGCTGCTATGTGAGCAGACCCCACCACATACACAAACACCTTTGCTTTGCTTTTTCTTCCCTGTTGGCCTCTATGATTCTTGACTGTTCCCTCTGGCTCTTCTGGCTTGATTTTGGCCAAAAGGCAAAGTAGTAAGATGTGGCCAGACCCCAGGAACTGACTAGCAAGCAAAGTTAATCAAGTGCCTGCATTTCTTTCACAGGACTCTGACACCACCATACCCATGGATGAATCACTGCAGTTTAACTCTTCCCTCCAGAACATTCACCACGGCATGGATGACCTCATTGGAGGCGGGCACAGTATTCTGGAGGGACTGAGGGCCCAGAGACTGACCTTGAAGGTGGGGTCCCTGCTGGAGAATAGAGAGAAGGCCTCTTATTTTGGCCTTGTCCTATAGTTCAGCACCTGTGTTTGTATTTTGTTTCTGTGTCTCCAGCTCATTATATTGTGACAGTAGGCCCAGTCCTGTGAGCTCGCAAGCCTTCCTGTTGGAGGTGACTTATTGTAAGCCCCAAAGTAACCAGATTCCCTTTGCCAGAGCTTGTAATGAACCTCAGTGACATTCCTTGATAGCTAGGACTTTGCCCTTTTACTGAACCTGCATGAAATTGAGGTTGCCACAAAGGGAACCAATTATAGGCTGAGAAATGATTTTTTTAGATCTGCTCTCATAAAATGAAGGCATGGCAATCTTCTAAGTTAATTTTTCCTTTGAGATTCCAGCTGTGGAGTATGTTAATGATGGAGGCCTTTTTTTTTTTTTTTTTCCACTTATCCTAGGGATGGTGTCTTCAGGTTGCCTAAGCCTACAGTAGGTAGCTTCTAGAGCGGTTGGTGGTCCCTAGGCATCTCTTTCTCTCGTAGTCACAGGTATTCCAAGAAGCCTGCCCTGTTAGCACTACTGAGACCCTGACCCTAGGAGTGGTTTACAGAAACATTGCACAGACTGATGTCAGTCATGGTGTTTCAGTGTAAGCCTTTTCCTGTATCAGCCCTGATGGCTCAGGGTGTGGGCGCTGCATGTTGTTATCAGGGTGTGATTCCCTAGAATAAAGCACTGCCTGCCACTGGGCTGTGAGAAGCAGTCACTTGAAGTGTGACCGTTATCTTAGTTTGTATTGGAGCACATTGAGCTGTCTGCTCTACAAGCCTCCAGTGTGTTTCTGAGCAGCCCCACCATCTTTACCTGAGAGAAAAACAGGTAGGTCTGCTGAAACTCACCTCCCGTTGACAGTTACAGCACTCCAGTGACCCAGGAGGTGGTCTCCTTTCAGAACACCACTGAAGCAGTCTGCACAGGCACCCGCAGAGAGGAGGGCAGTTCTATACAAAAACGGTGGGCTAGCAACAGGATCTTTGTTGATGAGGCTTGTTGACTTGTTGATCCTTGTCTAGGCAGACCATGGGCTCTGACTCCTGTCCTTGCAGATCTTCTTTACCTGGCTCTTCTCTTGGTTGCTTATTAATGGGTGCTCCTTTTAGAAAATGAATGTGGAGCTGAAAGCTAGACCATCCATCTAAGGACAGTTGGTGCCATGTGTCTTGACCCTGTACTTAGTTTTGTTATTGCATAAGAAACTGAATATACATTCAAAAAATAGAAAGTAATGAGAAGGGGCAGGCCAGATGGTTTAGGCGGTTTTTTTTTTTGTTTGTTTGTTTGTTTGTTTGTTTTTTAGTCTCTCTATATACCACTGGCTATTGGAGATCACAGAAGTCTGCCTGCTTCTGCTTCCTAACTGCCAGGATTAAATTCATGTACTGTGCCCAGCCTTTGTCATACTTCTATCTTCTCCTTCTTTTTCTCCTCCTTCTTCTTTCCTTTTTTTTTTTTTTTTTGTCAAGACAGGGTTTCTCTGCTGTAACTCTGGCTGTCCTGGAACTCACTCTGTAGACCAGGCTGGCCTCGAACTCACAGATCACCTGCCTCTGCCTCCCGAGTGCTGGGATTAGAAGTGTGCGCCACCACTGCCCAGCTCTGTCTTTACTTATTTTCCCACTGCAAACTCCCTTGTAAATATTGATTTTAACTCACTCAGTAGAAGCCCCAAAGATTGTACTCACGAAGTGAAAGGCATTATCGAGCATTGCTGGAGCTAGGGAGCGAAGGAGGTTTTCCACATAGCTTTTAAGACTATAAGGTGTTTTAGAAGTGTTCACAGGAAGATGGCTGAGCAGGAACCCAGTTGGTGCTGATCATGTGTCTGGGTAATGTTTGTCACCCATTGCAGACCAAGTGTTCAGAAAATTGGTGGTGATGGGACATTTTGGGTAATTGGGCTGTTGGCAGTGGTGTTGCTGTCCCCTGGTTCATGGGCTGGGACCCAGACCCAAATCACGGCACTAGCACAGCTGAGAAGGCAAGTGTGTTACCGAAGAAGACTTTGCCACATTTGATTTATACTGTGAGTAAATGAAAGCAGCCTAAGAAGTTAAAATAGAGCTACATGGGAGCTGAGAGCCACAGAAACTGCTCAGTGTTGGAAATCCCTATTTCAGCAAACTCCTGCTTGGAGCTGGTGTACCAGCAGTGTCTCAGTCTGTATGTAAGCCCTTCCTGGAGAAGACCTACTAGTTGTTCCTGCCAGCCTCCGTCCAGCAACTCATATACCAGTCCTGTGCCCAAGAACAGTAGTGATACTTGGCCTGTCTTTTCAGCTGCTTTAAAGGTCATCTTAAAAGTAATGGTATGTGGGGCAGATCTCTCAGCAGATGAGAGCTTCTCTTCTGGGGACCCATGTTCTGTTCCTACAACCCACATTGCTGCTAACCATCTGTAACTCCAGTTCCAGGATATCTGATGCCTCTTCTGACCTCTGCAGGTTCCTGCATGCACATGGTACACATACATAAATGCAGGCATACACACATATACATAATTAAATATTTTTTAAAATTGTAGGCAGAAATTAGTTGTATTTTCAGAAGAGTAAAAAATGTTTGAGTAAGACACTTGAAGTGTGGTCCATCATACTTAGACTAGTTGAACCCCTTTTGCCTTAATTACAAAATAGTGGAACAAGCAAATATGGAACACATTAGAACACAATAAAGTATGAATGTCCTGCAGACAGGCCAGCCTCTGATCCTAGCAAGACTTGAATAGTCTGGACTTCTTGGAGTCTGCTCTGTGTTCGCTTTACATCTCTGCCACAGGCTCTGCCACTCACAGTAGCTCTGTCCACAGTGGCCCTCCACTTAACACTGGGAGAGTTTCAACTCGGACACGTGCTACACACTTGTATATTCGGTGGGAAAGGGGAGGGAGAGGAAGGAAGGTGTGACAGATTGGTGTAACTAGTCTTTACCACTCATCCATGGTTTTTTTGCCTCTAGTTTTCTGAGGTTTTTTATTCCCATTTTAGCTACTTTGCCTCTAAAAATTTAGTGAGTTCCTCAAAAAAACACTTGCAAGTGATTTATCTATGATTAGTAGAGGGGTATGTCTACTTATATACATATGCCAATTGTCATTAGCTGACTTAGATGTGAAGAAGTAGTTTAAAAGGTTAGAGAAAGTCCTGTTAGGTCAGTGGTGTACCGGCTACTGAACTTCTTATAACTGTATTCATACTGTTGTGTGTGGTTTCTTCCTCTGTTTTCAAGGTTCATTCATGTCATGACATGTTTGGTTACACATGCTAATTAGGTCCTTTTTATTGCTGAGCCATGTGCACCTATACCATAAAGTGTTTATCCGTCCTCTGGTTGATGCATACATAAACCTGAGTTGTTCTCACTTTTCAGATATCTTCCTGATTTTCTGTTTTGTTCTTTAAAACAAACTTTCTTATAGTTTCAGCTTTTGCATTTATTTGGAAATCTATCTTTAATGATTTTCAGTGTGTGTGTGTGTGTGTGTGTGTGTGTGTGTGTGTGTGTGTATGTGTGTATATGCGTGCGTGTACTCGAGTACAAGTGCACAGGTATCCTCCCCTGTCCCTCTCTGACAGTGGCTGTTACTGAATCTGGAGCTAGACTGGTGGCAGGCAAGCACAAGCCCCAGCAATCCTCCTGTCTTAGCGCCTAAAGCACTCGGACTATAGGCATAACCACATCTGGCTTTTACCTGGATTCTAGGGATCCAAACTCAAGTCCTTGTGCTTGTGCAGCAAATATTCTTACCACTGAGCCATCTCCCAACCCCAAACTTTGTACGTGAACAAGTTTCATCTTTTTATTTATATGTGAAATGCACGTATGTATGTATGTGATGCACATATACGATATGTAGCCAGTTTCAGCATCATTTGTGGGAAAAGCTTTCCCTTTGACCAAACACTAGTTGGCCATGGTGGAGTGAATCTATTTCTGGTGGATGTTGTTTTCTTTCTTCTCTGGGCATGACCAAGAAGACAGTGTCTGTTAGTAAAACTCTGGCTTGTGGATCTTCAAGCCACCCTTGGCATTGAGGTTGATCTTTGTTTCTCTTTCTCTTCTCATCTGCCCCAGGGGACTCAGAAAAAGATCCTTGACATCGCCAACATGCTGGGCCTGTCCAATACAGTGATGAGGCTAATCGAGAAGCGGGCCTTCCAGGACAAGTACTTCATGATCGGCGGGATGCTGCTCACCTGCGCAGTTATGTTCCTTGTGGTACAGTACCTGACATGAGCCAACTGTGCCCAGCACTGGACAGCCTTCACACCGTGTGCTCATGTGCAAGCAAGAGAGGTTGGCTGGGAGACCACCTTTTGAAATGTATGCCTTAACTGTGAAGACACCCTTCCCCCCAGGACTAATTGTGGCTTAGTATCAAACCTGCTTTGTTTTCTGTGACATCTGGGGAGTAGGAGCTAGAGTCACCGAACTGTGTGGTGCTTAGGAAGCGGTCAAGACCCTGCTCTCTGGTTCTCTCTAGGGGAGGGATGGGTGGGTTTTGGGTTTGTCCACATAGCTTATGCTTGCCCTGGAAAGCTTGCATGGTGAGGCTTACACATGGGACCATCCACATGGTCCACACTGTTCACTCCGTGTCATTGCCCAGCCTTTGTGGCTCCTGATGGGTAGGCTGGAGCACAAATGAGAAGACGAGAACAGAAGTCTTTCCTTGTGCCTTCTGGGTAAATCAGCTCTCACAGCCTTGCTTCCAGCCATTCCCCAGCCCCAACCCCTAAGAAAACATGACATGTACATGACTAACCGCTAACACCAGCACCCTTCCCTGGAAGCAGCTACTCCAGGGAAGCAGAGACATCAGAGCTGCTGCTGATAACATAAGCTTTTCCATGCCATGGATGCTGAAGTGAGGCCAGCAGTGTTCCCGGGGAGTGTTCAGTCTGGACACTGAAGTCCTGAGTCACCAATGTTTTTCCAGTTAATACAGCAATTGGCTCTTACAGCTCAGAGACAGTACTTTGGCACCTCTACCCTGGCTGAGATGGGTGGCCCTTTGCTCCTTTGAAAGTAGCCATGAGCAAAGGGTTACTTGTCAGTTACAGACTCATCTAGTTCTGCCATCTCAAGTTCTTTGACTATCTCTCCCTTGAAATCTATTAGTACTATACCAGTCAACTAAGCCTCCATTTTGCCCAGCCCTGGTAGGCTATCCTGGAGATGTCCCTGGTAAGTATGTCTTTGTGAGACTGTTTCAGGGACCAGGTCATTTTCACTTTGCCCAGCTGTGATTAAGGCTGTATCAATACCTGGTGCAATGTAGGATTTGTTTGAAAGTTAATGTGTCTTGAGCACACTTATTGTGATTAATCTCTGCAAGTACCCAGAAAGATCTGGTGAGTTTATTTGCTCATCAGTCACAGGCCCTGCCCACCCCAAAAATTCTTAAGTTTAGTAGCCTCATGGTGGGACAGATGAACACCCAGAATTCCTTAGAACTGAAAACATGGTCAGTATTAATCCTACCTTTGATTGCCCTGCCTACTTCTTTGCATAAGTGTCTTCTGTGCTGTTTCCCTCTTCACAGTGTGTGTTACTTCCCACCTCGCTCCTTTTGAGTAGCAGTATTAGTCTCCTGGGTACATCTGTGGCATCCCTTTGGGGAGCTTTTCTCAACTGTCACAGACTTAATCTGAAGTTTTTGGGTACTAGTTTCAGATTGTGGTCAGATGAAATGTCTGTTTCTCCTTCCCCTCTAGGCTAAATGGGCCCTAGATGGCTATGAAGGAGGACTCTGTCACTCCTCTAGGAAGAATTGATAGTTCTGCAGAGTGAAAATAATGGTCCCTAGAAGAGAGAGGAGGCTTGCAGCATCTCACTCGGGGCAGCTGGCCTGAGCTCTTGGCAGGCCGTAAAGTGGAGTTTAGACTGCATAGACCTGGCTGTCCTGCTCCCTGGGTACCTGACGATCCCACCAGACAGCATGCTTTGGGAGATATATAAGCTGCAACTGAGCCATTTGGACTCAAAATATGGGCAGCAGCAGCCCCAGCCCCTAGCCCCCTGCCCTTCACTGACTGTGGGGACAGTGTTTTGTAGTTTATACTGGTGTTCCACACTTGATGAACTTGACATTCCTCCTTAACAGCCAGGTCTCCCTACTGTGGAGTAAAACTTTTTTTGTGGGTGGACATCTTTCCTGCCTGGGAGTAGGAACAGTAGCCAGAGGCTCTGAACTCCGAGGGGCATTGAGCTGGCTGCCTCAAGATGGCCCTCCCTCACATTCCCATTCAGTGCCCTGTCAGATCACCCTGACCTGATTAGATGCAACTATCCTCACAGCAGAGGGAAGGGGCCTGAGCCGAAGTGGGGTACCCTCTAGTGGAGGTGGGGCTGAGTTCTTAGTGGAGCTTGGCGGAAGCTCCAGCCTGACAGATGATGTATACACCTTGGTGCAGCAGTTTGAGTGACATGATTTGAAGCAGGTAGGGTGCCAGAAGGAACCTAAGACTATATTAAGTAGATGTGTACTCCAGGAGGTGGTCACTTTAAGGAAAGCTAAACCTAGGGACCACATAAATAGTCTAGCTCTTACAGGTCTCACTCTGGCTCTTTCTCTAAAGCCAGCATCCCCTGTTTAGGTAGCGTTGGTCGGCAAACTATATTTACACCCATTGTTTTCAGAACATAGCTTAATAAAGTTGAGGTTTATTTTAAAATTTTTAAAACGTGCTTTTTAAAAAAGCACTTGGCATTCTTTTCATGACTGCCCCTTTGTTTCCAGGCTAGAAGCATTCATACACACTGTTTCAGAGCCATAGGCTGGGTGACTGCTTCAGAAGCAGCTGGGGAACATGAATGTATAGGCTCTTGGGACATCCCCAGACCTCCTGATTCAGAACAGTTCTTAAGGGTCCCTGGTAATCCTGTCCTGTGTGTTGGAACCACTGCCTCCTAGACTGAAAGCTGTTCTCTCAAAGACAACAGCATTGGAAAGAATTTGGAACCAGGTCTGCATCTATGTGTAAAGAGCAAGACCTGGAAAGTCCCAAATGAAGTCAGTGTAGCCTACCTCTTTCCAGAAGAGTTGAGGGCTCCCAGAGAAACAATTAGGGGCTGGAGCTGTCACTCTGACAGTGTTGCCTAGCATTCATACCGGGCTGGGTTCCATCCTCAGCACTTCAATGGCACATAATAAAAAGCAAAACGGAGCATGGGGTAATGTCTCAGCAGTTAAGAGCTCTGGCTGCTCTCCCAAAGGACATGAGTTTGATTCCCAGCACCCACCTAGTGGCTCACAGCCGTCTTAACTACAGTTCCAGGAGATCCAATGACTTCTTCTGACTTATGAAGGTCCAAGGTACACAAATTTACAGAAATACATGTAGGCAAATACCTGTACACATAAAAGAAAATAGAATTGAAATACCAAGTTAGGACCACAGACGAATGAAAGCAGAGGCGTATCAAATCAGGAAAACACAGTCATAAAGTCTTGTGGGCATGCTCTGGGAATCCCTCCTGTAACTTGCAACAGCAGAGAATCATGGAGATGTCACCTGTACCCAGCCAGACCAAGACCAGACTTGCTTTACACTTGACTTACTTGATTTTACATTGCCGGCTTCCCCATAGCCTTTCTTGTAGGTAAGGCAAACCATCAATCCCAACCCTCTTATAGATCCTGTGTTATGCCTTCTGTGAAAACAGTGAGCTAAGTCTTATATATGGCTATAAGTCTCAACTCTACCAACCTGCTTCTTGCATCCCCTGAAGATGCTTTGCTAGGAACAGGCAACAAGGCAGCCTGCTAGCGCCTAGTGAAGAATGTCTTTGTATGGCAGTTCTAAACTGAAAGGAAGGATTTGCATGTCTCCAAGTACGAGGTGGTGCCATACCCACACCTTGCCACTAGAGGGTGACATATCTCCAGTCATGGCTGGTCTGCCCAGAGGCCTTTACTTGATGGCTTAAATAGGATTGGTCTGGTACCCTATAGATCAATGGTTCTCAACCGTCTTAACACCGTGACCCTTTAATACAGTTCCTCATGTTGTGGTAATTCCCAACCATAAAATTATTTTTGCTGTTACTTCATACCTGTAATCTTGCTGCTATAATGAATTGTAATGTAATATCTGATATGCAGATGGTCTTAGGTGACCCCTGTGAGAGGGCCATGGCCCACAGGTTGAGAACTGCTGCTTTAGGACTCTAGGGGTCTAACAAAAGATGACCAAGGAAACCAAGTTTTGGTTCTCCATCCTCTCCAATCCTTCCCATATGCTACAGTCATGGAAACCCTGTCTCAAAGTGTCATTCCTCCCCTCAGCCCTTTCCTCAGGTGGCACACAGAAAAGAAGAAGGATAGGAGGAGGTTCCAGGGTCTGGCAGGCTTTGCTTGCCCCTCCAGTGCAGCAGAACCTGTGTTACAACAGACCTCATCTCATTCATGTGTTCTGGCAGTTGGCTCTCTACATCACAGTCCCCTGAGAGTGGTGTGAAGGCTTTACTCTGACTAATTTATTGGTGTGGATGCAGACTGAACATTGTGCATTGCCAAATGATTACAGTGTGGAGGTGCGACCTCAGTTGTAGACAGGGATGCCCGTCCCAAGACAAGATGGCCCCCACAGACTTCAGTCTGTTTGTCTCCATCGGTTCCACAACATTACACCAGCAGGAAGGACCTAAAATAGCCCTTGGCCAGTAGTGTCTGTCATTCACTGCTGCTGCTCGCTCTCTCCTGTGTAAAGTACTGCAGGGTGAGAGGCCAGCCCTTCCCTTTGTCTCCAGTGCATTTCTCAGCTTTTCTTCACTTCTACACCTGGCCCAGGGCCCAGTGCTCCCTGACTGTTGGACTCCAGGACACTATATTCTTCTCCATACACAAATGTTAGACATCATCACAGTCCCGTGTCACCCCCGAAACGCCTAACTCCATCCAGCACCCCTAAGCTCTGCTGTCTGGGGAAAGGTAATTGTCACTTCAGGGAAGTCATCTGCACATACTGGGTGGTCATGTGGTCACAGCCTATCATGTCAGTGGCCTGTAGGAGGCGCCATAGCCCAGCCCAGCCCAGCCCATACAGGTGACAGATTGAGAGCTCAATGCTCAGCAAAGCTGCTGTGGCCACACCCAGAAGAAGAAGAAAAAAAAAAGCCACTTAATTCTATGGCTCATGTGTTTATGGGCCCTCAACTACAGCAGTGGTTAAAAAGAGAAAGGTGTGGGCCACATGAGAATTCAGGCCTGACACCTTTGACTACATTTTAGAGTAGAAAGGCCTGCAGGAGCAGCCTCCACAGTCCCTAGCAAATAGTGGTTGGTCGTCCCATATAAGCTAAAGGTGGACCATGCTGACCAATTCAGGGTACCCAAGAGAGACTGGCCAAGCGAGAGACTGACCTTAGCTCAGCCATTCTAGTGGTGGTGTCTTAGAACTCTTCCTTCCAGATGCTAATGGCTGGTAAGGCCATTCTGTTCCAAGGGGAAGAGGAGGTGGGCCACAGTGACAGGAAGCTTAATGCTTGTTACTAAAGTACCTTGGCCTTGGCTACTTCCTGGAATCCCTGGAGGTTTTTAGAAGTCTGGGTTTAGGGGTCAGCCCTAAGAGGTTCTGAGTACCTGGTGTGGGGCAGACCCTGGGTTTTTGGAACTTCACAAGGATTTTCCTGGGAAGGCTCACCGTGCCTTCCAGGTGTGGTACTCTGAATCCTGTTCAGCTTCAGAGATTAGCCCTGTTCATCTGAAACAGCCAGAGGACAAGACAGCACACACTGTCCCCACAACCGAGGGACCATGGCTCTGAATAGTTGTCTCACTGAGGGCATTGACCAGGAAGGGCTTTTCCAGAGATGGGGAGTTGAAGGGCAATGACTGGGTTTTGGGAGAGAGGAAGAGTCAAAGGAGCTGGGACAGAATGACCTGTGGCTTTAATAAGCTCTACCTTTTGGCTGCAGCAGACATTAGACAGCTGCTGGGAGGGTTGGTGCCTGTCACCAGCCCATCATCTATGTGTCCTACAGCTGCCTGCAGCCAGCTTGGAGCCCATAAAGAACCAGTTGCCCTTCAGAGACAGAGCAGAATGCATGGTGGGTGTTGATCGCCAGAGACACATAGGCGTGGGTGGTGCAGGAAGAAATCGATTCCTCTCTCGTTTCTAACATGGCAATAGGTGTCACATGGGCAGAGCCCATCCTGAAGCCATCCCACATTTCTATTAAGAGTAATTTTCCGTGCCCAGGACACATGCAGAGACACAGGTGAGAGACAAGGAGTAGGCGCCTCTGTAGGAGAGCAGAGCAATCTCAGAGCCCCGGGACCTCTGCAGATGGGAATAAGGGAATATAATGCTTTCGAGATAAGGCCTCTTGGTCTCCTGATGCTGGTCAAGTTCCTGTTGCTACAAGCAGAGCATGCATTTAGTGTCAGTGCGATTTAGTACAAGAAACCATTTCTTTTCCCACTTGTGGCAGAAGGCAGCCTTTTAGCACAGTCTGTGGACTCCAGAAGACCTTCAGCTGGCAGCCGCAAAGGCTGAGTTCCAGAATGGGAGCTGTGGCCGCCTCTTGGATGAGAAGACATTGAAATAAAAGTGTTAAGGACATTCTTACCTGTACTTGGTTCAAGATGTGGATGCCTGGGAAACTTACCAAAGGGGAGAAAAATAGCTCAAATCCAGCATTGCCACCTTTTAACATAAAGTCAACTTAAGGGACTGAAGAGTCAACTCCTCAGTTAAGAGCACTTGCTCTTGCAAAAGACCCAGGTTCAGGTCTTAGAACCCACATTGCTCCTCAAAGCCCTCTGTAGCTCCAGTTCAAGGGATTCAGTGCCCTCTTCTGGCTTCAGTGCACACTGCATGCGCCTGTGTGTGAGTGTGTGTGTGTGTGTGTACGCACGCCTTAATGGGATCAATAAAGCCTCTGACACCCGGTGTCTGCAGCCAGGTCTTAGGCTTAGACCCTCAGTCAGACTTTCCTGTGGTTAACTAACGTATAAGTTTGGCATTGGAAGAGCTGCATTCAGGTGTCCACTTTATTATTATTGGTCCCAACTCATCCTCCGCTCCTTCATGGTGGGGTGTTAATAATGACCTACAGAACAGAGAAAACACACACACACACACACACAAGAAAATTGAAGTAGGGGCATCGAGATGGCTCAATAGGTAATGCACTTGCCATCCTAGCCTGCTGACCCACGTTCAAGCCCACAAAGGAAGGAGGAGTGGTCCTCTGACATACATGCTCATACACAACAAATTGTGTGTGTGTGTGTGTGTGTGTGTGTGTGTGTGTGTGTGTGTACGTATGTATATGTATATAATGCTGAGGCAATGTGAGTCAGTGAGGTACTGGAAATCCCAATTCGGGCAGCTGTAGCAGTAGGAATTTGTGTCTGGGAAAGCTTATGAGGTTGGTTTAAGACTCAGTGGTGTCACTGAGGCAGGCTTGGGCTACTCCGAGTCCCCTGTGAGTGGTGGGACTCTAGAGCGAGAATGAAGGAAAGATGAACCGTGATGTAAAGGCCAGCCTGGAGTCATCACCTGCCATATGAGTCACTTGTCTCCTTCTGGTACAAGATACTTGGTAAAGCAACCTACAGGAAGAAAAGTTCTGGCTCACAGTGAATTTAGGGTTCAGTCCATTATGGTGGGAAAGGCTTCGCAGCAGGAGAGGGAGGCGGCTGGTCACACTGTTGGCAGTCGGGAAGCAGAAGATGCAGCGTTATTTTATTCAGTCTCTTCTGGGACTGGTGCCACCCACTTTAAGGTTAACCCCCCCCTGCAAGCACCCTCTTAGAAATACTCAGAGCTTTGTCTCCTGGATGATTCAGGTTGACAGTCAAGATTATTCCTATTTGCTAGACTTCATAAATACTAAAAGCACCCACTGGGTACCAGCTACAGGGCTTGGCTTCAGAGTGCAAGCAGGATAAAACCACTACACACTTGTATGGGTCTTCTCAGTGAAGTTCCTAAGGATCAGGACTTGGAACAAGTTATGGTTAGTATAGTATGTCATCCTTCTGCAGCATCTGCAGCCTCAGTTGAAAGACCCCAGTGCTAAAGAGGAAAGACTCCTCTGGATGTTCACCACCTGAATGGTGCTTGCTGTCAGCTGAGCCCTGGGCTGGAGTTGTCCACCCTACACCAACACATTTCTCCATGTGGCTAGGCTTCCTCAAATGATGGGCCAGAGATCCAAGAGTATCCAAGGGTATCCCAAGAGCCAGACAGAATCTGCACGTTTTTTTGAACAGGCCTTAGTATTTGCAGGACATCATTCTGCTGTACCCTTCTACTATGGCAGTCAAACTCCCAACCACCTCTCTCTCGTTAGGAAGAAGAGATGATGTGGGATGAACACACAGGCACCGCTGTCTCTGGGGACTATAGTAGAACACACTGCCCTTAATCATGCCAACATACATAAGTAGTTCACAGTGATACAGTCCACAAACTCCTTCATGCTAGCTATAGGGTACTTAGGGGTGTTGCAGAACTAATTTCCACTCACCCTGGCACGCTGGGGGAAGGCTCTAGCTGAATCTCCAAGCCTTAGGCAGGGGAACCTAAGATAAGGGACAGGGCAGAGGAAGAGCCGAGTGGACTGGTGTACTCCGAGAATTGCATAAGGTTCTACAGTAGGCACTTGGGGGTTTGGGGGTGAGTGTGGAGAGAGGTGTTCCATGCTGTGTGCAGGGTGCCTGAGAGCAAGCTCACGAATCTTTGTGTCCTCCATTCCCTATGCTTCTACACACTCCAGCCACTCAATATTTATTAATTGAAACTCAGGTAAGCAGCAAATGTTGAAGAGGAAACTAGGAACTGGAGAGATGGCTCAGCAGTTAAGAATAGCTGATCTTTCAGAAGACCCAGGGTTCAATCCCTGGCACCTGCATCATGTTCACAACTGTCTGTAATTCCAGTCCCAGGGCCTCTGAGGGCACCAGACATACATGTGGTACATAGACATACATTAAAAAAAAACTGTACAAAGAAAGGAAAGAAGGAAGGAAGAAAGAGAGGAAGAGAATGAAAGAAAAGGAAAGAGGGAGAGAGAGTGGGAAAGGAGGAGGATTGATTCAGAGAACAGGCTAGATATCTCCATTTTTAAAATTGAAAGGAAAAAAAGATTCATTTGCACATGTATGTGTTATGTGTGTGTAACACGTGCAGGTGCCTTCAGAAGGCTGAAAGGGTGTCAGATATCCTGGTGCTAGAGTTATAGATGGTTGTGAGCCACACTGTGTGTGGCTGCTGGTAACCCAACTCTGGTCCTCTAGAAGAGCAGAAAGCACCCTGTAACACTGAGCTGTCTCTTCAGCTCCTCACTTTCTTACTACAGGAACTTAAGGTCTCCTTTTCTGTTGCCTTTTCAATATCTGAGAATCCACAGCAGCGGCACCCCTAACCCCCAGCCACTTCTCTTTCCTATCTGTGGCCCCCCTTGCAGGATTTTTGGCTGTTTTTCCTTCCTTCTGGATCCATGATCTCTGCTGCTTATTGTAGGGTGGGCAGGGGGCCACTGCTTAAGGAAATGCTGAAGGCAAGTGAGCGACAGGGCCAGGAGAAAAGAAGAGGAGAGAAGGGAATAAAGAAGAGTGCAGAGACATTGAAACTAAGTCTGTGCTCAGTGCCAAAGCCAAAAGCCCGTGCTGTAAATTGCTTTTTCCTTCATGCCTGTCCCAGGGAAAGGCACAATTAAAATAGCACCTATTGAAAATGAAGTGTATTTGAACAGGCTTTTCTTTGGCACATCCCCACAGACAATCGGGTAGCTGTGAGCTTGAGGAACCTCCTTGTGTGAGTATAGACACCTGGAGCTCTGCAGAGATGAGCAGGAAGGAGCTGCCCCAGCATCTGGTTCAAAAAGAGCTCAGACCTCATGTTTTGAGGGTACTCTGTGCTGGGGTAGGTTCAGAGGGCTGAGACATGAGGCCGGTGATGCCAAAACTGTCCTGTTCTAAATCTAAGAACAGGAACAGTCAGTGTAATTGTGAGGAGACTTAGGGCACCAGGCCTGACATCTGGGGAAGACAACTTGTCAAGAGTTTCCTAGTCAACTAGGGGTGACAAAGCAAGAAGCAGAGAGGAGGCAACATATTTGGCATTCATGGCTCCTACCACTTTATCCAACTGCCTTGGACATCCCATCCTAGCCTTTGCCTGGGACCCTGATTCTGACTACAGTTTCTACATCCTGGCTCTGTGTGGCAATCCTGCTGGACACAGCTAACTCAGGAAAGTATGAGCTATGCCAAAGATTTTTCTGGTTTCAAAGCATCTCTCCAGACCCTTCAGAGACTGATCTCCGAGAAGTTCTCACTCACATGTCAGACTGGGATGTCCCTAGGATGCAGCCAGAGATGGACACACCCCTAAGCTGATCAGAATAGCAGGTTCTAGAGGTGAGCCTGCTGGCCGCCCACAGTGAAGCCCAGTAGTGGGTGGTATTCTCTCTACAGTTACCCATTGGGCCATGTCTCATCTACCCAGAGTTGGTTTCCATGACAACAGCAAGCTTCTTACCCATCCTGTTCGTCCTTAAAAGATTCCCACCCCAGCTGTCTGAGCCCCGGGCTCCTTGCCCAGCTGCCGTACCAGCCCACAGCTCCAGAGCCCAGGTTTAGCAGTGAACTGTCAAGCCGCCAGATAGAGTCTCCTGGGAGGTGCCTGGTAACTGGCTAGCCTTTGAAAACCACATGATTGCTTCTTAATTGGATTAGGAACTGGCTCCCAGGGGTTCTCTACTCTCCATGTCCTTCCTATCTTCTGGAGCTCAGCATTAGAGATCTTCCCTGTCCCCTGCTCATGTCCCCAGCCATAAGAGTGCTAACCAGGGCTACTGCAAAGCCAGCTACAGGCCCAATGGGAAAAGAAAGCCTCTGATACCTTCAAAGACAAATAGCCCCCGTGTAGGGATACTCAGGGGCCACCACCCATCTCTTCCCCAGGTAACCCTCTTCCTGGCTTCTGAACATCATTTGTGTCTCTCTGTCCTTCCTCTCTACACACTGCCTCTTCCACAACCCAGTTCCAAACGCCCTCCTACCACAAGTCTTCCCATCTAAATAATCTCTCCTCTGTCTTCTCACAGTGGCTATATTTAGTCCCTGTAACATGACTTGCCTTATGGTATACCGTGCCAGGGAAGGAGGAGATCCCTGAAGCTATTTATTTTCTGAAGTTATTTTTTTTGGTATGTTTTCTTTCTCTGCTAAAAAAAAATCTTCTAGTGAGCATATGTTGTTTATCTGCTCAGCACCTCCTTGAGATGCACGTCCTGATCCCCTTCTGCCGGTGACATCGTCTCTTTGGTACAGAAGTCCCATTCCATAAGTCAGCTAGAGTTGCTTCCTTTGATGATAAAAGTCTGGCCAATCAATCGATAGGTCATAGAAGCTGCTTTAGGAGTGACCACATCAACATGTAGAACCAATTAAGACTCTCCCCCTGGTATTCCTGTAGACACTGCTGGCTCTCCAACAGTTCTCCCTGTAGTCCGTCACAGAAACAGCTGGAGATGTGTGCAGCCAGAAAATGTCATGTCATTTAGTTCTGGTCAATAAGATACGGAGAGAAGTTGCAGGGAGGGACATCTGGGAACAGACTCGGTTGACATGGCCTCGTTCACCCTAAACTTAACTGATGCCTCTAAGATCCATGACACCCCCAGCCTGAATGGTTTCATTACAGTCATGTAAGAGACTGCCTGACAAGGAAGCTCACCAAGGCATGCACTGGAGCCAGAGTGAGGAAGAGAGAGAGTGCAACGTCAACATCAGTCACACTCTTGCATCAAGCCACCCTGGAAGCTTGGACCGTCCCAGTGTGGAGAGACAGTATTTCCTCTTCCTGCCTCAGCAGGCTTGCACTGGATTTTTTTCCTCTCTTCAAAAGACTCTTGAACGAAAACCTTCACAAGACCTAAAGCATCTGTTTTCCAGTCTCTACCCTCTGACCTCTGAGCGATTCCATACAATATGGTGCTAAGTGCAGAGATCACAGGCCATAAAGATTTCTTTAAACGACTGAGCTCACCAAATTCTTAATAAAAGTATGGTAAGGGTTTGGAAAGACTTTTATATACAAAGTAGACCAACCAAAGAACCAACTCTTTAATTATCTGCAAAGGTCTCAGGCCACGGGCGTCTCTGAAGCAGCGCGTGGGCCAGACTTCCTCTTTCCCAAACCCTTCCTTCAGCACTCACACCTACAGGAAGCTTGTCACATTACATCTTGACTCCACCATCTGAACTCTCCTTGTGATTACTCTGATCTGACTTTCTTCCTGTGCTGCTCGACCCCGCCCAGGACCCTACCTATCCTAGGCAGGTACTCTTCCATTGAGCTACATCCCCAGTGATGACACACTTTTTTTTCCCCCGAAGTTCAACCCAGCTGTATCTAGTTCCACTATCCATTTGAGCTCTGTGCGAGTCTTCCAGTCCTACCCCTCCAAAGAGTGAAGACTTCTCATTGGTCTAGACTAGAGCATTTGAGGTGTCTTTACCTTCAGACTAGCAACTCCCTGTGGGTAGGGTTCCCTTTATTACATTGGGATTCAAATGCTGCCTCTACTCACATCAGACTAGACACCCTAGAATCCTCTGTCTCTATCTCAATGCCAAGATAAGAAAATATGGAGTCTGAACTGACAAGCCTGGGAGAGAGAGTGGGGAGAAGGGAAAAAGAGTGGGCAAATAGCACCAAATGATCAACAGCCCATCAGGACTATTTGTAAGTCAGAATTCATTATCCAATATATTGGATATATATCCTGCAGTATTCAAACTCAGGCCCTGTCCCCTCCTAGGCAGCAATATATGCAGAAATTCCATCCCTGTGTGTCCAGGATTCCTTAAAAAACATTACTTTTCTTTTTTTTTTTTTTTTTTTTTTACATTTTCATTTAGAGTAGTGGTTCTCAACCTTCCTAATTCTATGGCCTTTTAACCCAGTTTCTTATGTTGGGGTCACCCCAACCATAAAATTCATCTTGTTGTTACTTCATAACTGCAATTTTGCTTATGTTATGAATCGTAATGTAAGTGTAATGCAGATGGTCTTAGGAAACCCCTGTGAAAGGGTCATTTGACACCCAAAGGAGTCATGACCCATAAATCGAGAATAGCTGATGTGTGTGTGTGTGTGTGTGTGTGTGTGTGTGTGTGTAAGTGAGGGAGAAACTTGCAAAAGTCAACCTTCTTCCACCACGTAGGTCCCAGAGATTGACCAGCAGGCCTGGTCATTGGGGCCTTTATCTACTGAGCCATTTTCCCACCCCCACCCCCAGGATTCTGCCGTATAAGACTTTCTTCTGGCTCTCATTTTTTGACGACTGTGTGACAATGGCTCTCTAACTGGGAGGCTTGTCAGATCCAAGGAGGCGGGTGAGAGGAGGCCCTTGTGCGTTGTAGCCTGTGGCTCCTGTTGGATGGGAACTCTGTATGGTTGAGAAGTCCGTGGGAGAAGGTACACGTTCGACTGTCCCTTTCCAAAAAAAAAAAAAAAAACAAACAAATTAAAATCTTTTCAACAGCAGTGAGTGCTGCGGAGGAGAAATGCTAACAGAGGGTCTTCCAGAAGGTGAGTGGTTTTCAGAAAGTCAAGGACAGCCCCGTGGGAAGGGAAGGAAGTCTAGATGAAGGTGGCAAGCGTTGTGAGGAGGGCCAGGGGACCCATCAGCATGAGTGAGCAGAGTCTTCCTGAGCCACCAAGAACAGAAGAGAAGGGAGCACTGGCTGAGACCCAGAGGATGTGGAGGCTGGCTTGTGTAGGGGAGAGGAGGGCTGTATACTGGATACCTTGGCTACAGTTCGACTCTTTATTTGGTAGAAAGATCAATGGGGAGATGGGCCAGACCGTGGACAGCAGAGAGACATGATAAAAAATATATATATATAGTGCTAATGATCCAGACATCTGTACTTGGGAGGAAGAGCACGCCGGGAGACAGGGCTAGCCGCTCATCCGGGCAACGTAGCAGAGATCCGGCACGGGGCACGCCCATGGAAGCAGGAGGAATTGGGGTTTGATCGAACAACTCCTTAATTTCTACACAGGTTTTGTTCTCTTAGAGGGGCTGATCACCCAGGAGCCAGTTGTGCCAAGGGCCATTTGCTTTCGGATATCCCACCCATGATCCCCCAGAGAGCAGGGACTCCAGCTGCCCAGGACTCTGTCCATCGTCAGTAACCAACCAGGAGGCTCAGAGAAGAGAGCAGGGAGCAGGGTGGCCACAGGTTTTGGCCCAGGTTGAGCAAGCTAGAGAACAAGGGAGAATCATGATAGGCTTTCATCCTCTTTTGCAGGCACCCATACCCCATACCAAATAAGGAGAAAGATGGGCCACATTTGCACAATAATTCAAGCCAAGATCTCCATAGCAACAATTACCCAAAACTCCACTCCTGACAGTCTCAACAGCAGGAGCTAGCAAAGAAGACTACGGGGGTGGGAGATGTGTGGGGGCTCAGAGAATGGCTTCCTTTTATTCTTAAACGGAAGGAGGGCTGGGCTGGTGGCAGGACTCAAGGCATCCCAGAGCCTGCATAAGCCAAAAGCTAGGGATCGGCAAAGGACGAGCGACTCCAAGGCCTGCAAGTGAAACACTCCAGGAACATGTGAACTAGGGTTAGGGAAATCATCCCTCCATGACCCACCGAGTGGATGAGAGTTCTCCCCTGGCCATCTAGAGGTGTTGATCCCAACTTCCTGGAATCTCAGAGACCTTGGCTAACTGGGAGTCTGCCTGAAAACTGAGTGTAACCACTCACACAACTAACGGGATAGAGAGAACTGAGTTCTAGCCAGTTCTGCTCCATCTCCAGAACTCCCTGTATGACCTCTCTGTTTTCTCCAGTCAGTGTGTGACCTACTTAAAAGATAGGAGATGTTTTGTTTTGTTGTAATGAAAGTAGACTTCAGTGCAGACGCAAGGTACAGGCAGGCTGAAGCAGCTTGACAAGATAAGCCACACCCAAGGCTGTCCTCACCAGGCGGAGACAGGTGGGCGAGAATCCGAGTATGGGATGTGGCGGGAACCTCAAGTGTGGCCAGAAAGGAACCAGGGAGAAGGGGCCAGGTGGAGGAGGGTGGCTTAGTGGCTGGAGCGTCATCTGCTTTCCCCCAGCAGACAGATGGTTAGACTGGCAGAGTAAGCTCAGACGCAGGCGGTACGTGCAGCCTCCCACGTTTATTTTAGTTTATAAAAAGTTTGGCTCATAAACGGAAAAGCGTTATGCTTTCCTTTCGGAAATATATAGCCCTCGCTGGACCCCGACTGTTTTTTTCTGATCCTAGAGTTCAGTTTGCATTAGTGTCCCCGGGGAAAGGAGAGAGGTTTGTGTGCTTAAATCTCGTTTGGGACACAGGGGAAAAAACAGGTTGAATCTTTCCACGGCACAGAAAATGCTCCAGTGTGTCATACCAGCAGTTGGAAGAAAACCAGTCTCGGATTCTTAGGAATACTGTGTCTCAACCATGTACCTGCCTGTCACTGCCTGAAGCATCTTCACGATCCACACTGAGCTCTGGTCAGAATACCTTACACTGACTTGGGTGAGAAGGAGCTATGCTAGAACATTGTTCTAGCGTGTTTCCTATTCCAGGCTCGTTCTCTCAACATCTCTCTCTATTTTGGTCTCCCTCCCATCTCTGTGACCATTTCTCCCACCCTCCTAGCTAACTTTCTTCCCTCCTCTCCTCAGGAGAAGAGACAGGCATGAGAAAGAGACCACCCCGAGGAAAGGTGGCTGAGCCCTTAGCTGGGACTTCCTGGAGTGGGCTTCAGAGTGACCCGGCCGTCCTCAACAGAGGATACAGAAATCCAGTTGGACCAGAATATGGAGAACTGCTCAGTCTCTCAGGACTGACTCCTGCTGACCAAACACAATGATGGGCAGCCAGAACACATCTTCCAAAATCATACACAGGTAGAAAGACCCACGTCAAACGTCCAGAGATTGGTGAGATGACTCAGTGGGTCAAAACAATTGTTTGACAAACCTGATGACCTGAGTTTGATTCCCAGAATGCATATTTTAAAAGAATTAAGCCGTATGTAATGTGTGCATTGTGTAATCCCCAAGCTTTTGCAGCGAGATGGGAAATGGTGAGAAGAGAATCCCCCAGACGGGCCCAGGCCAGCGAACCTGGAGTAGTCAGCATGGCAGAAGCAGTAAGAGAGAGCCAGCTCCACAGGGTGTAAGGAGAGAGCTGACTCCTGAAAGTTACCCTCAGATCTCCACATGCACCAGGCCATGCACCCCCCCATAAGTGAGGATGATTAATAATGATGATGATGACCTGCATGTAAAGAACTCTCAGAGCTCAATAATGGGAAGAAAAACTTCCCAGCTTTAGAAAGTAGCAAATCGGCACATGAAGAGATGTGCAACACCACCATTTGTTAGAAAGATATGTGTTCAATCCACAATGTGGTACCACCACACACAAAACGAATACGATTGCTGGTGATACCAGGATCAAAGAGGGTACAGAGCACCCCAAACACCTCTCACTGTTGGTGAGAATGCAATTGCATTAAGCAGTCACTGTGGAAAATAGTCTGCAGTTTTTCGGACAGTTAAGCTCATGCTTCATATATGACCCAGCAACTTCACCTCTAGGTATTTGCCCAAGAGAATGAAAACTCTGATTCATATATGCACAGATATCTATACATGAATATTTGCGTTGGATTTATTTGTAGTCGCCAAACACTGGATACAACCCAAATATACCTCCACTATAGACAAAAATAAGAATTCAAAATGTAAAACGTATGGTATGGCTCAGTGGGTGGCATGTACCAAAGTCCCATTACTCAGGAAGCTGAGGTAACACAGTCACTTGAGTGGCCTGGCCCGCATAAGGGGACCCTGTCCCAACCAAACCAGCCTGTGGAATACCCATTTAATGGAATAGTGCACACTATAAAATGAAAAGAAATGACTGACAGATGAAATAATACTGGGTGAGTTAAACTAGGGGTGAGAAACCAGATTGAATTGTCTGATCCCGTTTACCCGACGTTCAGAAAAAGACACACCACAGGGATAGAGAAGAGATCTTCAGAAGGTCTTCTTCAGAAGAAGTCTTCAGGGATCAAGGGAAAGAACGGAAGGTTGGACTACAAAGAGGGTCTTTCCGGGTACTCTTAAGCGTTTGTCAAAATTCTTAATTCCGTACGCCGTGTCCTAGTTAGGGTTACTACTGATGTGATAAAACACCACGGCCAAATGCGAGTTAAAGAGGATAGGGTTTGTTTGACGTAAGCTTTCCACAGCACCGTTCATCACTGAAGGAAGTCAAGACAGGAACCCAGACAGGGCAGGAACATGGAGGCAGGAGCTGATACAGAAGCCACAGGGGATTGCTGCTTACTGGCTTGCTTCTCATGGCTTGCTCAACCTGCTTTCTTATAAAACCCAGGACCTTCAGCACAGGGATGGCCCTACTCACAGTGGACTGGGCCCTCCCCATCAATCACTAATTAAGAAAACTGTACAGCCTATAATCTTATGGAAGCATTTTTTTTTAAATTGAGCTTCCCTCCTTTCAGATAACTTTAGCTTGTGTCACATTGACAGAAAACTAGCCAGAAAACCCTCCTAAAGTTAATGTCACCGTAAATTTAAAACAGAGCTCAAAAGACATATTCATACTTTGGAGACAGTTTTTTTTCAAAGCGAGGGATAAAACGAGATTTAAAATGAGAGAAATAACATGATAACCAGACACGGTGATGAGCAACTGTAAGCCCAGCACTCAGGAGGCTGAGGCAGGAGGATGACTTGTTGGAGGCCTGCTTGGGCTACATAGTTTAAAACTATGTCTCAAAGCAAAAGAAAACAATAATAAACTCAATTTTATCTATGGAGGAGGTAATCAGAATTTAAACATTTTTATCAGGGTCATCCTGGGCATATATAGTGCATTTGAGGCCACTCTGTGTTATGTGAGCCCTTGCTTCATATATATATATATATATATATATATATACACACATATATACACATGCATATATATGTGTGTGTATGTATATAGGTATATATATACATACATATATACATGTATATACATATACATACCTATATACATACACACACATATATAGAGGTATATATATACACACACATATGTATGTATATACATGTATATATATTTATGTGTTGTGTGTATGTATATATCTGTATGTGTGCATTTTAAACATCTATAGTCCATTTCTTTTCAGGATGAAGGTAGATACTAACCTAAGACTTTTCCAACAACGAAGCTGTCAAAACTTGAAAGGTACTTGCTAAGAAAACCAATATAAAGTGCTGCATTTCCACCATGTGGTGGTGGCACACGCCTTGAATCCCAGCACTTGGGATGCAGAGGCAGGCAGATCTCTGTGAGTTCGAGGCCAGCCTGGTCTACAGAGTGAGTTCCAGGACAGCCAGAGTTAGAGCAGAGAAACCCTGTCTAGAAAAACAAACAAAAACAAAAAACAAACAGAACAAAACAAAAAAAAGATGTGCTTAATTTCCAAGCCAATAGAAGGCACGAGAAAAAAGAAGAAAAGCAAATAAAATGGGTGTTTTTTTAAAAGCTCACTGAATAAAATGGTAAAGAGGAATCCAAATATACACAACTATCACAATAAAGAAAAATCCATGAAGGATACCAATAAAAAGATTACATTTTAATACCATTCAGTTATATGCCGTTTACCAAAATGGAGGACATGGGGCATTTGCAAGGGGAATGGGCAGAAGGGAACAGACATGAAGAAAAGCAAAGCTAGTCTAGACACAGTAGCACACCACAGCAAAGTGCAACCCGCACTTAGTCTCTGTGACAGCAAACCCCTTGCTAGGCCTGCAGGGTGGTCAGGAGACTAGGGGTAGCTACAGCGACAGTCACATGAGCTTGAACTTCTTTAGTCAGCAAGTCTAAATTTCTGTGTGTGTGTGTGTGTGTGTGTGTGTGTGTGTGTGTGTGGTGGTGCCTGTGTGTGCATCTGCGTGTTTTTGCATGTGGAAGCCAGAGGTTGGCGTCACGTGCCTTCACTGAAGCTTCTCCACTCTATTTCCTGAGGCAGGGTCTCTCAGACCCAGAGCTTGCTGGTTCTGTCACTCTAACTAGCTAGCTCACTCCTGGATTCCATTTCTGCCTCCTGAGGTCTGGGATTACAAGTGGGTTACCGTACCCCTGCCTCTGGCTTCTATGTGGGTGCTGAAGATCCCAGCTATGGGCCTTATCTTGCACAACAAATACCTTATCCACTGAGCATGTCTCCAACCCCCAAGTTATTTTTAAAAAATGGATAAGGGAGTGGAACCCCCCCTTACATTCTGGTAATTAAAAACATTTATTAATCCACATAAGAGTTGATTTCAAAGCTGGGAGGTGGTGGCACACTCCTTTAATCCCAGCTCTTGGGAGGCAGAGGCAGGCAGATCTCTGTGAGTTCCAGGCCAGCCTGGTCTACAGAGTGAGTTCCGAAACAGTCATAGTTACAACAGAGAAACCCTGTCTGGAAAAGACAAACAACAAATAAAAGAGTTGATTTCAAAAGATCCCCCATAATGAGCCATGCTCTCTGATAGTCATGTCCACCTTGGATCAGGACTCGACTGGCAACCTGTTTTAATACATAAGCTGTGACAGAGGGAGAAAGATGCCGATGTAGGTCCAGAAACTTCTGCGTTTGGAGAAGAAATCTGCCCAGTCCTAAGTGCAGCCCTCTGCCTGTGAAGGCTGGAGAGGGCAGTGCCATGGGGCCAAGGAGAAGACAGAGACTATCCTCTCTGCCAAGCCCACTCTCCTGACTGTTCCCACCAATGTGCCAGGTGCAGATACTGTAGCCAGTGTGTCACCTCTGGGTGGCCCAGTCATAGCTGACATCCGCTGCACCAGGAGTGCCCACCTAGACCCATCTGACCCTCAGAACCATTGATTTAAAGCTTAGTGGCCAGTTTGTCGCATAGCTGAAGATAACCAAACAGTTACTTTCAAAGTTGGCAGACCCCAGGCTTGCTAAACATTCCCCCACTTAATCGTCCAGCAACACCGAAACACGTAAAACTGACTCCCATTTTCCAAATGAGCACTAAGGAAGAACGTCACACAGCTCTTCCGGATAGGAGCTGGGCTTGCGTAGGCACATTCCTGAGTGCGGGCTCCACACCCATCGCATTATGTTCCAGGTGGGGACCTTACGGGGTGAAAACACACAAAGCCCCAGAGCAAACCCCTCTGCCCTCCAGTATGAGCTCCTTTCTCTTTCTTCATCCTGTGTTCTGGATGAGGGAAGTAGATTATGAAAAGACGGTCAGGTAATTAGGTGGGGACACAGTTGGGCTATGGAGCTTTCATAACAAGCACTAATCAGTGCTCAGCCGTTGTTTGAGGACATCGAGGACATTTAGATGACACATCTGGGCACTGTCTCTCTTCCTTTCAGTTGAAGTGTGCATGTGTTCCTGACAGGGAGTGTGTCTTGATCTCTGTCTGCAATCACCAATGGCAAAGATGAGCTTCATGCATTTCAGGGGAAGGGTTTAGTTTTGGAGTCTTCCCCTCCCTATAGCCCAGGCAAGCTTCTGGACTCTCACCCAAGTTTTGTAGATAAGGGTGGGAAATGGTCCCTACTTGCTTCTGAGAGAGATCCTCAGGCTAGGGTACATCACCGGATCCCTCCTCTGGGTTTCTCTGAACCCCAAGGCCCCTGAAGTCTATTTCCCCAGCCTCTCATGGGTTCCTGAGCCTCTGGTTGAGATGTTCTGAGCCCAGCAGGCTTTAAGAGTGCTAAGAACACCATTGAGAACAGAATTTGGCACAGATGTTCAGCAACCCGGACTTCAGAACCATGGACAGCTCATCTATCCAGCTATCTAGGAGGCAGGAAGGAGATGGGGGGCTGAGTCCTCCAGCAGAGCATTGGAATAATATGAGAGTCCACGAGCCTGGTCTTGTCGCTTTGCATGAGAAGAAACTCAGGGAAGGAGAGAAACAATTTGTCCAAGGTCACACACCATGTCAACAATCTACTCCCTGTCAGCTCT
The DNA here is from genome assembly GCA_026225945.1 of Cricetomys ansorgei. Taxonomy (NCBI): domain Eukaryota; kingdom Metazoa; phylum Chordata; class Mammalia; order Rodentia; family Nesomyidae; genus Cricetomys; species Cricetomys ansorgei. The sequence goes on from JAMJFZ010001881.1 coordinate 10,805,880, forward strand.
CCAAGACACTCCGATACTCTGACTTCTCAGTGACCAAGCCAGAACTTGAATCAGAGTGTTCCAAATAAAAAATCTCAGACTCTTAAAAATTATCAGGAGAAACAGGAAATAAGAAAAAAGGGAGAAATAAGAGAAACTTAAAGACCACCTGGCCCTGATGGGGTGGTCTGTGATTTGGCCTCTAACTGCAAATCCTTGACAAGAGTTTTCTACTTCACCAAGGTGATGTGGCCTTTCAGAAACATTTCTGTTACTATGGCAACCTCATCCCAAGTTTTATCTCCATGGCAATTTATTAGAGTTTTTCACCTTCTGGTATACATGTGAATGCCTGTATATATACCACTCCCCAAATTAGTTAAAAATCAAAAAAAAATTGAAGTGGAGTCTCTTATGCAAATCTGCAAGTCAGGAACACAACAAGGCTCATTTGAAGGTGGGCAGGGCCCAGGGCCCTGGTGTGCTTTGAGGCAGTTCTGCCATTTCATCTCTGTTAAAGGCTCCCCTGGTCTTAGTGCACCACAAATTCACACACGGACATAAAGAATCCCTGTCTCCTTGTATCCCTGCTAGTGCCCTGCTCATGACAAAGGCTTGGGGTTGTCTGTGCTGAGTAAGGAGAGAAAATCTTGGGACCCCTGACAGACACATGTCAGAACACAGGGATGTCCCTCCTGCTGCATTTGTCCTTGCACCCCACTTTTGGGGCAGTTCTGGGGCTAGCGGGCTAGGTGCTGAGTGTCCAGAAAGGAGGTGTCCAAATGCTGCTTCACCTTCAGGCTGTCCCTGTGCCTCAGTTTCCTCTATTTCATGGTGAGAGAGTTATGCAGCGTCTTCAGCCCCACCCTGCAGAGGGCCAGAGCTAGTTGACAGCCATAGATGAGCTGCGACCAAGCTCAGCTCTGATAGCCAGAGCTGCATGCTGACAAACAATTCCATTCTGCAAGAAGCGTACACAGTGGTTAGTGATTAAGTGGAATTGTTTATGGGACGCCATGAAGGGAAGAGACTCTGAGTGACTGGGACCCAGAGAGAGGCGTGATACCCTGTGGGCATTTCCAGACCTGGCCTGAGACCCCAAGTTCTAGGATCACATGATCTACCTCCTTTCCCATGATAAGAGAGACACTTGCTGTATTTGCCAAGCCCTATATATGCCTCCGGCTCCAGCTTTCTCCCACTGCACCCTCCACTCCCTCTTGTGCCAGTGGTAGATCGTTCTGTAGAGAGAACAAAAGATGCAGTGTGTGGCAGTCAACACGGAGACAGCCGATCCTAGCTCTGCCGCTGCCTAGCCAGACCCGGTATGTTTTGTTCTGAGCATGCATGGCCGCACCGGTGAATGCCAACGTCTGAGGTTGCTGTGAAAATTAAATGTGAGATGTTCTAAAGGTTTGGCTCATAGATGGAATGCAGTGAGTGATTACAGATTCCATCCGGGAACACAGAGGTCCTTCCTGTAGAGATGACCCCAAGAGACTGATGGGAGAGAAGCTGGGGCAAGAGCCCTCCAGCTGCCACGAGTCATCAGCGAAGCTTTCTTGCCAAAGTCCATCTGCAAGGTGGAGCAGGGCCAGCTGGAGCCTTCCCACTCACCTGGAAACAGGGAGACACCCAACTCCAGGAGATCAGCTGGCTAATGGGGATATGCACATAATGGAAGACTATGGTGCGTGCGATGTCAGTTCCCAACGTGAACCTATCACTGTATATTACTAAGTGAAAACAGTCGCAGGCTTCAGACAGTTCAAATCATGTTCAAAATGGTACATATGCTATAAGAACATTTTTTTAAAATTAAAAAAGCCCAAATTTTGCTATTTTGATTTCTAAACATATGAAAGGATATGAAAGCAAAGGATTCACAGTGATTCTTCCTGGCTGAGGGGCTGGGCTACATTTTGCCCCTTCTCTTTTTATTGTTGTTGCTGTAAATGCGAAATTCCTTTAAGGTAAAACACACCGAGCGTGAACTGCGCAGATTCTACGTCCCGGTCTGAGCCGACATTCAAGGACCTCGCATGGCTTTTGGGCTCTTAGGTTCAATGTCTCTAGCCACCCTGACTAACTACATCCTTTGCTGACCTTGAACCTACGGATCAGAGTAGAGATGCGTGCACACTTTAAAATGTTCCTTCTCACTAATTCATGGTGGTACTGAGAGCTCTCAGACATCTTCTCACTTAGCTTCCCAAATCACTCAGAGTTCAGCAAACGAACTTACAGTCGACAGTGCTCAAGCTTCAAGCTTTGAAGAGGGTGAGTGGCTTTCTCTGCCAGCTGGTGGATCTGAGGCTCGTCTCTTCAGTCCCAAGCCCCGGGTCTCTGTATACAACTGCCTAGCCCTCCACCTATCACCCAGCCTTTGTTGAACGCTCATTTATTCCGAACTACAGTCCTTGGGGTTCCTTCCCTCCCCAACTAGGTATGACACTTTATGGAGTGTGGAGGAGTGGGGCCCAGGCCTGGCTTTGAGGATGGGTCACCTTTCACAGACAGCCTATGTAATTGGCAGAGGACACAAACCCCTTGAGTTAGGGGTGGGACCACATCAGTCATCCCCCACCATTCTGCTGTTCGCATCTTCATTTTCAGCAGACTTGGAAGTGGCCATGGTTGGCCAGTCTGTGTGTAGACAGAACCGTGAAGGTGAGGTGGGGGGAGGATACCTTAGCTTCCTGCTGGGCCCCTTGCTTTGCCTCTACCATCCTCTCTCTCCTCTTTGCTTTTCCCCTCCATCCCATCTTCTCTCTGCTCCCCCTCATATTCTCTCCATACCCCCTCCCTTTCCCCTCGTCCTCCTGTTCTAAATCTTGCTTACTGCTCTACCATGGGTCTTGGCTCTGGGCCAAGACAAGAGAGGTGGGGGCTGAAAAGGACCCCATGATGAAGATTCTGGTTGCTGGATCCATTGTATGTATGGCAGCTTGGAGCAAAAGGTGGTGAACCCACCCCCCCACCACCACCACATACATACACACAACCCAGTTCTGCTCAGCAAAGAACCAGCAGACAGATGGGGCAGTGAGGCCACTGGTGACAGACATTGGCCTCTTTTTGCTTTCATCTTTCCTCCCCAGACCAGTTCGGATGCCCCAGGCTACTGCTGATCTGTGGTGCCGGGGTCAGGGACAGCAGCTGGTTCCACGCAGCCATACCCGTGTACTCTTCTGTGGGAATTTGGACAGTGGGGGATGGAGTGGAGGGGCGGAGGTATATCTAACTCAAGAGGACAGGACACAGAAGACATGATTTCCGGCCGCTTTATCTCAGGACTGGTGCTGGGGCTTCAGGGATGGCATGCTGGGACTGGACTCTTGAAGACCCCTGGCCAACAACCAGTCCCACAGTAGATTTGCTGTAGATGCTAGTTGAGAGAATGAATATGGGCAAGTCCCTTAAAGAGAACCTCAGTTTCCCCTCCCAAAACAGAAATTGAGAGGCTGTCTGCTCCTCTTAGTCAGGTCCCAACATGTGTCTCAGGCAACTTCTTTGGGCCTCAGTGTCCTTATCTGTAAAACGGGTGTGTTAATAAAATCTTCCTCAGTAGAGTAGGAACCCAGTGCTTCACAAATTAGGTTCTTAACAAAGTATTCCCATCCTATTTATGAAAGTACTTTGAAAACAGCAAAGTGCAGTGTAAATGTGAATTATTATTTTTCTTCCCAGTGTTCTCATTTCAGAGAGCCAGTTCCATGTTACCAGGAAAAGAGCTCATACATTAAGTAAAGCTAACAGTAAAGCTGGCAGTTTTCTGACTGTTCCCTACATGCCAGCCCTGTGCTGGCTACGTCACATGCATGCCATAGGAGCTCTGAGTCCTACCTCTCCTGTTGTGTAGATGAGGAAACCAAGGCACAGAAAGGTTGAGCTACTTCTTTGAAGTCACAGAGCCAGGAGACAGAACAGTGAGAAGTTCACGGAGTAGGATCCTGTGTTTCTCCTTGTTGCATCTGGGACCCTCTGACATTTGGCCATTGTATCATGAGCCAGGCTCATGGGGAGAATTCTTGCCATACAAGGGTTGGGACCGAGGAAGAACTTTCTTCCAAAGTCCCAAGGGTCAAGATTCTGATCTTGAGTTACCTTTCTCCTGCCTCATTGGTTTCTACCGCACATAATCTTTCCTTGCTCCCCTTGCCTGAGGTTCATATAAAGCAATTTAGTACACCTGCTTCTGGACTGCAGGAATGAGAGTGGTTACAAATGTGTCTGCTTCTCCTCTCCTCACCCCTTTCTTTCCCTCCCCTCCCCTCACCTCTCCTCTCCTCCATCCCCTCCCCTCCCCTCACCTTCAGCTTCTCCCCTCCCCTCTCCTCCCCCCTCCTCTCTCACCTCTCCTCTCCCTTCCCCTCCCCTCCATCTCCCCCCTCCCCTCCTGTCTCTTCCCCTCTCCTCTCCCAGAACCTGTACCTGACTGCTGCTTCTTCCTTGAGCCTGGCCTAGCATGTGTCTGCATGTTCGAGCAAGCACCCACACACATTTGTCCATGAATGCATGCTTGAACATTGTGGATGGACAGCCAAACATTCATGGTAAGCCTGGGTGTTGGTGCATGCATGTAATCCCAGCACACAAGAGACTGAGGCAGGAGGATCTTGAGTTGGAGGCCAATCTGGGTTACATAGAGAGACCTTAAGAGTTTTTGTCTCAAAACCAAGTAAAATACTCATGCTACTTCTCAAACAAGTCTTTTTTTGACAATAAGAGAGACCCTGCAAAGCTTCTCCTAGGTTTTCCTTTGACAGCAAATTCAAGAAATCGAACTTTCGAACCACACCCTCTTGTCACATTAGTGGTAGGCCAGTCTGCTGCAGGAAGTTCTCAGTGTTCACTGGAACCTTGACAGACAGACATTGGAAGCCCTTATTCCTCTCGAAGCCCCCATCTCCCGTCTTTTGGGAGTTAAAGAGACTTCTTTGTGGTGGTCTGAGTGGCATTCTGCTGGCTGACTCCACGCACCTGTGCTAACTGAATCATGCCAGGAGTCCAGAATCCCAGCATCCAAGTTGCCCCCATCTCCCAAGTCCCTCCCTGCCCGATCAGACAAGCTACCTGAGACAATGCCAGTCATTCACATCCCAATATTCATTCCAAGCTGGGGGATTTGTCTCATAGATACTGAAAACTGGCTCTGTGAGTCCTGGCCTTATGGGCCTGCCCATCCCACAGGTGAAAACCCAGGAATACCCTGAATGGCAGGATGGTGGAAGGGACATGCCTTGATATCGAGGTCTGCACAGAACTGCGTGGGAGCCAGGAAGAGTCTGTCTCCTTCAGACCCAATCACCACTCAAGAGACGCTCCACCACCTCCCCCTTCTCCAACTGGTGCCAAAGACAGAAGGTTCCTCCGGCTTCTCACTCTAAAGCCAGGGAAGGCTTCAGCCATCTTCTCTCTCATTCTCCTTCATCTCCATCCAGTTGGAGAGGAGAGGGAGGGACCTGAGTTCCTTTCCCCAGAAACCCTTTCTTGTACTGTATGCCTGAGACTGGCTAGGATGGTGCACAAAGGTCGGAAAGCTGGCTGGAGGATGGCTTTCTCCCTGCGGTGGCCTGGGCTCAGCTGTCCCCCAGAGCGGAGGCTTGCTGCAGATGGCCCCTTCCCTTCCATTTAGCCAGTAAGCACCAAGTTCTCTCCAGACTGGGTTTCAGCTCAGTGGGGAGTGGAGGGTGCGTTTCTTAATGGGAGGGTCTTAGGCCCGGAAGATCTACATTCGGAGGCCATTTTCTTCATCTTAAACGCCTTAAGACCCCTTCCAGGACAGTACTAAGGTACTTGTTCTGAGTCCATCCCCCTACGATCCGTAAGGGTGAGGCAAAACCAGCCCTTGGGTGGGCTCCCGGGCTCAGCCTGGAAACTGTAACTAGATCTGGCCCCTACCTACCCAAATGAAGTTATCTGGTTTACTCATTCTATTTCAGCCTCCCTTTTGGATTCAATTCACTTTCATTTTCTATTTCCATTTTATGAAGAAGACTAAAATTTCCAGTGATTTAATTAATCTTACCAACTGTCGGGCTGTCCCAAAGGACCCGCCTGTAGGAGTAGAAGAAAACAGTTCTGTGTAGGAAGACAAAACAACAAACAAACAAACCAAACCAAAACAAAAGCAATTCCTTTCTTTCTCACCTTGGTCTGCCCCACAGCTCTTCAAGTCGACCAAACTGGGGCCAGAAGTAGGCGTGCTCCCCTCCCTTGGCTTCCCCAGAAAACGCGCATACACGCACACACACAATGTAGCAGGAAGCCCGATGGCTATGGTTTTATTACAAAATTTTTTTAGATGCAATGAGAGATCAGATGCAAAATCTCAGCGACTCCTTCACCTCTTTCTTCCCCGTGCCCTCCTAGGAATCCGCCCCCACCAACACGCCCGAAATCCCCATGCAAGTGATCTCAGCCCCGCATTGCATCTCCCCCTCCCTCACTCCCACCCTGCCCCCGAACTTCTCTTTGTTAAAAAAAAAAAAAAAAAAAAAACCCGTGAAGAACCCTATGCCCCCGGTCCCCGCTGGAGCGCACACAGGACAGAGCCCGAGTGACAGTCCCTCCGCGCACCGCCGCCGCCGCCGCCGAGTCCCGCGGTGTCCAGGCCCGGGTGGCACGAGGCACGCCGCTGACTGCAGGCGGTGGCCAAAGCCTTGAGGAAGAGGCTCTGTGGTTCCCTTCCTCGCGGTGCCGCGACGCTGGCGAGGGCGGCCGGTGCTCAGTACAGTCCCAGGATGGCGGCGCCCACGTCCTTGGAGGGCCTGCGCTCCTGCATCAGAAAGTTGATCATGCTCTCGGACTTGATGAGCAGGTTGCATCCCAGGAAGAAAACGCCGAAGACCACGGTGAGCGACAGCACGCAGAGCACGGCGATCTGCGCCACGCGCGACACCCACAGGCTGCGTTCGTCGGGCGCCAGCCCCGCGGGGACCCCGTCGCTGGCGGTCAGTGGCGCGCCCCCGGGGCAGCAGTCTAGCCACGTGCCCAGCCCGTGGCTGCGGTTCCCCAGGGCGGCCCGGGCGTCACCACCCGCCTCTTCCAGGGCGCTGTGGTTCAGGAAACTCGCGTTCATCGCGGCGCGGGGCCCGGGGTCTGGGCGCGCGGTCCTGGGCGCGCCGGGAGCTGGCGGCGTCCGCGCTGGGGGCGACGTCCGGGGGGGAGACGTCCGGGGAGCCCCTCGATCACCCTTGCGCTGGGAGGAAAGGAAGGCGGGAGGCCGCCCACGCGCCGGCACTCTGGGTCCGCCTACCTCCCCGGCGGGAAACGGGCGGCCGGGAGCAGAGAGCAACAGGCTGCGCGCGAGCTGCGGAGAGCCAAGAGTGCGTGGCAGTCGCCCACGGAGCTCCACGCCTGCCGCGCCGCCCCGCCCCTGGCAACCGCCGAGCTCCGCCCCGCCCCGCCCCGCCCCGCCCCATCCCACTCGCGGCGCCCAAGCTGCGGGGACACGAATCCCTTCCACCGCGCAGCCTGCGCAAAGCCAGCAGGAGAGGGTCAGACTGTCCAGGCGGCTCCTGCCCTCGGGTCAAGTAACCTTGACTCACTCTGGGAAGCTGCTGTTTGTTCAGGGTAGAGAGCTGTCCCAAAGGGGCTGTTCCCGGACTTGGGATGGTCTGGAGCCCTTCTCTACTCTAAGGCACGCGTGCGCCGGGGTGGGGGTGGGGGTGGGGGTGGGGGTAGCTGTGGCCCCCAGTGTTGCTCACTCCACTGGGCTTGGCTCTGGGCGGCCAGGCCTTTGCGCTCCGTTTCTGCTGGACCCTCTCAGCTTTTCTCTGGCTGAAGCTCTTTGCCTCTTACCCTATGTCTGGTCCCCTAAGCCACCCTTGTTTAATATAGTCATTAAGTCATTTAGGGGAGCTTGTTTCTATTTGCTTGTTTTACAGAAAGTCATTTTTAGACGACTTAGAAAGCATGGATTAGCCAGAGTAGGGGGTGAAAACCCCTAAAACTGCAAAATCCTGCAGTCTGGGGTGGGTCAGTGTTGTTCCCCGGGCACAAACTCCTCCCGGTCGTCTCTATTTGTGTTCCATATTGCAAACGGGAAAACGGTGTCTTGCTTACTGTAACGTACACGCTGTTTTGTACTGCAAGTATCTGGCCTGGAGAGTCTGTGCTTTGCTTTTTTTGGCAGCAGAATTTCTTCAGAGACGTGCTCGGTTATGTCCTTTGCTCATTCTTCTGCTCAGACCAAGGCTTAACCTGGACTTGGAGCCCATGTCCTTGACTCCATCCAGCCTAAGTCCAGCTGTCTGATGCGAGGAGTGGGAGTCGCAAGTGAGCAGGGAACTCTCAGGGAACCGCCTGTTCCACTAGGCATGCACAGCATACACGGGCCACGTGTCCTGTTCCGTAAGCTTTCAATTACTCCCACCTCCCACCTTCACCCCTTTTCAGCATCCCAGGGCAGATTTCACTGGATAACTTGGTGTGAAAGGAGGGGACCAAAGATGTTTGCCTTCGACTTGGAGCATGAAGGGAAAGAGAGAGAGCTTGAGCTTGTGGAAATAAAGATCACCCAGCTGAGGACCCGCCTAGGCTATTCATCAGGATCCTGCTGGGACAAGACCTGTGCCAGTCACCTGTGTCTAACTGACTGAAGGCAGAGTAGGAAGCTTTCACCGTGGAGGGAGGAAAGCCCTGGCTGGGGGTCGGGGGGGGGGGGGTTTGGCGTAGGCTCAGCAGAAGAGAGGCATAGTGGACTTAGCTTGGGGGAGCATATTGCTTTCCCTACTGCGTCCTTTAGGAGTTAGGGACAAAATTAGGGAGGCTGTCAGCTGCCAGTCAAGCTCAGGCCTGCTTGCTGTAGGGGCTTTGTTTGGCTTCCTGACTACTGGGTAGTATCAAAGTTCTATTCTGGCCACTGTGTAGATGTGGGCGCTCAGGCTCCTCCAGTTCAAGAATGGGGATCCTGCCTGACCTGACTCCCGGCATTACTCCCTACCTGTCTGGAACCACCTGTCCTGGCAAGATTGGTCATTGTTTGATGTGTTTGGACTCTTAACTTTTAAAAACATGCCCCCTCCTCTGTGTGTGTGTGTCTGTGTGCATTTGTGTGTGGAGGTCGATGTTGTGTAGACACCAAACACCCCCCCACCCCCAAGACTAAAGATTGGGCCTAGTGTGTCCCACATGTAGGGCAAGCATTCTATCATGGAGCTACAGCTACAGCCCCTCCTATTTTATTTTTGAGACAAGGTCTCTCACTGAGTTTGGAGCTCACCAGTTCAGACTATCTGGCCTTCAGACTCTAGGGACCCTCCGGTACTCACCTCCTCAGCCACAAGTTACAGGCGTGTGCTGCTTCTCCACATGGGTGCTGGGGATCCAAAGCCAAGTCCTTATGCTTGTGTAGCAAACACTTTACTGCCGGAGCCATCTTCCTGGCTCCCAAACTCCTTAATTTTTGTGGGAACCCTGACAGACAAAGGCATTCCTCATCGACGGCTGTATCACAAATCCCTCCACACGGAGCAGACACTGGCTCACTCACAGTACTTGAGGGTCAGGGATCTGGGAACAGCTAGGCTGGTGGCTCTGACGCAGAGTCCAGATGGCGCTCCAGGTCTTGGCCAAGGCCACAGCCATCTGAAAGTTAGGCTGAGGGCAGAGGACTGGCTTCCCAGATCTCTCCCTCAGTTGGCTGTTGGCCGTGGGGAGCCTCAGTCCCTCATATTGGCTCTTCCATGGCCACACTTGGAGAATGTGCTAGAATGTGAGCAGCTGGCAGAAGGGAGAGGGAAGAAAAGCTGAGGCTGGAAAACCAGACAGGTCAGCAACTCTAACCCTTTGTTGAACTCTCACAGCAAGCCATGGAGAAAGAAATCCTTAGTCCTGTGGAGACTTGGAAAGGGAAAAACCTTGCCCAAGGTCATAGCAGGTAGCGTGGTACAGACAGTATTCAAACCCGTAAAACTTACAACCAAGTCCCCACTCTTCCAGCATTTGATGTGTGTGGGTACATGTGCACGCAGCATGCTCTGCTGCCAGGGAAAGATGGGAAGTCCAGGGTGTGTGTGTGTCGGGGGGATGTTCAGGAACCCCAGGAGCTGTTTGTCACCTGGCTTACCACCCTCCTCTAGAGAGAAGGAAGCAGGTGCCTCTGGGCCTGGCTGCCACCCACGTGGGACTATTTTTACCCTCTACCTTAGCCACAGTCTGCATCTCTCAGCTGTAGAAGGGCCATGTGGACAATCTGGTCCCCAAGAGGAATTGCCATGGGCCACCTAGAGGCTGTAATGTCCTGTCCCTGTTTGAGTTAACCTTTAGCCCTCTGGCATGAGTGGGCCATCCTGATTGGTAAGAAATGCTCCTCCCTCAGGCAGAGAGGTTAATAAAACTTCCCTTATTAGTGCTGTTGGCTGGCTGAACCATGGGGACTGATGTCCTCATGAGCAGGAGTTAGAAAGAGCAACACTGTAAACAAGGTAAATACAGTGTTCTATGTATACACAAGCTATTGGAATAGAGGTAAGACCAAGTTCATTTGCATATCTAACTATATCCTCTCTCCCCTTTAAAAGTGTAGATAGTGGGCCATGGAAGGACAGTGCACTTCAGGGAGGCCAAGAGCCCTCGAGTGGAATTTATTCTGTGAAGCGTTGCAAATAGCCTTCCTTGGATCCTATTTACATGACTTATTATCTTAGCTAGCTCTTCCTGAAACAGGAAAATTTGCCTTCTGCCCAGTTCCTGTCCAAACAGTCTCACGTTTCCAGTTGGCAGATGGGAAGGAAGCCAACAGCATTTTTACTGCGTCAGGTATAAAATTAAACACTAGTTGCCTTTCTCCCCTTGCCACTAAGGTGTCAGCAGATAGAGGGCAGAGGGAGGCTCTCAGACTGTGTGAGCCAATGTGGTTGTACCTAACTCAGCGGGAGAAAGGCTGGAGGCGGGGGGGGGGGGGGGGCGTTCTGTAGCGGTGAGTCTGATTTAAGTTTGACTTAGATTGATTGATTGATTAAGACAGGATCTTGCAATATAGTCCTGGCTGATCTGGAACTCAAGGTGTTCCTGCCTCCGCTTCCTGGGTGCAGGATAACAGGTGAAACATGGTCAGTTGGTTAATGTTTTAGAGAATATTAGAGTTGTAGAAATCTGGAGTATGTTTCTGCTGGGCTCCTAATTGTCTGTGTGATTTTGGACAAGTCAACCCTCTTCTCTGGGGTTTTGATCGGCTCATCCATTAATCAAGGAAGCCAGGTGATGGCTTAGTAAAATGCTTGCCTATCAAGCATGAGGACCTGAATTTGATCCTTGCAAACTATGTTTAAAAAAAGCGGTGGTGGTGCACACCTTTAATCCCAGCACTTGGGAAGCAGAGGCAGAAGGATCTCTGTGGGTTCGAGGCCAGCCTGGTCTATAGAGTGAGTTCCAGGACAGCCAGAATTACAACAGAGAAACCCTATCTTGGAAAAAAGGGGGGCTCATGGTGGCACCTATTGTAATACCAGCACCAGGGAGGCAGAGACAGAAGAACCCTCGAGACTCACTGGCCAGATGGTCTAGCCTGCTTGGTTCTCACAAGTGAGAGATCCTGTCTCAAAAAAAGGTGGGTGGATAGTGCCTGAGGAACAACCCCTGAGGTTGATCTCACACTTTCACAAGGAAGTGTGCGTGCACACACACACACACACACAAACACACACACACACACACACACACACACACACACACACAGACACAGAAAATCTTCATTAAGTTTCTTTGCAAAAATAGATTCATGGACCAGACGAGATATGCTCTGTGTATGGGGAGGCAGGAAGTTCAAGGTCTTTGGTCTGTCCACGAGGTGCCTGAGCCTCTGTCCCCATCTGTGAGGTGAAGAAGTTGGTCGTCATCTTCAGTCCCCAAACTGTCCTTTCTGGAGCAGCGGTTCTGTGAACTATGCAGGATGAGGGACACTGGCCTAAATAGGTTTCCTTGCTGCAGGACTTCTCAGGGCCTTCAGCATGTGGTATGCCTTGTGAGTTCCTTATGGGGGATTCAGGATGTGGTATTTGACAACAGAATCTTTTTATTTTTTTCTAATATCACCTCATATTGTGTCCCATGATGTACCACCAAGAACACTTTGGGAAATTCTCTGTAGTTTCTCATAAGCCTCGGTTTCTTTATGAAGAACATAAATGATGCTGCAAAAGTTAAATGAGGCCATGCCTGGAAACAGGCCTGGTGCAGCACCTGGCACAGAGTAAGTGCTCAATAAATGCTAGTAGCTATTATCTGTAACGAGGTCCTTCCTCTCCAGCACTGACATTCTGTACTTCCAACTGCAGCATGTAATTAAACTGCAAAGCATCTGGCTTCCCGAGCAGAAAGAACAAGCCTGGAGGAAGGAAAAAAAAAAGACAGAGAGAAGGCTCCTTCTGGGTTGCCCATTTGTGCACCAGCCTCCCCACCAGCCAGTACAACAGGGAATGGAGCAAGATGCCAGCCCTTAATGACAGGGCTTGAGGAGCCTGTGGTTCCCTGTTAGCTCAGGCCCTTGGGGGATATTTGCCAGTGCAGACAGCTGGAGGGAAAATCGGGGCTGCTTTATAGTTGCTGAGGTTTGGATATGGCTGGAATGTCTCCCAAGGGTCCATGTGTTGATGACTTTGTTCCTGGGGCGGTGGTACGAGGAGATGGTGGAATCTTAACCAGATGTGGCCCTAAAAATAGGCAGGGCGGTTCATGCCTGTAGTTCCAGCATGGCGTGGAGGTGGGGAAAGCAGGCTCAGGCAGGTGAACTCCCATAAGTTCTAGTCAAGCCTGGGCTACAGAGTGAGGCCTTGCCTCACAAAACAAAAGGAAGAGCTTGGCTGTAGCTCAGTTGGTAGAGCACTTGCCTAGTGTGGGTAAGGCCATGGGTTTGAGCCCCAACATGGTATAAACCAGGTGTGGTGGTACATGATGGTATTTCCAGCCCTGGAGAAATAGAGGCAGGTGGATCAGGAATTCAAGGTCATCCTCTCTCTGCTACCTGTCAAGTTCGAGACCAGCTTGGGATATATGATACCCTGTCTCAAAACAATAAAAAGGGGTGGGGCCTCTGGGGAATCACAGTGATGTAGTAACATAGTCCATGTCACTGGGAGCCCAGGCCAGAGAGGACGACAGAGAAGCCTGGTAAGGACAAGCTGGTTTAAAAGGATAGCGAGGGGAAGACAGTGTGTGCTGGGCACCCAGCGGAGAGGTCAATGCCACAGGCTAACAGAACACAGGGAAGTGAAGCTTCAGTTGGTCTCCTAAGTAGCTTAGTGATGCCAAGTCTGACTAAAGCACGGGAAACCATTCCTGGGTTTCATAAGCATATCCAAGGGCTCAGTGCTGAGTGCCTGGGGTAACAGGATGGCAACCAGACGCTGTCCCAAGGAAGGGCCAGGCGTGTAGTGCCTCTCATCACTCGCACTGGGATGTGTGGAGGCTGGAAGCAGTTTCACATTCGGTATTTCAGTGAAAGTGCTTTTGAACTCTGGACATCAAGCAAGTACACGGAGCACAGGCACAGGCACAGGGGCTAGCTCTGGATAAGCTTGTTTGCAATCTTATTAAGGAAGGCTTGGCCTGGGGGAAATGGATGATTCTTGCTTTGTCTGCCTGAAACACCAGCACTGAGAAATTTCTCTTCCCCATTGTAACCAGTTATAGTGGGCTCTACCAGTAACACATTCTCTCTCCTCCAAAAACAAAGGGCCTGTGACAGTGTCCAGACCAATCCTAGTACCTCTTCTGCCTGAACTGTTTGGGCACGGGGATCAGCCTGTGATCTGTGATCACTGTTAGGATCACTGGGAATTCATACCTTGCTCCCCGATGATGGAACTGGCCAAGTTTGAGAAATGTTTGTTCCTGGGGCTGGTTGTCTTGGGATACTCACTTCATGATCATAACTGCTATGTTAGCAGGCGGCTTGCTACAATTTGAGGCCAGCCTGGTCTACAAAATGAGTTCCAGGATAGCCAGGGCTGTTAAACAGAGAAACCAAACCCTGTCTTGAAAAAAGAGGAAAACATTTTCAAAAATCCAGCTGTTTTTCATATAGTGCCCATGGAGGCCAGAAGAGGACGGCGGATCGCATGGAACTGAAGTTAAGCGGGTTGTGAGCAGCTACGTGGGCACTGAGGAGTGAACCTGGGTCTTCTGCAAGAGCAGCCAGTGCCCTTAAGTGCTGAGCCATCTCTCCAGCCCCTGGCTAGATGACTTTTATAAAGTTTCATTTGAAGAAGGATCCTATTTCTGAAAACAGTATAAACTACTATCACAAGAAAATGGTTGCTTAATGCTACAAGGGTTAATTTCAAAGGAGACACATTCCACATTGACACGTTGTTTAGAAGAAGGATCGCTGACTAGCTGATGGGTCAAATCTAGCCACCACCTGTTTTTGCACACAGAGAGGCTCATTCACGGATGCATTGTCTGCGGTCTGTGGTTGCTTTTGTGCCGCGATGACAGAACCAAATAGTTGCCACAGAGATCTTATGGCCTGAACAGGCTAAAATGTATACTACCTAGCCCTTTATTTTTAAAAAATGGTTGCTACATTCTGTTTCATGAGGATAAAAATGGGGAGCTAGGCTGTAGAGATGGGTTGCTCAGTTCCTAGCACCCAGGTCAGGTAGCTCACAACCAACTGTAACCCCAGTCCCAGGGAAATCTAATATTTTTGGCCTCCACAAGTATCCATAGCCAAGTGCACACACCCACATACAAACACACATTCAAACAAATAATTAAAAATAAAGTAAATCTTTAAAAATTTGAATAAACCTAAATGTCCAAAAGAGGAGAAATCAATCAGAAAACAGACGCTGTGGCCTGCCCACGGTCCAGGTCAGCTGCATACTGGAATTACTTAGAGGGGAGCTGGGGGGGATCTTTAAATTTTCCAAAATCCAACCTTGTACCGGATCAGTCACATTTGACTCAGAGGTGGAATCGAGGCATCGATTGTTTTAAACATCCCCTGGAGAGTCTGTTGCAGAACCACTGATGAAGGGCAGATTGTTGCAGAAGTTTATTTTCATTATATTATATATATATATAATTATTGTTTTATACACTGTTGGGGAGGGGCTGTCTAGGACATTTCATATTGTTTGCACATGTTGGATTTCTGTGGGGGATGTTTAATTACTAATGATCTGCATGTGCTATCAGTAGAATACTCGAGGAATTCTGAAAGAATGAAAACACCTGAGCTCAGATGCTTGGCGTTCCACTGTCCAGGTGGTGCTGGCCATGATGGTGGTCCCCTCTGCTGAGGTCTGGCAGGGCTTCCACGTATGAGAATGCCTCTGTGTCTTCCATCCTGAGCTGCCCCAGCAGCAATGTACTCCTACAGTAGATGCCTGCTGTATACTATAGAGTGATGAGAACAGAGTGTCTTAATTACTGTTGCCACGACAAAGCACCATGACCAAGGCAACTTTTAAAAGAAAGCATTTAATTTGGGGATTAAGGGTTCCTAGGGTTAGAGTCCATGATCATCATGGTGGAGAACACGGCAGCAGGCAGGCATGGCCCTGGAGCAGAAGCTGAGAGCTCACACCTGATCGACAAGCCGTAAGGCAGGTTCTCTGAGTTGGCTAGACCAGTCAGACAGGACTGCAGGCAACAGACCTTTGAGTCTTCTGGCCCTAGTGTCTTCGTGTGGCAGTGGTGAGTCCCATGTACCCAGAATCCTTTCAGAACAGGACAGTTAATGTTCTGGGGCCCTGAGTAGACGGCATGGGGAGTTTCTCCTCATAGGAGCAATCTGTCAGGGATGCTTAAACTTTTGGCTTCACTGGACCGCACTGGATGAAGAAAAAGGGTCTTGGATCACACATGGGTGTCCTATCTGTGGCCTTTGAGTTTGAGAACATACATATATTCATTTTGTGTGATACTGGTATATGATGTCATCTACAAAGTTCATGCTTCAAAACTATGCAATCCAAGTACAATAAAAATTGCAAAAAATAAAATAATTGTTTCAGTAATTTCACAATGTGTTGTACTGCATCCATAGATATACTGGGGTACATGTAACCCACATGTCACTGATTGAACACTCTAATTTGTCCAGTTAGTGAAGATGGCAAGGTGGAACTGGAGCTCAACAGGACTCATCCCCAGTGAAACAGCAGGGCTAGGCATTGAGCACCAACCACTGTTAGTGTCATTAAAGGAAGACATTATGTGCTTGTGGTAGCTAGCTTTAATCGTTAACACAACCTAGAATCATCTGGGACGACTGTCTACTTTGGATTGCCCTGTGGGCATGTCTGTAGAGGGGGTGTCTTAACCAAGTTAATTGATATGGGAAGAGCCTGCCCACTGTGGGCAGTGACATTCCCTAGGCAAGGAGTCCTGAACTGTATAAGAGTAGAGAAATCAAGCTGAGCACAAGCAGGTAAGCAAGAAAGCAAAATCCATGTGTTCTTTCCACTTTCCACTCTCCACTTTGCTCTTCACTGGAGGGATGTGATTTGATCAGCTGTTTCAAGCTTCCACAGTGACTTCCCAGTAGTAATGGGCTGTAACCTGGAATTGCAAGCTAAAACAAACTCTTTTTCTCCTTGGTTGTTTTTGTTAGGGTATTTTGTCACAGCAACAGAAATAAAACTAAGACAATGCCTTTAGAGAGACAACTAGACTTGCCAAAAGTTTAAACCTTCATCTGATTAGGTTTCTAGACTCAACCATCTACAAACAGAAAAAACAAAACAAAAACAAAAATCAACCCAGAAATGTATTAAGCTACATCACAGATTTGCAACCATCAAATTCTAGAAGTGGATAATCTGCAGGTTATGTGATGGTTACTTCAAACAGTAAACCACAGAGACAGACATTGGTGCTCGACAATAAACCAGCAATGCTTGGGAGGCTATGGTAGAAAGAGGATCATGAGTTTGGGGCTAGCCTGGGCTGCAGAGGGAATTTTTGCCAAAAAAAAAAAAAAAAAAGATAAAGACAAGTTTATGTGAGTGCTCTTGAGTAGCAGCTAAGCCCACATGTTAGTGTCAAACTCAGGTACAGCTTTGGGCTGCCTCCCACCAGCTCTGAGAGTTTGAGCATGATGCTTCACTTCTCTTGCATCTTAGCTGCGTCTTCGGAGTGCAGTGAAGAGAAATGGATTCCCTGCCTGGGGGAGCATTGTCTCCCTGCTGGCTAGGCTCATTCAGGGTCAGCCTCTGTTATCCCAGGGAGGCTCTTCTGCACAGTCCCATGGACACTCCATCAGCTGTCACCTCCCTGTCACCTCCCCTGTCTGCATTAACGCTGCTCTCTTCTCCTTCTCCTTTCCATTGAGTCATCCACCCCAGTCTCACACTGCTTGCCATATGCTAACCAGGCTTGTCAAGTCTGCGATGCTGCAGCAACTGTAAATTGCCCTCCCTCCTCATTGTGGGGCTCCAGGCAAAATGAATGGGAGTAAAGATACCCTGAGAATCTCAACTGTCTGATGCCATCACCAGCTCCATAAAACAGAAACCATGACTGTCAGGACCCTCTTTTAAAATAGATCTAGGAACTCAGGGAGGTCTCCTGATGGACCAACAAGGTAGAACCAGAACCGAGGAAACCGAAGCTGAAATCCAAGCTGTACCAAGAATAAAGGGAGTGCTAACAGCTGACTGGAGGAGGCTAGGGTGGCTACGGGAACTGCATTCCTGGAAGCAAACTCTGAAACCAGTTTTCTTGGATGTAGGCTGCTTCTGTCCTCTAGTGGCTGTTGCCTAGCACAGCAAGTATCAGCTTCAAGATGGAGAGCATTGTTTCTGGACTTCTAAATTATGCTGTATTTCTCGATCATGCCTGACCCAAGTCATTTCTAAACATTTTCTCAGCGCCCTTTTGAAGTATTACTATACTACAACGGATAGGTCTCCTTTGTGAGCACAGGACAGAAACACAAGTCAGACTTGTCTATGTAAGAAGGGACATTTACTGAGCCCCAGGCAGTGGGAAGGAAAGAGGGTATATGGGTTCTAGAGGCGGTGCCTCTTGGACTGAATCCTGACCCAGACTCCACAGACTTTTCACAAAGGCTAAGTGCCTCATAGGGGCTGTGCCCACAGAAATTCAAAATTCAGGCTCCGTGCCCTGTGCAAAATTTCATTGCTCTGCAGAGTTCCAATTCAGAATAAACACACAGGGCATAAACAACCCCGCCCCCCCCAGCCAGGGGCAGGGACCTGTGACTGGAAGCTCCTCTGAAGAAGCCTCTGTCTAAGAATTACTCCCAAGGTGGTCCTGTTCCCAGAAAGGAAGGGAGGTGGCTGGGTTCTGCCCAAGTCTGCTTTAAACAGGACACCTTGCCTTCCAGACCACCTGCCATTTCTACTGAAGCTTGGACAGTTTGCACAGTTCAAACCAGTATATTTACAGGAAAGTGATGACGTCACAGAACCAGGGTTCCAGAAGGCTGGGGTGGCCAAGAATGCCCGACCTCTCGAGAAGAAGGAAACCATTAGCCAGATGGGGCTGGAGAGTTCTTGGTGAGGAGAAGGAGGCTCTTGCCACAGACCACCTTGTCCCGTAGATCCTCCCAGAAGGCCTTGGGCTGGCTGGGAGCTAGGGCCAGAGAGGTAGGCTTTGAGAGCAAGATGGGACCGTGTGCTGGGACCACTGTCACACTAAGAGGATTCCCTGAGGGGTTTAATAGGCCAAGCCAGATTTTCCTGCTTCCCAAGGCTCCAAGAAGACTATCTCTGAGGGATACTCTGAGTCAGAATGGGGAGGGCTGCTCGGCACATCTGTGAATTAAACAGCTGTTTGCTATTTACCTGAAATCATAATCCAATGGGTCTCTGTTCTATTTGCAACACTAGAGAGGGGTAGTGAGAGCAGCCAAAGACTGTACCAATCATTTCACATGTGTGGCGTAGAGAGGTAAGCATGCTGTTCCAAGTCACACAGCACCCCAGCCTTTGGGAGTTGGCAGTGGGTGGGAATCCAGAGACCTTGATCTTCAAACACACAGCACACACACACACATACACATACACACACACACACACACACAGGCATGGACACACGCACACACGCACACATGTACACGCAGCATTAAAAGGAATGTTATTTCTACAACAAGATCACTTTTACTTGCTTTCTGATATGTACCTTGAACAAAAACAAAATGGTAGAACTTAAAAGCATCCTACCAGGAATTGCACAAGGCATGATCTGCAGTGGTGCTGGTCATGTGTCATGTGTCTGGGAATACAGGCTGGGGGGGAATTGGTACCCAGTGTTCCGGTCCTTCCTCTAAAGGCACATGCCCGAATACACATCATGAATGCTGGTGAATCATACTCTGCTCTAAGCTCCTTTGCCAGCCTCACCCCTCATCCTGGTACACGAATGCCACCTGTGCCTAAATGCCCATGACAGGAGGGCCTGCAGATGAAGCCAGAGTGGCCCTGATTTTCAACTGTTAAATCTTGGCAATGGGTATATGGAAGTTCATGAATGACTCTTTCCTTTTGTAAGCGTTTATACTTTCTGTGACCAAAAACATAGTAAGAATACCCACGAGCTGAGTGCAGCGGCTCACACCTGTGGTGCTAAGGCTCCAGAAGCAGAGGCAGGAAGACTGACTACTGAAAGCTGGAGGCCAGCCTGGCTACATACTGAGTTCCAGGATAGACTCAGGCTGTAAAGTGAGACGGGAGGGAGGGGGAGTGGAGGACAGAGACTCACCAGACACTGAGAGAGAGTGATTGGGGAAATCTGGTTTCTCTCTTCAGATCCCCCAGGCTCTCAGAGACTGCCAGGCACCTTTTACCCTTTGATGATGGCGAGGGTGCTGCTTATCTGCGTGGCGAGCTGCCTCCTGGTGGCGAATGGTGAAGACATCATTGATCGGTGCACCTTGGCCAAGGTTCTGCATGAAGAGGAAGTGGATGGTTTTGAGGGCTACTCCCTGCCTGACTGTGAGTGTCACTTCCTCAGCGCCTCTCCGTCCCTCCTCGTTTATTTTTCTTACCACCCTCCTTTCCTTGCCATTTGTCTTTCAAAGTCAAGTTCAAAGAACCATCTCCCGCCACCAAGAAGCCTCTTCCAACACTCCACATTTAAACCATCAGCTATGACCTGAGCACCGGCTGTTCTAGGAGTAAATCAAATCCCCTTCCCTCATAGTGACCACATTCTCGGAGAGCAAGAGAAACAGTGAGCGCACACAGAGGCATAGTGCAGGGAATATATGATGCAGGCCTGTGACTCCCGGATTCGAGGGCGAGAGGATTGCTACGCGTTTGAGGCCAATCAGGGCTAGATGGTGAGGTCCTGTCTCAAACAAACACAAGAGCTTAAGGAGTCAGCAGATGGCACTGCAGGTAAAAGCACTTACCTTGCAAGCCTGACAACCCACGTTGGATCCCTGAAACCTATGCTTTATTTTTATTTTTTTAAAAAGTGGGAGCTGGAGAAATGGCTGAGCAGTTAAGAGCATGTTTGAGTCCCAGCACCATGTCAAGCAGCTCATAGCCGCCTGCAAGTCCGGGTCCAGGGTATCTGACACCTCTGGCCTCCAGGTACTCTGCAGTTACATGAACACATACAGAGACACACGCGTACATGCACACAATTGAGAATAAAATAAACCTTTTTTAAAAAAAGTCAGACGTGGTAGTTTGCATCTATAATCCCAGCACTCTTATGGCAAAATGGCTGGCAGAGACAGGGGAACCTGCCTGAAGCTCACAGGCCAGCGAGCCTGGAGTACACAGGTGCAGTTTCGGCAACAAGGAAGGTCCTGGCTCAACAGGGAAAAGGAGAGAAGTGACCTCCACAGTCTTCGGACTGCAACATGCATTCTCACCCGTCCTTTCTCCCTCTCCTTTCCTCCCTCCCCCCTCCCCACTAAAAAATAAAACAACTTCAAAAATAAACACTTTCATGCATGCATAAGAAAAATGAAACAGGGGAAATGGCAGGCGATGCTGTGGGGAAGGTAGAGAAGGGACTGGAGGGGGTGACACCCAGAGGTGCTGAAAGACAACGAAGTTGTTAACCGAGCCTAGAGGAAAGGTATTCCAGGCCAAAGGAAGAGCCAATGCAAAGGCTTCATCCACCGTCCTGCATGGCAGTCTCTCTTCACCTGAATGAAATGTGTGCATACCTGCCTTGTGACACTTTGACCGTTTATCCTGCTGTGTGTGAGTATGTGTGTATGTATGTGTATGTGTGTGTATATGGGCATGTGTGTGTGTATGTGAGTGTCTGTATGTGTGTGTATGTGGGCATGTGTGTCAGTGTGTGTGTGTCTGTATGTCTGTGTGTGTATGTGTGTGTGTGTATGAGTGTGCAAGTGCATCCCCATGTTTTAAGGTCATAAGTTCATTCTATCTATACTAGGCTCCTTGAAGTCAACACCAGCCTATTGGGCTGTGCAAAGTTCCTGGTACAGGGTAGGTACTCAGTAAGTGCAGAAAACATAAGTGGGCCGAAAGATGGGGACATGGCTGTACAAATGGACTCAGGGATGGAAGAAGCTTGTGGGTGTTTCTAGCTCTTCAGGCCCAGCTAGCCTCTTGGGCCCTCTCTCCTGATTCCTGCCTGCCCTTCCTCTTCTCTGTCAACTCCTTTCTCACTCAGTTTGGATCCTCCCTAAATCCTGTACCTCTTCTCTCTGTTCTAAGGGTTGTGCTTGGCTTTTGTGGAAAGCAGTTTCAACATGTCAAAGGTGAATGAGAATGCAGATGGCAGCTTCGACTATGGCATCTTCCAGATCAATAGCCATTACTGGTGCAATGACTACCAGAGTCATTCGGAGAACTTCTGCCACGTGGACTGTCAAGGTCTGGCTGGGAGCCTGGGGGAGGGAGAGGTGAGAGAGGAGACCAGGCTCTACTTATAGGGCTTCTCTTCCCAGGCACAGCCTGGGCATGCCCTTCTGGGGATGGTTTAAAGAGCAAGGAATCAGTTGTCCGAGCAGAGGAATTGCCCCATAGTTTAAATGCCCCATCTTTGCAGGAGGTCTGAAGGGTCCAGGAAGACACTTAATGGCCGGGCTTGGTGTTGCAGTCACACTTACTTAATAACATGCTATGTATTGAGCATATCGTATGCATAGCTCACTTTAGCCACAGTGGAAACTGTTTGCAATCCCCACTTCCCAGATGAGCAAATTCAGGCTCAGAACTGATCCAGGTATATTGTCATTAGTAACATCTTCTTGGGAGGCTGGCGCAGGAGGATTGTTGGAGCCCAGAAATTCAAGGCTGGCCTGGGTGACTTGTGGCCTTGGAGGCTCACACATAACTGTTCACTAGTACTTAGGATAAGGACTGAATCAAAGGCCAGATACAAATTCCTTGCATCAAAGCTAATCCAGGAGGCTTGACAGGGCCTAAGACTCCTTCCTACCCTAACATCCCTGGACTTCTCATCTAGAGACCCCACCTTTATAAACAGCACTTTTTCTTGGTCTGCTTGTTGTCTTGACACCCCTTCCTCCCAGAAATTCTGCAAACTCTGGGTGAGCCACTACCTACCCTGGCTAGAGGAAAAGCAGCAGACAGGCTCAAATCTCCTCCTGGCTCCACTTCCCATGTCTGGCAGCCACTGTAGGGACATCTAAACAGGTCCCTGGGATGGAGGCCTTGTCTAATCTGGAAGTGTTCAGGCCCATTTAGGCAGAGTCAGCATTTGCCTGGCCTTTGGGACTAGCCTTTGTGCCCGTTAATAGGTGACCTCTTCCTTCTTTTCAGACCTGCTAGATCCCAACCTCCTTCCATCCATCCACTGTGCGAAAAGGATTGTGTCTGGATCAGGAGGGATGAAAAACTGGTGAGGAGAACTGGTGGGCCTAAGTTGGTGGGCAGAGCCTCAAGAAGGAGGGTATGACAAAGCAAGGGGCCATGAGCAGGGACTTGAGGCCAATTCCTTACAGAGGTTTAGAAAAATACGAGGTTGGAGAGACGGCTCAGGAGACCACTGGCTGCTCTTCCAGAGGACCCAGGTTCAATTCCTAGCACCCACAGGACAGATCACAGCCATCAGGAACTCCAGTCCTCGGGGAACCAACACCCTCTTCTGGCCTCCACTGGCACCACATGCATACTGTGCACGGATGTACATCCAGGCAAATGCTCTTATATACAAAATAAAAATAATCTCAAAAAATTAAAAGGAAAAATGTGAGGTAGTGGATGGGCTTAGTACTCTTCATCCTAACACCTGGGTTTGGTTCTTTCTCTGAAATCGTATTAATGTAATAAGCAGCCTGAGCTAGAAGAGGGAAACATTTATTCATATATTTAGTTACTTTTAGTCACGGATTTTTAGCTTGTATATGTGTGTAGTATGCACCTCTGTGCATATGTGTGTGGAGGCCGGGTGTTGATGGCAGGAGTTTTCCTCAGTCTCCCTTCACCTTCTTGAGGCAATGTCTCTGAATTGTCTCCAGAGCTCACAGATTTGGCTCATCTGGCTACGCGGTTTGCTTCAGGAATTCCTTGTCTCAGCCTTTTGAACACTGGGGTTACAGGCAGGCATCCAAGCCTACCTAGTATTTATGTGGGTTTTGGAGAATTCCAACTCTGGTTCTTATGCTCGTGGGCCATGCCCTAGCCCAGGGGAATTTATTTTGAGAGAAGGTCTCTTACTGAGCCCACTCAGGGGATGCAGCTGGTCCTCAGGAGAGGGCTTGAACCTCTAGAGAGGCTGGAATGCAGGCAGAGGCTTTCCATGGTCAGTTTCTGCTTCCACTGCACATTCAAGTCACCAATATCTGCAGACCAGCGTCCCCTGCTCCTCGGTCCACAAGACAGACTACAGCCTCCCAAGCCTACAGCTTAAAGTTCTAAATCAGTCAAGTCCAAGTTCCTGAGATAAAGACTCTAATTCGTTCAGTGTGAATCAGAGTTTTTCTCCTCAATCCAATCAGCTGAAAGCAGGAGGGGAGTTTGTGTCTCCCGTAGGGGCCCTCTCATAATAAATAATATCTCCTACTAAAAGTGTTCCTTAGTGGGACAGTTACCCAAAAGTTTTCAGCTCCTCAAAGCTGATGTGTAGAGGGCCACTTAGTCATTTCTGTGCTTCAGACTAGGTGAATAACTAATAGAAAGGACCCACCCACAGGAATTTGTAAGAATGCAGAGTTATGAGTGTCGCATGCTCAAGACAAGATTTAGGAAAGAGACATTAGCGTTTATTAGGGCTGATCCTTCTAGAAGGGAGGTTAAAAACTGCGACAGGATTTTGTTTCATTAACTCAGTCCTCCAAAGCAACGCCACCCACCATCAAAGGGAAACGAGGCCTTGGAAATGTAGGTGTTTGTCCTACGTGAGGGAAGAGGGCAAGCGCCAGGAGGGACGGGACCTTGAAGAAGAATCAGAAAGGACAGCCCAGCTGGGAATGAAGAGGATTCTGGGTGCTGCTCCTTGGGGAGGACTCTCCAGGAACTGGGTTAGGTGTGTGGAGAAGCAGCGATCAAACAGAGAGCAAAAAACCTTCCCTTTGTACTCCGCAGGGTAGAATGGAGGTTGCACTGTTACGGACGGCCGCTCTCCCACTGGATGACAGGATGCCATCTGGGGTGAACCGGGGCGCAGACCCGCTGGAGAGACACCCTGGGACTTCTGTACTGCTTGGAGATCCTTCGTACTTCATCTTCTTGCTTTCAGCTCATGTTATTTTCTTTCTCTTCCCACTCACGAGTACAACTGACCCCAGTCCCCGGGGCAAATGCCTTACCTAGGCTCCCTGCTTGTGCTCATCCAGGCCCAGTTCCTTTGTTCCTAACTATTACTTGCAAACCAAGAAGATGTCAAATAAATACAATTATATTTTCAAATTACTAAAGCACACTCTGGGACAAGAATGTGCATACTTAGTAATGATTAACTCCACTTACATTTGAGGACCTTCCACTGTAAGAGTGTTTTTAGGGATGAGATAAAGGAAGGCAAATGTATCTGCTGCTCTTCAGGAATTCACAGTGGAGGTAGTGAAGGAGAGACGTCCACACACATTACAGCAGGCGATGAAATGTGTACAAAAACCTATACTCATTGGTTAGAAACAGTACTGAGCTACTAGTAATTATAACAAGACAACAGCTTTTAAAGGTTACTAGAAATTCAGATATAGGTAGCCGGTGGGGCTGAGGGGCTGTCTGGGATTGAAGTGGAGAAAGGGGCTCTGAGATAAGGGTGTGGTAACAGGTGTCAATAATTTGGAGAGAATGAATGAGAATATAGGTTATTTAAAAAGAAAAAGAAAGAGAAGAGGGCCAGCAAAATGGCTCAGCAGGCAAGAGTGCTTGCTGCCAAACCTGGTGACCTGAGTTCAATTCCAGGAGCCTACATAGTAGAAGGAGAAAAATGGCTCCTGGAAGTTGTCCTGACCTACACACCTGTGCTGTGCATATGGGTGCCCCTCCCCACACCCCAGGCATGAAAGCTGTTCTGGATAGGATCCAAGGGGTTTGGCAGGTGCAGATATGGAGTAGATTTTGCTTAAGGACAAGGCAGAGGCAGAAAAGGGACAGTTGGAGGAATGGCCTGCATTCAGCCACTATCAGTAGTGTCTAAACTGGAGTATTAACGAGGGCCATTCCTCTACCTCTAAGCCTTAACTGCATCAACGATAAGACAAAGGAACTGACTAGTCACTAGTTTTTTGTATTTCACAAGCAAATAGGAAGTCAAATCAATAACTAAACCAGAAGAGCTCTGTATTTAGATACCCAGCTTGCTGCTGTGCCAAAATACCGGGGTGGGGGGGTGGGGGGGAGGCTTTTATTTGTATTTTATTTTTGGCTCACGGTTTGAGGGGACAGTCCATAATGGCTGACACGACAGCAGTAATGTAAGACAGTTGGTCACATGGCATCTGTAGTCAAGAAGCAGAAAGAGATGAACACTGATGCTCAGATCACTTTCTCCTTTTTCGTTTGGTCCAGAGCCCCAGCCCAAGGAATAGTGTCACCCACATTCAAGTTGGTCTTCCTCAGTTAAAACTTTTCTAGAAATACTTTTCCAAACACACCTGGCAGCGTGTTTCCACGGTGTCTCTAAATCTATTCAAGTTGACAAGGATCGATCATTGAGAGGACCAGCGCCCCCTAGTGGCGGGCCGTTGACCTTGCCTCGCTGCTTACTGTCAAGAGCTCACCTGGAAACCATGCTTCCTTTAGAGATGTGACAGCTAATCCAGTATTCAGATTCTGAATCAGAAGGATTCTCTAGGCGCCGCCGCCGTAAATGTATAAGGCAGCACATGGCTCGCTGTTCTCGGGGCTGCGCCACGTTTTGTTTTTTTTTTTAATTTGAACAGCCCTGACGTCACTATGTAACCCTTGGGAAAATAAAACTGCTTTGTATGGCCATACCCAGGTCTCTAAGTATCTAACTGGGCTATTAATGTGAACCTAACAATCACCACAAATTCCAACTTGATTTTAATGCTTAGTTAAGAATAGTATAACAATTAGTCTCAGCAATTCTCAAAAAGCAGTTTTTTTAACGTCAAATTTTGATAGAAGTCATACACTCAGCAGAGTAGAATATAATACACTTCATTTCATAAGTTTAAAAAATTATATTGTCAGGGCTGGAGACATGGTTCAGTGGTTAAGAGTACTGGCTGGCTGCTCTCCTGGAGGATCCAGGCTCAACTCCTAGCACCCACATGGCAGCTCATAACTGCCTGTAACTCTTGTTCCACGGGATCCGACACCATGGTCTGGCCTCCATGGGCAAGAGGCATATGTGGTGCACAGTCAAATATGCAAACAAAGCACCTATAAGCATTAAAACAAGATTACTGTCTTTTTATTACTTCCTTGAAGGCAGGTGAAAACATCATCACAGACCAGCACGGATCTGAAGACTGTCCTTTAGAGCCCACATTCTGCAGAGTCCTTTCGGCCTTTGACAGCCTAGAATTACTGAGCCTTAGGCCTCACCTTCTCTCGGGATTATTACTCCTACACGTATCATTGTATTTCCTGAAACACCTTTCTTAGGCACCATTGCCTTTGGTATTTATCTGGATTCACTCTGATCCCTTTCCAAATTCACTTCTCACTTTGCTCCCAGCTTCTAACACTCTCCAGACTCCACATACACGCACCACCAGAAAGCCCAGGACGACCAAGGTCATGTCTTTACAAGATGTCCCCTAGTGGTTGAGTTCTGCATAGTCTTGCATATTTAAAACTCCTTCAAGTTAATCAAAGGGTCCCCTCTTTTAGCAGAAGTCATTTCCCATCAGTTCGGCAGTGCTAATTACCTACTGGTTTAGTCTCTTCCGGAAGTGACGATGAAGCCGGCTGGATCCTGTAAGTGTACCCTTAAAAAATATGCTTAACTGGAGGGACTAGAGTCAGCTCTAGCACCAGCAACTCTAGTGGTGTGGCTGGAGCTGAGGATTAGATGCAGAGGTCAGCCTGGTGAGAAGAGCAAAGCAATGGCCTCGACGCTGGCCTCTGGGCCACGCCCCTTGCACGTGCGCCTGGGCAAGCGTTGCTCGCGCAGGCGCAGTGAGGATATGACGACGTCGGCGTTGCACCCAGGGAAGGCGCGTCGAGGAGGAAACTGAGCTCTAGGCCCTGAAGGGCAGCGGTCACGGTCACGGGAGGAAGGGCGAGGCCACTTCCCACTCCGGGGGAGTCTGGGTCCCTTTAGCTTGGAGCTTCTGCTGCAGGTAATGGCTTCGGGAAGAGGTCTAGGGGGCCGGAAGTCAGAGAGCGGCTCCTCGCCCTCGTGGCCTCCTCAGAGGAAGCCCTGTCGCGCAGGGAGGAGGGCTGCGGGTGGAGAAGGCGGGGACGGGCGCCCGCGTCGTGGGCCCCACTGCGTTCTGTTCACGGCGTTTTCCCAGGTTGGCCTTCTGTACGTAATCTGGGTCTTCCCGGACGTGCCGTGGCCCGCCCCAGTCTCTACGCCGTCATCACATCTTACTGGGCAAGAGACAGGCGTGCGACCGAAGCCTCTTTCTCAGACATGGCCCATGAAGTTGGGGGCAAATGCAGGACCTGGAATGAAGCTCCTTGTTGAGCAGTGAGCTAGCGTTTGTGTGTCTGTCTGGTTCACAGGGTGCTTCCAGATGCGTTTTCACTGGGCCTCTGGCTCCAGGCTTTCCGGGTGATTACATGATTTTTTTTTTTTTTTTTTTTTTTTTTTTTTTTTTTTTTTTTTTTACGTTTCATGGCAGTGTCTGTGGTGGAGAGAGGTCAAACCCAAGTGTATTCATGTAGAAGATTCCACATCAATTTATGTTATCCTTAAATTTAAGAAAGCACAGAAGATTAGCTTCTGTTGCTTTTTTAAAGATTTAGGATGTATGAGTTTGCCATTTGTAACTCGAAGAACCGATCATTTATCACTCTTAAACTGCCTATTAAAACTCCCTTCAGTTCCCAGAAAATGGGCTCCGTTAGTGTGTTGTAGAAACCCTCCTCGGTGTCAGCATGCCAACCAATTAGATTTCCCAAAGCCCACCCCAAGGCAACATGTCACTACATCTCTCAGTTCAAACAGCTGTCCTTTTCAAAAAGACCATTTAAAATAATGGTTGGCCACATGCTGTGTCCACTTGCTGCTGACTTGCTGTCTGTGTTTGTCCATGTAGTTTTCCTCATCAATGTAACTTTTATTGAATCTGAAAACTACAAAGTAGGGATCCCTGTTACACCATTTCTATGTCTGTACATTGTTCAACACCTTCTTCATCCTGTATAATCCACTCCTAATGACTGAAGTGATTGTCTGTCAGACATTCTTTAATTATTGAATTGCATTGTTTCTAACCCATGACCGTGTCTCAGACATTTATACAGTATAGATGTCACTGGAGACATTATGAAACAGTAGTAAGTTTTTACTGGTTTTTGGAAACTGAGACCATTTCATAAATCTCAGGTTTTAAGAATTTTACAAGTTAAGCCCATTGAAGTTAAGTTTACAAGTTAAGCCATTTCTTCATTGAAGAAATGAAGTCATACTTACTGAGGAGTCTTGAGTTACTATTACTCCACCCTCCTCCTTGTTACCAATTTAACTATAAGTGTTCTTTTAGCTTTGATGGTTTCAGGCAATTCCTGCCTTGTCCCCCCCGCCCCCAACTTTCATAAATATAGAAAAGAAAAGAATGTTTTAAAGTAAAATCAAGGAAGAGTATAAAGCACCTTAAGAGAAATTTTTATTTTAGTTTCTCTTCATAAAGGAAGATGATTGTCAGCAACAACTGTGGTAAGTTTATTTAAAGTAAAAACAACTCCGTGCTTCCTGCTTGTCCAGAAAAGTCACTGTGACTCATCACACAGGTCAATCTCTCTTGCAGTTCAGCCTTCTAACAGGCAGTTCGAGATCTTCAGGGAGAGAACAATTTCACTTTAAAATCATTTGATCACTCATTCATTTATTCAGCTGGCATTCTGTCAATCCTCTATTAGATGGTGTGGACTGTGCTTGGTTCTAGGATGAGAAAAGAACCAAATATTGGTCCATCAGGTTCCTATTAACTTATAGACTTGTGACTGAGAACTAAGATGTATAACCAGATCTGCAAGTTGCTAATATTGCTTTGACTTATTTTGTATTGTTCAAGTCTTACTAATATATAACACTTTTAAAAATTGAAGTTGACATCTTTTGAAAGAACTACTGGTGTTTACTGTATGTAAAGCTGGGAATGTTTTTCAGTTGGGGTAGATTGAGTGCTTGCCTAGCACGTAGCCCTGGATTCTATTTCCAGCACCACATAAAAAAAAAAAAAAAAAAAAAAGATGGGCATAGTAGTACATACCTGTAATCCAGCACCCAAGAGTTGGAGATAGGATCAGAAGTTCAATATGGTCCTAGGGCGACAAAGAGAATCCATTTATGTCCTCCCCCCAAAAAAAGAAAAGAAAAAGAAAGAAAGAAAGATCCAGTGATTTGTAAAATATTTAGAGTTAACATTAGGCAGAATTTGTATTTTCACAGACGTTTATTAATGCAGATGAGTCTCTTATAGTTTTAGTTGGTTGTAAAATGCATAGAGATAGGTATATTTCTTCCTTTTAATGGATTAGTAATTTGGAGAGTGAGTGAGTGGTTTAGACCTGGACAATTCTTTCTGAAAGAAAAGGCTTCCACCATGGAAGAACCACAAGTCCTACCCCCTCCCTGGTTCTTGGGAAAGACTGCAAAAGTCCCTTCCCTGAACCAAAAGGCAGACTAACAGGAGTCAGGATGGCGGATATATGTGCCAAATGAATAACTCGTGTGACTTTTCCTGCTAGATGAAAGCAAATGGGCTGGACTCCCTCCCCTCACCCGCACCCCCCTTGCCAATCCTCTTAAGATCAAACAGTGTGTTAACCAATCCTGTAATGACCCAGCCAAAGCCCCAAGCCCAAGGTGTCCATGTTAAAAGCCCACACCAGCCAGTTCTTGGGGCCTCTCACTCGTGCACTCACTCGATTTGGCGAGTGCTGGCGACAGGCCCGAATTTGAACTTGGTATAAAGACTTCTTGCTTTTACATCAGACTTGGACTCCTGGTAAAACTTTGAGGGCCAGAGGGGTTCCAGAATTCTTTGGGGCACTACAAATGGCAGGTTCATCATCTCATCTCCACTTTGGATCATTTTCTCAAATAAGAGTTACCAGATGTGAAGACTGAAACATTTCCTTGCTTAGTCACAATCCTATGCTTTTTCTGCAGGACTCCCTTTTTATCATTACTGTTCACTAGCAGAGGGCAGTTAATAAATCATGTATCCTGAAAATGACTCAGAAATTACTGTGACTTAAGAAAATAGCATTTATTTAGTATTCTCTATGAATATAGCTAAAATATTCTTCTTATGCCATTTAATTTTCACATCCACCCTAATGAGCATTGATAAATTTCAAGTATATCCAAAAATGAAATCTCTGGCAGATTATGATATTGTAAAAGTTACAAGTTAGGAATTTGTCTCAATAGCAGCTAGGAAAGAGGAACTGGCGTGGGGGCAGGGTGGAGTGGAGTTCTGTTAAGAGTGTGAAAAAGTAACAGTTACAATTGACTCCCAAACAAAGAAGGCTTAGGAGCTCAGCTATGGTGTCAGAAAACAGCCACATTTTAAGTAAACAGTTCCAGTGAGGGTCTTGTGACTGATTTGTCTTGGCAGTTTGACATCAGGCCCTTGTCCTACATGGCTGGCTCACAATGCTGCAGTGGGATATTTGAACTTACTCTCAAATATCATAAAGCTGTATGCACTATCTGTGCTGTTAAAATGAACTATCTCTAGAAGAAGGTCACCTTCCTTAGCTGTTAGGACCAGCTTTCTGGGTGTGGATGGGCTGCATCTTTCTTGAATGCAGAAAGAATGCTACTTTGGAGAACCAGTAACTGTCTACTCGGTTTCCTTGAATGGAGCAATTGTTCAGATTTGCCTTGCCCACTGAGATCTTAATGTTAAAGGCATTTGATTATTTTATTGCTAATGGAGGAACTTCTTATGGTCTCCTCCCTCAGCCTAAGCACCTGATGAGGATTACCTGGCCTGGGCTTGACTAACTCCCCTGCCCATAAATGGAATCAAGTCAACCAGCTAAAAGTTGGAGGTTGTTGTACTGTGGAGGTTCTGTTCATTATGCAGATAAGACCTTGTGTCAGTAGGATGGAGTTTTCAACTAATAAAACTCCTGAGAGACCATGTGCTCAGGGTTCAGTCCATCACAGAGGCCGGACCCTTTGCCTAAATTGTTCAAGCTTGTATCTCAGAGAAATGTCCTTTGTTCTTTATTGAACCCACATGAGATATAATTACATCTTTACAATGCCAAGAACTGGAAAATTACTACTTTGGTTTCCACTGATGGTCAACCAGGATCATGAAGGAAAACTCAGTAGTCTTTGACTAACCATACTGTCCTTTCAACATTATAACTCTAGACTTTTGACGAAAGGACTAAACTGGGTTATGTGGAGGACATGTGAGAGGCCAGCTACTCTTGAAAGTAAGTGGATGTGTATGGTCTTTTTTTTCCCCCAAAAGAATAGCAAGCACTCTTTATTTTTAACATTGTATTTATTTTTATTTTATGTACATTGGTGTTTTACCCATGTGTGCCTGTGTGAGGGTGGTGGATCCCCTGGAACAGGAGTTATAGACAGTTGTGAGCTGCCACATGGGTACTGGGAGTTGAACCCTGGTCCTCTGGAAGAGCAGCCAATTCTCTTAACCACTTAGCCATCTCGCATTGCTAGTTTCAATTGATTTTGAAGCTGTAGGATATCTCACTGTTAGTTGGGATCTCTTCATTGGAGAGTTTGCCTAACATGTGTGAGGCCCTGGATTTTAGTGTCAGAAACACATATACATATACACATGCACACACAGAGACTCTAGGATGAACTTTAATTCACAGTCCTAACAGCCCCAGAGGCTCTAGTTCTCCTTTGCTCCAGAATCTGTGCTGATGTCCCATGAAACCCTAGAGTTGTTGGCACTGCCAAAGAGCCTGTGTATGAGCTGAAGGAAGCTCTGTTCTCAGTGTAGAGAGGAGAATAGAGGAGAGATGTATTATTATTAATTTATTTCTTGAACTCGCTTTTCAGGGGCAAAACTTTTGTTAAGCATATACTTGACAGAACCTTTAAATCATACTAGGAAAATTGACCTGCCCAGAAGCTTTGGAGGGAGAAGGAAATAATGTTTCTCTTAATTCTTGGTTAAGTACTTACTTCTATGCTAAAATAGTTGCACACATCCAAATGTCTTAGAGTCTTCAATTACCTTGACAAATCATCTAAATAATTAAATATTTCTAAATTATCTAAATATTTCCATAAACTCTTGTGTGAACATTTAGTTCGTTGGTTGCTTGTGGAAGTGAGTAAGTAAAATGTAGAAAAGGTATTCTAATTGATTTTTTTTTCTCTAGACTCCATGGTCCTAAGGCTGAGGGATCTAAGTCAGAAGCAAGGGTGCTAGTGATGGAATGAAATAGACTTTTATCATTTCCACCAACTTTGATCAGAGTGTGATTCAAGCCTTGATCCACAGGAGGCAAGATTCTGCAGGAAGTAGAGCTTCTACCTGCCAGTTTGAAACCTGTGGGTGAGTGAGATTCATGCCATGTTCCTGGATTAGATTACCAAGCTGGCACCAGGAACTTCTGGAATAGATTTGACAGTGACAAAGAGTCCTACCAGAATGTACCTGTAGCAGAGTCAGTTACCCAGATCCTGTGTTATGCCCGTCTCTCTTCATTTGCCTAAGACTTATGGATATCCTTTTGTTTTGTTTTTTTTTGAACATAGAATAATTATTATTCTTACAAGCATTTTTAATTTTTAGATCTTATTTATTTATTTATTTATTTATTTATTTATTAATTTATATGAATGCTCTGTCTCCATGCACACCTGCATGCCAGCAGAGGGCTTCTGATCCCATTATAGATGGTTGTGAGCTGGGGATTGAATTTAGGACCTCTGGAAGATCAGTCAATGCTCTTAAGCACTGAGCCATCTCTCCAGCCCCTTTTACAAGCATTTGGTTGGATCTAGGACAGTCATCATTCTGTTTAATAATGGCACAGGTTCCCCTTATGTTGCTGTCAGATTTTAAGAACCATTGGGTCTTGTCAAGCGGTTATTTTAAGACAGCTGTTTTCATTATCTGAAGTTTGATTTTATGAATAAGCGCTATTGGATTGTGAAACAAAATTGCTGATAGTTATATACAGAAGTTTATATATTAAGAATATGGTAAACAAAAAGTTTAAGGAGGAATCCAATGGTGGAATAATAAAAAAGAGAATAGTGGGAGGTTACAGTCATGTCATTACATTTTATTACATATTACTGAGTATGTGTTATACCAAAAGTGTACAAAAGAAAAGCACTGATTCTAGAGAATAACTTTTTGAGTTCTTTCAGTCTGGGTGGAGTAAGCCTCTGTGCACCTTGTGTCAGCAAACATCAGAAGACATTTATGTCCTGACAAAGAAGCATCTGAGTAAAGTCTAATGATCAGTCTCTTTGTAAAGAGTATGTCATTCCTTTTCCCTAGATTAAGACAGAGTAAAACCTCTAGGTTATTACTGGGACCCTGAGTTATCCATTAAGGCAGAGAACTAAATCCCAACATTAAATAATAAAATAATCTTGTTATCTATCAAGAGTTATCCAAGGTACTTGGATGGTTATCTGAAGTTTAAGTAGTGATTTCCTTGAGAACTAGGGCAGCATCAGCCCTCAATGGCAGGCAGCAATTATTGGAGCTGAGGGACCATCCTCCCTGTGGAGGGTGAAACATTATCCCTTATTGTGATTTCTCTCTTAGAAGTTTCCTGTTTCTTGGAACCCTACTGTTCATGCTTCTTTTCCAGTGTCCTGGTTTCCCAGAGATGTGACAAGAATTACTCCTTTAGAATCCTCTTTTTTTTCAGCCTAAGATCTCTTGAAGTAGTGGGTTATTACTTTTTTTTAAATTTTTAATTATTTATTTGACATATATATTGTATTTTGGTCTTTTCACTTCCTACAACCCTCTCTCATACTATTCCCACTCCCATTGAAGCCCTCCTTCACAGCAAGCTCCCTCCTACTTCTCTTCCTCCCCTGTGCCCCTCCTCCAAACCATGGCCAGAAGAAAAGACACATTTCAGATGTTGCCTCTTGAAGACCCGTGATCCTGGATGAGAGGAATGATTGATCAGTTCCACTGAGCTGCTGAAATCACTTTATTCTAGGAATTGTTTTTTTTTTTTTCTTCCTACTTTAGCTGGCATCTGCACTTTATCTCTGTTTGATAAAGTGTAGTAACAAGCATCTGGACTTTTAAAAAGTCTTACCCTTGATAGGTTTTGCTGAAATTGATATGAGGTAAGGTAGAATGAGAAAACTACATGAAAGAGAAGGTAGCCTCTCACCCAGAGAAATCTGGTAACGAGTTCCAGCACAATTAACAACTACTTAAGGGCTTTCTCCCTTCCAAGTCATAAGCCTGCAGTTTTCTTAGAATCTCATTAGAAACTCCATTTCATGGAAAGGACATGTATTAAACTTTTTGTATTCCTAGAAACTACTGGTTTTACCATACCATAAAGCGTCTCTATAGTCACACTGAGAGAGAGAAAGAAGAGCTGGAGAAATGGCTCAGTATTTCTCCTCAGGTTCTTCTAGAGGGCCTGAGTTTGGTTCCCAGCATATGTTGGGTAGCTCCAGGTGCTGAAACTCCAGGTCCAGGGGAATCTAAGTCATCTGGGTTTCATGGGCACTTGCATTCACGTTCGCATATGTGCTGCTGGGTGGATAACAATAACAATTCACACCCACACAAACACACAATTAAAAATTCTGAATGAGAATTTTCTAAAACCCTTTGAGCCAGATGTAATCCAAAAGCCGCCAAAATGATGTATATAGATGGCTGATGCTGAGACAGTTAGTGGTGACTCTTACCTAAAGGTCATGTTTTAGCTACTTCTCTATAAGACGCCACGACCAAGACAGCGCACAGAAGAAAGAGTTTATTTGAGGCTTTCAGCCTCACAGAGCTTATAAATATGGCCTGCAGATGGCTCCGTGGATAAAGGGACTTGCCACCTCACAATGCAAGTCTGAGGACCAGAGTTCCATCCCCAGAAGCCTCTTAAAGGCAGAAGAGAACCAGCTCCATAAAGCTCTCCTTTGACTTCTTCGTGCGTGTTGAGGCATGTGCTCCATCCAACATACGATAATAATAAAAACTTAACTTTATTATAAAGATTTATTTTTTAAAAGTTCTAACAACAAATATGTATTATTTGATGCTTATTTCATCTACCTGTACATTCTGGACATTAGGAAGAAGCCACAGAAGCAAAATACAGGACTCAAATACTCCAAGATAACTTTTAAATTTGACTTTTGGAGTTTTCTACAGCAAAGTTGAAAGAGAAACAGTCCAAAAGACCCAAGGGAAAAGTTTATAGGCAAGGCAAAAGAACAACCAGAATCTAACTGGGACCCTGCCTAGTAATGGTTTTGTAACAAAGGTTAACTGTCATAAATAAAGGGCGGGGCAGGGCGGGGCAGGCCTGGTTGCCAAGGCTCCCTGAGCTCAGGAGGCTTTCATTCAGTTTCCCACCAGTGTGGGGCAGCACTGTGGATCTAGTCCCTACTGCTTGTCATGTCTCTACTGCACTTTGGCGCACGAAGGCTTCTCTTCACGTGGCAACTTTTGTGGCTGCTGGCCCCAGCTGTTTCTATTCCAGAGTTCACTGGAAACCCAGTCCAGTTGACTTCAGAGCCCTGGCTGCCAACCAAGCTCTGGTCTTGGCACCCCTATGATCATCCACCTAAATCCCCACATACTCAAACATCCAAGACAGACACAGGGGGCATTGATTACCTGGGGTCCTCTGCTTCCACAGAGATGGTGGTCCCGCTTGAGGAGTTGACTGATAGTTTACTTCCGTTCCAGGACCCCAGTACTTCCCGGGAGCTGAACCCAGAGTCTGAGGAGATTGCTGTTCCACATCAGGATCTGACCAACAAGGTGATACCATCTGTGAAGCAGCCAGAGAACATTTTAATGTTAAATGGGGATAAAATTCAGGCTCCCATTCTGCCTTCACAGTTCAAAAGTACTGCCAGTCTACATAAGGCTGCAGATCATCAGTTGTATGAAATACCTGTTCCACCACTAGACAGCCAGGGTTCAAAAGCAACAAAGTTCGTTGTTTCACCCAAGGAGTTGAAGAACGACCTAGTTCAGCACAGGAAACTTGCTAAGGTGGTTGTTGGAAAACCTCAGTTTCAGAAACAAATGGATGATGATTATGAAGATCTGAATATGAATGATTCTTACAGCCTTCCTCTGCAAGCCCAGGAGAATGCAGATGTTGCTCCAGAGCTCCTAGAACAGGTTGAACCTGACCAGCTGGAGAGACAAAATCAAAATCCAGAGAATCCTCATCAGGAAGCTCCAGATTACTTCCCACAGCTCCCTGAGGAAGATGAATCTTTAATCCAAAAAGAAGACTCAGTTCACCATCAACTTTCTTCTGAGGAGTTATCAGTGCATCCTGAAATAAATAGCTCACCTCCAAATAGAAATGAAGCCCAGCTCCCAAACTTGTCAAATGTCACAGTGAAACCTGTTGATCTTGAGACACTGACTTCAGAGGCAGAGAAGGATGAGGTACAAGTTAGTCTAAGCCAGCAACAGTCCCTAGATCAATTTCCAGAGAGTTCTGAATTGTTGGAACCTTCATTAACCCAACAAGAGGCCCCAGGCGAGACTTCAGAGCTCCCTGAAGACATTGAAACTTCTGGTAACCAGCTAGAAGTTCCAGCTCTGCCTACAAAGCTCCCTGAAGAAGTCAGTCCTCTGACTGAGCAAGAGGCTACTGTTCCAGCTCCAGAATCCTCTTTGCAGGGTATAGTTGAGAATATGGTAACCACAATTCCAAATCCCAGTCAGGATCAAGTTCTCCATTATACTTTGCCCAGTATTACAGGTAAGCCTGCAGATATGGAACATACAATAACTTCTGAACCTAGAAAGGAGATTGAGTTGCCTCTATATGAGGAGGAGACTCTGACTCTGACTCCAAGTCCTCTTGTTGAAGCTGAACCGTTTCCCAGCCTGCAGCAGCCAGCTGAACCTTCTGAGTCTCCTGAGGTTGAATCTTCTGGAATTGATTTAGAGTCTCCAGTTCAGCCTCATGAGGATGTAGAGGAGTTGGGGCCCTTACCAACACAGCAGGAAGATCTATCTCAACATCTGGGCACTGTTTTGGGGGATGAATCTTCTCCCAGTGAACTAGAGCAGCCAGTCCAACTTTCTGAGTCTCCTGAGGAGGTAGGATCAGATTCTGGAAACCAACCAGAAGCCTCAGTTCAGCCTGTAGGGCTCCCTTCAATGGGACAAGAGGCTCCACTTCAAGCTCCAGAGTACCCTATTGAAAATGTAGTTGAAACTCCACCAATTCATGAAGTGACAGTCCAGCCAGGTCAGAGTGAAGAGCACTACTATCACTTGCCAAATGTTACAGTTAGACCCGTGGATGTGGCACTTACCATAACTACAGAGACTACCAAGGAGACTGGATCTTCTCTGGCCCAGCAGGAGTCCCCAGGGCATCGTCCAGAGTATACTGGTGATAGGGAACCCTTTCTCAATGAGGAGAGGCCCCCAGCTCAGGCTTCTGAGCCTCCTGGGGAGAATCAATTTGAAGGCCAGCTGGAAATACCAGCTCAAGCCCCAGAGTATGCTGAAGAGTTTAAACCACCTGCAAATGATCAAGAACAAGCAGCTCAGTTTCCAGAGCATCATGAAGTGACAATTTTGCCCCCAGGTCATTATCAAGCTCAGCATTCTAACTTGTCAAGTGTGACTGTCCAACCACCAGATCTTGAGATTACCATAACAGAAAAACCCATAGCTGATATGGGAACTTCTCCTCTGTACCCTGAGGCTACAGAATCTCCTGAAGAGGTTGAACTCCCGCCAAATCAACAGGATGTTCTATCTCAATCCCCAGAACCCCAGAACCAGTATGATTCTGATGAAGGAGAACCTTTTCCAGCCCATCAGGAGGCTCCAGAACAGATTCTAGAGCTTCCTAATGAAGAGGTAGCACAACCCCCAGGTCACCATGAGGTATCAATTCCATCCCTGGGTCATCATCAATTTCACCGTCCAGCATCACACAATGTCCCAACTCAGCATCTACCTCCCCCTAAAACAGATCAACCTTCTCCAGTTGGTCAAGGGGTACCAACCCAGCCTGAAGAGCTTCCTGAGGAACCTTCTCCAAGTCAGCAGGGGACAAATTATGTTCTTACAGCTGCAGATCTAGAGGCAATATTCAGAACTGGACATTCAAAATCACATAAAACCACTGTTAAACATGTGGACTTAGGGCTTACCCTAATTCCAGAGCCCCCTCTGGAAGATGTATCTGTTCCATTTCTGCAGAAGGACCTACTTCAGCCCATAGATTCCACCAAGCAAGGTGATTTTTCACATATCCAGACTTTGCCTCCATATTTCTCTGAAACCAAATATCCAGCCCTCCAAGAGGCCATAGGTCAGACAGCATACCACTCTAAAGAGGTGGATCTTTCTTCAACTCGTCAGGAAGCCTCAGGTCTACCTCCAAGTCATACTGTGGGAGTAAGACCTTCTCTACATCAGCATAAGGCCCCACCTCATCCCACAGACTTCTATAAAAGTCTGAAACCATTTCCAGGGCTGAAGCCCACTGCAGCTCAGGCTTTAAAACCCCCTAGAAAGGGAGAACTTTCTCTAACCCATAAAGTGATTCCACAACACTCTCCAAAACCATTGCAAAATTTTGTAACTCACACTCCAACTCACAAGATGACAATTCCAAGACCAGATCAGGATCAAGGTGAGTATACAGTATCACCTAATGGTTCACTTCAGCCTTTGGACAATGAAGTCACTGTAACCTCAGAAATTACTCCAGAGGCTAAGCATTATATACTACCGAAGAGAACTGTGAACCCACTGGCTTATTTCCAAGTGAAAATTGCAAATCCACATCATATTGAGACTCAGCATGCAAATCAAAATAAAAGCACAGTTCAACCGTTGGATCCAGACCTTGCCATAAATCTACAATCTACTACTAAGAAACTTTCTGAAACTATGCAGGACAGCACAACTCAGATGACAGAACCACATAATGAGATTGTAGTACCAAATTATGATGACGTGACATTTCAAACACTAGATCAGAATCAAGCTGAGTATCCAACAGCACCCTCTGTCTCATTTCAGCCCTTAGACCTGGAACTCACTGTAACTTCAGAGCCCACAAGAGAGACTTACCATCCTACAGTACCCTTCCACACTGTAATAGTTCGTCCTTCAGAGCACCTTCTGGTGATACATCCAGATCATGCTCACATTCACCACCCAAACCCAACAGAAGCCACAGTTGAAACTTCGCATTTGGAATTTCCTGTACCTCATCACCCTACTACTGAGGAAGAACATCATCAAACTCTTGAAGAGACCACAACTCAGATGAAAGAACCACCTAAAGAGGTTGTCTCATTTCAGCCCTTAGACCTGGAATTGACCATAACTTCAGAGCCCACAAAAGAGGCTTACCATTCTACAGAACCCCCACACACTGTAGTAGTTCATCCTCCAGGGCACCTCCTGGTGATACATCCAGAACATGTTCACATTCAACACCCAAACCCAACAGAAGCCACAGTTGAAACTTCGCATCTGGAACTTCCTGTACCTCATCACCCTACTACTGAGGGAGAACTTCATCAAACTCATGAAGAGACCACAATTGAGATGACAGAAGCACCTAACGAGATTGTTGTGCCAGTATATGATGAAGTGGCATTTCCAATACCAGATGAGCATCACATTGAGTCTACAACAGCACCCACTGTCTCATTTCAGCCCTTAGACCTGGAACTCACCATAACAGCAGAGCCTACAGGAGAGGCTTACCATCCTACAGAACCCCCACACACTGTAATAGTTCATCCTCCAGAGCCCCCTCTGGTGATAAATCCAGACCATGTTCACGGTCACCACCCAAACCCAACAGAAGCCACAGTTGAACCTTTGCATCTGGAACTTCCTATACCTCATCATCCTACTACTGAGGGAGAACTTCATCAAACTCATGAAGAGACCACAATTGAGATGACAGAAGCACCTAACGAGATTGTTGTGCCAGTATATGATGAGGGGACATTTCCAACATCAGATGAGCATCAAGCTGAGTATCCAATGGAACCCACTGTCTCATTTCAGCCCTTAGACCTGGAACTCACTGTAACTTCAGAGCCCACAACAGAGGCTTACCATCCTACAGCACCCCCGCAAACTATATTAGTTCATCCTCCAAAGCACCTTCTGGTGATACATCCAGACCATGTTCACGGACACCACCCAAACCCAACAGAAGCCACAGTTGAACCTTTGCATCTGGAACTTCCTATACCTCATCATCCTACTACTGAGGGAGAACTTCATCAAACTCTTGAAGAGACCACAACTCAGATGACAGAACCACCCAATGAGATTGTTGTGCCATTATATGATGAAGTGGCATTTCCAATACCAGATGAGCATCACGCTGAGTCTCCAACAGCACCCACTGACATAGAACTCACCGTAACTTCACAGCCCACAACAGAGGCTTACCATCCTACAGCACCCCCACACACTGTAATAGTTCATCCTCCAGAGCCCCCTCTGGTGATGCATCCAGACCATGTTCACGGTCACCACCCAAACCCAACAGAAGCCACAGTTGAACCTTTGCATCTGGAGCTTCCTGTAACTCATCACTCTACTACTGAGGGAGAACTTCATCAAACTCTTGAAGAGACCACAACTCAGACGACAGAACCACCTAATGAGATTGTTGTGCCATTATATGATGAAGTGGCATTTCCAATACCGGATGAGCATCACGCTGAGTCTCCAACAGCACCCACTGACATAGAACTCACCGTAACTTCACAGCCCACAACAGAGGCTTACCATTCTACAGCACCCCCACACACTGTAATAGTTCATTCTCCAGAGCCCCCTCTGTTGATACATCAAGAACATGTTCACGTTCAACACCCAAACCCAACAGAAGCCACAGTTGAACCTTTGCATCTGGAGCTTCCTGTAACTCATCACTCTACTACTGAGGGAGAACTTCATCAAACTCTTGAAGAGACTACAACTGAGATGACAGAACCACCTAACGAGATTATTGTGCCAGTATATGATGAGGGGACATTTCCAACACCAGATGAGCATCACACTGAGTCTACAACAGCACCCACTGACATGGAACTCACCGTAACTTCACAGCCCACAACAGAGGCTTACCATCCTACAGCACCCTCGCAAACTATATTAGTTCATCCTCCAAAGCACCTTCTGGTAATACATCCAGACCATGCTCACATTCAGCACCCAAACCTGACAGAAACCAAAATTAAACTTATGCATCTGGAACTTACTGGAACTTATACCCCTACTACTGAGG
This sequence comes from Cricetomys ansorgei, assembly GCA_026225945.1. Taxonomy (NCBI): domain Eukaryota; kingdom Metazoa; phylum Chordata; class Mammalia; order Rodentia; family Nesomyidae; genus Cricetomys; species Cricetomys ansorgei. The sequence continues at coordinate 10,847,816 of JAMJFZ010001881.1, forward strand.
GAGAACTTCCTCACACTCTTCAAGAGATCACAACTCAGATGAAAGAACCACATAATGAGATTGTAGTACCAATATATGATGAGGTGACATTTCCAACACCAGATCAGCATCAAGTTGAGTATCTGACATCACCTCCTGTCTCATTTCAACCCGTAGACTCTGAACTCACCGTAACTTCAGAGCACACAAGAGAGGCTTACCATTCTCCAGAACCCCTACACACTATAATGATTAATCCTCCAAAGCACCTTCTGATGATACATCCACACCGTGTTCACATTCAACACCCACACCCAACAGAAGCCACAGTTGAAACTTCGCATTTGGAATTTCCTGTACCTCATCACCCTACTACTGAGGGAGAATTTCATCAAACTATTAAAGAGAGCACAACTCAGATGACAGAAACACATAAGGAGGTTGTAGTGCCAATGCATCAGGAGGTGACATTTCCAACACATGAGCATCACGCTGAGTATCCCACAGAACACATTGTCTCATTTCATCCATTGCACCCAGATGAGCATCACGCTGAGTATCCCACAGAACACATTGTCTCATTTCATCCGTTGCACCCAGATGAGCATCACACTGAGTATCCAGCAGAACACACTGACTCATTTCATCCATTGCACCCAGATGAGCATCACACTGAGTATCCAGCAGAACACACTGTCTCATTTCATCCGTTGCACCCAGATGAGCATCACACTGAGTATCCAACAGAACACACTGACTCATTTCATCCGTTGCACCCAGATGAGCATCACGCTGAGTATCCCACAGAACACACTGATTCATTTCATCCGTTGCACCCAGATGAGCATCACGCTGAGTATCCAGCAGAACACACTGACTCATTTCATCCATTGCACCCAGATGAGTATCACGCTGAGTATCCAGCAGAACACACTGATTCATTTCATCCATTGCATCCAGATGAGCATCACACTGAGTATCCAACAGAACACACTGACTCATTTCATCCGTTGCACCCAGATGAGCATCACGCTGAGTATCCAACAGAACACACTGATTCATTTCATCCATTGCACCCAGATGAGCATCACGCTGAGTATCCAGCAGAACACACTGACTCATTTCATCCATTGCACCCAGATGAGTATCACGCTGAGTATCCAGCAGAACACACTGACTCATTTCATCCGTTGCACCCAGATGAGCATCACACTGAGTATCCAACAGAACACACTGTCTCATTTCATCCGTTGCACCCAGATGAGCATCACGCTGAGTATCCAGCAGAACACACTGTCTCATTTCATCCATTGCACCCGGAACTCACCATAACTTCAGAGCACACAGAAGAGGTTTACCATTCTTCGGAAGCCCCACACACTATATTAGTTCATCCTCCGGAGCACCCTCTGTTGATGCATCCAGACCATGATCACGGTCACCACCCAAACCCAACAGAAGCCAAAATTCAACTTTCACATCTGGAATTTACCGTAGCTCATCACCCTACTACTGAGGAAGAACTTCCTCAAACTCTTGAAGAGATCAAAGCTGAGATGACAAAACCACATAATGAGATTTTAGTGCCAATATATGATGAGGCGGCATTTCCAACACCAAATCAGCTTCAAGCTGAGTATCTAACAGCACCCACTGTCTCATTTCAGCCTTTAGACCCGGAACTCACCGTAACTTCAGAGCCTACAACAGAGGCTTACCACCCTATAGAACTCCCACACACTATATTAGTTCATCCTCCAGAGCCCCCTCTGTTGATGCATCCAGACCATGATCACGGTCACCACCCACACCCAACAGAAGCCACAGTTGAAACTTCGCATCTGGAACTTCCTCATCACCCTACTACTGAGGGAGAACATCAAACTTTTGAAGACAGCACAACTCACATGACAGAAGCACATGAGGTTGTAGTGCCAATGCATCAGGAGGTGACATTTCCAACACCAGATGAGCATCACACTGAGTATCCAACAGAACACACTGAGTCATTTCATCCGTTGCACCCAGATGAGCATCACACTGAGTATCCCACAGAACACACTGTCTCATTTCATCCATTGCACCCAGATGAGCATCACACTGAGTATCCAACAGAACACACTATCTCATTTCATCCGTTGCACCCAGATGAGCATCACACTGAGTATCCAGCAGAACACACTGACTCATTTCATCCATTGCACCCAGATGAGCATCACGCTGAGTATCCCACAGAACACACTGTCTCATTTCATCCGTTGCACCCAGATGAGCATCACACTGAGTATCCAGCAGAACACACTGACTCATTTCATCCATTGCACCCAGATGAGCATCACGCTGAGTATCCCACAGAACACACTGTCTCATTTCATCCATTGCACCCAGATGAGCATCACACTGAGTATCCAGCAGAACACACTGACTCATTTCATCCGTTGCACCCAGATGAGCATCACACTGAGTATCCAACAGAACACACTGACTCATTTCATCCGTTGCACCCAGATGAGCATCACGCTGAGTATCCAGCAGAACACACTGACTCATTTCATCCATTGCACCCAGATGAGCATCACGCTGAGTATCCAGTAGAACACACTGACTCATTTCATCCATTGCACCCAGATGAGCATCACGCTGAGTATCCAGCAGAACACACTGACTCATTTCATCCATTGCACCCAGATGAGCATCACACTGAGTATCCAACAGAACACACTGTCTCATTTCATCCATTGCACCCGGAACTCACCGTAACTTCAGAGCACACAGAAGAGGCTTACCATTCTACAGAAGCCCCACACACAATATTAGTTCATCCGACAGAACATAACACACTGTCTGAGTATCCAACAGAACACACTGTCTCATTTCATCCCTTGCACCCGGAACTCACCATAACTTCAGAGCACACAGAAGAGGCTTACCATTCTACAGAAGCCCCACACACTGTATTAGTTCATCCTCCGGAGCCCCCTCTGTTGATGCATCCAGACCATGATCATGGTCACCACCCACACCCAACAGAAGCCACAGTTGAACCTTTGCATCTGGAACTTCCTATACCTCATCACCCTACTACTGAGGAAGAACTTCATCAAACTCTTGAAGAGAGCACAATTCATATGACTTCACCACATAATGAGATTGTAGCACCAGTACATTTGGATCTGAAACTTACCAAAACACATCAATCTACTACTGAGGAAAATCTTTCTAAAAGTATACAAGAGAGCACAACTCAAATTGCAGAGCCACCTAAAGAGATTGTAGCTCTAGTCCCAGAATTTCAAGAGGCCACAGTTCCAGCACAAATTCTGGAACAAGATCAGTATCTAACATCACCCAGTATCTCATTTCAGCCTTTGAATCTGAAACTCACCACATCATCTCATCCTATTACAGAGATTCACCACCCTATAACTCTAGAGGAGACTACAGCTCATCCTCTACCGCACAGTTTGATTCTGTCATTACCAGGAACTTTACAAGTTCACAATGCAACTCCAAAGGAAATATTTCTTGTAGCTGCAGATGTGGATACAATCTTAAATCCACGTAAATTTGAGGAATTTATCTCAGCAGATAAAAGTCCTACTACTAAAGCAAGACCTAAAACTGTGCAGGAGACCATAACTCAGATTACAGAGCCACCTAAAGAGATTGTAGCTCTAGCCCCAGAATTTCAAGAGGCCACAGTTCCAGCACAAATTCTGGAACAAGATCAGTATCTAACATCACCCAGTATCTCATTTCAGCCTTTGAATCTGAAACTCACCACATCTTCTCATCCTATTACAGAGACTCACCGTCCTGTAACTCTAGAGGAGACTACAGTTCATCCTCTACCACATGGTATGATTCTGTCAATACCAGGGACTTTGCAAGTTCACGAGGCAACTTCAGAGGAAATTCTTGTTGATCCTGAGTATTTGGATGCACTCTTAAATTCAAGTAAATTTGATGAAGTTATCTCATCAGATAAAAGTCCTACTACTAAAGCAAGACCTAAAACTGTGCAGGAGACCATAACTCAGATTACAGAGCCACCTAAAGAGGTTGTAGCTCTAGTCCCAGAATTTCAAGAGGCCACAGTTCCAGCACAAATTCTGGAACAAGATCAGTATCTAACATCACCCAGTATCTCATTTCAGCCTTTGAATCTGAAACTCACCACATCTTCTCATCCTATTACAGAGATTCACCACCCTATAACTCTAGAGGAGACTACAGCTCATCCTCTACCGCACAGTTTGATTCTGTCATTACCAGGAACTTTACAAGTTCACAATGCAACTCCAAAGGAAATATTTCTTGTAGCTGCAGATGTGGATACAATCTTAAATCCACGTAAATTTGAGGAATTTATCTCAGCAGATAAAAGTCCTACTACTAAAGCAAGACCTAAAACTGTGCAGGAGACCATAACTCAGATTACAGAGCCACCTAAAGAGATTGTAGTTCTAGCCCCAGAATTTCAAGAGGCCACAGTTCCAACACAAATTCTGGAACAAGCTCAGTATCTAGCAGCACCCAGTGTTTCATATCAGCCCTTAAATATGGATCTCACCACATCTTCTCATCCTATTACAGAGACTCACCATCCTACAGCTCCAGAGGAGTCTACAGTTCCACTTTCAATGCATCCTCAAGTGGCACATCCAGAAGAGGTTCACATTCATCATCCAAACCCAAGTGAAATCATTGTTCATCCATTAGATTTGAAAGTTACCAAAACTACTCAACCTGATACTAAGGGAAGACTCTCTGAAACTATGCAGAAGACCTTATCTCAGTCTGCACAGCCACATGAGATTGTTTCTGCAATTCCAATGTTTTACAGTGTTAAAGATGTGATGCCAGGTCTGTACCAAACTCAGCAATTAATGTCACCTGAAGTCCCAGTTCAACATCTTGATATAGAGCATTCTGTAAATGAATTATCTAAGGTAGAGAATGAACTTTCTCAAGCCACAGGGAATATTACTGTTCCTCATCTAATTAACCCTGAAGAGACACTCCCAACACCAGACAACATTCAGATTCAACTTCCAAATGCAACTCAAGTTACAATTAATTATTTACCCTCAGACTTTTCTATAACTCGACAGCCCAATACAATGGTTAAACGTTCTGCCCGTATGAAGAAGACCCCAGCTCAGATACCAGAGGAACCTAAGAAGACTGAAGCTCAACCACAAGAGCATTATAAGACAGTTCATGTTGGAACTCAACATTCAAACTCATTAGCTGCAAAGACTGAGCATTCTGAAGTCCCAGAGACTACAGCTTCTTATCCAGTGCTTGTATATTCTAACGTCCCAGAGACTACAAGGACTTATCCAGGGTCTGCACATTCTGAAGTCTCAGAGACTACAGCTTCTAATGCATGGTCTGAACTTTCTGAAGTCCCAGAGACTACAAGTCCTAATCCAGGCTCTACATATTCTCAAGTCCCAGAGACTACAAGGTCTTATCCAGAGTCTGCACATTCTGAAGTCCCAACAATTACCATTGCTTCTCCAGAGGCTACACATTGTGGAATCCTAGTGATTACAGCTGCTTCTTCAGAGGCTGCAGACTCTAAAGTCCCAATGATTACAGCATCTACTCCAAAGTGCCCTGACACGACACTTCCACCTCCAGATGAGGCTGAGAAACACTATCCAAGACCAACTGAAGGCACCCTTCAGATTTTGAATACGGGACCTACAACAACTACACATTCTGAAAATTCTAATACAGAAAGTACTTTAGCTATGGAACAAAATACCTACATGTACACCAACCTATGTGACTTATGCTTGTGTGAAAAGGAGACACTACTGTGTATTCATCTCAGCCCAATGCAAAGACTCCACCAAGTGCCTGTACCAAGGCCCAACACCTACAATGACACTTTTGCTATCTTGTAAGAGTCTCATTTTCTTATTTCTGTTTTACATTCTGCCTGATATGCAGCCTCTTCCTCAAGGTCTTCCTGGGCCTTCCTTGTCACCTCAACTCCCATTGATTGACTTTCTGCTCTTACCTTGGCTCATCAACTTTTTCTTGTCCTCATTTTCCTTCTTACTTCAGTGCCCCTTCCTCAGTCTTTTATTTATGATAGACCTCCTTTTTCCATATTCGTTTTTATCTAGCCCCATTATTAAGTCATTCCTTAACCTTTGTTCTTATGTTTTACTCCATCCTCTTTATAATTTATCTCATTAGCGAGAATGCAGCAGAGTAGTCAGCATAGATCTTCAAACCCTGGACTCCTGGGGTTTGTTTGACCCAAGATCTTAACCCTGGGAGAAATATTTAGCTGTGAATGAACTCCTCACCTGTAAAATGGGGAGTGTGACTGCTGCTGTTTCATACAATTGTTGTGAGGTTTAGTTGCTACATGTAATACTTAGCTCTTAGCTTACATGAATGTTAGCTATTAATACTCTGCCATCTTTGTTATGTGCAGAACCTTGTTCTTGTCTTTAGATTTCTATATTTTGCATGCATTGTGTGCTTTAATCAGGGCTAAAAAGTCTGGGAGCCACATATGTATGACATTTTCCTCTAGAATATGAAATAATAGATGGGGAAAGGAGGAATGTTATATTAAATACCCTTTGGCTCAAAGGGTGTCTGACTTTTAATCAAGTAAAAATAGGGATTACAGCATAGGCAAAGGCATCACTACAAGAATTAGGGTTTAGTAGACTAGTGTGCCAGCAAAGATTGAGTTCTTTGAATATTAACTCTAGTGGTTTGAAAGTCACAGTGTGATATGGAGAACCATTATAAATTTCTAAGAAGTATCGAAAAATGTTTATAAAACCAGAGGGCAGAACCTTGTTATATAGTATAGGCTGGCCTTGAGTTTATGTTTCTCCTGCCTCAGGCTCTCAAATGGTAGAATTATAGGCATGTGTCATAACACTCCAAGATAAAATTTTAGAATCCCTATGTAGAGTGATCGAGAAGGGAAAGCTTAATTCTTGATGACCATGTAGAAAGATTTAGCAAACTCTAGGAATAAAGTGAGCAAGAGCTGAGCCACTGTAGCCATTATAGGACTGGGAAGAAAACCCTGAATCCCTACAGTTAGAGATGATAGGAATTTAGTGACTGGATAACGGGTTGGAGACTGATGCTGGGCATGGTGGTGCACACCTTTAATCCCAGCACTTTAATCCCAGGTAGATCTCTGTGAGTTTGAGGCCAGCCTGGTTTACAGAGTGAGTTCCAGGCCAGCCAGGGCTACGTGGTGAGACCACATCTCAAAATAAATTTGGGGGTTGGAATGTGCCCAAAAGAAAAATGAGCCCACAATTTCTGTCCTGTAGTAATATGAGACTAACAAAAGGTAGACTCAACAGTCAGGAACAAGAGTAGCATGAGGGTGATGAGTTCATTTTTAGGCATTTTTTTATTGGTGAACATAAAATTAGACAGCTAGGGGTTGAGTGGAGATGTCCACTATCAAGTGAGCAGATTTCTTCCTTCCATACCATGAGAAAAAGTATATTTAAACTGAGTCCTCCCTGAAGAGTAAGTACAGAACTAAAGACAAATGCTCACAGTAAGCCACAGAGTTGAAACTGAGCATAACTAAGGTATTTAACAGGATATATTCCCATTAAAAAAATACTCATGGGAACTTGGTGTGGTGATGTATATTCATAATTCTAGTACTTGGGGAGTAAAGAATGACAGTCATAAGTTCAAGGCCAGCCTGGAGTATACTGTGAGATCCTGTCTTCAGAATGACCAAGGGCTAGGAGTTCAGCTCAGAGGTAGAGTACTTACTAACACACATAATGCCCTGGATTTCATTACTAGCACTGCAAAAAAGGAGGTAGGGGAGGAGACATCTGGGAAGATGACTCAACTGTTAAAATGCTTGAATTGCAAGTGTGAGGACTGCAATTCTGATCCTCAGAATCCCATGTAAATGACAGATTGGTGTGACAGTCTACCTCTAATTTTAGCCTTGAGAGTCAGAATCACATTCTCCATGGCAATCTGGCTAGCATGTCTACCATATCAGTGAGCTCTAGGTTTGATTGAGAGACTTTGCCTCAGTAAAGTAGAAGAGTGATTGAGGATGACTCCTAACATCAAACTTGGGCTTCCACCTGCACACATGCAAAATGGAACAAAAGGCACAGTATTTACAGGGTAATCTATACATTTCACTCCATATAGCTTGTCACCCTTCTGTGCCCTACCAACCATAAGATAAATCCTACTTGCATTTTGGTGTGTGTTCTTCCTTCCAATTTCACTTGTGTATTTCCAGATTAGATAAAATTCTTTTCTCATTGATTTTGTGCTTTTTCCCTAAGTGGCATGCCCAAGAACTGTTTCCACACCACACATTACTTTCACAAATTCTAATTTCCTCATCCTAACACTTTACAGATGCATCAACAAACAGCCCTCAGACAAAGTTTTGGTATTAACCTGTAATATGGTTTCTTATTAGGTAATGGTAATAAAACTTCCTATGTTCCTGGTTGAATATTAATCACTACTTTTTTTTTTTTACTAGTTTGTATAAGGATTTCATTTAAACATAAGTGATTTTGAGAAAAGTACTTAGTTATTAACTAGATTTTTTTACGAGAAAATGTCTTGTACCAGCACCCCCGCATTGTTAATTGTGCTCCCTTGGAAACTGACAGACCTAGAAATGAAAGAGTTTGTGGTTTCCTTTGTTCTGCACTGAACACCGCCATAAGAGTATGATGATTGTTTTACTGATTCTACTTATTCTTTTCCTATTTATTCAAGTATATGAACTGTTTCTTCACAGAAATTTCAAAGGAAATGATATCTCTTACATTGACAAAAATGTATGGAAAGCATACCGTTGGGCTGAGAAACTGTGAGTAGTTTATATTCTCTACAAATGTTATACAAAATATTGTGTTAAATCCCTCTTTAAAATTAAAATTAAAATTCAAGCCCCTTTTTGAGGTCAATATGTCTGAGGAAAGGTATTCCCTTCTGTGCATCCCAGTGAGTTTCTGTAGAATAGATAGCTATATGTGGAATGTTTAGGGTGGAGATAGGGAATTTTAATTGCTCTAAATAAATAAATTGGTGCTACAGCCCACATCAATCATGGCAATGTAAGCAACCGTTAGATAAAGCTCTGGTTACTGAAGTCCAGGAGGTCGTGGTCCATTGGCTATCCTTCCCCCTTACTTTTTCTTTACTGTACAGATGCTGGAAAGTGTCATTGATAATGGTGTCTACATTGCTTATTAGTAGAAAAAAATTGATCCTTGAACTGGCTCTTGCTAACTGGGAAAGGGACACATTGTGGAAGGCAGAGACATGGCAATTTCAACACTAAAAATAATTATAGCAGTCTTACTGACCTTCAAGTCCTGGCATATATGAAAGCTATCTCATGTCTATTGGAGTCACATCATAAAATTATTCTTAGCATAGTAGACACTGATTCCCCAGAAAAAGACAAGGGCCAAATAGTCTAGGATAAGAAAGTTAGCATGTCTGGAAAGACAAGGACACATAGATAATCACTCCTGAGAATGTCTTCCCTTTGTTAATGAAGAAAAATAGTAAGCCTGTCTAAAACTATATTAAAATATAAACCTAGGATAGATGTGATTATTCTCAAAGCCTAAAAGTCTGTTTAAGACTGAAACTGTCTGAATCAGTCTACTAACTTGAAGATACAGGAAGCCCTTCTAGATTAGTAATAGTCAAAAAGATAAGAGAAAAAAATGCTGTTAAGACAAAAGAATTTATGACTGTAATGGGGTAAATAAAGTGTAAACAGAGAGGAAGCTTAAGACCTATAAACTTCTTCCTGATGCCTCTGTACCGTTTTGCCTGTCTGTCTGAGATACCTTGTAACTACAAATCTGTGTAGCATGACACCCAACAAACTGTTAATGAACCATTCTATTAAAAGTTTTCTGAGTAAATTCAAATCAGAGATTAAGCTGTCACTGTGAAGGTTGTTCCCGCTTAAAATATAATTATAGAAGTTCTTTGGAATGTGCTTGACACCAATAAACCATACAGGTATATTAACTGGAAAGCAGGCAGTTCAGGGAGCTCTTACTCCCTGGCTGAGTGTGCCAGTTATCGCAAAAGAAGAAGTGTCTGTGCTTTTCCAGTTTCCTCTCGTTGGGTGTTCCCAGACCAAACCTTGCTTGTGGAGGCCGAATCCCCCACAAATTGGTGCTGATTGGATTTCTCTGGTTAAGTTTCATGAGGACCAGGGTATGTATGACTCAGTGTTAGTGCACTTTCCTAGTGCATGAGGCCCTGAATTGGAACCTCTCCAGTGGAAGCAAAAATTTTTATTTAAATGTTGTAGGTTTTCTTTGAAAGAAGAGGCAAATTTGTTATCCAGTATAGAAGTCATCTATGACAACATTTTTAGTGCCTATAAATTAAATGAGAGGGATAGTTAAACCTTCTCTGTGCCATAATCTCTTACCTCTGAGGTTTACTGTTATTTTAAATTTGGTATATATCCTTCCAGACATACTTGCATATAGAAAAATAGGAGTGTCATTGCTTTCCCTATCATTTTACATAAATGATATTTGGTAACTTGATGTTTTCACTTCATGATACGTAAAGTTTCTTTTTAACACACAGGGTTATTCTATTCATTTCCAGTCTTGCATTAATACTTCATAGTATGAAAACATCAGTGAGAATTTAGTATTACCCTGCTGGTGTTTAGAGAACATCTGGTTTTATGTTGCATGTATGGCTATAATAAGCATCCTCTATACCTCTTTCTAAACACGCACAGGTGTCTCTGTAGACTAGATCCCTAGAAATGGCATCTCCAGGGTGGAGACCATTGTATATGTGAAATTTTAATTGACCCCCAAAAAACTGATACCAACTTATGCTCTAGGCAATAGCACATAACAGCATGAATTCCTATCCCATTCCACCACTGGATATTCTTCAACTGTTTAATGATTTTTGATCCAGATAACCTTTTAATCTTCCAGAATTCTCAGTGCAAATCAACTGGCTGAACTGCATAAGGATTCATTTGAAGGCCTGCTATCCCTCCAGATTTTGTAAGTTAGTTAAGCATATCTGTAAGTTATGAGTTATCTATGAATGAACATGGGGTTTGAGTTAGATAGATACTAACATCTCTTTGAGCAATAAAATTGTATAATTATTGACCGGGTTTGGCAGCGCTTGCCCATAATCCCAGCACCGAGGAGGTAGAAAACAAGAGGATTGCTGCAAGTTGGATATCTGCATGGTCTACATACTGGGTTTCATACCAGTTCCAGGGCTGCTTGGCAAGTCCCTGGTTCTAAAGGCAAAAACATAATAGAACAAAATCTGCAGTTATGTCAGTCTGTGGGGGTTTCATCCATCTCTAACATTAAAATATCTTCTATGCATTTTAAGTTTCTTAAATCAAGCTTCAGATGGATGCATTTACAGAGGTAAAATGTTAGTAAGATCTGACAGTTGCTGAAACTCACATGACCCTTGTTTTCTACGGCACATGCCTGTATTTAGATCTCGTCTGTCATCCCTTGATGAAATCTGACCCATGTTCTCATTTACTGTAGCCTATGAGTTAGGAGTGGTTTGACATTTCTAAAGGACTTGTGCCAGTGCCCTTTTTGTTGATGGGACAGGGTACCTGGTAAGAACAACTTGAAGGAGGCAAGATCTGTTTTGGCCCTTCGTTTCATGATAGATGATTTCTGGGTCTATGTGTGGGTTTGCAAATCTAACTTGTTTACCTATTTAGCCTTTACAGAAAAGGTTTAAAATAGCATAGTTGAATGGAAGAAATTAATGTTAACTTTTGGAATAGTTGTATCCAAGAGAAGAAAATAGCCAACTACCTTAATTTGAAGGTTATTAACCCAGAATGTTTTGACAATGTTTTCCCATCTTTGAAATATGGTCTCTTGTAGCCCAAGCTTACCTTGAACTCTCTAAGTAGCTAAAGCTGGCAAACTCTTGCCTCTGTTTCCCAAGTGCTGGGCATGCATTATCACAGTTTATATAATTTTGGGGATCAAATCCAAAGTTTTGAGCATGCTAAGCAAGCACTCTACCAAGATATATCTAATACTTTTTTCTGAGACTAGGTCTCACTATGTAGCCCAATGTGACCTTGAATTTGCAAGAATCCTCCTACTTCAGCCTCCCAAGTGCTAGGGTTACATGTATGTGCCACTATACCCAGATTATTATGACAATTTAATCTGAATTAAATTGACACTGAAATATTGAATAAGTAGCTACTATAATACTAGGTTATATAAATAACATTATTAATATGATTAAGTCATTAGGAGAACAGAATTTTATTAAAGTTTTCAGTGCAATAATTTTCATGCCCATGCCAAAATAGATATTGAAATAATAATTAGGAAGTATCTACAAAAATTTACTTGAAGCAAACATACTAGAAGGTCCCTTGTCATTCAGTGATCAAACAATAAAAGACAGGGATAGTGGCACATGCCTTTAATCTCAGCACTGGAGAGATAGAGGCAGGTAGATCTCCTGAGTTTAAGGCCAGTCTGATCTATATAGTGAGTTCTAGGACACCCAGGACAATATAATGTCTAGAAACACTATAAAAAAGTAAAAGTCTCAACAGCATTGTTGCCAAGGAGGGAATATTTGCAACAGTAATTGTTAGTTAGAGATGAGCAAGTACTGTTGTTCAGGGTGAAAGCTTGACTTCTAACCTTTACTCATAGGGTCCAGAGCAGTACACACCCTTAATCCTTCCTATGTTAAAAAATGACATTTTTTTAAAATGAATGGGATATATTTTCAATTAGAGAGCATTAGGGAAGTGCATATACAGAACCTCACATGTTGTTAAAAGTCTTTCATCTGCTGGGTGTGGTAGCGCATGCCTTTAATCCCAGAAATCCAGAGGCAGAGATAGGGCACTATATAGTGAGACCTTGTCTAAAAAAAATAAGTAAAACCTTTTCCCTTTTATAAACACTTAGAACAGTGGTTCTCAACCTTCCTAATGCTGTGACACTTTAATACAGTTCCTCATGGTGTGCTGACCCCGAACCTCAAAATTATTTTCCTTGCTACTTCATAGCTGTAATTTTGTTACTATTATGAATCTTAATGTAAATATCTGATATGTAAATGATCTTAGATGACTCCTTTAAAAGATCGTTTGACCCCCAGAGGGGATCACAACCCATAGGTTGAGAACCACTGCCTTAGAGGATGACCATGATTGCATTGTTCCAACTCTTGTGTTGATGTTTTTGGCACCTTTTGCAACTGAACTCCCAAACTTACAAACATTTTATAAAGACAAAAATGTTTGGAGAAAAACAATAAAATAACTTATATGTATGTTATAGTAAAATAACATTAAGTCCTCTTATTATTTTAGTTTGTAAACAATTATTTCATGTTAACATATTTATTGTCATTCATTTATTTAAATATAACTCAACATTAAAAAATATGCTAAAATAGGACATACCAAATACTGTGCCTGTTGTTGAAAGCACAGAGATGAGTAAGACAGGATTCTTTCCCTCTCAGAGCATGAGAGGAGCATGAGCTCTAAGAGGAACAAACACACAAGCATGAATCTTAATGCTTCAGAGACACAGAAAGTTTAGCCATGAAGTTATAAACTGAATTTCTTTCAAATAAGCCTCTTTTCGTGAACTCATTATGTGTTTATTTTATAAATATTTGAGTTTGCTCAAATATTTGTGTCAGTTGCAAACTTGGAGGGGAAAGTAGATGAGTTAAAGCTCCACATTTTTTAAGTAGTTTGTGATTAGAAAAAAAGATGCAAAATAATTTCAAAATTATGAAGGGGCTAGAAAAATGGCTCTGCAGTTAAGGGCACTTACTGCTATTCAGAGGACCAGAGTTCGGTTCCCAGCATCAATATCAGGGGCTCACACCCTTCTGTATTTCTAGCTCCAGATGGAGAGAGAGAGAGAGAGAGAAAGAGAGAGAGAGAGAGAGAGGGAAGGAGGGGAGAGAGAGAGAGAGAGAGAGAAAGAGAGAGAAGAGGGAAAGGAGAGACATAAAAATAAAATAACTTTTTAAAGTAGGCCTGGGGAGGGGGCTCATAGGGTAAAATCACTAGCCAAGAAAACCCAGTGACCCATGTTTGATCCCTAGAACCCACATTAGGAAAAATTAACCCAGATGCAGTATTTTGTACCTTAAATTCTATCACTGCTAAAAAATGGAGTCAGCGACAAGAGAAGAGAATCTCCTGGAAGCTTTCTTTGGCCAGCCAGCTTCCAGTAAGCAGTATGGCAGAAACAAGAGACCCTTGCCTCAACAAAGTAGAAGGCAGGAACTGATTTCTGAAAACAGCCATCTGACCTCCACACATGTACAGATTCATACATACATGTTTTTATAGGTCACTAAGGTATAAATTGTGTCTAGAGCGCAGAGGAGAACAGACTTGAGTTTGGCTCATGGAAAATGTTTCTGCACCAATGCAATTTGAATAAGACCTTGAAGAGTCACTGGGAACCACCAGACAAGCCTTTTGGGGAGAATGTGCCAAACACTAAAAGCAATAGTGGAGAAAAAGGCAAAACACATTAAAGAGTTTGAGGGGTGCCACGAGGACCCGTGGAGGAAAAGTAGGTCAGAGCCAGGCCTTCTTTGGATTTCAGTGCCAAGCAAAGGAGCCATGATTGGGACCATGGCATTGTAATTGTGCTTCTAAAACAGTCAGGATCCTTCTAGCATAACCTGGAGAACTTGTTAGAACTTTGCTCTGACAGCACACCCACCCTAGTTACAAATTCATCAAATCTGGGGTAGGACTGAATATTTCCATCCACTAAAGATCCCAGGTGCCAGATTTCTGCCTGTAAATCCAGTACTCAGGAGGCTGAAGGGAGAGGATTTTATTCTACATAGAAAGACCCTGTTTCAAAAACAGAAGTCACTTCATAATTTTTCTTCTCACAGGGAAGACTACTTCCAACATTTACCAGGGTCTATAGCTGTATATTATATATGAAAATCATAAGGTTGAGACATTTAGGGTAGATGTGGATAGGCTTAGGGGCTATAGAAAGTTCAAGTATAAATCCAACGGTTCAGAGTTTAGACAAAAAGAGTAATCAGTATTATCAATTCTAAATTCTGTTGTTTATTCATACTAATTAGATATCTAATAGCTAATCAAAGCAATATTTCCCTTTTACTTTTCCTAGGGATTTATCCTGCAATAAAATACGCTATATTGAAAGAGGGGCATTTGAACCATTACCTTTTTTGAAGTTTCTGTAAGTTACAAACTTAACTCATTCGTATTTGGGATTTATTACCCCCATGCTACTTACTCTGATACATGATTGTATCATGATTGCTAATAGGAAATAATTTAAATATTGCATATTTTCTCTCATATGTAGAAATTAGAGTTATGCTTCTTTTTTTCAGTACTGGGGACCAAACCCAGGGCCTTGTACTTGCTAAGTAAGCACTCTATAGATGAGCTAAATCCACAACCCTTAGACTTACATGTAAATACATACATATGTAGGCTATGTAGAAGATGGACTATGGGGGGCAAGAAAGAAGTCTAGAAGAATGTAAAACAAGAGGATAATGGGAGAAAGAAAGATGAAATGTCATGCTTCTATCACTTAAAATCTAGATTTAAAGATGTGTGTGTGTGTGTGTGTGTGTAACTTGGAAGGAAAAATGAGACTCTGGGGAGGAAGGGTACCAGCAAAAGGGGGGAGGGACAGTGGAGAATGGCAGGAAGGGTAAGAAGTAAGAATCAATATGTACACACACACATACACACACATATAAATATAATGTGGGCTGTCATGACGAAACTCATTATATTATATAGTAATGAAACAAATTTTGTGGCTAGTAGAAAGTAACTAAAATGATATAGCAAATTCTTTTTCGTGTGTGTGTGTGTGTACATACATACCCATGTGGATTTGTGCATATTCTCATGCTAGTATGGATCACAGAACTTGAGGAATCAGTTCTATCCTTCCACCATGTGGGTACTGCAGATTGAACTTAGGCTTGGTGGCAAGCATCTTTACCCACTGAATCATCTCACCAGCCCACATGCTTTTAGTCTGTGGTAAAAATGAGTGAGACTTGAATCATATCACAGCATTGGTTCTTAGTCAGCGTGAACTATGCACCTATGTGGTGATTGGAAACTGTGGATTTGCAACGGGGATCCAGTGTGCAAACACCACAGCTGTTCTAAACCTCCTCCGTTGTACAGGACAAACCTACATAACACAGTGGTCCAGCCCCAAATTTCAGTGGTACTGAGGTTGTGAAACCGTCTCCTAGGGAAGTAAAATCATTGAAGAAAACACTTATCATTCACTGTAGTTAGTGCATTGCATATGTAAATGTGCAGTGTAAATCATAAGCCAATATCGTCCACAGTGAGATTTTCTTAGTGAATTGAGAAAACATTGAAACCATTTCTGAGAAAGGTTATGTTTCATCATATGTATGTTAGGATGATTATTGAGTGCTAATGGTTCTGAAGATTTCTTTCCTTTGGCTTATGTCTTTTTAATTTTTTAAAATTATTTTAGGAACCTTGGGTGCAATTTACTCACTGAGCTGAGCTTTGGAACATTTCAAGCCTGGCACGGAATGCAGTTTTTACAGAAGTTGTAAGTGACGTAGAAGTTAATTCTTAATGTAAATTCTTACCTGTGTGTTAAAAGCCTCACACACTATTGATTCGCTGAGTGTAAGCCCTGTGGGAAGTGTGGAAAGTTTGTCCGGAGGTCTATTCATCCTTTTCCAGTGAGGAAACTAAGGCACAAGAGGCCAGGAGACGTGTCAGTTACAGGGCATGCTCTGCTTTCCTATCCTGACCTTCAGCACTGGCACTGCAAGGAGCAGCACTCACTAGGCACCGTCAAACTGCCATGGGGCCCCAGTGCTGTGGCTCTGGTGCGTGAATGCTTTTGGATACCCACTTGTGAGTGTCAGTCTTGATTCCCTTTCATACGCAGTTCCCAGCTGCTTGAATGGAGACCGCATAGAGCTAGCTGCAAAGAGCAAAGATGAACACCAAGTTCTCCAGGGAGCAAAAGGTGTAGGTGCTTTCTCAGAAATGTAAAGCAGAAAAATCCTTAAAATCTGCCCCAGGACTTCCCTCCCCAATCATCCAGAACATTATTTTTTAGGAGGTACATTCCTATGAAATCATCAATCATTTGTGGGTAAGAGGCACCTTTGCAGCATGGGAAAAGATGGTATGTACATTAAGCACATGCTTAAATACTTGCACTCAGGAGCCAGAGACAGGAGGATCGTAAATTGAAAGCAGTGTTGGACTAGTAGTAGACCCTTGTATCAAAAGCAAAACAAAAAACAAAAACCCCACTTTGTGTGACATTCAGTGATGAGGACACTGTAAACTCAAGTGACATTTCTGCTCTGAATCTGAGTCTGGGCGACTGTAACCTGTCTTGCAGGTTTCACAGTTGGTTCCCATTGGAGGAAGGGTTGGGGTGTGCTGAAGCTGGGCGAACTGTTCTGTAGAAGCTCTTTGTAGCAGTCGCCTCTCTCCAGCACAATTTGCTGACTCCTGACTTGGGGAAAGGAACCAGGGGCTCTGCTTTCCAGGCAGAGTAAGCATGGGTGGTGGGTTAGAACAGACTCATGCAGGAGGCACTGACTTGTTATCTCTAGTTTGTATGTCCATCTTAGCAGAGGGGGGGGGTTGCTTCCTGGTGACGAGAAAGGCAGAGCTAACTGGTATTGGACATTGATATTCACATCACGTGATCTGAATGGACCTGAACCTCTCAGAATTCAGTTACTATCACAGATTGGCACAGTGTGGCAGGTATGGTGTGTGCCTATAGGCCCAGCTACTCAGATGCCGAGGCAGGAGGATGTCTTGAGCCCAGGAGTTCAAGGCTGGCCTAGGCAGGATAGTGAGGGCTCTCATTAAAAATAAAAAGGCTTGTCAACAATGGACACACCCACCAGGTGTGTGCCAGGAGTTAGACTGCTTTGTTAGGATTCTAACACACACCACCTTGTAATAGATGAGGGCAGTTTTCCTCAGGAAATATTTCCCATGGTAGGACACAAGCTTCTTGCAGCTTTCCAAAGGCAAGTTGCCAAGGGAGAGACTAGGAATTCTGTGGGAAATAGCACACAGCTCCAGGAGCATTTGTAAGCCGAAGTGCTGTCTTTCCCGCATTACAAAAGTCTGAACAAAGATCCCAGCTGAGGTGGGTTTGTCCAGAGCTGAATGGAGCCTAAGCTCAAAGGCTTCTCACTGCACATGCCCTGCCAAAGTCCTGGATGGGGCTCTAGCAGTTTCTGTATTCATAAACTCTGCATGTTTTATTAGAGGGCCTTTCCCAAATTAGATAAGGCTCAGGCCTCTCAAGATCTGTACTTACCCCTGGTTCCCAGTACCTCCTAGGATATGGCCTCCGTGTTAGTGAACAACACTTACATGCAGGTTAGCAGTACCTTAGGGTCAGATGCTCTTGAATCTTAAATCCAGATCAAAGACACACCAAAAGCTCATTAGTTACGTACCACTGCTTGATTGATGGTAGGAACCATGCCACTTTCATATGAAAAATGTTACAGAAAATCAGTAGTGGCTGACAATCTACATTGTAAGTATACACACACACACACACACACACACACACACACACCCTCTGAGTCTCAAGTGTTTTTCCTTCATTTACCTACACAGATCCAGACTGGTGGCTTTTTAAAATTCTTTTAGTCAGTTAATTGCTTCTAACAATACAAATTCCAAGATTTTACAAAGAACTTCACCAAGCAGAACAGCCTCAAATTAGTCATGTTTTGTCTTCTCTATTGCATGCCAACATTGTTCCACAAACAAATATGTGCTAAACGGAAGAGAAAACTAAGCTTTATCCCTACTGAAGCATCTGCTCATTATTGATGATACCTAGGAATAACTGGCCTCACTTTTGCGGCATATTGAGCTGCTGTCCTGTGCTGGAAATATCCCAGTGCTTCCTCCTGATCCACTGGTATTGCTTTTCTGTAAGAAGCTGTCCATGTCCTAAAGTTTGCTGCCTTCAAGACACGGTCCTCCTTTTGGTTTGCATGGGATTCTTGCAGCTGCTTCTCACATATAGAGAGGCACAAACATTAAATATGAAAAGAGCAACACAAGTCTGTCCTTTGAGACATGATTTAGGTAGGCTGTTTAATTTGTAATCTAGCAGTTTTGAGAGGTTCACATCCAACACTATGATGATAACTTTCCCTCTCTCTATTGCATTCTAACATCCCTGCTGGTGTAGCAAGGCGCCATCTCCTGTAATCCTGGTCATTCTTCCTCTGCCTCTATCTGTTTTTGATACCTTGTACTTTAATATGAGGGGTCTATTATGTTCCTGGTACTATGTGAAGTATTAATACAAACAAGATTACGTGCTGAAGGTTCATAAAATAGTGTTCAGCACATAGTAAATGCTTAAAAGTTATACCTCATTTTTACTATCCCCCAAATTCTTGCAGCTTTACTATTCTTATGCCCAATTTGTGAATGAAAATGTTGAACTGAGGGATTTTGACTCACCTGTCCAAGTTTACCCCATTAATATGTGCAGAATCTCTTAAGAGCTTTGCATGTTATTTTCTGGGAAGCCTTCCTTCCATTATAATAGGAGCTACTATAGTGGTACACGGCTATAGGGACTCAGCAAGGAGACGAGGAGGCATTTTTCAATATACGTGCAAACTTTGCCAGACCTCAGCAGAGGGAACCACCATCCTGGCCAGCACCAGTCTGGACAGTGGCACCCTGAGCATCTCAGCTCTGGTATTTTTATTGATCCAGCACTCCTTGGGTGCAGATCATGAACAATCAAACATTCCCCACAGAAATCTCGCACCTGCAGACCATATAAAACACAAGATCTAGGCAAACCCTCACTCAACAGCTAAAAATCGACTTCTACAGCTAAACTTGTTGATTCAGCTTTTTTTAAAAAAATCTTACCAGGTTGGTTTCTAATTTCAATATGATCCTTTGGCCTGTGACCTCCATTTCCCTCTAGAAGTGCTAGAGTTCCTGGTCACACCACCTCTAGCATTCCCAGGGCTCCTGCCCCTGGTCCACTGTACACCACTGCCAAGCACCTCTTCTGGGGATATCCTTCTCATATGACTCTCATATCTTCATTCTCTTTCATTCAAGGGAGGAAAATGCTACTAAGGAACTCCTAAGTCTGAGTTCTTTCTCAAGTCACAATAGAAAGTTACAGATCCTGAATTCTAGTCTTGCTGGCCCTACCAGCATTCTTCATCACCAGGCAAGCTTCCTTAAGGTGATTCTCAGCTTTGTGATTAAGATACAGGCTCACCTTTCCTATTGCCTTGGAATCTACTTGTATAACACAGAATCCTACACTGAGGCTTCATGCAGGGAGGCCCGCTCTCAGGCTCATGGACCTTGTAGATGAGGAAAAGAAAGGAGTTCTTCTCTCCTCACATACTTCATGCACACTGGAGCAGGGTCTGGGTCACTCCGCTTATTTCACTGACCATCTTCCTTTAAGGGACCCGTTTCCCTGCCTGCCTTTGGGATTCTAGTGTGGGTGCTTCTGGAGGCAGCCTTAGCTCCCAGCTTCTACCTGTGCAGAACTGCACGATCAGCCAGGGGTGAACTTCCTTGGGTATTCTTGGGTTGTTTTCCACCTATGCTTAAGCACGCACATGTGCATGGCCTTCCAAATTCCCAGATGTGTGGCTTGTGCTCTTCTAGTTTCTAAGCAGCAGTATAGGGGAGCATCTCGGAGTTCCCACAGACATCTTCTTCCTCAGCTTTCCCACTAAGCTTGTTGTTTAGACTACTCTTCTTCCTAACTGCAATCCATTTCTCATGCAGCTGCCATTGTTAAAACTTTTGCCTAGAATTGTTTCCCAAAAACTGCTAGGGAAGTTTGGAATACTGGAGAGCATGCAGTTAGGTCAAATAAAGGCGGGCTTTTCTAGTGACATCTCCCAGGGACTCATGAATGAGGTTTTGAAGGAGCCCAGCTCCACTCTGCTCTCCCTAGGGGATTGTGGGTTGCTATGTTTTTTATTATACTTTAATTTAGTCTTTTACAACTTCATATATTTGAGACTTTCATAACATATATAACATTTTTTTCAGCAGTCATCCATGGATTATTGATAGGAGAAACACATTCATGTGTGTGTGCGCGCGTACGTGTGCGTGCGCGCACACATACACACACACACACACACACACACACACACACACACTCAGTAAAGCACATAAAAGAGACAGACTCCTCATGTGGAAGGGAACCTAGAGTGGTATTTGAGTCTTCCCTGATAGGGGGGGATTTATATAAAGTGTTTTAATCAAATTCACTTCCTCATTCTTTCCGCTTTAGTTCATCCCCTATCCCTCCCAACTTTGAGCACTCTTGTTATTATTGAGTCTACCTAGTGCTGCCTGTATGTGCCTGGCATGCATGTAAGACCACCTACTGGAACATGAGTAGCCTCTCAGGACCTGCATCTCTGAAGAAAACTTACTGCCCCCCCCCCCGAGAAGCCATTAATTGCCAGTAGCTCCTCAGATAGGGATGGAACTTCATGAGCCTATCTGTCTTCCATGCTAGGATTTTAGCTAGCTTGATCTTGTACCAGTCTTGTGCATGCTAGATGCTATGAGTTCATCCTTCCCACAGTGCTTTTTTTAACGTCCAGCAAACACTATTTCTCTGAGGTCATCCACTCCCTTTAGCTCTTACAGTCTCTCACCTTTTTCATAATGATCCCTGTGGGAAAGAGAGTGGTGTAGTATAGATAGATGTCCCATGCAGAGTTGAATACCCCATAGTCTCTTATTCTTTGCATGTTGGCCATTTGTGGGTATGTGCTACTGAAAAAAAAAAAAAGAAGCTTCTCTGATTAGAGTTGAAAGATGCACTAATCTATGGGTATAAAAATGAGAACTTTGGAAACAGTTTATTATTATGTCCAGATTAATAGTACTAGGTTCTCCCCTAGAGCCCATGAACTAGCTAGTCACAAGTTTTTGGTCTAGTTTGTGACAGACATGAGTTCTGTCTTGTGTGGTAGGCTTTAAATATAACCAGAAAGTGATTGTTAACTTCCATAACATTTAAACCACTATTAAACCAGTGGGCATGTATAACTGCTAAATTTTGAAGATTTCACAGCTTGATAAAATGTCAGTGGTTCCTTTTTTCTTCCAGTAGTGTACATAGCACCTTCCAACATTTTCTGGCTTTGAAAACTAGCTAGTAGGAACAAAGCTTCCAGATTGGATGAAAGTGGCCCCCATAGACTCATATATTTGAATAGGTGGTTCCCAGTTGGTGAAGTTGCTTGGGAAGGATTGGGAGGAGTGGCCTTATTGGTGAAGGTTTGTTACTGGGGGATGGGTTTTGAGGTTTCAAAAGACTCCATCCATCCTCAGTGCTCTCTTGCTCTCTGCCTCC
This sequence comes from Cricetomys ansorgei, assembly GCA_026225945.1. Classification (NCBI taxonomy): domain Eukaryota; kingdom Metazoa; phylum Chordata; class Mammalia; order Rodentia; family Nesomyidae; genus Cricetomys; species Cricetomys ansorgei. The sequence continues at coordinate 10,870,297 of JAMJFZ010001881.1, forward strand.
TACTGTGGATCAAAATGTAAGCTCTCAGTTGTTCCTGCCACCATGCCTCTGCTCCTCCATCATGGACTCTAACCCTCTGAAACTGTAAGCCCAAATTAAACATGTCCTAAGTTTTTTTGGTCGTGGTGTTTTATCACAGCAATATAAAAGTAATTCAGACAAGTAGCCACTTGATTTCTCCATGTCCTATGACTCAAATATCTTTAGCAATAGGGTCTTATTATCAAGTTCTAGAGAGTAACCAAGGGCATTGAAAAATAGCCTGTAATATTTGGGAGTGGGCCTAAGGGACCCCACTGACCAACAACTTGAAAAGCGGTAATCCACAGGTATATGAGCTTTTTATTTGATAACATATGTTGTTCCCCATTATAGAGAGGCTCCATTTAAACACCATACATTTACATACACATATACATACACACATATATATGTGTGTGTATGTATGTATATATATATTTTTAAAACCAAATCCACCTCCACAATCTTTCCCCTTTAATTCATTCCCTATCCCTCCTACCACTTTTCCCTCCCAACTTTGAATGCTCTTTTGTAAAAAAAAAAAAACAAAAAAACAATGAGTCCTCTTGATGATGCCTATATGTGCATGGCATAAGTGTAGGACTGTCTTCTGGAGCATTGCTAGCCTCTTAGTGTCTATATCTCTGAAGAAAACTCAGAGCATTTATTTTAGGAAAAATGTATATATTTTTGGAAGCTTCTATAATGGTAAGTTTCTATGTGGTATTTCAAAGGTCTTGAGAGTTAGTTACCCTTCTCCTACTCCCCTCCTATCCTGCCTTCCCATCTGGAAAGCCACTTAATCCTTCCTATTGTGTTCTTCTTTCTCCCCTCATATCACCTGCATCTACATCCATTCCTTTGAGATCCCTCCATCCTTGTGGCCCTTTACTAGTTTCTCTGTGGGTACTCCTGTTTAAACACATAGATCTAGTGATTCGAGCTAATCTCCATATATGAGAGAGAACATGTGACATCTTTCTGGGTCTAGGTTACCTCACTTAGAATGATTATTTATAGTCCATTTATATGCAAATTTCAGAATTTCATTTTTCTTTTTAGCTGAATAATAGACTGTTGTATATATGAAGCACATTTTCATTATCCATTCATTCATTGATGGACATCTAAGCTGTTTCTATTTTCTTGGCTATGGAAATAGAGCAACAATAAACAGATGAGCAAAATTTTCTGTAATGTGATATAGAATCCTTTGAGAATATGCCTGGAGTGGTATCATATATATAGTAGATCTGTATCTAGCTTTTTTGAGGAACTTCCTCTCTGATTTTCATAGTGCACCAGTTTGTACTCCTATGGGCTGTTTTTAAAGGTACTGCTGTGCTGGAAAATGAGACGTTATCTAGGGCAAGTTAAAACAACATGATTTTCACTATTATTACATACAGAAATTGAGTCCTGCTGTCATGTGGTGAGCCTTTGTACTGAAAGAAGTGATTATGGCTTTGTTTTTTTTTTGTTTCGTTTTGTTTTGCTTTTTTGACAATTCACTGTTTTTTTGAGGAATCAACTCTGATGTCCTTACCTCACCATTTTGACAGCTGTCAGCATGTTGTCTTGGCTTTAAACCTCTAAAGTCTCAGTGACGATGGGTTAGTTATTAGTCATAGGAGTGATTAGGGGAAAAGAATAAAAGAAAACTATTCATGAAGGCATTCCCAGAGGTGCACATGAAATTTAAACCCTTATTTCTCAGCCAATCATGACAATGTTCATGTCTGTAATACTACCACATGAAGTTTAAATCAGGAGGATCAGCGTTTCAAGGTCATCCTGATCTGCATAGTGAGTTTGAGTTTGAGGCTAATCTGATCTACATGAGACTGCTTCAAAAAACCAGAAATTATTTCTAACTCATTATTTGATACAGTTAATACACACTGAAAAAAATTTAAAAGTTTTCCACATTAATTCCTCTCAAAATTAGTATTAAATTGCAGCTGTCTTAAATCTCTTCTAACAAGTTAAACACAAATTTTGGTGCCGAACTGTTTTCAAGTTCCTACTTTACATTTATATCTTAGAAGCAGGAAAAGTTATGTAACTTCTGTGTGCCTTGGTCTCCTCATTGGTAAAATGGACTAATAATAACTTCTACCACTTAAGTTATTGTTAGAATTAAATGTAAAACAGTGATCACCTATGCTTGGAACCATGATAGATTTTTTTTAATACAATTTTTTTATTATTTCTTTGAGAATTTTACAGTGTAGTTTGATGATATGATGTTCACCCTCCAACTCCTCCCAGATCCACCTCCAACGTTATGTCCTTTTTTTTTTTTTTTTTAATAGTACTCATTGTGGTAGTTTGAAAGCTATGTCCCTAATAGTTGTAGTCACTGGAATACATGGTCCCCATTGGTGGCACCACTTGAGGAGGTGTAGGGAGTGTGGGCCTTTTCAGAAAAGGTATGTCACTGGTGCCAAGATTTGAGAGATTAAACACTTGCATATTTCTAGTTTTCTGGCTCTGCTTTGTGTGGTTCAAGATATGAGCCCTGAGCTTTTTATTCCTGCTGTCATGCCTGTGCGCTGCCATCATTGACTCTTAACTCTCTGGAATTTTTAAGTCTAAATAAACTCTTATCTCTCTGTTGCCTTGGTTCTAGTGTTTTATCACAGAAGTAGAAACACACCCATTGTGCCCATGTGTTCCTGTATGTGGAAGCATCACTGGAGCACAAATGTCCTATCTGGGGTCACAAGAAAACTGACTCTCCTTACACCAGAAACACTGAGCTGTCTGCCACTCCTCAGTTATGGATGGGACTCATGAACCCCTTTGCCCTCCAGCACAATTGATGTTAGCCAAAGTAATTATTAACATGTGCTGTAGACATACACTGAATCTTGATTACCTTTAACCTGAAGGCAGATTTTCTGATCTTCTATTTGACTTCAGTTATTTTATTTTATTTTTTGTTTGTTTCCCACCCTGGGCAGCAAAACTAGGCCTTGTGTCAACACAGTGGAAAAGATTGTTTATTTCATTGATATATAAGCAATGTTGCTTATTTATCCAACAAATACTTGTTAAATACCATAGTAATTTTAGACACTCTTTCAGGCACAGGGATGACAGTAACAATAAGTTAGAGTCCCTGCCCTTAGAAGTTCATGGACCAGGAGATTGACTGATGATACAAGTACCCTCACACAGCTTTGTTAACCAAGAATAGAAGTGAGAGTATTTTTCTCTTTAGCTCCAAAGCCAGGGAAGTGATTCCTTTCCCACCCTTAACTGAGTGAATTAACCACAAATTATTCTATATTTCTAAAAATGGAGAAGCTAAAAATTATTTTATATTTCTAAAAAATAATTTCTAAAAATGGAGAAGCATCTAGAATGATGGGATACATTAAAAGTAATGTTTCCTAAGCCAGGCGGTGATGGCACACACCTTTAATCCCAGCACTCAGGAGGCAGAGGCGGGTGAATCTCTATGAGTTCGAGACCAGCCTGGTCTACAATGTGAGTTGCAGAACAGCCAAAGAGACAGAGAAACCTTGTCTCAAGAAAAAAAACTAAAACAAAACAAAATATTTCCTACATTGAAAGGGTTTACTACTAGTGTACTTGTTTGTAGGATTAAAAAAAATTTTCTAGGTTTATTTTTTTTTGCATCTGAGTATTTTGCCTACATGTATGTCTGTGCATGCAGTGTCCTCAGAGATCAGAAGAGAGGGCCTTGGATCCCCTGAAACCAGAGTTATGGATGGTTCTGAACCACTATGTCAATGCTAGGTCCTGAACCTGGGTCCTCTACAAGAGCAGCCAGCTCTTTTAACCATATTTCTAGCCCTCATCTGCAGAACATTTGTCCTAAAAGATTTTTTTTTTTTTTTTACATTTTTTTCTTTGCAATCCACTTTTTTTTTTTTTCCTGTTTTTCTCCCTCTGGCATTTTCTGTTATTTCCTATATATATGGATAGTTTCCAAAGTATACATGTTTATGGAGTCTAAGGGTAGTTTATAGGTAAAACAGAGTGGGTTTTTAATGTCTACTCATTCATTTTGTGTATCTCTGTGGATAAGTGCATGCCAAGACAATTTGGGGAAGTCAGTGTTTTCCTTCCATCGTGCGGGTCCTGGGGATTGAACCTAAATTACCAGAGTTGGTCGCAAGCATCTTTACCTATTGAGCCATCTTGTTGGCCCACAAAGTGATTTAAAAAAATTGTGTACCAAAGAAATGAATTTAAACTTTATAAGTAGACTCACGCACATTGAAAATGCTGGTAATTTCATTAACATTGTATTTTTCAGAATTCTCAGCCGTAATCCTCTCACAGTTGTGGAAGATCCCCATTTTTTTAAATTGACAGCATTAAAATATCTGTAAGTATTGTGGTAACCTTATGCTTCGTGAGATGATTTCTATCCATTTTACTGACTTTCATCAGAGAATATTTCTTTCATCTCTTAGTTCTTTGATAATACCATACACTATGCTTTGATCGCACTCATCACCCCTTCCCCAACTCTTCCTAAATCCACATCCCTTCCCTACACACCCAACTTTGTGTTCTTGTACATTTGTTTGTGTGGCTTTCCAGTGGAGTATGGTCAACCTACCTGGGGCCATGTTCTTAAAGCTAGCTGGTCCTCCCTCTCTCAGTTGCTGTTAGTTGCCAATATCCCCTTAGCTAGGTTTTCATGCCCACTTCCCTCTTCGTGTCGAATTTTTGTCTGGCTTGGGTTTATACAGGTCCCATGCAAACATGCTGTCACAGCTGCCATGAGTTCAAATGTGCAGCTGTCCTGATGTGTTTGGAAAACACTATTTCCTGTAGTCACTCACCACTTCTGGCTCTTACAGTCTTTCTACCCTCTTCCACAATGACCCCTGAGCTTTGGGAGAGGGGTATGATGTAGAATGTACCATTTAGAGCTCAATATTCTGCATTCTCTTATTCTCTGCACCTTGACCTCTCTGGGTCTCTATGTTAATTGCCATCTATTCCAAAAATAATCTCTAATGAGGGTTGGGGGATGCATTAATCTATGGATTAAAAGGTAAGTCATTAGAGTTTTATTTAATACTATGTCCTTTAGCAGAGTGATAATAGAAGGTTCTCCCCTTGAGACTATGACCTCTCTAATCACAGGTTCATTCTCTAATAATGGTGCCAGGTATGGGTTTCAGTTTGTGGAGCAGACCTTAAATTCCTCTGGAAAGTAGTTGGTTATCCTTATAACATTTGTGCCAGTATTACATCAGTGAGCACGTCTTTGCCAGGCCAATTGTTATTATAGCTTGCAGGATTCACAGTTGAGTAAGGTTGATGATTTTTTTCTTATTGTCGTGTGCATAGCATCTTCCAGCACTGTGAAATAAGCTAGCCAATAAATATGAAGCTTCCAATTGAGTTTTGATTTCTCCATATTCTGTGGCTCAAGTAATATGGCATATTCCACAGTAAGGTATTACCATCAAGTTATGGAAGATAACCAAGAGCATTGGCAGTAACCTATAATATTTGGAGACATATGGGACCTCATTGGCCAACAACTCCAAAACAAGTAACTCATTTCCAATACTGGGCTTTTTATTTGTTAGCCTATAGTGTCTCATTAGGAAATGGTTTCCCTGTTACAGGGTTATTCCACTTAAAGTGTGTGTGTGTTTTAGGAAGCTTCTATAGTAGTAGGTTTCCATACAACTGTTTCAAAAGATCTTTAGTGTTATTCTTCCCTGTATTCTGACTTCTACCTCACCTATCAAAGAGTGTTTTGTCTTAAGGATAAAAAAGTTACAGTTTTAGTTTTAGCTGGATTGTTTCAAAATGCTATTAAGGGCCTGGAAAGGTGGCTCAACAGTTCAGAGCCTTTGTTGCTCTATTATGAGGACTAGCATTTGAATCCCAACACCCATGTGGGTGGCTTATAGCACACGCCATCCCAAAGAGATTCAATGCCTCTTTCTGGCCTCCGTGGTACCCACACACATTCATGTACATCTTCTTACACAGATACACACACACACACACACACACACACACAATAAATCACAAAAAGAGGCATAGGTATATATTGTTTTCTTTTAAAGAAGAGAAAATATGAAGTAGTAATTATGGGGTAAATGCAATATGAAAATGAGAAGTAAAAAGATAAGCTCTGTTTGGTGCCAGCTCATTAAGTATATGGTATAAGTAGTAACCTTAGATATAGTAAGTGCTCTAGAAGTTTCTTTTATGACAGGCTTACTTATTCTTGAGCCAGATAGTTTTATAGGAAAGCCAAAGTTTAAGTAACCATGTGTGATGAAAATTCATTCCTCATGAAGTCTGGCTTTCTCCTTCAGAGACCTGGGAACAACACAAGTGCAACTGACAACTCTTGAGAACATCCTCATGATGACTGTGAAACTGGATCATCTGTAAGGTTTAGTTTCTTGGAATAATTTCACTTAGTTTTTTTTTTTTTAGGTTTCCTTTATGCTAGTTTTTGTTTGTTTTATTATTTCCTTAAGTCAGGATTATTGAGATATAACTTCCATGCAATTAAGTCCAAGTGCATAGTTTGATGAATTTGCATAGTTAACTCAACACTACTACATAGCTTATCTAAAGTGTCTATCACCCCCAAAGGGGCTAATGAAATGGCTGAGTGCATAGCACCATGCAAGCCCGGTGAGTTGGGTTTAATTCCTGGAAACTGCATTCAAGTGGAAAGAGAGTGCCAACTTGACAAGGATGTCCTCTTACCTCCCATGAGTTCTCAAACACATGCATGCACACATGTAATAATAATGAAAGTACAAAGGTCCCTCGTGTGCCTTTTCAGTCACTTACTCCTACTACTCTTTAATGCATTGCTAGTCTTATCTCTGAGCCCATAGTTTACCTTTTCCAGAGCATCTCATAAATGACATCCTATAGTGTGTAGCCTTTTGGATCCGTCTTCTCTCACTGAGCATAATCTTTAGCATATCTCACCGGCAGTGTGTGAGAAAACAGTTGCTCTAGTCACTCAATCTTTATATTTCAGTTTTTTTTTAAAGATTGGGAATATAGCTCATTTGATATGCATAATGCGGGGTTTGATATTAACCAGGCATGGTAGTGACTACCTATCCTCCCCAGCACTCACTGAGTGGAGCAGGAGGATAAAATATCAAGGCATCTTCAGCTACATAGGTAGTTTCTGGCTAGCCTGGGATACATATGAGACCCTGTCTCAACAGAAACAAAAAAATGCCTTCCTTGTAGCTGGTACCTAGTAGTGTTTGTGTTTTTGTAATCTAAAATCCAGTTATACTCAAATATGTTTTAGTGGTGTATATTTAAACTTGTGTCCATATCTGAACCAGATGTTTTTGTTCTTGTGCTTTTGTTTGAGTTTAAGACAGGGTCTCCTTATGTAGCCTAGGTTGCCCTTGAACTTGCTGCTAGCCTCCTGCCTTTGCCTCTGGAATTCTGTCCTTTTCTGGGGCTTTACAGGCTTTTGCCACCATACCCAGTTTCTTTCCAAGGCTCTCTTCTTCTTTATTCATTTTGTGCACACATATTTGTGTGCATGCATGTGTGTGGTGAGTACATGCCATGACACACATGGGAGGGTCTAAACACAACTTCCAGAAATCTCCTCCCACTGTATCTGTTCTGAGTATGACAAATGCCCACACCTACTGAGCCACCTTGCTGAGTTTTGAGTTTTAAGTATACAAGTCCTTTCTCTCAGGCATGTGTTTAGTAATGTCTTCTCTCTGGTTGTGGCTTGTATTTTCACTAATGACATATCTTCTGAAGAGCATATGTTTTTAATTTCTTTATGTATGATGTACTCTAGCACTTTTTCTTCTACAGCTTGAGTTACTGTTGGTGACTCACACAAGAAATCTTTGTTTGGGCTCCTTTGAGTTACCCACTATTGGAACTGCAGCACAGGTGAATAAGAAAGGCCTGGAGGATACCAGCCTGTCAGTCTTGCAAAGGGCAACCAAGTAGTCATAGATTGCTGTGGCAGCAGGCAGTACCCCTTCCCCTCTTTTCAACATTCCCTGGCCAGTGCTGTAGCCTGGTCCTTGCTACAAGGGACCAGGAAGTGGCTAGCAGCCTGGCATGGTCTCTCCTGCCACCATTTCCTCTTGGGTAAGGTAGAGCAAGTACCCCCACAGTTCTCTGGTTCCAGGGAGAAAACCTCTCATATGGCAGGTTACCATTTTGCAAAAGAGGTTTTGGAGGATTCCATGGAAGCTGCTCCAAATGCAAGTAACAGACAAGCTCATGGTCGGGTGATGCACAGTGCATATGTTCTCCAGCCTGACAGGAACCGTGTGGCCGCTGCTTTAACATTTCTTGCAAATGCATGTAGACTTTACCTAGAAGAATTAACTGCTACAAAGCAACTTCAGATGAAATGTACTCACAGAGAAGCCAAGTTTTCTGAGGAAGACCAGGACCTGTAACAGAAGTGTCAACATTGTAGCAGCCTTTGTTTGATTAGAAGGGGGAATTCATTTCTGGTAGTGCAAAAGATGCAAAGACAGAGAGAGCAGCATAGTAAACACAAAGGGGAGCACACTACAGGCAGAGAAAGAAACTAGCATGAGCAGAAAAAGAAACAGCAACAGTAGAATCCTAGTGCATCCCAAAGGACCCATGGAGTCCTCACTCACCATCTCTAGAGATGTGGACATGCTCAGTAAGTCAGTGCAAGAATATGGCGACCCAACCTAAAACACCTGTGGGTGTTTATATTAAAATGACATTTTAGACTTTGAACACGCTGTGACTTTTGTTGTTGTTAGAGCTACACTCTTAACCTACCAGCTGTTTTACCAGTCCTTTTGTGACAAAAACATATAAGCTGAAGTCAGAGACAAGACATGGCTGCCTCCCCTTTTCTTTGCATGTTCTGAAATCACGTACTATCACAGATGTATAACTGGAAGAAAGGAACAAAATGTTAAAAAATCAAAATGATCAAGAAAAAGAAAAACTGTAAGGGGAAAGAAAGGGGGTAGCTTCACTGGAATGCTCACTAAGCAAGTGCCCTATGAGTCCTTTATCTCTTTGACCCACTGAAACCATCTGGAAGCAGAGAACACTGGGCAGAGGCTCTCATCCTGTTTAGCCTCTGATTTTGAAATTAGACACTTCCATAAGCAGATAGCACCTTGGGTTGTGTTCTGCTTGACTGGAGAGTTCTTTTGAAGAAGGTGAGGTACAGTGGAGGAGTTGGAAGATAAAGATTAGGAAGATGATGGTGCCAGAATGGTCTAATTTTGTCTGTCCATCATTCATACATTTCTAGAAAGAACCCAGCTAGCCAGCTGAGTACAATGAGACATGTTGTCCCTGAGGGTGAGTTAACTCATAGAGTGTTGCTAGACTTGAGGCCTACATGTGAGAGTTTGGTTCTAGAGCACTTGTGGACTTTCCTGGTTCTGCCTTTCAGAACACCCTGAAGACCACATTAGTCTGGGATGAGTCCACTCAGGAGCAGGCAGGTGTTTCCTCTCCTGCTGTGGATGGCAGTCTGAAGCACTCCCAGATTTGAAGAAATACCCACACTGTTTCCAGCCACTGAGATGACACACTTGAAGCTGCTTTGTCCCTTGTTACTAATCCCCTCCTAGAAAACACTAGAGTAAGGCCACATTCTCCTTACGGGTTTGTGTGTGTGTGTGTGTCTGTCTGTCTGTCTGTCTCTCTCACACACACTGTGTGTGTGTGTGTGTGTGTGTGTGTGTGTGTGTGTGTGTGTGTGTGTGTGTGTTTCTAGGGGTTGAATGGGTTGTAGGACACACCCTCCAAGGCCAAAGCTGTAGTGGTTCATCCTTATTTATTCAAGTCTGGAGGATTTTGAACTGTCCTCATCCTTACCACTATGAGACCATGTTGGTAACTGACCAGGAGGATGAGAAAACTCATAGAGCAAGTCCAGCATGGAATAAACCCTTTTGCCTTCTCCCATCAGCTGTACATGGCAGGAGCCTGTTCTGAGACATGCAGACCATGAGTTGCTGTTGGAGAATGTCTGACTAAAGGCATGGGGCCATGGTCTCCCTCTTCTCTGGAGTACGTGGTCAGCAGAATGGAGCTTCTTAGCTTCCTGTGTATAAGCCAAGTCCCAAACATCCCCTCCATCCTCTCTAAAGCCCTAGGTTTGATGACTAGTTAGTGGTTAGCATGAGGGGTTCCCAAGTATGTCCCCATGGCCTTTGATAACTGGGGATGATCATGTTTATGCTATGTGCTCACTCTTACCTGTAATTGAATCTGGTGGCTTCAGTTTATTCAGACAGAATAGTATGTGCTATTAAAGTTACAAAACATGGATTTAAAAAAAGACCTCATTTTCTAATCCTCATGGAAGTTTCCCCCATGCTTTCTTTCAGAAATTACATACTTAGATTTATGTTTAATCTTAGAATTGTGTTTAATAAATTTTCATGTATACTGTGAAGTTTTGGCAGTGTATACTTTTGGCAGTTTTGAAAAAATATTTCTGTAAGGCACCGTGCTAGTTACTTTTTTTCAATTTGACAGAAAACTTGATACACCTCTGAGGAGGGAAACTCAATTGAAGTGTCTCTATCAGATTGGCCTGTGGGCACATCTGTAAGGGGGCATTTGCTAATTGATGTAGGAGAATCCAGTCCACTGTGGGTGGTGCCATCCTTAGGCAGGTGAACCTGGACTGTGTAAGAACAGTAGTTCAACAAGCCTTCCTGTATGGGCTCTGCTTCAGTTTCTGCCTCCAGGTTCCTGCCTTGGCTTCCCTTGAAGATGAGTTGTAACCTGTTAGTCAAATAAACCCTTCCTCTGAATTGGTAGTCAAGGTTTATCACCACACCAGAGAAGCAAACCAGAACAGCCTCTGGCAGTTTATCCACCATTTTCTGCAGCTTAAATTATGTCACTCCTTCTCCACTATGGCAAGCTAAACAGAAGCTTAATAGGAGTGTTAATAGGAGTGGAGGGGAGTTTAAAAACTTAATATGGAAAAACTTTTTAATTGAACATTCTGTTCCAATAATTTTGACCAGGTCATTTCCTTGACTAGCTTTCTCAGATTATCATAGCCTTTGTTTTCTGCTCTAGTCTAATCTTTCACAAATGTCAGAGCATCTGTTGGTCAGTCTCTCCTGTAGTCATCACCAAACAGCCTTCTCATTTGCTCAAAGTAGCAGGTTTAACCAGGTTTTCTCTTGGGTAGAAAAATCACCATTCTGTAGCCATTTTCAGTGTTTGAGTTTTGAACAGGTGCCAAGTGTATTTATAATAACTTAATGTCTTTGCTCATCCTAATTCCTGAGTAAGTTCTGCGTCGGTTTTGACTTCTTTCCCTCTCTCTCTCTCTCTCTCTCTCTCTCTCTCTCTCTCTCTCTCTCTCTCTCTCTCTCTCTATGAATCATATTTACTTTCTTTTTTTCCTTCCTTCCTTCCTATCTTTCTTTCTTTTTTGGATTTTTGATATAGGGTCTCACTATGTAGCCCTGGCTGGCCTGGAACTCTCTGTAAAGCAAGACTAGCTTCAAATTCACAAAGATCCACCTGCCTTTGCCTCCTGAGTGCTGGGGTTAAAGGCATGCAGTTTACTTGCTTTTTTGCATGCTTAGTAAGTTTCTGACTCCAAACATAGTAAATTTTAGATTGGCAGCATTATAAAGTTTGAGAATCCCACAAATGTGCTCCCATGTATGGCCATTGTTACTCAAAGGGATTTCACCATTTTGAATCTGACTTTGAAGATTTATGATGTGGGAATATGATATAACCTTTTCAACTCCTGATTCACAACTCCCAAGAACATGCTCTGAGTGTTCTGTGTCCCATTAGTAATTAGTTTTCTTGTCATGCATGTGTGAACAGACAAGATTCCTAACCACATACCAAATTAAATGATTGTTCTTTCTAGACTAGTTGCAGTTCTCCTGGCTGTCTGTGGTTTCTTCACACATGTGTAGCACTCAGTACTTGAGCTATTTCCCTTCATGGTTCAGTAGTTTTCCTGGTGTGCCTCTTGCCTTATGAGCTATGGCCACTTTGATCTTGATCATCAAACAGTCTACCATTTGTTACCTGCTTCCTTCCTTGCAACACAGAAACTTCTCCAGAGCAGTAAGTTGGTGTGCTAGTCAGCTTTCCATTGCTGTGGCAAAATACCTGAATCAGATGACTGAATAGAAGTTCCCTGAGTTCCACAGTTACTGCATTTTATCACTGTAGGCACATGATGACAAAGAATATGAGTCTCCTGACCTTTGACTTCTACAGGGTTTAATAGTCATTCCACTGGACAGCAGTCCTCAAAAAAGTTCATGAATACAGGCTAGACTACTTCTAAATGAAGCGATTCTTCATTACCGGAGACACACACACAGAAATTATCTAATGAGGACCATATCATTCCCTTCAAGCTATGACAATGATAATAGCTTCTTCAGGACTATCCTGGAGTACTAGATCTGAAACAGTGATGAGTCAGACCACACCTTGCTCAGGACTCATGAATTATGCATAGCCCCGACCCCATCTAGATCTAAAACTAGTATCAGCCCTTGAAGATGGACTTTCTGGTTTGTTGTCTCCAGAACAGCCACATTAAATTAAACTCTCTGTTTTTCACTGCCACACAAAAGAAAACAGAAAGAAAATAGCACTCTGTTTGTTTCAGTGCTTTGTTTTATTGATTTTGAGGGAAGGAGGTTGAATCTACTTACTCCATTTTGGCCAGAGTTGATAATATTCCTTACATTTTCTTATTTTGAGTCAAGATCAATTGTCAGGTCTGTCATTTTTTTATTTTTTGGTTGTTATAAAAGACATTTTACTACTTTTTCATGCTCCATCCATTGGCTTTCCAGTCTAGATTTTTTTTCTGTTTCCTTGTGAGTAATTCAGGTCAAATATCTGATACTGCCTTCCTGGATGGAATTTCAAGTGACCCATCATGCCGAGTTTGATCACATGTAAAGTACAATGTTGAAGCTCTTCAAATTATTATTTTTATGTGTTGTAATTTGAAAATAACCTGTAGCTGGCTGTGGCACCCAGGAGGCAGGAGCAGGTGGGTCTCCATGAGTTCAAGGCCAGTGAGGTCTACATATCAAGTTTCAGGACATTGAGAGATACACAGGGAGACCTTGTCTCAAAAAACAAACAGGAGAAAAAAGAAGAAGAGAAGGGAAGGAAGGAAGGAGGATGGGAGGGAGGGAAGGAAGAGAGAGAGAGAAAGAGAGAGAGAAGAGAAAGAACCTAAGAAATTGTTGAGACCTTATAGATCCTATTCTCAAACATCTTTCACCTGACTTTTTTATAATCTTGTCTGAACTAGTTATGACTTGGTGGTTGCAAAGTTTCCTTCCACATCAGTTAGCTGGTGTTTTATTGAAGAACTACTCTCTTTTTTGAGTATCATTAGGAATTCACAGATTCTTTTTACATTATATTGTATTTCACTGTGTTCCTTATTATCCATCTCTTGTTCTCTCTTTCCCTTTGTGTCTCCCAAAGTGAGGAGAGAGACAGAGACAGAGAGAGACAGAGAGAAGAAGTTTGTGTGTGTATAGATCAAATCCAAGGCCTTGCACCACTGCACAAGCACTATACTAAAGAGCCACACCAAACCCCTTATTCTCTGGAACATAAAAATAATCCAAATTTGATCAATGTGATCCTTGTTACTATTTAACCATAAAGTATGTAAATTAGCCTATTTTAGACCTCACATATTTCTGGTATCTTTTTGTTTTTGTTTTCCGAGGCAGGGTTTCTCTGTTGTAACTCTGGCTGTCCTGGAACTCACTCTGTAGACCAGGCTGGCCTCAAACTCACAGAGATCCGCCTGCCTCTGCCTCCCGAGTGCTGGGATTAAAGGAGTATGCCACCACTGCCTGGCTATTTCTGGTATCCTAATAACAGAAATAGATAAAACTATACACAGGTTGGAAGCTTGCTCAAGCCCTTCTTCCTGTGCATGACCCACCAAGAGTGAGACCTGAGCTGAGAAGAGATGCTTCCATGGACCAGTGTTACCTGGTTCTGTTCGTTGCCATCTTTGTTTCAGGCACACACACCCCCGACTTACTCTTTTGTTGAGCACCTCTGTCCTCCTCCATGGTGATTTTCACTATCAGAGCATCACAATCTGCCATTGAATCCCCACCCAGCTGCCCATGCCACGTGCCTCAAGAACTCCTTCTCCTGCACACCTGCGGTGGCCTTGGCCTGCCTCTTCTTTACCTCAGTAACCATTTCCAGTAACCCAGTTCTCTGTCTTTCCATTTATAGGATCTTACCTAGCCACATGGTCTGCTGCCTCTGCAAATATAAAAAAAATATTGAGGTTGTCTGCAAGACGATCAAACTGCATTGTAATACTGGATGTCAGACAAATGACACACATTGTGGTGAGTCTCTTGCCTAATGATAGTGTTTTTAAATTTGATCTCTTAATTTTTGGCTAGTAATGAAAATTAACTAAAACTAGTTGCTTATTTTTATTCTTTCATCCATAACTTCTTTGCTAAAAGTTGGACTCTCATCTACTGTGCATGGTTTAAAAATAGAACTGTTCCATATGCAGAAAGAGCAAGAGAGAGAGGAGTGAACCAGGGAGGGATAACATGAATGACCACAGACTCTGCATTACACTGCCTGCTTGGTGCCTTAGCTTCCAGTGATCACTTATGCATACAGTGAACTGGCAGTGTGTAAGCTGGCTTCCCATTAGATCTCACATGCTCTCTGACTGGATAACTCTAGATTCATTTTCTTTGGTTTCCTTTTGTAATTTTAAAAGACTGTAAATACTTTTTTGTTTAGAATCTGAGAACTTCTGTTCTATATAACCAGTGAGTGCTGCCTCACTCTGCTAATGGTACGGAGAGCTCTTCTGTGCCCACGCTCACCAGCTCTCTGCTTGCCTTCAACCTCAGGCTTTTCTATCAGTCGGATCATTCATGTGATTTTAAGTGTTTTTCTAAACTGAACGTGGTAGCACATGGCAGTAATCCCAGCTACTCAGGAGACTGAGGCAAGATGATCCAAGTTCAAGGACAGTCAAGGCAACTTAGTGAGATCTATCTCATTTTTTAAATTTTAATTGGGGAAAGGGTACTGCTCAGTAGTATAGCTTGTGCTTAGCCCTAAAATATTTTATTATGTATCAGTTTGTTAGCAATAACCTCATTCCAAAATATGACAGTTTCTTGTCTAAAGAATTTAAATGCAGGTCTTTCACCAATCTGGAAAAGATTCATAGAATTAGCGTTTTGCTGTTTATATAAATACAATGTTAACTTACTTTTAATAAAAGATTTAACCAATTACATTATTCTCTTCTTCCCCAGAAATGGCAGGTTAGCATTTCCCTTCTTTTACACATCAAAAGTATCAATTGCTGTTACCTGAGTCATCTCTCCCTAATTCTAGGTTGTCCACAGGCCCACTTTTTTTTCTGTCACCACCTCCTCAGACCCTCCCTACTACCCAAAAATCTCTTAGCCTCCTGGGAGAGAAACTTAGCTACACAATGGTACACTTGACCTTCACACCACCAGAAGCTTTACATTGTTCCTACGTGAAGCTGGAAGAATGAGAAATGAAGTGAGAACAAGCCTCAGACAAGAGTAGCTCTGACCTTGTACATTTCATGGCTCATGAATGAACCCAGGAAATTAAACACGTCTTCACCTGTACCTCATACTCCTGCCCAAATCAAAGGGAAGAGCCAGGAAGATGCAGAGAGAAAGATGTTCCTTCTGTTCCGGGAGCTAGACTACAGGGCAAGAGATCCCACGGGAAGAAATTGGATGGTTAGGTGAAAAAAGACATCCATCCAGATGTGAATGAGAGGCAGCTGCTTTAGCATTTCTGCCCTTACTCCCCTCAAAGGATGTCCATCATCATGGTCAGCTGTGGGTATATGAACACAGGGCAGATGAAAAGATGGAGAAAGGAAGCCTAGGGGCCTTTGGAAACTGAGGCAGGGTGGTGTGGGTATAGGAGCCTGAGGAGGTTCTCTGCAGGTCAGTCAAATGTGCAGAGAGAGTCTGGGTGGGAAGGCCCTGGGCTTCTATTGGTCCACTGGGTGCCTTAAATAGACTTCCTGTGTGCACACTGTGGAATGTTCAGAGTAGGCAAATCCTTTGCCAATGAAACTCTCTTTCTGTTGCTGCCATTTCTCAGGATTAAGTTTATGTTTGCTTTCCCTCCACTAATGGCTGGCTCACTAGTATTTGCTGTCCCCTAATTTATCTGATTAGGGTGTATGGCTGTGGACTGAGAAAAAGACACAAGTATTCTGACTGAAGGTAACCTCTTCTTTTTTGACAGTTGAAGAAGCAGCTATAAGGAACCCAGAAGGAACATTCATGAAGTTGTTGCAGACCCGGAAGGAGAACTCCACCAGTGAGCTCATTATTGAACCAGAAAGGGGATATTTAGACAGAGATGATGCCAATTCCTCCAATGTCATGGACGAAGAGATAGACTTAAGTGACGAGAACGATGTCATGAGTGCACTAAATTACATACTGCCGTATTTCTCAGAGGGAAATCTGGAAGACATAGTATCAACAATGTTACCATTCATTAAACTGCTTTTTTCTCATGAACAAGATGCAGATAATTCCTTGGGATCTTTGCAGAATGGTACAGAAAGTCTTCCTCTTACAAATGAGACTGAGTCCGGTAACGTCACTTTCAAAAGTAAATTGAATAAACTTTATTTTCTAGAAAATTTGTTAGATGCAGAAATTAATTCTGTTAAAAAGGAAGGTAAAACTGTCAAGCATAAGGAGAATTCTAAAAATACAGGTCACAAATTTAAGCGAGAAATGTTTGGAAAGAGATGGGAACTTGTCCAGCTGGGGGGAAACAGTCCTACAGAGATTGAGAAGGCAGAGAAAAGGCTCCACAGGGTGAACAGAGTCCTCCAGGGGGCAGGAAGCATACAGAAAAGGCACCTCAAGGAAGGGAGCAACAAGAGCCCGTGGAGCAAGCGGAGTGTCCTGACACCTGTGAAGGACGTGGCCAAAGACAGGCAACTCGAGAGCCCACCCACAACAGAGCTGCAGCAGCTCCATCTGGTGCAGAAGCCCAGGAAGTTAGAGGGAAATTCCTTCCACTCAGAGCCCTTGCTCCCAAAGGAACACCGGGAGGCGGCCTCTTCTTCCCCAGAACAGTCTCTGGTGGGCAAGGCTTCTACTACAAGATCTCTACCTGAATTCATAAACAGACGAAAGGACCTGTCTTACACCATTTTTGTTTTAGAACGTGCAAACGCTAATGTGAAAAACATGAAGCGTTCTAACCCAAGTTTACAATCTGAGAAGAGAAGTCGGAACCTTAGGAAGAAAAAGTCTCATTTCCAGTTGATTGCAAAGAGGCCAGCATCCTCTGTAGTGAGGAACCTGGTAAATTCCCCCGCACGAGGTGTCTTTTCATCTTTAGGAGACCTGAGTTATGCAGAAAAGCCTTTTCGAGAATTATATGCTGCTTCAGAACCTTCTACAGAAAAAATTATTGAAGGAAATCTGGCCACAACAGATAATGCTGATGAAAACATCTTAGAACCAACCGTCCTTATGCCTGAAGAAACGGCCTCAGAAATTACATCCCCCGAGAATCCCGCTGCAGATTCTAATTTGCATGCATCCAACTTAATTCCAACTCTTCTGCAAACCGATGAGCCACACCCAGACTTCCCCTCAGCGTCTGGCGCACAGGCTGCTGAGCCACACCCAGACTTCCCCGTGGGACCTGGCTCACCTGCTGCTGAACCACACGCAGACTTCCCTGGAGGGCCTGGCTCACAGGGTGAGCCACACTCAGACCCACACGTATACCGTGACCCGGAAGACCACAACCACGAAGACCATGAAGACCACGAAGATCGCGAAGACCACGACCATGATGACCGCGAAAACCGCGACCATGAAGACCGTGAGGACCATGACCGCAACCATGTAGACTTCCCTGGGCACGTGGGGCATGGCTCACATGATGGGCCACATACAGGCATCCCCGTGGGGCCTGATACACATGCCCATTTCAAAGAATTTCCTTACCCATTGCTGGTATCACCAGGTGAACACTTTGAATCTCATCTAAACCAGCAGCTGAGGCCCCTCATCCCCAACAACGACGTGAGAAAGCTCATTTCTCACGTCATCAGGACTTTGAAGATGGACTGCGCTGACACCCAAGTGCAACTGTCCTGTGCCAAGCTCATCTCCAGAACGGGCCTCCTGATGAAGCTTCTCAGTGAGCAGCAAGAATTCAAGCTGGCTAGGACGGACTGGGATGCAGAGCAGTGGAAAAGTGAGACTTACCTCAATGAGAGCATCACAGATGCTGCACGGAAGGGCCTGGAACCACCTCAGGTGAGGACAGTAACTGGACTTGGGGCCCCAGCCTTCTCATCATTTAGGCAGGAAGACCAGGGGTTCCCACTCTAGATCTTGTGTTGGCCACATAACTCTAGCCCAACTAAGATACTGATTCCCACTGTGCTTCTAAATTAACTGACAGAAGCCAACCTAAAACACCAAATATAATAACTGCATTAGATAAGTAGCACATTCAATTGGGGGTGTTCTTTCAGAATCTACAAGCTACTCAGGTAGGAATTTATTATTAGGTTTTTTTCCCTTACTGTTTTGTTTCAGTGTTAGGGGTTAAACTTGGCACCTTATGTACATACTGTGCAAGGGCTTGACCACTAAGCTATATACTGTAAACCTCAATTTTGTTTTTGTTTATTGGTTAGTTGAGATTTTTGTTTTGTTTCAGACAGGGTTCACTATGTAGTTATGGCTAGCCTAAAACTTGCTATGTTCTAGCCGACATTGAACTTACAAACACATGCTTCTGCCTCTAGAGTAATGGGATTAAAAGTGTGTGCCTCTACAGCCAACCCAGCTCTTAGTCTTACTGAGTCAGAATCTTACTGTATTAGCCTAGAACTCATTGGTATTCTAGTTGTCTTTGAACTTGTGGCAGTCCTCTTGCCTCAGTCATCTAAATGCTAGGTTCTGTACATCAGTTACCACACACATCTCATGAATGAATTAGGGACAATTACCTTTCACCTTTTTTCATTCCTTTTACTTCTTTATTATTTAATAACAACACAAATGTCCATTTATTCATTTATTTTATATATTTCAGCGTGCAAAAGAAGCTCCAGGATATGGCTACAAAAACAAAGTCATCTTGGCAGTATCTGTGACTGTCGTAGTGACGGTTTTGATTATCATTTTCTGTCTCATTGAGGTAAGGACAACAATGCAATCACGTGTCCAGAATGTGTCCTGCCCGCGGACTGAAAGTCAGAGCCACTTACCCTCTCTGCCTATAAGTAATGTGCCCGAGTGTTCTCGGGGTGTTCCGTCTTGTGAAGCAGGGCTCCTCAATGTCAGGTCATTATGCAACATTCTGATTTGGTGCCAGACGGGTGGTGTTGATGTGAGACTCTCTGGGAGCAACGAGTGAGTTCTCTCTCAGTGAGGACAGGGTTGAATTTTGAGCCCAGAAGGCAGAGAGCAGCATGGGGGTCAGTTACAAACCCCTGGGAGGAAGCCCATCCACCACTACACAGTCAGCACCCTCTGCACCTACTGGTGGTTGAGACTTTCCAGGAAATCTCTGTAAAGTTCTATATTGCTCTTTAGTTGTGTGTACAGTTCGCCCTTGTGTTTACATTGATTCATATTCTCATTATTTCTTCTGTCAATTTAGATGATAGGCTCTGTGAGGACAGGAAGCATGCCCAGTGTCTTGCCTCTGATAGATAGCAGTGGTGTTCAGAGAAGAGAAATGAAGCATTCCATCAGTTCCACTGCGAGGAATGATACAATCTTGCACTTACTTAAAAATAGCATCAGAGAAAGGTGTTTGGCACACTCTGTAGTCCAGCACTTGGGAAACAAAAGCAGGGTGATCAGGGGTTCCAGGTCATCCTTGACTAGTTAGTTAGTTCAGGCCAGGAATATATGAAATGCTATCTGAAGAGGATGGTGGGGAGAAAGAGAGAGAGAGGGAGAGAGAGGGAGATAATTGAGATTAAAAAAAAACAGTGACAGGTAGAAAAAGGCAATGGACAAACCAGTGCTGCAGCCATCTTCACACGGGGACTGCGATCTGGCACTTTATCTTAAGGCCAGTGTATGCTCAGCATGAGCTGCATTCCTAGACACTAAGACTTTTGAAATGTGACCCTTTAATAGTTTTGTCGGTAGCAAAAAAAAAAATGAAATAATCATTTGATTATAGAACAACTCCTTGTTTGGCAGCCACAAAATGAAAGCTTACTATTTTCCACCTTAAAGAAACATATTTCAATAGGTATGAGAAAAATGATGATAGAAAAATTAGAAGTAATTCTAAAAATAAACTTGTGGAGGAAATGAGCTGTCTAGGCCTGATTACAGGCAGAAGCCTTTGGTGAGTTTGAACACTGTCTTTGCCATCATTAGAAAAGTTCACACTTGTGTCTGCTGAGCACAGGACAAGATTTTTCCACACATTATCTGATCTAATCACAAACTCCTTCAAAGAAGATCTTATCCAGCCTCTCCAAGGCTGAAGGATCAGCTTCCGTTCCCCTGACCCTGATATCTGCACCCAATACCACTGGTCACTTTCACCTCCTTAGAGACAAACAGGAAGTATCGGGAATGTGAGAGCACAGTGGAACCATTGCAAACCACCAAAGCATTTGTAGATCTCATGGGAAAGCAACCCAGTGGAAAAGGGCAGTGTCTCCAGTCTAAGCCACACATCTGCCAGCCTGTGCCTCCTCTTGTATGAGGAGCCTTTTATAAAGGGTTTGCCACCTTGGCAAATCCAGCACTTTCTGCTGCTACTTTCTCACACTTTCCTAACACTATTTTGTCATTTGCACATGTTTTCCTTGATTTTTTTCTTGTCTGTTTCTTTGAGACAAGATCTCACGTTGCTTCAGGTTAGCCTGAAACTCACTATGTAGCCTAGGCTGGCCTGATCTTCCTGCCTCCACCTCCCTAGTGGTAAGATCACATGAGCTATCATACCCAGCAGTTATTTCTACTTTTTAATCCTTCTAAAATTTGTTTCATCTATCTGTTTTTTTTTTTAAGTAGGGTTGAGGCAGGGAATCCTTTCCTCCTAAGTGAAATTACAATTTTGCAATATTATTTTACAGATTTATTATTTTTATTTTAGTGTGTCTGTGTGTGTGTGTGTATGTGAGAGAGAGAGAGAGAGAGAGAGAGAGAGAGAGGTGGGGGGAGCCCATGCATGCACACCCATGAGTATGAGTACTCGAAGAGGCCAAAAGGGTGTCAGATCCCTTGGAGCTGGAGTTATGAGTTATTATATCTGTCTGACATGGGTGCCAGAACCTGAACTCAGACCACTGATCCATGTCTCAAGACTGTTTTGTAATAATCCTTATTGAATCATTCTTTTTCACTGGTCCAAAACACCACTTGTGCCCATTAATCCTGCTATCTTTCCTGTACCAGTAACAGGGCCACACTACTGAATGCCAGTTGCTGAATAACTTGTAATCTGGCAGGGCAAGCTCCTGATCACTGACCTTCTTTTCCATACATTGTATAAGTACCCTAGCATATTTTCTGTGCCAAATTTCAGCTGGTGTAATTTTGTAAAAACATTGAAAATGTTTTCACATGGAAAATGCTCTCACAAAATCACATGGACTAGATACATCTGAAATTGAGATCTTTACAGTACACTACACAATCGTTGCTTGGGGAGGGTTGTGTGTGGTGTTGGTTGGTTGTTTTATGCTTTAGAATCGAACCCAGGCCTTATGCAATCATTCTACCTTTGAGATACAGCCCGTGCCCCTTTCTTCTTCTTGTTTCAAAGATCTATTTTTGTCTGTCTGTGTCTGCTCCATATATGTGGGTGTCCACGGAGGCCAGAAAGGGGTGTTGGATGCCCTGGAGCTGGAGTTACAGGCAATTGTGAACCACCCAGTGTGAGTGCTGGGAACCAAACTACCACCCTCTGGGAGATCAGGCAGCAGTCTTAACCTCTGAGCCATATCTCCAGCTGCTTTTTAATCTTTTAAAAAAGTGCGTGCGTGTGTGTGTGTGTGTGTGTGTGTGTGTGTGTGTGTTCCCTGCATATATGTCTGTGCACCACATGTATGTGATGACTGTAGAGACCCTAAGAGGATGTGAGACCCCTGCAACTGGAATTACAGACAATTGTGAGCTGCCATATTGGG
Organism: Cricetomys ansorgei; assembly: GCA_026225945.1. Classification (NCBI taxonomy): domain Eukaryota; kingdom Metazoa; phylum Chordata; class Mammalia; order Rodentia; family Nesomyidae; genus Cricetomys; species Cricetomys ansorgei. Next base: position 10,892,540 of record JAMJFZ010001881.1, read on the forward strand.
TTCTAGAAATCAAATCTAGGTCCTCTGGAAGAGCAACCTGTATTCTTAACTACTGATCCATCTCTCTAGCCTAGGCTTTTTAAATTTAAAAAAAAAAAATATTAGTTGGGAGGTAGAGACAAACAGATCTCTGTAAGTTCAAGCTCAGTTTAGTCTATATATGGAGTTCCAGGCCAGCCAGGGCTACATAGTAATACCATGTCTCATAACAAAAATTTTAATTATGTAGCATGGCACAAGTGGAGGTCAGAGGGAGTCAGTTCTTGCCTCCCCACCATGTAGATCTCAGGGATTGAACTCAGATAATAAGACTTGGTTGCAGGCATCTTTACATACTGAGCAATTGCTCTTTTACTTTGTGAAACTGTAGCCAAAAGTGGCCTGTCATTTCTTCTTAATGTCCTCCAGAAGAGTTGTGGAGCTTTTATCACACAGAGCTGTCACGTCTTAAGCTGCTCTTGGATACTTTCTACATCTTCATCACCATTGTACTTAGAGTCTCTAGCTTATGTTGGTGGAAATGAGAAGCCACTGGGGTTGGTACGCTGCCCTCTTCATTTTGTGACTTGCCACCCTACTGAATTTCATATTATTTCCAATATTAGTTGATCTCTTCAGTTATTGGTTGTCTGTTGTTTCTAATACAAATAAAACTAGCTTCTCTCCCTCTTACTGCCCAACATATCTCCCATACTTGCTTTCCTTATTGCACACTGAGGCCTCCTTGACAGGGTGCCCTATAACAGAAATAGAGACATTCTACTCTTGTTCTTGGTTTCTCACACAGCACAACACCATTGTTTAGGCTTCTGGCACACACTTTGATGAAGTTAAAAATATTTCTTTCTTTTCACTTTTAACAAATTAGGAATTATTTGCTGAATTCTGTAAAAAACAATCAGTGCAATGTATTAGGTGAAACCTTAAGCTAGGTATTATGAAGCGATGAAGAACAGCAGAGTGGGACTCCTGTGTTCTGTGTTCAGTGAGAGGGTAAGATGTTAAATAAGTAAAAGGAATATGTAGATGTAGAGACAGCAGTTGCTGTGATAATTGTGATTGTGTTTCTTCCACAACAGGTTTATTCCCACAGAACAAAAGAGGGAGATGAAGAAAAGACAGCAGGGTAAATATGAGACAAGCTTTCATGGAGAACCTGAAAGTTAGCGGAGAACTTGGAACACACCTAAGTTCTCTCATCTGACAGGAAGGAAATTGCCAGAAAGAATATTGTCCTCTGTTGTTTTGCCTGGACCCCACAGAGGCAACCGGAACTAGCATGGATGCCTCTGGTGTCACCAGGCATTCAAGGAAAGAGGGAGGAAATCCATAGATTTGGGCTCTACCAGCTTTTCTGGAGTCATCTGCTCCAGCCAGAGGCTTCAGAGTTGGAGGCTTTGGGGAAGAAGCAGGGGAGCCCACAGCATGAGAATGCAGAGTGTGGGCAGCACATGAGCCCTTCCTACGCAGGGGAGGAAACCCACCTGTCATCCTGCTGGCTGCCTTCTGATTCTGTTCTTTCTTTGAGTGACACAGACCGTATAGAGCCATAGCTGGGCGAGGCTATGGGCAGCACTCAGCTCTCTCCTAACAAGAAAATGAAAAGTAATAGAGGAAATGTCTGCTCCTGTAGCCACTCTCTGGGGCATGTTAGGAAGAGGACCACCCATCCTGGTGGTCCCTTGTCCTTAGATTCCACGGTGCTCAGACTTTGCTCATGTTTCATTCCAAACTTGTACAGCATATATTTCTGGAAAATATACTCCAAGTTTTCTAACTCTCTTTGGATTCAGAAAGGAGTGTGTGTGTGTATGTATGTGTGTGTGTTGGTGCTATCTATATACTTTGTGTATGAGAGAGACAGGTACTTAGCTCAGGCTGAACTGGAACTCAACTCACAGCTGAGGCTGGCCTCAAACTCTTGGCAATCCTCCTGTTTCAGCCTCTCAAGTGCTGGGGTTCTAGGCATGGTCCATCGCGCCCAGCTGACCATGTCCTTCGAGCTGCTCTCACAGCTCACATCACAGGCAGTCTGTAGAGTGAGATTCTGTGAGCTCCTGAGCTGTGCTGTGGTCTTGGGCATTGCACTTGGGGGACAAAGCAGCTAGGCCTACAGGAGCGCCCCCTGCCTCACCTCAGAAAATCTGCAAGGGAGAGTTGGTCTGAAGGGCACCAATGGGAAAGGCTCTGGAGAGCGAAATGCTTCTGCCCAGGGTGGTTTCTTCAAAGGGATAAGTTTGTTCAAAGGATAATTGGGGCTAGATCCTGCTGGCCCTTTGGCTATGTTCCAGGACAAGCCACATACACAGATCTCCCCAGAGGTCTTGTGGGGGCCTTAAAATAGACTTGGAAAGTTCCTGGAAGCCAAACATGCATGGAATTGTTCTCAAGTCCCAGTGCTGAGGTGATTTTTCTTACTGTGTTTATGGACCAAAGCACAGGTTTGTCATGGGGAGCCAAGATGCCCCCCCAGGAGAGACACAGAAAATGACAGAGTCACTAACTTGTCTTCTGTATGTGCTTTCTTCCAAGGAGTAAGACATGCAACAAGAAGAATCAGAGTCAGGTAAGCTTGAGACTCAGTGCTGTGGCTGTGGGGGTTTGGGGAGGGTCGGCAGAACTAATGTCTCCCCTTCTGTTTTCTAGGAAAGATTTTCCTGGCTAAGGTGGCCACAGTGGCTTAATATATTCAAAGGCAGGCAAGGCGATCAACAGAACTTGGTAAAGGAGGTTACCATTCAGACTGAATCAAGGTAAATGTCTAGCTCAGTGAGGAGCTAAGGGTAAGTTGCTCAGTTCAAAGTTTGAAAGCCTTGACCTTGCTCTTCTTCCAGGGAAGTCAAGGAAGTGCGGGGAGGCACTGAAGCAGAAGAGAGCGAAGCAGCCGATGCTACAGAATGATCTGCTATCAATTATTAATAAATTATTTTTTGTAGATTTGTGAGTGTCAACGGCCTTTGTGAATAAATGAAAATCGATACACAGCGGTTGATACTGTGGGGCAGTAAACATGGCTCATCATGTGAAAGCAGTTGCTATGCAAGCCTTGTGACCTGAGTTTGATCCAGAACCCAAGTAAATAAGATGACTATAGTTGTTTGAATGAGAATGGCGCCCTTGGGCTCATATATTTGAATAATTGGTCCTCAGTTGGTGGACCTGTTTGGGAAGGATTAGGGAGTAAGGCCTTGTTGGAGGAGGTGTGCCACTGGCTTGGAGGTCTCTCTCGGTACCCCCCCCCCTCCCCTCTCCTCCCTTCCTCCTGTCAACTCTACTCTCTCGGGATCGCTCCTCCCCCGAAATTATTTTTAAAAATACATTTGTGGGGCTGGAGGAGATGGTTCGGTGTTTAAAAGCACTTGCTGCGCTACCAAAGAACCTACCTACCGATTCCCAGCACCCGCGTGGTGGCTCACAACCATCTCACAACTCTAGTCAGGGGACTGATGATGCCTTCTTCTTTTGCGCCAGGCATGCATGTGGCGCCCAAACATACACGCAGGCAAAACACCCGAACACATTTTTTTCAAAGTTAAATATCTTTGAATAGAAACCTTAGGCTTTGGTCTTGGGCAGTAAGAGTGCAGTAGAATAAACCCAAACCCTCGCCCCTGCCTGAGGGTCCGCAGACCTGGCCCCGCCCCTCACCTTCGTGGCCCCGCCCTGCTCGGGGAAGCTAGCTGGCATCGCTTCAGTAGGCGCCGTGCCGGAGGTCTCTTGTTGTTGCTGTTGTTGCTGTTTTCTCTTTTTCCGGCTCTGAGCACCAGCTCTGGGTCCCCAGCCGAGTACTAGGCTGAGGAAGAAAGGGACGTGGCTTTGTTAGGCGGTCGAGGCGGCCGCTGCGCTGAGGGAGGGTCGGACCGGACCGTGCCGTGCTAGGGGGCCGGAAGTCAGAGAGCGGCTCCTCGCCCTCGTGGCCTCCTCAGAGGAAGCCCTGTCGCGCAGGGAGGAGGGCTGCGGGTGGAGAAGGCGGGGACGGGCGCCCGCGTCGTGGGCCCCACTGCGTTCTGTTCACGGCGTTTTCCCAGGTTGGCCTTCTGTACGTAATCTGGGTCTTCCCGGACGTGCCGTGGCCCGCCCCAGTCTCTACGCCGTCATCACATCTTACTGGGCAAGAGACAGGCAGAGAGCCCAGAAGGCGTGCGACCCGAAGGAGTTTCACTGACTACAGGTTTTCTGATTTTTTTTAAGGTTCCTGACCACGACTCTGGTGTAAAGAAGTCAAACCCAAGTGTACTCGTGTAGAGTATTCCACATCAGTTTATGTTGCTATTTATTTCTAGAAATCTTCATCACAAGAGTTTGGCTTGTATTTATTTTTATTCTTTGGTGAGTGTGTGTATGTGTGTGTGTGTGTGTGTGTGTGTGTGTGTGTGTGTGTGTGTGTGTATGTGCAGGCACAGGAGCCACGCACAGTCCACATGTCGAAGTCAGAAGATGACTTTATGGAGTCAGTTCTCTCCCATCTTTATTTGGGTACAGGAATTGAACGTTAGGTCTTGAGACTTGCGTCGACAGATGGCAAGTGCCTTTACTAACTCACCTCACTGCTGCTGACTTGTTATTTTTATGTGTATTTAAGGTGTGAGTTTGACAAACTCTGTCACTTGCAACTTGATTGTCATTACTGTCGAAATGCCTGTCAGAACTCCAATTCCCAGATGAACAATGCATCCTGCAATCCCTTGTAGGAAACCTATTCCACATTAACAGTCAGCCCATTTTACTTTCTCAAACCTTCAGGACAACATCCCATCATGCCCCTCAATTCAACCTCCTTTCCTTTTTCAAAGGCTAATTTGGCTTTCTGACTGGCTATTTTATCTACCTGCTTGCTGCTGATCCTACTGCCTGTTCCTGTTCCTCGTGGATTAAACCTTTATTGACTCTGAGAACTCAGCTCAGTAGTAATGTCAAGTATGGTGCGTTCTCTTTTTTTATACATATTGAGGCACTATTCCATCCTAGATCATCCACTTCCTAAGACAAAAGTGACTGCCTATAAGATGTCCTTTAATTTTTGGATTATGCTCTGCCTGTTTCTAGCCTGTGGCTCGATCTCATAGCCATTTAGATAATATAGGTGGTATTGGAAAGATTAGAAAATATGAAAAATTGTAATTATGTTCTAATACTATTTGGATATCAAAACCATTTCATCAGCTTTAGGTTCTAAGAATTTCACAAGTTAATCTCATTAAGTGTGGTGAAGTAAAGATACAGTTGGGAGGAGAAAGTGGTCATATTAGGGCTATTTATTTACTTAAAACAGAGTCTTGGGTTACTGTAACTGCGCCTTCCCCAGGTGTTACCTGAGTGGACTTTAAATGTCCTTTACATATAGTTCCTATCTTTTTTTCCAATTTTAAATACAGAAAATACTCTAAAGTAAAGTCAAGAAATATTTTTTAAGCACCATAAGAGGAATCTTTATTTCATCTCCATTATTCTACTGATGATATGATGGAAAATGATTGACAACCAGAACTGTGGTAAGGGCATTAAGATGGCTCGGCAAGTAAAGGCAGCACAGCCTGAGTTTGATCCTCAGAACCCACTTTCCTTGAAGGAGAAAGGACTTTGACAAGTTATCCTCTGACCTCCACGTGCATACCAAGGCATACACACATACACCCATGCACAGACAAACACACACACACACACACAAACACACACAAATAAATGCAATTTAAAAACAAGGATTTAATTTTTTTTAAGGATTAAAACAAGTGGCAGTGCACCTTCCTATCCCTTTCCCAGTTTGAGCAGTGGCCCTACAACACTGTGCATTTAAAAGTAACCATCATGGACCTGGGACGATGGCACAGTGGGTAAGAAGGCTTGCTGACGTTGCAGAGGATTGGAGTGTGCATCCTACCACCCACATCTGGTGGCTTACAACCTCCTGCACCTCCAGCTCCAGAGGCTCTTCTGCCCTCTTCTGGTCTCCATAGGCACCTGCACACATATGCACACACACACGCACCAACATGAGCATATAAGTAAAAATAAATCTTCAAAGTGCTTCACAACAATCAGTTTCATACAGAGAAAGCAGTTCTGTTTTATAAATTATTCAATTACCCAATCAACAGACTGTTGATCTTGTTTTTTAAGAGCAAAAGTTATGTTTGAATTTTAATTGTCGTGCCTGGGAGATCTATAGAACAAGGACAGACAACTTCCTGGAGTGCTGGGTGGGACTGTTCAAGTGAGATACAGAAAGATAGACTCCTGTAATCTTACTTGCCTGGAATGTTGGGTGAGGACTGTCTAGATTCCATTTGGTTAATCCAACTGCACCAGATGTGCTCCAAATGTACAGAATATACTTAATCACTTGTGGGCAAGAGATAACCGAGACAGAAGTACATCAGGATAGATGATTGCCACTGATTGGACCTGGTGTGAAGTTAGAAGCCTTATGGGTTCTGCCCTTTATAAGCATCTGTTCCACATGATTCAAGGCCATTTTGTGAGAACTCTGGAGGTTGCAGGACCACTCTGTGAGAACCTGAAAAAGGTCCTGGTCAGAATCCATCTTCCTGACTAGTATTTAGTTAACTTAATTAAAGCTTGCTTCAAATTTGGCTCAATTGTGGTGATGATCTTATTCTCAACTGGTAGAGTTTACACTTTTAGATGCTATGATATCTTGGTCCTTAAAATGGAAAAAAAAAAATATTGGTCCCTCAGATGCTTAATAGCTTATAAACTACTGACAGGAATAAGATGCTTGCACAGATTCATAATAATAATGCTTTGACTTTATTTGTATTTTGAAAATCTTAAGAATATACAACACTTTCTTAAAAATGAAATAAACATCTAAGAACTTCTAGTGTAAGAAATCTACTGTAGGGCCAGGTGTGATGGCACAGGCCTTTAATGCCTGCACTCAGGAGGCAGAGGCAGGTTGATCTCTATAAGTTCAAGCCCACCTTGGGCTACTTAGTGAAGTCCAGGATAGCCAGGTCTACACAATGAGACCCTGTCTAAAAAAAAACGAAAATTTAGGGTTGGAGATGTAGCTCAGTTGGTAGAGTGCTTAGTTAGCTTGCAGGAAGACGTGGGTTTGATATACTACCACATTAAAAAAATTGGCATATTAGAGACAGGAGGATTAGAAGTTCAAGAGCCCAGCATAGACACTTTATGACCTTGTCTTAAGAAAAAAAAATTCCACAGTAAAGTGTAAAATATTTAAAAGAAATGTGCATTCTCACAGAAGCCTTTAAATGCAATGAACTCCTAATAGTTTTAGTTGCTTGTAAGGTGTGTTAAGACGGTCTATTGGTAGTACCTTGCAGAACGGGAACTAAGACAGTGATCACTGAGCCCAGACCTAGATCAGGACTGCTTAATTATGCATACTTCTTCCTTTTGTAAAATCCATAGAAATCAGTATATTTCTTCCTTCTAATAGGGATTAGTATCTTGGGTTAATAGTTGTCAGGTTTAGCTCATCCACAGTTTGGGTCATATTCTCAAGTAAGAGCTACCAGATGAGAAAATTGAAACAATTTTTTTGCTCCCTCACAGTCCTATGCTTTCTCTGCAGGGCTTTCTGAGTTACTTTTTTATCTTCACTCTTCACCAAAAACAAGTTAATCATTGGCCCTGAAAATTATGCAGGAAAGTACTGTGGCTTAAACAATAATAGTATTTATTTAGGGTTCTTTATTAATAAAGTTAAAATGTTCTCCTACGCCATTTAATCTTCATGCTCACTCTGTACAATAAGCATTGATAAATTTACAGTATATCCAAAATGAAATCTCTAGCAGGTTGTGATATATGTGGGTCTCCCTCTTGTGACTTTAGGTTCATCTGGGCACCAGACATAAGGCATTTTTCTATCTGGCCCTTGCCTTTAACAGCTCACGATACCAAGAACTGAAAAATTACCACTTTGGATTGATTGTCTAACAGGGTCATGAAGGTAAGTAAGCCTTGTAGATTCTCTTTAACTGGACACATTCTCCTTTCAACATTATAACCCTAGACTTTAGACAAAAGGACTCAACTGGACTGAGAAAGACCTGCTACTGTTGAAGGGGGTCCAGATGTGAGTCTATAATCTCTAAGTTACCTGAACTGGCCCACCACCTAGAATTAATTGCCTCAATCACTGGGATGATGGAGTCCATTCTTTTCTCCACTGTCTGTATGGTGTGAAATTTTAAAAATTGTTCCCTATATCTAGTAGTTCTTTTGCAAATCTTTCTTGATCTTGAAGCTATAGGACATCTCAACTAGTAGCTGGGATAATTGAACTTTTTTTTTTTTAAATTTCTCCATTAAACCCCTAGGAGTGCTGGGTATAAGTGATGGCCCAGAGAAACTACTAAACTAGACAATTCTTTGAGCAGAAAGATGTATTGGGGAACCAAACTTCCAAGGCCATCTCTTGGGGGGGGCAGAAAGAAGAGCAAAATGGCAGGAAAAGCAAGCAGATTTAATACAATGTTCAGCAGGGTAGGGATCTGAGCTAATACAGGCTGTTGGGATTGATCTGGAGCTAGGTGCCCTTTCCTGAGGTAGTTGGCCTTTGGGAAAAGGCTAAGAGAAACCCACCTTTAGGCTTGTTTACTTGCTAACAGTCCTTCTGTTTTCCTGGCCAAAGTCCTTCTGTTTAGGATAATACCTACAGCACTGTTGTTTTGGGGGAGGGAGGGCCTTTGGACCTGACACTGGGAGTGTGGCTCAATAGTGGATAGCTTGCTTAGTATATATAAAACCCTAGATTTGAGCCTCAGTGCCACAAAGTTAAAACAAAATCTTAGAACAGATTGTAGTTCAAAATCCTAGCAGCTTCAACAGCTTTCTAACCTTGGGATGGAAAATCTTGAGTTAAGTGTGGAGAAGCCAAGCCTGAAGTTCTCCTGTGCTGCAGAAGTGGTGCGTCTGTACTCAGTAGGCGGCAGCCCTGTGGATGCCGAAACCCTGGAGTTGGCATTGCTGAAGAACCTTTGCATGAGCTGGAGGAAGGTCTGTTCTTCATAGCACCCTGTAAGTCTGGAGCTAAGACAGTGATCCCTGAACCCACACCTAGATCAGAACTACTTAATTATGCATACATCTTCCTATGTCACAATTCTTCCTCTGTTTATAGCTCCTGTCAACACCCTGGAAGACAGACTTGGGTTCATTAAACCCATTAATCTCTTCCTCTGACCACACTAAATAATCTCTCTGCTTCTCACTATTAGATATCTTTTTAATTGATATATTGGTAACAGGTAACTAAGCCTGGTAGGGCTGGTGGAACCTACCCAGGCTTTTGCCCTAAAAGCTCCTGTAACAACTTTGGCAAGTTGTGTTGGGGGAGCGGGGTGTCTTTGGCACCAACCACTTGCAGCAAGTTGTCCCCAAATACTGTATGATGGTTAATGTTTTGTCAACTTGACAGAATCTAAATTTACCTAGAAGATGGGCCTCTGGGCATGCCTATAGGGCATTCTCTTGATTACATTAGTTGAAGTTGGAAGGCCCTCCTGCTGTGGGTGGCCCCATTTCCTGGATGAGCTCTTTCTTGCACTATATATGCAGAGAAATGGAGCTACGCAGCAGCATGCATTCTTCATTCTCCATTTCCTGAGTTTGGATACAATGTGACCAGCAGCCTCAAGCCCCACTACTTTGACTTCCCCACCAAAAGACTCCCCAGCCTTGATAGGGTCTCGTATCTTAGGTTTGCCTTGAGCTCATTACATAGCCGAAGATGACCTTGAACTCCTAATCTTCCTCTCTACATTTCTGTAGTGCTGGAATTTGGGGCATGTGATACCATTTAGTTTTATGTGGGACTGTGTATCTAACCTAGGGCTTTGTGTATGCTAAGCAAGTATTCCACCAATTAAGCCACATTCCTGGTCTCCCTTTCTCCCTTAAGTTTCTTTTGTCAGGGTATTTTTATCACAGCAACAGAAAATTGGTACCAAGCGTGGGGACGTCGCTGTGATAAACCAGACTGTATGGGTCTTCAGACACTGGGACGGTTTGTTTCTGGAATATGGAAGAGTTGGAACTTTGGGTTAGAAAAATTCTTTAATGCTATAAACAGAACTTAGTGGGCATTCTAGTGGGAGCTTGGAAGACAAGAATGCTGAGAGAAATGTTTACAGACGGACCCATCCCAAGGTTCCAGAGGAGAACAGGACTCTTATCAGGAACTGGGCTAGAATCCCAGTGATATTTTAACCAAGAACATGGCTTCATTCTGTCCATATATTGATAGCCAGAATGAAGGATAATAGACTCATTTGTTTGACAGTGGAAAACTCGGTACAAGAGTTCATGGTACTGAGAAAGCATTTATAATTGTTAAAGAAATCAGCAGTACTTAAGGGAAACACCTTTCACTGCACTGGGACAGTAGGAAAGATGTCCTGGGCAAAACCCCAACCATTGGGAGCTCCATCTTATAAAGACCGAAATCCATTTAGAGAAAGAAAGCATACGCTGAAAGGATTCCTTGTTGCTCAAAAGCAACTGCCTGCAAGAATATTTCCCAGGAGTCAGTGCACAGAGGCTGATGCAAGTATGGTCCAGAAGGGTCAAGCTCTATCCCAAGGTTATAGAAGAGCTTCATAGTTTCATCCATCTATCAGGCACGAGAGATTCAAGATTGAGAGGATTATGGAAGGAAATCTGTGCTTGTAGTCCTTGCAAGGAGACCCTGAGAATCCATTGTGTGACTTAGTGAAGGTGAAGTTCCAGTGGAGACTCAAGGATATTGGGGATGCCAGGACTATGAGATTTCTCTCAAGAAGAGCTGTGGGCTTGGAATAGAACTAGCCCCAAAGAAGCTGTGTATATTGTAGATAGCATATCTTGAGTGGTAGAGCTACCTAGGTCTTTGGGGGCCCAGATGATTATATATGAGCTTCAAAGACAATATTCCCTCAGAGCTACACATTCTGATTGACTCTGGGTATTGATTGGCATCTTAACATGTCAGGGTATATAACCTTATGATGTGCAACAGTCTCAGAGAAACACTTAAAAAGAACACACTCTGATCCTGGCTGTAAGGAATTCCAACATCTGGTTTAGGAGGTATGCATAATGGTTAATTGCCCTTCATCTAAGTTACCTTTGGTGTTGGGGCTCTCCGAGGCACAAAGGGATAACTGGCTCATTGGTGACACTCTGGGAAGGAATTCCTATTAAACAGCCAGTGTATCTTACCCCAAACACTTACCCCAAACACAGTTGACTTGTGTTTTAATCACCAAGATTGTCCATGGCAGTTCAGCAGGAGGAACGACCCAGAATGCTGAGGAGTTCCCTTAATCTTTTAGGGACCTACACTCAGGTAAAGGTAGATCCTTAATTTCATCACAGAAAAGAAATTTGGGATGAGCCAGTATGAAGCAGTTTTAGAGTTTATTAAAAATAAATAACTGGAGCTGGAGAGATGATTCAGTGATTTAAAGTAGTAGCTATTCTTCCAGAGAATACTGGCCCAGCATCCACATGGCAGCTCACAACCATCTGTAGCTCTATTTCCAGGGCACCCAACACTCTTTTGTAGCCTCTGTGAGCACTGCACCCATACACTTAAAATTAGAAAATCAATTTTCTAATTGAAAATAGATTTTTTTCATATGACATATTCTGATTACTGTTTCCCAGCCCTCCCAGATCCTCTCCACCATTCCACTCATCCAAATCCACACTCTTTTCTTTTCTCTCTCTCTCTCATTAGAATGCAAACAGGCATCTAAAATATAATAAGATAAAATAAAAACAGGTCAAAACAAGACAAAGCAAACAGGAAAAAAACAATGAGCCAAAGAAAAAGCGCAAGAAACATACAGATGCTGAGAAAACCCATTAAAACAAAATTGGGAATCATAATATATGAGCAAAAGATCTTTAAAGTTTAAAAAAAAAAAAAAACCCAATGCCTAGACAAGCATTGTGAAACCAGAAAAAAAAATTCTAAAAATACCATGAGCCATTGAGTTTCCTTTGTGTTGGCCATCAGCTGCTGAACTGTGGTTCGTATACTCATGGAGAGAGTATGTTGGAGAAAACTGATTTTCCTTTCGTGAGCAGTTTCCAAGTAGATATAGCTTCTGGGTTAGGAATGGGGGCTGTGTCCACTTCCCCTCTCAGCACTGAGGCCCCATCTGCCTTAGACCCGTGCAGGCCCCGTGCATGCTTCTCCAGTCTCTGTGAGTCCATATGTGTGTCAATTCTGTTGTGTCTAGAAGGTCTCGTTGCCTTGGTGTCTTCCATCCTCGCTGGTTCTTAGAATCTTCTCTTCTCCTCTTCCTCAGAATTTCCAGAGCCATGAGAGGAAGGATTTGGTAGGGACATCACATTTAAATTTTTACAAAATAAGCACGCCTTTAATCCTAGCACTTGGAGGCAGAGGCAGGCAGATCTCAGTGAGTTCAAAGATAGCCTGGTCTACATAGTGAGTTCCAGGACAGCCAGGACTACATAGTGAGATCCTGTCTCAAAAAAATTTTTTTCCAAAGTTTAAAATAATTTAAAAATAAAAAGCTACTCACGGAAAGAATAGACACACATAAGAGTGCATGCAAGCTTCACAAAGAAGAGTTGTGCTCAGCTGTTTTCGTAGTAGCCGTATTTTGGTGGCTCTCAAGTTACAGCCCAAAGGGAGGCTAAGGAACTACAGAGTTGATCCGCAGCAGCTAAGACACTTGTTGCTCTTGCAGAGGAGCCAAGTTTGGTTCCCAGCACCCTCATGATAGCTCACAACCAGTTCTGGTTCCTCCTCTGGCCTTGACAGGCACATGTGGTACCCTTATGTACATTCAGACAAAATATGCAAAACTAAAATTTAGGGACCTCCCCCTTTTTTTTCCTTTTTGTTTGTGGGATTCCAAGATGACTACAGATGTACTTTGGTTAGGATTATAATCTGATAAGAGAAAACCATGGTTTTTATCCTTGTAGCTAAGTTACAAGGAGATTAAGCCATATCTTTTACTGTAAATGTGATTTCCGCTAAGAGTTCTAGAAAGTTGCAGGTTTCTAGTTGGGAAAGGAGAAAGATCATATAGGATTAGGTCATAAGCATGATTAATTGTATATCTTAATATCTTATTTGAAAATATCTTTATATAAAACAAATATTGTCTGTATGCCAGTAACCTTCACAATAAATGTTATATTGGATTTCTTGATTCTCAGCTGGTAAGAGACTACAGTCAAACTCCAAAGTGAATATTCTCTTTTCCCATGTACTCTTAATTTTCCATGTCTTGTTGGCTTTGTAGTTAAGAGCACTGGTTGTTCTTCCAGAGGACCTGGGTTCAATTCCCAGCACCCACAATCATCTGTAACTCCAGTCCCAGTAGATAGGACATCTTCTTCTGGCCTCCCAGGGTATCAGTCATACATGGTGCATACACATATATATGCAAACAAAACACCCAAACACATAAAACAAAAATACCATACATATAAATAAATGGAAAAATATATAGAAAAAGAGTTACTGAAGGCTAAAGATCCATTTTCTGTAGTATCTTTTATGCTGAACAGGCATATAGACCCTACCTATCTAGGTATCCAAACTCCCAGCCTGTCTGATCTAAGGAGTACTTGGGAAGGACTGAACTCAGCAGGTTGTAGAATCGTCATTCACTGGAACTCTGTAAAGAAGAAATCATTACTTCAAACATCAAAGCATATATATATATATATATATATATATATATATATATATATATATATATTTGGCAGAATCTGACTTAGAATTAATTTGGATGTGTAAGTCTCAGAGGATTGAATTTCACATTGCTCCAGTTGTCAGGTATATATACACAGCTGTCTAGTAATGGCACAGTATCACAATATCATAGTTAACTTCAACTGTCAATTTTTTACAATCCAAAGTCACTTGGGAAGAGGGAACCTCGAAGAATTCACTCCATCAGATTGGTCAGTGGGAATGTCTGTAGGGCATTTTCTTAATTGTTATTTGATGCAGGAGAACTCAGCCCACTATTAGTGTTGGTATCCCTAAGTAGGTGGGCCTGGACTGCATAGGAAAGCAAACTGAGCAAGCCAGGGAAAGCAAGACATGAAGCAGCATCCCTCCATAGTTTCTGCCTTAGTTCCTGCTTGGCTTTCCCTAATGATGTAGTATAACCTCTAAGCCAAATAAACTCTGCCCTCCCAAGTTGCTTTTGGTTGTGGTGTTTTGTCATAGCAATAGAAAGCAAACTGAAACTGGTATAACAGGTTTCCCTTGTGTCACTATGAGATATTAAGGCACTCTCCTTTAATCCCAGCACTCAGGAGGTAGAGGCAGGTGTGTCTTCTCTGTGAGTTTGAGGCCAGTCTGGTCTACAGAGGACAGCCAGGGCTACACAGAGAAACCTTGTCTTGAAAATACAAAAAATCATAATAATACAATAAAAAGAACCAAAACCTGTCTTATCTTAATTTTTAATTAATTAAGATTGAGAGCTCTTGGGCTGTAAAAATAATACAGATAGGCTACATACAGTTGGTTACATATTAAGTATGTAGCAAAACAAAATACTTCTAGGAAGGACTTTAAGGGTGCAGCAAATTGCAAGGAAAATAATGGGAGGTTATAAGCACTGACTGTGGTGGTTTGAATGAAAATAGCCTCAACTGGCTAATAGGGAGTAGCATTATGAGAAGGTGTGGCCTTGTTGGAGGAAGTGTTGCCTTACTGGAGGAAGTATGTCACTTCTGGGAGGCCTTTGAGATTTCAGATGCTCAAGCCAATCCCAATGTCACTCTCTCTTCCTGCTGCCTTTGGCTCAGGATGTAGACCTCTCAGCTCCTCTCCAGCACTGTATCTGCCTGCATGCTGCCATGCTTCCCACCATGATGATAATGGACTAAACCTCTGAACTGTAAGCCAGCCTCAATGTTCTCCTTTATAAGAATAGCCATGGTCATGGTGTCTCTTCACAGTAATAAAAACCCTTAACTAAGACACTGACTATATATTATATCAAGAGTGATATTTTAGTCTCATTTCTGTTGGTGTGATAAAATACACTGTCCAAAGGCAACATAGAAAATGAAAGAGTTTACAGAGAATTGTAAATTTCAGGTTGCAGTCGATCCCTGAAGGGGAACCAAGGCAAGAACTCAAGCAGCTTGACACATCATATCCACAGTGAAGAGCACAGAGGAACAAATGCACCGATGCTGCATCTAGCTTTCTTCTCTTATACAGTTCTGGACCCAGCTTAGGAGCTAGTGCCTCTCACGGTAGACTGGGTCAATTAATAGTCAAGAGAATTCCTTTACAGACATGCACACAGGCCAACCTGTTCTAAATAATTCCTCAATTGAGACTCTTTTCAGGTAATTATAGGTTGTGGCAAGTTGACTTTAAAAGCTTTTACAAGTATCTAAAAGGAAAACAAGCAAACCAAAACATAAATTAAGGTTACAGCTACTGATTTAGACATGTAATTTATCTTTGTAATTAAGAGGATGTTCTTTTTTTGTTTGAAGAGAACATTTAAATTTTTGGGTGGAGTAAGCTCTGTGCACCTTGTGTCAGCAAACATCAGAAGACATTTGTGTCCTGACAAAGAAACATCTGAGTAAAGTCTAATGATCAGTCTCTTCATAAAGAGTGTGTCATTCCTTTCCCCTAGATTAAGGAAAGGCTGTGAACAGAGTAAAACCTCTAGATTATTACTAAGATAGAGTGAAAAGGACCTTGGGACTATAATGGACTGTGGATATCATACCCTCCACCCACCCACACACACACAAAGGTGCAAGCAACTAGAGTAGTTATCTATTCTCATCTCAAATAACATGAACAATGAAGTCCCTTACTAATTTTTATTGATCTGTGTAAGACAACAAAATCTCATTGAGTCTATTTGCTAAATCCTTGCTGAGTGGCCCATGCCCTCTCTGTTTCTGTATGAGATGGGTTTATGCTTAATATTGGCACATAGGTATAAAACTTTGTCTGTAGCTCAGAGCATTACTGTAAGCTGTTACAAGTACCCTACTTATCCACATGGTACAGAATGTATCTGGGCCATTTAGATGAAGATTCCCAACACCGTGCCTTGTCTATGTCAAATACAGACAATTTTCAAGGCTGTGGATAACAACAATAGTTCCTTTGGCTTTGGGGAATTTCTGTCAACACTGGTCATTACACAGATTTGTTTAGAAAAGAATCCTAGGTTATCCATTAAAGCAGAGTGCTAAGTCCCAGTATTGAAAAAAAATATCGATTTTTCAAGAACTACTCAAGGTATTCTTTTAGGTTATGTAAAGTTTCTTGAGATTTCACCAAGGAACTAGAACAGCATCAGTTCTCAGGGGCAGCCATGATTGGAGCTGAAGGCCTGTTCTCTGTTTGGAGGGTAAACATTTTTCCTTACAGTGATTCCCCATTTGTAGAGGGTACAAAGCCTTTTTTTTTTTGTTTTTTAAGAACTCTGCTAAGTGCAATTATTTTCTAGTGTCCTGGTTTCCCAAAGATATGGCAAGCATTGCTATTCTAGAATCTTCTTACTTTAAGGTTTCTTTGAGGTAACAGGGTTTTTTTATTAATGTATTTCCTTTCTTTCAGGCAGTTTCATACACGTGTGCAGTGCATTTTGCTCATTCCTCCCCCAATCATTCCCATCCCCTTCCCAATCCCACAAGTTTCTCTCCTATTTAAAAAAAAAAAAAAAAGTATGTGTTTGAGTGTTTGCATGCCTGTACGTGCATGCCTGGTGCCCATGGAGGCCTGAAGAGAGTGTCAGAGCCCCTGGACCTGTCATTACAGACAGCTGTGAGTCGCCACATGAGTGCTAGGAACCAAACCCAGGTCCTGTTCTACTACTGAGCCATCTCTTCAGTTACCCCTTCTGTTCTCACATCTTTTTTTGTTTTGTTTTGTTTGTATCTTAGTTGTGGTTTTATTGCTGTTACGAAATTCAGTTCCCAAAAGCTAAGGGAAAGGTCCATCATTGAAGGAAGTCAGGGCAGGAATTCAAGGTAGGAACTTGGAGGCAAAATCGAAGCAGAGGCCACAGAGGAATACTGCCTACTGGCTTGCCCTTCATGGCATACTCAGCCTGCTTTATTAGATAATTCAGTACCACCTTCCTAGAAGTAACACAATCCCCTGTGGGCTGGGCCTACTCACATTAATCACTAACCAATAAAATGTCCTACAGATTTGTCTGTGGGCAATCTGATGGAGGCACTTTCTCAATTGAGATACCTCTTTCTAGATAACGTTTTTGAAAACTAGCCAGGACAATTGACCCCTTGTCAACTTGACACACAAACACATCACTATGGAATAATAACCTTTCTTTTCCTGTATACCCCAAGATGTCAATATCAGTATCTCAATATAAAACACGTCCCAACTTTTAAAAGTCCCATGATCTTATGAGACCTTGAAATTGCTCCATTTCTTTTGCTCTGCCATCTAAAGCACACAGTTTTTCTCTTAGGTTCAAGCTGGCTCCACCTCACATGCACTGTGTACTTGATGTTTGTCCTATGGTACTAGGATTTTCAAAATGCTAGGATCTCCACTGCAACTTCATCAATAGCCTCTCTTGGGCTTTCTTTAGGGATTCTGACCCTGCCACATGATACCAAGCTTCAATTTCTCTCCATTATCCCTTCAATCCTGGGGCTTCTTCTGCAACTGAGGCTTCATTTTCACCAGTGATCTTTCCTGGCCTCTCATAGTGCCAAGCCTCAGCTTCTCTCCATGATACCTTCCTACCTTCAAAAACTAATACCACCCGGGAGACTCTTACACATTTGTAGTAGGATGCTTTGCCAAGGAGTCTTTTGTACTCTACAGCCTTCCTTATGGTTACATGCCACTTGGACTTCTGGGATCAACTTAGAAGCCCTACTTAAGAGAGTGTGGCAGTTGGAATTGTGAGTTAGTGACAGAGGTCAGAGGAGTTAGTGGGAGAAGACGATGATGGGAAAGCATGCTAGGGGACAGTTAATGGGATGGAAGATTTTAGAAGTTAGTCAAGTTCTCCAGGTTTAGACAGATAAATATAGCCAGTGTGTGTGTCGGGGGGCTGTAAAGATTTCTTCCTCTCTTTCTTTCCCCTTTTAATCTTTTAGAGCTAGAAGGTTAAAAAAAATTACAAGTTAGGAATCTGTTTCTGTAACAATTGGGGCAGATGAGGAGAGCCCTGCAAAAGCACTGAGGTGGAGTTCAGTTACAAGTGGAAAAGTAACAGTTACAGTTGGTTCCAAACACATAGGGCTCATAAAGCTCAGCTACAGCATCAGAAAACAGTGATATTTTGGTGTCCACATCATAGGCAGGGAAATAAGGATAAAAGGATGGGAAATTTGATTTCAAATGTAGTAGAGGGAAAAGCAGAGAAAGAAGGAATGGATGTTTGTGTTCAAGAAGCCAGCAAGTATTTATAATAATGGCTGTCACCACCAGGATGTATATACTTTACGTAGTGATTTTTTTTTCTTTTCCCTCTTTCGCTTCTATTTTTGTTTCAAAAAAGATTAAAGCAGTGTCTAGGTAACTAGAAGAGTTGGGGGAGGGGGCTGGGAAGAGCTAAGACAAAAAAAAAAAAAAAACCGAGCAAAAGGGAGAATGAAAGCCTCGATTTTTTCTTTCTCTTCGAAAAAGGAAATAAGGAAATTGGCAGAATTACTAAAAGAAATAAAGGGGGAATTAGGAAAACATGAATTGGTGGTGGTATTAAAAAGAACATGGGGGGAGTTTGAAAAGGTGGAAAGGGGGAAACTGAGGAACTGGGAGCACAAACTTGGGGAGAACTGGAAAGGGTAGTAAAAAGAAGGACTGAGGAAATGGGAGTACAAACTGAGGATCTCGGAACACAACTGGGCTTCTTCCCAGTGACATAAAGAAAGATTTTCCCCAGAGCAGATATAAGGGAGTAGATTGTACAGGATGATGGTCCTGTTAGGAAAATAAGGGAAGAGTCAGTACAGGAAAATGATCAGAAAAAGCAGCCTAGGGTCACTAAATCACCTTCACTGTTTCTAGTAGTGATGCAGCATATTCCAGCTGATAAGGATAATCCCCAAGGTTTTAATGAAACAAAATTGCATCCAATAGAAATGAGTAATTTAAGGAGATTGAAGGAAGCTGTGGTGCTTTATACCATGCACTTGACCTAAGTAAAGCAGGTCCTGAATAACTGGGCACTGCAATACCAGATGGTCCTAGTCAATTGAAAAGGGTTTTTAATCAGCTATGGTAGAAGCAGGTGCTCGGCTTCAATGGTTAACCTGGTGGAGGGAAGAAGCAACAAATATGGGACAGCAGACTGAGGCTAAAGGAACAAATATTAATAGAAATTAGCTCCTTGATGAGGGTCAGTATGCAGAATTACAAGAACAGATTATGTTTGATGACTTGACCATAGAACAATGTCATTTAGCAGGTTTGCAAGCTTGGGAACCAGGAAAAATGTCTACCTCATTCACAAAAAAAATCATATAAGGCTCAAGTGAAGCCTTCACTGACTTTATACAAAGATTATCTGCAGCAGTAAATGGAGCCATCTCAGACTCTGAAGCAAGACAGGTGCTAATTGAGACCATGGCATTTGAAAATGCAACACAGAGTGTAAGAAAGTTTTAAGACCATTAAAAGCAAATTCTACACCATTGGATCAATGGATATGAGCTATTGCAGGCATTGGTTCAAATATTTACACAGCTGCTATAATAGGCTAAGCTATAGTTAGAGAGCCAAAATACCAAAATGTCTGATGCTTTAACTTGCAAAGAGATTGTGACCAAGTTGCTTCTAAAGGCAATGGTTTCTTTAAATATCGGTCAGAAAAGAGGAGCAGATTTTCAGGGGTGTGCAGATGGTGTGGTAAGGGTTGCCACTGGACAAATGAGTGTAGATCCAAGAGAGATTTACTGGAAAATTCCTTGCCTCAGGAAACACTACAAGAGGCCAAGCCCAGGCCCCAGGAGAAAAAAAAAAAAACAAGCTACCTGTGTCCTGTCAGCACTAGGGTAGCATTCAAATGAAAAACCCAAACTCTGATTTGGCGATCTGGTACATGCTAATGAAGGCAGTGCTGCTGCACTAGATGTGGCTGTAGACAGACAGCTTACCCTATCCCCAAACACTCAGTGCTATAAAATTGCTACTAGAGTTTATGGTCCTCTTCTTCCAGGGACAGTAGGAGTAAGTAGGAGCAGTTTGATATTACAGGGATTTACTGTGCATCTTGGAATTATAAATGGAGATTTTAAAGGAGAAATTAAAATTATGGCCTATGTAACAAGAGACCTGCAATTTAATTCAGAAAATAGGATTGCACGGCTATTACTGTTTCCCTATATCAAAAGGAAAGCTACCCTTGTAGACAGAATGGACAGGTTTGGAAGTACTGGGAAATGTATGTTTTGGCAGGCTGTCATTAATGATAAAAAGCCAAAATTAAAAATGCTTAAATGATATTGAATTAGAAGGGTTGGTGGACACAGGTGCAGATGTAACAATAATCCCCCAAGAGTCATGGAATTCTAATTGGACCCTTCAGGAAGTATCCACACAGTTTATAAGGCTTGGGAAATTATCCCGTATAAAGCAAAATGTGAAGTGGGTTAAATGTTTGGGACCAGAAAGGCAAAAAGGAAAGCTAAGCCCTTATGTGGCTGACATGCTATAAATTTATAGGGGAGAGACATATTGCAACAATGGAGAACTCAGATTAATGTCCCTTCAGTCCCAGAAAACATTCATAAAATACTGTGACAGGGGAAGATGCTCTTAATAAGGGGATGCACAGGTTGTACAGGTTGTTCAAAAGCCACATACAACAGGTATTGAGTTTATAAAGGAGGTTACTCCTGAAAACATGCCGACTGCTCTTCCCTTAAAATGGTTAACTAACAATCCTGTTTGGATAGAGCAGTGGCCCTTATCAAATGAAAAGTTGCAGGTGCTTGAACAGCTGGCAGAGGAGTAGTTAAAGGCTCAGCCCATGGAACTCACCTGTTTTTGTTATAAAGAAAAAATCTGGAAAATGGAGAATGATAACTGATTTGAGGGCTGTAAACAAGGTGATTCAGCCCATGGGTCCACTACAGCTTGGAATTCCTTTACTTTTGTTTTTACCTAAAGCATAGCATTTGGTAGTGATTGATTTAAAGACTGGTTCTTTGTTTGTTTGTTTGTTTTTTACTATCCCCTTGCCAAGAGCAGGACAAGGAAACATTTGGTTTCACAGTATCCACCTATAACAATGCTCAACCTAACAAAAGATATCAATGGAAAGTCCTTCCCCTGGGAATTTTAAATAGTCCAACTTTATGTCAATGTTTTGTGCAACAACCTTTAGAACTAATTTGAAAACAATTTCCCCAATCTATTATTTACCATTCTATCGATGCCATTTTGTTAGTGGTTCTGATGAAGATACTTTAAAAAAGTGTTTGATAAAACAAAAATAATCTTACCTTGTTGGAGTTTGCAAACTGCTCCTGAAAAAGTACAAAGCGGAGATTCTATTAACTTTCTAGGTTATAAGATAAGTCAACAAAAAATTCAACCACAAAAGGTACAGATCTGAAGAAATCAGTTGCGAACTCTTAATGATTTCCAAAAACTATTGGGAGATACCAATTGGGTAAGACCCACAATTGGATTAACTACACAAGAGCTAACCAATTTGTTTTGAATGTTACAAGGAGAATCCAGCTTAGATAGTCCAAGACACTCAACCATTGCAGCAGAGCAAGAGTTAACTCTGGTAGAAAAAAAGACTTTGTAGTCTTGTGCATCTTATGATGCATATGTGGATTGAATAGATTCTCACCTGAATTGTATTTTGGTCATCATTCATTTAAAACATTCCCTTACTGGAATTCTTATGCGGAGAGAGGATAATATCCTAGAATGGATATTTATGGCACATAAGCAGAATAAAAAATAAAAGACCTATATATAAAAGGTTGCTGATTTAATTATTAAAGGGAAGAATAAGACTTCTTCAGCTGTCAGGAACAGATCCAGCAGAAATAGTGGTGCCTTACACAAATGCTGAGATTATGTCATTATGGATAATCAATGAAGATTGATAAAGAGCTTGTAGCAATTATTTGGGAGATATTAATAACAAATATCTTAAGTGTAAGTGAACTCAATTTATCAAAAGAACTGACTGGATACTCCCTTGTATAGTGAAAGGAAAACCTATTTCTGGAGCCACCTACATTTTACACTGATGCAAATAAGGTAGGAATGTCAGGCTACAAGTCAGAGAAAATAAGTAATGTCATTCAAAGCCCATATGCTTCAGTTCAAAAATCAGAGTTGTATGCTATTCTTATGGTATTGTTAGACAACCTGAATTTCTTAATATCATCATTGATTCTCAGTATGCTGAAGGGATTGTTTTACATATAGAAACTACTGAATTTATTCCTGATAATTCAGAATTATCATCATTATTTATGCAACTGCGATAAGCAATTTGGAACAGAAATTGTCCATTATATATTACTCATATTAGATCTCACACAGGGTTGCCAGACCCATTGGCACAAGGAAACAATGAGATTAATTAGCTATTAATAGGAAATGTGTTAGAAGCTTCAAAATTTCATGAAAAGCACCACATAAACAGCATAAGTTTAAAAGGGAACTTCTCTATTACTTGGCGACAAGCCAAGGAAAATATAAAGAATTATCCAACATGTTCCTTGTATAATCAAGTCCCATTGCCTGCTGGAAGTAACCCTAAGGGTACTAAAAGAGGAGAAATCTGGCAAATGGATGTGTTCCATATTGCAGAATTCGGGAAACTAAAGTTTGTGCACCATACTATTGATACTTAGTCAGGATTTCAATGGGCTTCTGCTTTGAGTTCTGAAAAGGCTGATTCTGTAATTAAACATTTACTGGAAATGATGGCTATTATGGGAATACCTTTACAAATTAAAACTGATAATGACCCTGCATATGTCTCCAGTAAAATGAAAAAAAAATTTACATACTATGACATAGAGCATATTACTAGTATACCACATAATCCCACAGGACAATCAGTTATAGAAAGATCTAATCAGACGTTAAAGGAAATGCTTGAAAGACAAAAAGAAATAACAAAGACCCCCAGGAATAGGACTACATAGTACACTACTAACTTTAAATTTTCTGAATGTTAATGAGACAGGAACAACAGTGGCTGAAGACAGTGACCAACAGAAAGAATTGCAGAGTTAAATCAACCCATATATAATAAAGACATATTAACATCTGAATGGAAATCAGGATAAGTCTTGCACTGGGACAAAGGGTATGCTTTTATTGCCAATGGAAATAAGAAGTTGTGGGTACCATCAAAACTGATAAAGATTATATTTGATCCAGGAAGATCTCCTGAATACCATGACCACTAACCTGAAAAGCATGACTGTGGAAAGAGAAGTTCTTTTAAAAAAGGATAGAGCCCTCTAGTGATTGTAGTAAAATACAAAAAAAACTAAAAGCAGCAAAGAATCAGCCCTGGGTCATGGAGTAAAGGTTCTGAATCCTAAATTTCCTCCTGACTCCAACACCAGTGACAGTGAAGAGTCCTAGGAAGATGAAGAATGTGAAGTCTTGATGAAGAACTGTCCCTGTGTGAATCTCACTTTGACTGATTTGGAAAGTGTTCTAAGCCCTGTCACTTTCTGCATACTGTCTGGCTGTGGGTCTCTGTATGTTACCACCTGCTGCGGTAGGAAGCTTCTCTGATGATGGCTGAGCTTGGCACTGAGTATATGAGTATAGTAAAATGCCACTATTAGTCATTTATTGCTACATTTTGTTTGTTTGTTTGTTTGTTTGTTTTGGAAGAGTAGATTCCTGGGCTATCTATTCTCAAATTCTTGGTCACCCAGGTAGTGTTAGGTATGGGTTCCATCTTAGAGAGTGGACCTTAATATGAAAGAGTGAGAGTCAGTAGAAACATTACCAGAACGACTTTGAGTTCAGTAAATAGAGATTCTCAAGTGTCTAATGTAGTTGAAGATGGATATCTGAAAATTATGTGGATATGTGTCCACAGAAGTTGGCATGCATTTGAGATGAGAAACAAGAACCCAAGAATTTATTCCCTAAAACTTTGTAGTATATGAAACAGTTAGAATTACCTAACAGGGTCCTTCTCATCCAGATAGGTGCCATATCATTCATACATAGAGGAGGAATGGATCAGCAGTTAAGCACTTGCTGCTCTTACAGAGGACCTGGGTTCAGTTTCCAGCACCCCATGTACAGCTCATGACCTCAGTTCATGGACTCAGTTCTGGGGATCTGATGCCCTCTTCTGGCCTCCTCAGGCACAGGCATTAACATGGTGCACATATATACTTGTGAGGAAAACACTCATATAGACAAAAAATACAAAATAAAATTATAACACACACACACACACACACACGTGTCATTTGGAAAAAATCTAATCAGGTTTCTAATGGCCCATTCAGTAAAGGAGTAAAACATAAAATCTTATTTTCTAAGCTATTGTTTGTAAATGTATATTTTTTGCTTTGTTTTTGAGATAGGATCCTATGTAGCCCAGGTTGGCCTCACACTCACTTTGAAAGACTGGCTTTGAATACCTAATCCTCCTATCTCTGTCTCCTAAGTGCTACAATTACTGGTGTGAGCTGCCATGCCTGGCCATTTTTTATTATTGCAATAAATAGCTTTAGTTCTACATGTCAGTGTATTTAATTTTCACCTAAGTGATTATAACCGTTTGTGCCAGGACATTTTGAAGAAGTTTTTTATCATATCTAACTTCCATATGGTTGCATGCTGCTTGTACTTCTGGGAACAGCTTAGGATACGGAGGAGAGCGTGGGCAGTTGACAGTTGGCAGTTAGTGGTACACTTTGATAGATGTTGGTTCAGTTCCCTAAGATCTCCAGACTTTAGACAGATAAGGACAGCCAGAAAGGGCGGTAAATATTTCTTCCTTTCTCTCTTTCAAGGCCACCTGAAGAGCAGCGAAGCTTTACATCTTACCCTTCTCTTTACAGTTAGAGGGTAAAAAGGCACAGCGGGAATCTGTCACGAGTTAGGAATCTGTAAAGGTAGCAGTTGGGGCAAAAGAACAGCTTTCAGTTGCAAGCAGCACTCCAGTGTGTGATGAGAGAACAGGACTCATTTACACCTTTAATTACAGCAAGTTTACATATACCATTTTTGAATTTCATCTTTTACAAATATTCTTATGACATATTTAAGCCTTCTGGTTTTGCCTTCATTTTTCCTATTTTGGAAAAATTCTTTACTTTGTACAAAACTTTATCATTTAAAATCCTTTCTCATCTAAGAACATTTCCTTTTTTAAAATTTATTTTACTAAAAATAGTCCTTTCTGGCTGGGCAATGGTGACACATGCCTTTAATCCCAGCTCTTGGGAGGCAGAGCCAGACGGCCAGCCTAGTCTACAGAATGAGTTCCAGGACAGCCAGAGTTACAACAGAGAAACCCTGACTTGAAAAACCAAAAAAATAAAAATAAAATAGTTCTTTCTTTTTCCTCCTTTGGTACTGAGTATTGAATCCAGGCCCTTGACCACGCTAAGCAGGTGCTCTGCTACTAAGCTACACATTCAGGTTCCTCTTGTTTTTTTGAGCCAGAGCCTCAGCCATATGCCCAGCTAGCCTTGAACCCATTCTAGAGTCTACTCAGCCTTTGAACTACAGTTCTCCTGCAACATCATCCTGAACAATTAAGAGTTTAGACCTTTATCACTCCCCCAGCAAAAACACATTTCTCAGGACTGGATAGGTGTGGGTCAGCAATTAGGAGTGCTTGCTGCTTTTCCAAAGGACCCAAGCTTGGTTCCCAGCACTCATGTCAGGTGGCTCACAATTGCCTGTAACTCCACCTCTAGCAGAGTCTGAAGCCACTGGCCTCTGCAGGCACTTGCGCCTATGTGTGCTTGCTTGCACTTGCTCTCTCTCTCTCTCTCTCTGACTCAGAATTTTTTTAAAAATGTTTTCACCTTTAAGTTTTTATATCTGCTTTTAACACTTGAAGGTTCCTTTTATTTTATTCTTTCTTTTCCTTTTTGTTTTTGTATTTTGGAGTGTTTGTTTGTTTGTTTTATGGGTTTTTGTTTGGTGATGGAGTGAAGATAGTTCAGCAGGTTAAGATGATTGCTGCCATGCCTGATGATCTGAGTTTGATCCCCAGGGGAAAGCTGACTCCCACAAGTTGTCCTCTGACAGTTGTACATATGTGTGGACAGTCATGTATGTATGTGTGTGTGTATGCGTACATATTTATATACATATATATATACATACTATATATACATTTATATACACATATATATGCCAATGTATATGTGTATATAAATGTCGTGTGTTTTATATATATATATATATATATATATATATATATATACACACATATATGTAAAATTAGATTTTTTTAATGTGTCAAAAGTTCTAGAGGCATTTTTATCTTATCAGCAAGTTAAAATTAATTTTAATTTTATTTATTTAAGTCTTACTGGAATAAAAGGAGTTTGGACTAAGTTTATATGTGCACTTACTTAGAAATGAATTTAAATTAAACCGTTGTAGGGAGACTTTATCATATGTTACGTTATAGTATAGCATACTATATTATAAAAATATTTTTACCAATTTAAATGTGAAATAAATCCAAATATATAACATAATGAAAAAAATTCAGCCCACTAATTTATCAGGCCAAACTTTTTGTTGTTTTTGTTACTGTTGTAAATATGAAGTGAAGTGAACCTTGTCACTGCAGAAACTTTAGAATGTTTCACCTTTATGTATTTTTCTTAGATCCAAGCCAGTTTGATAATTTACTTGTGTGTCTGTGTGTGTGTGTGTGTGTGTGTGTGTGACTAAGATCTGAATCTAGGGCTTTGTCCATACCACTGACCTATATATATATCAGCAGCTCTGATAATTACTCTTGGTGTACAGTAAGTTGAGATAGCAACTTTGAATAACCAGTCTTATTAAGAAGAAGCAGATTCAGGGTTTGAGAGATAGCTCCGTGGAGAAACATACTGACTACTCTTCCAGAGGCCCTCGGTTCAATTCCCAGCACCCACATGGTGGCTCACAACCATCTATAATGAGATCAGATGCCCTCTTCTGGTATGCAGGTGTACATGCAGATAGAGCACTCATATAAGTTTTTTGTTTTTTTAAATCAGGTTTGAGACATGATGGAGAGGAAGGAATTATCAGGCCAGGAATGAACACATTCATTCTTTAGACCATAATAGGAAGAGAACGAGTTTGTTGAATATGCTTCAAAGGGGCAGTAGATTAGGCAACAACGAGCAATGGCAGCATAAGGCAGTGGCTTTGGGGAGAATGGCTGATGGTTGAGGGGTCTCCGGGTAAGTTACTTCGTGTGCAGTTTCCTGACATGTAATCTCTGCTTTGCCAATGTGAGTATTGTTGAAATTTTTAGGATCAAAGCCTGGGCCCTGGCAGCTCTAACAAAGTAGTCTCAGCTACTCATCCTAAATATGCCAATTAAAGGGTTGGGGGTGGGGAGAAATGTCTCAGCAGGTAACAGCACTTGTTGCTCCTGCACAGAACATCCATATAAGGTGGTTCACATCTTCCTGTAACTCCAGTTCCAAGGGATCCAACACCCTCTTCCGGCCTCTGTGGGCACCAGTATGCATACAGTAAACATGCATACACTCAAGCTCAAACAAATACACATAAAAATAAACACATTTTTTTAAAAGAGAAAAGCAAGAGTGAAAATCATAGAAAGGAGATTATTTCAATGTGGCCACATTAGGAGGAACAGATAAAGAGGCCCAGGGATCCCAGAGCCCATCTTTAGGACCTTGACATGAGTTTATCTTTAGAGTAAGCAGTCCTGGTCATGACCATCATGACTCCATCATTTTCCCCATCTTTTTCTTCTCCCAATCTGAGATTTGGTGTGTGTGTGTGGAGGGGGGGATTTCCAATTTTAGACAGTCCATTGTTTCAATAGTCTATTAGTCATCTTTATAGTATATTTATTCTACTATGAAGGTCATATTTCCCCATTCTTTGTTTTTGTATCTTAATCTGGAGGTGAACCATACCTGTGTCTGAAACAAATATCAAACAGAATACATGTAGAATCCAAGAGCAGAAAAACCCTCACGTGTAAGAACCATTTCCCTATAGCTCCTTGTTTTTAGTTACTTTTGGAAAGACTCCATTCCAAAAGTGACTCCATTTTTGCTGTTGGCTTTGAGACAGAGTCTTGCCATACAGTATGGTAGCCTCTCAGATCCTTCAGTTATAGATGAGGGCCACTTTGCTCAGTGTGACATTTGTTTGTTTTGGTTCTAGAAATGCTCTCCTTCTCTTCAAACAATATTCTCTGAAGATATCACCGACTAACCATTCTGTGGTTTGATTTCAACGAGAAGGAGATCTGTCATGGTTAGTCTGATATGATTCCACATCGATGGAGTAACAAGTGTTAAGTTATTGCCAGTAAAATCCTTTACGGATAATTTTAAGCAACTAAGGGTCTACTGCGTATCTCTGGCTGGCCTACCTCTACCACTGGAATTCTGGGATGAAAGGTATGCACCACCATATCTGACTCTAAGAGCAAATATTTAAAGAAAACTAATTTGAAAATTAAATACTTATTTAGGGATATATCCCTTAAATGATCAATGTCAAATATCTTTTGTGAGGAAGGAACATTTAGAGTACACAATGTTAGAGCAGTCCATCTTTGCTTGAAAAGATTTGCAGTAATACCATTAGGAACGCAGAGACATAAACCTAAAAGAGGTTAACACTCTAACAATTCTAGTTGGTTGACTACCAGCTTGGTAAAGTGTTTTCCTTAGCTTTACATCTCAGGAGGCTTGTATAATATACTTATTAAAAAGCCAGAAACAGCGTTGGTGGAAGCTGGAGAAAGATAAACAATCAGGCAGTTGAGAGGCAAGGATCTCAAAACCCAGTAGCTGTGTGTTCTTGCCTCGGCCAGAGGCCAGAAACACTAGACACACTGCTTACAGTTTCTTGTTATCTTTCCTCTGATTTTAGACAGCAATGAGCCCAGCTTACTAGAAACTATGTATGAGGAGGGCACACCTAAATTCCAGTCCAGAAACAGACGCCTGAATGGAGAGGCCCATGGGTATTTTCTGGTGGGACACCCGGACTCACGCCTCAATCTAGTAATGCTTTGATAACCCTAGATAGGTACTCTCAGCAGTAAGCCACCTTAGGGACCTGCTCTTGCAGGAGCTCAGCTTGCTTCCAATATTTTCCCCCTCAGTTTTCAAAGTTTATTCATTTGTGTATGCATTTCTCTCTATGTGCACATGTATGCGGGTGGCTTCTTATAACTGAAGCCCTCACCTATGAACCTATAATAAACTCTTCTAAAAATCCATCCTCCTGTTGTCCAAGAAATTCACTCATGGACTTCACTAGACAAAGGATCCAGAAATCACTTTGACTTTGGTTGCCATTGATATCTGGGACCCTTTTTACTTGAAAGCCTATCATACTCATAAGGACCTTGGCTTTATCCCCAACCTTGCTGATTACTATAACTACACATAAGTCCTTTATATACTAACTCAGTTTCTATTTTTGAAGCAAAATTTAGAATCTTTGGATCAGTAGTGTAATGGCTGAGCATGTGTTCCTCCTGGGAAATATCATACCATTTAACCAACATGAAAATATATCAGTGTACTTGGGGGAAGAAAGTCTTAATAACTTGCTTTGGGGTGGGAAGGACCTATGTAAAATTATTTTTATTCTAAAACACCTACAAGCTTTCGGTCTATTTTAATGTTTATAACTTGTGAGTGTTTGCGACTGAAAAAGAGGAGGAATTAAAGAGCCTGGGCGTGGACAGGTACTTTTGAATCCACGCCCCCTACCCCCCCACCCCGGCCTGGATACTTTTCTTTTGTAGTTCTGCCCCACCAAAACAAAAGGCTGCTGAGTAAGGACCACCCAGGACTGAGACCTAAATCCGGGGTAGGTCAGTAGACCCCGAAGAAATACGTGTTCTTCTCAGCCTGGATAAGGGGAAACTTGGGCCCTGTCACGTAGAAGGTTCTCTTCATAGTGCAGAATCCGATTAGTGACGCTTTTGTAACAAAGGTGTCCTGTCATAAAGGGCGGGGCCGGGCAGCCGCAGTTGCCAAGGCTCCCAGAGGTCAAGGGCCTTTCCTCCAGTTTATCTTCCGCCAGCGCACTGCCGCACTGTGATCGCCTCCATACTGCGTGTCATGTCCTTACCACATGTCATGACTCCACTGGGCTTCTGCTTTTGCGCCCCAAGTCTTCTCCTCACCGGACAAGTTTTGCTGGTGGTGACCCAGGCTGATCCCATTGCGGAGTGGGTCCAGAACCCTGTTCGGTTGACTTCAGAGCCCTGGGTGCCGACCAAGATCTGGTCTTGGCACCCCTCTGACCGTCCGCCCCAATCCCCGCAAGCTCATACATCCCAGGGAGACGCAGGAGACTTTGATTATCTGGGATCTTCTGCTTCCTCCCAGATGTTCTCACCACCTCGGGAGTTGAAGGACAGTTTTCTTTCATTCCAAGATGTGGATACCTCTGCGGAGCCGCACCCAGAGTCAGATCAGTTCACTGTTCCACATCAGCATCTAACCAACAAAATGACTCCACCTGCGAAGCTGCCAGAGAATATTTTAAAGCTAAATAGACATCAAAATCACTCTCCACAGTTGAAAAGTATTTACGGTCTAGATCAGGATACAGATAGCCAGTTATATGAAATACTTATTCCATCACTAAACAGTGAGAGTTCTAAAGCAACAACGTTCATAGCTGCACCCCAGGATTTGAAGAAAAATCTAGCTCAGCACAGGCAACTTGGTAAGGTGATTGTTGGAACTACAAACCAATTTCCAAAAGCTCAACTCCATAAAGAGATTATGGAGGATGATTATGGGAATCCAAATATGAATGAAGCTTATAACAGCTTACCTCTTCAATCCCAGGAAAACACAGAGGAGCCTCCAGAGCCTTCTGAGCATTTTGAACCTCCTGAATACCAGTTGGAGGCACTGACTCAGGAGTCAGATAATCTTGACATGGTCAGGGGAGGTCCAGGGCGTCTCCCACCAACACTCCCTGAGGAAAATTTACCTTTAATCCAGAAGGAAGAACCAAATCGACATCAGTTCATTTCTGAGGTTGAAGCATTAGAGCAGTCTGACATAAATGTTCTGTCTCCAGGTAGAAGTGAAGCTCAGCACTCAAACTTGTCAAATGTCACAGTGAAACCTATGGATCTGGAGGTTACAATAATTTCACAGGCAGATAAGGAGAGCCGACCTACTCTAAGCCAGCAGCAGGCCCCAGGCCATCTTCTAGAGAGTCCTGAGGAGGAAGGACCATTGAGCCAAGAGTTCCCAATCCAGATTTCAGAGGGTCCTGAGGTGGTAGCACCTTCATTAATCCAACAAGAGGCCGGGGCGCCAATTCCAGAGCTCTCTCAGGAGTTAGAACCTTCATCATCCCAGCAAGAACCCTTAGCTCCAACTCCAGAGCTCTTCGAGGAATTGGGACCTTCATTAGCCCAACAGGAGACTTTAGAGCTCCCTGAAGACCTTGAAACTTCAGGTAGCCAGCTAGAAGTTCCAGCTCTACCTACAAAGCCACCTGAAGAAGCCAGTCCTCCGGTTGGGCAAGAAGCTACAGTTGCAGCTCCAGATTCCTCTATGCAGAGTTTTGTTGAAACTCCAGCAGCAGCAACAATTCTACATTCCAGTCAGGATCAAGTCCACCATTATACTTTGCCCACAATTACAGTTAAACCTCCAGTTGTGGAAGTTAAAATAACTTCTGAACCTTTTAAGGAGGAGACTCCAACTCAGACTTCAGGTGTTCTTGTGCAAGTTGAACCTTTTTCTAGCCAGGAGCATCAGATAGTTGAACCATCTGAGTCTCCTGGGGAAGTTGAATCACCTGAAAGTGGACTGGTATCCCAAATTCAGCCTCCAGAGGAATCTGAGGAGGAAGAGTCTTCTCTAATTCAGCAGGATGTCCCATCACAGCACCCAGGTCCTCTTCTAGAGGATGAATCTTCTCCTATTGAACTAGTGCAGCAAACTCAACCTTCTGAGCCTCCTCAGGAGGTGGCATCAGGTCCTGGAAACCAGCAAGAAGCCATGGTTACACCTGCAGAGCTTCCCGAGGAAGTCAAACCTCAAACTGGGCAACAGGCTCCACTTCAAGCTCCAGAGTACCATACTGAGAATGTAGTTGAAACTCCATCAATTCATGAAGTGACAGTCCAGCCAGGTCAGAATGAAGAGCACCATTTTAACTTCCCAAATGTTACAGTTAGACCTGTGGATGTGACACTTACCGTAACTTCAGAGCCTACCAAGGAAACTGGATCTTCTCTGACCCAGCAGGAGTCCCCAGTGCATCGTCCAGAGTATACTGAGGAGGTGGAACCCCTTCCCAGTGAGCAGGTACAGCCATCTCAGGCTCCTGAGCTGTTAATTCCAACTCAAGCCTCAGAGTATCCTCTAATCCAACAAGAACAACCAACTCAGTCTCCGGAACATCATGAAGTGACAGTTTCATCCCCAATTCACCACCCAACTCACTATTCAAGCTTATCCCCTATAACTGTTAAAGCTCCAGATGTGCTGCTTACCATAACACAAGAACCCACAGAAATGGTGGGAAGTCCTCCAGTGTACCATGAGGCCATAGCTAAACCAGTCACAGTCCCAGAAAAGGATGTAGACACCAATACAACCCAGCATACTCTAGGGCCTTCTGAAGAGATAGAACTCTTGTCAAATCAACAGGAGGCTCCAGTTCAATCTCAACAATCTGTTCAGCATGGTAAGCCTTTTCTAAGCCATACAGAGGGCACAAATGAGACTTCAGAGATCCTAGAGGGAGTTGAGCCTCCTTCAGTCCAGCAGGAGGCCGTAGAGCAACTTCTCGAGTCCACTAATGAAACAGTAGTTCAACCTCCAGCACACCATGTGGTAACAGGGTTTCCCATGTTTCAAAGTCAAGTTTATTCTCCAGAATCACACAATGTCACAGCTAAGCCTCCAGAGTTAGTAAATGAGGTTGAAACTTCAAGCCAAGACCAGCAAGAAGAAGTTACAACTCAGCAGCCAAGCCCTCCTGAAAATCAACAATATTCTTCAGTTCATCAGGGAGCCCCAACCCAACCTGAAGAGCTTCCTGAGGAAATTCCTTCAGGTCAGCAAGGGAACTTGTCTCTACTCCCAAAGCCTCTTCTGGGTTCAGAATTTTCACCATTTCAGCAAGAACTCCCAGATCAGCCTCTAGCATCACCTACAGGGGGTTTCTTTATTCCTCCAATATCAGATAACTTGTTCTTTTCACCTGAAGATCTTGAAGCAATATTCAGATATCAACAGTCAATGCTGCATAAAAACACAACTAAACATTTGAACCAAGCTCATACCAGAGCTCCAGAGTCCTCTATGGGAGTTGGATCTCTTCAGGTGCAGGAGGACCTGGTTCAGCCTACAGTTCACACTGAAAAAGCTAAATTTTCACAAGTCCAATTTGAGTTCCCTTCCCATACACCATATTTTCCTGAAGCCCATTTTTCTCAGCCCATAGCTCATAAAGCAAGCCTCTCCAAAGAGGTCTATCTTTTTCCAGCTCATCAGGGAAGGCCCATACCTAGCTCTAGATTCCACTATGGGTGCAGAACCTTCTCCAGCTCAACATATGACCCGCTCTCAACCTGCAGATGTCTCTGGGGATGTGGAACCATCTCCAGTGCTACAGCCCACCCCTACACAGGCTTCAAAAGCCCCTGAGGAAACAGAGCTTTCTCCAGCCCAGCAAGTGGTCCCACACCAGTTTCCAGAGTCAATGAACAATTCAGCAACTCACCCCCCAACACATCAGATGGTAATCCAAACACCAGCTCAGATTCAACCTGCATCTGCATCATTACCTGTTGCCTCATTTGTGCCTTTGGACCAGGAACTCAGCATAACTTCATACCCTATTCTAGCGTATGAGCACATAAGGATGACTACACCTCCTCCAACACATATTCCAGTGACATCTCCACTGCAGACTTATTATCTAAACCCAACTGAAGGCACAGTTCAACCTTTGGATATGGAACTTGCCATAACTCATCAACCTACTACTGAGGGAGAGCTCCTTCAAACTATTCCAGAGAGTACAATTCATCTTACGGAACCACATAAAGTAGTTGTAGCTCCAGCCATAATATATCAGGAGGTGACAGTTCCAATGCCGGGTCACCATATAACTGAGTATCGACCAGAACTTCTTGTTTCATTTCAACCTTTGGACCTGGAATTCACCATAAGTTCAGAGCCTCCTAGAGAAACTCACCAGCTTGCAACCACAAAGAATACACCACTTGGTATGGAATTTACCGTAACTCACCAACCTACTCCTGAGCAACTTCCTCAGACTATTCCAGAGAGCACAATTCATCTTACGGAACCACATAAAGTAGTTGTAGCTCCAGCCATAATATATCAGGAGGTGACAGTTCCAATGCCGGGTCAGGATACAACTGAGTATCGACCAGAAATTGTTGTTTCATATCAAGCTTTGGACCTGAAACTCACCATAAGTTCAGAGCTTCCTATAGAAACTCACCAGCCTGCAACCACAAATCTGGAATTTCCCATAACTCACCAACCTACTCCTGAGCAACTTCCTCAAACTACACCAGAAACTATCATAGCTCATCTTACAGAACCACCTAAAGTACTTTTAGCATCAGCCCCAATATATCTGGAGGTAATAGTTCCAACGTCAGATCAGTATACAACTGAGTATCAGCCAGGACCTGTTTCGTTTCAACCATTGAACCCAGAACTCACCATAACTTCAGAACCTACTAGAGAAACTCACAACCCTATAAACACAAAGAATATACCATTTGATCTGGAACTTATTATAACTCACCAACCTACTCCTGAGCAAGTTCCTCAAACTATACCAGAAACTATCACAGCTCATATTATAGAACCACCTAGAGTAGTTGTAGCTCCAGCCATAATATATCAGGAGGTGACCATTCCAACGCCAGGTCAGGATACAACTGAGTATCAACCAGGACCTGTTGTTTCATTTCAACCATTAAACCCAGAACTCACCATAACTTCAGAACCTACTAGAGAAATTCACTACCCTATAAACACAAAGAATATACCATTTGATCTGGAAATTATCATAACTCACCAACCTACTCCTGAAGTAGAGCTTTCTCAAGTTATGCCAGAGGCCATAACTCAACCCTCTAATCCACCTAAAGAGATACGGGCTCAAGCCCCTGTGTTTCAAGAAGTGACATTTCCAACACCAATTCAGTCTGCTGCTGAGCATACAACATCTCCTGTTATGTCACTCCAGTCTTTGGACCAGGAACTCTCTACAACTTCAGGCCCCACAAACGAGACTGAACATACTACAAACCTAATGATAAATACAGTTCCTCCTCCAAAGCACCCTCTGATGACACTTCTAGAACATCATCACATTCAGCATCCAAACCCAGATGAAGTCACAGTTCCATCCTTGGATCTGGTACCTGCAATAACTTTACAACATGCTCCCGAGGGAGAATTTCTTCACACTATGCAGGAGAGCACAGCTCATCTTATAGAACCACATACAGAGCCTGTAGTTATAGCCCCACTATATCAGGAAGTGACAGCTCCTACGGCAGGTCAGGATACAACTGAGAATTCAACACCAGTTGTTGCCTCAGTTCAGCCTTTGTTGGACGTGGGACTCACCCTAAGTATAGAGCCTCTTAGAGAAACTCACCAGCCTACAATCATAAAGAATACACCATCTGTACTGGAACTTATCACAACTCATCAACCTACTTCTGAGCAACCTCCTCAAACCTCATCAGAAACCACAACTCATCTTACAGAACTACCTACAGAAGTTGTAGGTCCAGCCCCAGCATATCTGGAGGTGACAGTTCCAACACAAGGTCAGGAAATAGTTGAGTATCCAACAGCACCTGTTATGTCAATTCAGCCTTTGGACCAGGGACTCACCGTAAGCTCGGAGACCACTAGAGATACTCACCAGCCTACAACCTCACAGGAAACTACAGTTCCTCCTCCAGAGACCCATCAGGTGACACTTCCAGAACAAGTTCATAGTGATCATCCAAATCCAACTGAAGTTACAGTTCAACCTTTGGGTCCAAAACTTACTGGTCTGATACTTACTCCAAGTACCAGCCTGGATGTTGAATCTTCTACAAAAGCACGAGAGATCCTTCCTGGGCCTGAACAGCCAAATGAGGAAGTTGCAGCTCAAGCTCCAGTGTTTTATGAAATACCACCAATTCAGGATCAAACTCAGCAGACAGTGTTTCCTAACGTCACAGTTCAACCTACAGAAGTAGAGCATACCATAACTACGGCATCCACTCCAGAGACTGAAATTATTACAGATCTTCCTCCAAAACAACATGAGGAGACCCTTCTACCTACAGACCAAATTCAGACTCAATATGTAAACCCAACTCAAGTCACAATTCTTCCCTCACAGCCAGAGTTTTCCATAACTCCACGGCCTGCTACAGTGGTTAAACGTTCTGCACCAGTTCAGTTTACAGAGACACCTAAGGAGACTGTAACTCAGTTTCCAGCACATCTTGAAGTTACGTCTCTAACAGTAGTTCAGCATTCAAACTCGGAAGCTACACATTCTGACGTCCCAGCAACTACTCATCTGGAGACTACATATTTTGCAGCCTCAACAACTACTGCTTCGGAGACTTCACAGTCCTCAATCCAAACAGCTACAGCCTTTTCTCCAACCCACTATGAGGCGTCATTTTCATCCCCGATCCAGGTTCAAACTCTGCACCCAACTCTAGCTGAAGTAACAACTCAATCTTCACACACAGACTTTTCCACGAGTTCACAATCTGCTACGGTAGTTAGCAATTCTCCACCTATGATTCAGACCACATTTCAGACTACAGAGCATTATGATAGGACAGTTCTAACATCAGTTCAAGCTCTACCTGCAGAACAGGTTCAGACTCAACAAATCCCATATGAAGTCACACCTCAACCTATGGATGTGGAATTTCCCGTAACTCCATATGCTCCAACTTTTAATACAGAAAAGGAGTTAATCATTCAAATGAAACATAATGTCTCCACGAGCACCAACCTATGTGACTACTGCGTGTGTGAAAATGATACACTCATATGTACTCATCTCAGCCCAATGCAAAGACTCCACAAAGTGCCCATACCAAGGCCCAACACCTACAAGGGCACCTTAACTGTTTTGTAAGAGTCACCTTTTCTTATTTCTATTTTGCATTCTACTTGATGTAGCAGCCTTTTCCTGGAGGACTTAATGGGCCTTTCTTGTCACCCCAACCCACACTGACTTTCTACTTGTACCTTTACTTGTGAATTCCTTCTTGTCTTCAACCTTCTTCGTACTATAGTTCCCTTTCTCCAATCTTTTGTGATAACCTTTCCTCTCTTTCCATATTCATTTTTATTTATCCCCATTATAGCATTGCTCAACTTTGGCTCTTCCATTTTTCACTCCATTTTAAGTCATTAGTGAGGATGCAAAAAATAGGTCAGAAAAGATCGCAGAGCTGGACTCCTGGGGTTTGACCCCAGGTCTTTCATATGGTGGCTCTGCAACTCTAGGAAAGGTACTTAGCTGTCACTTAATTCCCTCCCCTGTAAAATAGGAAGTATGAGAGCCACTATTTCATAGGATGGTTGTGAGGTTTAATTGACTACATGTAATACTTATCTTGGTCCCTAGCATGCATGGATGTTACCTATTATTAATATACAAGCTCTCAATTATGGCCAGAGCTCATCTTTGTTCTAGGATATTAACCTTTTGTGCACAACTTGGATCTAACAACAATGGAAGCCACCTATGTATGGCATTGTCTCTAGAACATGAAAATAACACATAAGGAAAGGGAGAACACCAAACCTTTACCCATATCTCAAAGGATGTCTATAATTGTTAAATAGAGCAAAATCAAGAGAGTACAGCCTAGGCAAAGGCATTGCAATAAGAATGATAGGAATTTAGCAGACTAGTCAAATTAAAAACAAGTAAAGGTATTTTGTATGATCTGGAATATGAACTATAGGATTTAGAAAGTCACACAGAGAGACATGGAGAGCCATTAGAAGTTTCCAGGGAAAAGGGAAAAATTAGTAAGACAGGAGAATTTTTTTATATATATATAAAGACAGAATGGTAGTATAGTCTGGCCTGGAGTCTCCAATGCACCTGCCTTGGCCTTCCAAGTGCTAAGATTGTGGGCGTGTCCCACCACCTCATATCTTGATCACTTTAGAATCCGTATGCATAACGGCCTCCAGGCTCTCCACCACGGTGGCACATGAGAACAGAAGGGTTTAGTGACTGGCTAAACTTAGAGATGCGCTCTAGAGCTCTACAAAAGAGAGAGAGAGAGAGAGAGAGAGAAAGGGAGAGAAATGGGACGTATACTCACAGATTAGAAGTTAAACTTCCGAGGAAGTGTCCCACTGCTCGTACCAGCCTCCCTACCCCCCCCCCCCCCCCCCCCCCCCCGCATTGTTAATTGTGCTCCCTTGGAAACTGACAGACCTGGAAATTAGAGAGCTGGTGGTTTCCTTTGTTCTGCACTGAACACCGCCATGAGGGTGTGATGATTCTTTGACTGATTCTGCTTATTCTTTTCCTATCTATTCAAGTATATGAACTGTCTCTTCACAGAAATTTCCAAGGAAATGACATCTCTTACATTGACAAGCATGCCTGGAAAGCATTCCGTTGGACTGAGAAACTGTGAGTACACTCTCTCCAATTATGAATACAAAACAAACAAAAAAGCCGCATCGTAAGATCCTTCTTGGTTCAGATTTCGAGGTAAATACCTCAGAGAAGAGGTGTTTCCTCTTCACAACCCAAACCAACTTGTATTGACCGAATTTCCGCTGGTAAATGTTATGGGGACTAAGGTGCAGCTCAGTGGGAGAAGACTTGCCTGGCGTGTGTGAGGCTGTAGGTTTGAACACCATCAGTGCAGCCAAATACCACATTTTCTTTGTGTATGAATTTGTGTGACCACACCAGGCCAGGGAATGCATGTGGAGGTCAGAGGTCAGCTTGCAGAAATGGATCTTCTCCTGCCACCATGTGGGTCCAGGAAATTGAACTCAGGTTTCAGGCTTGACAGCAGATGCCTTCTCCCTCTGCTCCTTTCTCTGCCCAAATTTGTTCGTTTGCCTTCCGAGACAGGGTCTCCCTGTTGTAGCCCTGGCTGTCCTGGGACTCACTCTGCAGACCAGGCTGGCCTCGAACCCACAGCTACAGCTTGCCTCTGCCTCCTGAGCACTGGGACTAGAGGTATGCACCACCACTGCCCCGCTGCTGCCCACATTTTTATATTAAATTTTATGGACTTTCTTTAAAAGAAGTGGCAGTTTCAGTTTGTCTCCCATATAGAACTCATCCATGAGGACATTTTTTTTTTTTTTTGGTTGTTTTTGTTTTTTGAGATAGAGTCTCTATGCAATGTTGGCTGGTCTGAAACTCACTACTTAGACAAATCTAGTGGCTTCAAATTCAAAGAGATCTTCTTGTCTCTGCCCCTTGAGTGCTGGATTAAAGGTGTGCACCACGACACCTGGCTTATGATTACATTCTTAATGGATATAAATTAAATACCGGGTATCGAGAAACCGGGTATCAAGAAACCTTCCTTGTGCTCTAATTTTTCACATCTGAGGTAATGTATTAGTTTTGTTTTGCCATAATAAAGACCATGAACAAAGCAACTGGGAGAGGAAAGAGTTTCTTTCATCTTACAGTT
Source organism: Cricetomys ansorgei (assembly GCA_026225945.1). Taxonomy (NCBI): domain Eukaryota; kingdom Metazoa; phylum Chordata; class Mammalia; order Rodentia; family Nesomyidae; genus Cricetomys; species Cricetomys ansorgei. The sequence continues at coordinate 10,932,430 of JAMJFZ010001881.1, forward strand.
GTAATCCATCATGCAGGGAAGTCAGGGCAGGTCCTTAAGACAGGAACCTGGAGGCAGGAACTGAAGGACAGACCATGGGGGAACACTGCTTATTGGCTTGCTCCTCCTGGCTTGGTAAGTTTGCTTTCTTATCCACCCGAGGACCACTTGCCCAGGGATGGCACCACCCATGATGGGCTGGGCCTTCACACATCAATAATTTTTCCCACAGTGCTCATGGTGGAGAAATGTTCTCAATTAAGATCCCCTTTTTGCAGATGATCCTAGCTTGTGTCAAGTTGGAAAAAAACCTAACTAGGACAGGTAACCACTACTGTAAGTTTGGTATATATCCTTCCAGACATATTCGCATATAGAAAAATAGATTTGTCACTGGTTCCATTATCATTTTTTCCATAAATGATAACATCCTACAACTCGACGTTTTCACATTGACATATGTAAAATTTCTTTCTAACACATAAAGAGTTATTCTATTCATTTCCAGTCTTGCATTATACTTCATAGTACAAAAACATCAGTGAAAATTTAGTATTACCCTGCTGGTGTTTAGAGAACATCTGGTTTTCTGTTGCATGTATGGCTATAATAAGCATCCTCTATACCTCTTTCTGAACACACACAGGTGTTTCTGTAGACTAGATCCCTAGAAATGGGATCTCTAGGGTGGAGACCATTGTATATGTGAAATTTTAATTGACCCCAAAAGAACTGATACCAACTTATGCTCTGGGCAATAGCACATAACAGCATGAATTTCTCCATCCCATTCCACCACTGGATATTCTCCAACTGACTGATAATTTTTGATCCAGATAACCTTTTAATCTTCCAGAATTCTCAGTGAAAATCACCTGACTGAACTGCATAAGGATTCATTTGAAGGCCTGCTATCCCTCCAGATTTTGTAAGTTAGTTAAGCATATCTGTAAGTTATGAGTTATCTATGAATGAACATGGGGTTTGAGTTAGATAGATACTAACATCTCTTTGAGCAATAAAATTGTATAATTATTGACCGGGTTTGGCAGCGCTTGCCCATAATCCCAGCACCGAGGAGGTAGAAAACAAGAGGATTGCTGCAAGTTGGAGATCTGCATGGTCTACATACTGGGTTTCATACCAGTTCCAGGGCTGCTTGGCAAGTCCCTGGTTCTAAAGGCAAAAACATAATAGAACAAAATCTGCAGTTATGTCAGTCTGTGGGGGTTTCATCCATCTCTAACATTAAAATATCTTCTATGCATTTTAAGTTTCTTAAATCAAGCTTCAGATGGATGCATTTACAGAGGTAAAATGTTAGTAAGATCTGACAGTTGCTGAAACTCACATGACCCTTGTTTTCTATGGCACATGCCTGTATTTAGATCTCGTCTGTCATCCCTTGATGAAATCTGACCCATGTTCTCATTTACTGTAGCCTATGAGTTAGGAGTGGTTTGACACTTCTAAAGGACTTTTGCCAGTGCCTTTTTTGTTGATGGGACAGGGTACCTGGTAAGAACAATTTGAAGGAGGCAAGGTCCATTTTGGCCCTTCGTTTCGGAGATTTCTGGTTCATGCTAGCTGGCTTCATTGCTTCTGGGCCTGTGGTGAGGCAGAGCACAATGTGGAATGCTATAGTAGAGCAAAGCTTCAGAAAGAGGGAAAGAAGAAATTCCCAGTGATAAGACACACCCCTGCCGGGCGGTGGTGGCACACACCTTTAATCCCAGCACTCCGGAGGCAGAGGCAGGCGCATCTCTGTGAATTCTAGGCCAGCCTGGTCTACAGTGTGAGTTCCAGGACAGCCAGAGTTTACAACAGAGAAACCTTGTCTCAAAAAAAAAAAAAAAAAAAAAAAGACATGCCCCCATGGACTCGCTTCTTCCAATTAGGCCCAGCCTCCTCTAGCACATTCAGATAGGGACTCATCAATGGTTTAATCCACGGATGACCCTAGTGCCTTCATGATACCATTATTCATCAGTAGACCACCATCTCAGGGCCAAACCTTCAGTATAGCATCCTTTTTGTTTAGCAGAAGGTGGGAGAGGTAAGGTTTGGGGGGACTTCAAATCCAAACCATTAACAGGACTAAAAAAGGAAAAAAGAGAGTCAATAAAAAAATGTGCAACAGAGACTATGAGAGGCAGGCAAAGTCTAGAATATTTGCTAATCTAATGTTTACAAAAAAGATAGCATTGTAGGATTGAAGGAATTAATACTAACTTCAACCTGTTTGATCTAAGAGAAGAGAGGAGCCATCTTTATTTATTTGAAAGTCATTAACCCGGAGTGTTTTAATGGTTTTTTGGTTTTTTTCCTTTTTGAGACTTGGCCAAATATAAGCCCAGACTGGCCTTGAATTCTCTAAAAAGCAAAGGCTGGCCTTGAAGACCGAATTCTTTTGACTGTACCTCCTAAGTGCTAAGAACACTGGCACCTACCACCACACCGGTTTATGCAGTCTTAGGGACCATGCCAACTGTGCTATATGCCTTTTTATTTTCAGCCTGGGTCTCACTATATGACCTAATCCAGTGGTTCTCAACCTCTGGGTCACAACCTCTTTGGGAATTGAAAGACCCTTTCATAGGGGTCACCTAAGGCCATCTGTATATCAGATATTTACATTACGATTCATAACAGTAACAAAATTACAGTTATGGGGTAGCAATGGAAATAATTTTATGGTTGGGGGTCACCACTACATGAGTAACTGTACTAAATGGTCACAGTGTTAGGAAGGTTGAGAACCATTGGCTTAGGCTGACCTTGAACTTACCCCGATCTTCCTCCTTTAGCCTTCCAACCAAATGCTGGAATTACAGGCATGAGTCTACCATACCCAGCTCGTTCTGATAATTAATCTGAATTAAATTTAATGCTGCAATACTAGGAGAACAGACTTTATTTTTTTATTTTCTTAATTTTTTGGATTTTTGAGTCAGAGTTTCTCTATGTAGTCCTGTTTATCCTGGAACTCTCTCTGGAGACCAAGCTAGCCTCAAACTCAGAGATCCGCCTGCCTCTGCCTCTTGAGTGCTGGGATTAAAGGCTTGAGCCACCACTGTCCAGCTGGCATTAAGACTTTCAATGTAAGAATTTTTATGCCCATGTCAGAAATAGATTTGTTCCAGGCCAACCAAGGCTACACAATGAAACCCAGTGTAAAATAAATAAATAAAAGTATACCTAGGAAAGTTTGCTGGAAGCGACACCAGAAATTCCCTACCATTCACTAACTAAACAATAAAAATCTCAACCTTGTTGCCAAGGAGGGAATACTTGCCACAGTGATTCTGTTTGGAGATAAGAATATAACGTGCCTGGCAAGGGCAACACCATGATCATGAAGGTGGCTTTCCTGAGTCAAGGCTTATTGCACTCCGGATGTGCTGAGCCCTGCGATTTCCCCAAATTCTGGAAACTCGACTGCATAATTTGTGGTAGTGAGGGACCGCATTCGAAAACTCTCTCCCTAAAAAAAATAATAAAAAATTAAGAATATCCTGTGTTGTTTATTATGAGAGCTTGGTTCCCATCCTTTACCCATGGGCCTATGCCATTAATCTTTACTGAGCCAAAAAAGTAACACTTTCAAACAAAAAGATTAGACCCTCAACTGGAAACAGCTTTTGGGAAGTTCGTATACAGAGTCTCCTGTGGTGTTACAAATCTGCCTTTTAGGCCCTAAGGGATACCACTTTTGTTTTGTTTGAGACCAGGACTCACCATATAGCCCTGTCTGTCCTGGAACTTGCCATGTATATCAGACCGGCCTGGACTCACACAGGATCCACCTGCTTCTTCTACCTCAAAAGTGCTGGGATTAAAGGTGTGCACCACCATGCCCATCAAATGCCCAGTTTTAAACTGATTTTTTTAAGATCTTATGTATCTGAAATCTCAAGCCCTATAATTAGGCTTAAAGAAAAGCAATTCAATAATTTCTCAACGGAGTAGTCCTTTTACTATTTCCACTTATGAAATGGCTTGTAAGCAATTGTTTCATGTTAGCATACACATTCCAATTAATTTTTAAATGTCTCTCAACTTTAAAAAAATTAGTTAAAACAGAATATGCCAAACACTGGTCCTGTAGTTGGAGGCACAGCAAAGAGGAAGCCACGGTGCCTTCACTATCAGATCTCATGAGCTCAGAGAGGAACAAACACACAAATTCAAGCCACAATGCTGCAGAGACACACAACAAGGGTCAGCCATGAAGCCATAAATTGAATTCCTTCCAAGACAGTCGTATATCATACATACCCTGCAGCTCTTTGTTTTCTAAACTTTTTAGTTTGCTTACATATCTGTGACAGTCTAGAGTTCGGCAGGCAATTGAAATGAGTAAGATCTTCATGCTTCCAAGGAGCTTATGATGGGCAAAAATTAGATGCAAAAAGTAACCACTGAAAAGGAAATAAATATGGGGACAGAGGTGTAAATTGTTTGGCATATTTCGTTTTTGCTCATTTTTTTCCCCAGACAGGGTTTCTCTCTTGTAACTCTGGCTGTCCTGGAACTCACTCTGCAGACCAGGCTGGCCTCGAACTCACAGAGATCCGCCTGTCTCTGCCTCCCGAGTGCTGGGATTAAAGCGGTACACCACCACTGCCTGGCAATCAGGCTCTTAAGAAAAACAAAAACAAAAACAAAACTCTCGTTTCGTATTTGTTTGCTGTGTGTATATGTGTAAGATAATGGCCGAGACAAAGTGTGGAAACCAGACGACAGCGCGCAGGATTTGGTTCCCTCCCTCCAGCATGGGGCGCTGGGAGTTTGGACTCAGGCCATTAGGCTTGGCCCTGGGTGTCTGTCCTTATCAAGACACCTCACCAGCCCCAGACAGGTCTCTCGGGGGAGAATATGCTAGGCACTGAGAACAGGAGTGGAGATAGAATTTAAAGCATGAGTTAGAGGGATGCCCGTGAGCACCTGTACAGTATAAGATGGAAGTGGGTCAGAGCCAGGCCTTCTAGGGATTTGAATGCCAAGCCAAGGTGCCATGACGAGGCCTGTGGCATGGCATCAGTGCTCTCAGACAGTCAGGAGCCTTGCAGATCACCTGAAGGGCTTGCTAGAACCTGGTTCTGGCATCACTCCTCAACGCGCAGTTTCTGATCCACAAGTCTGAAGTCGAGCTGAGAACCCGCGTCTTCAGAGGGTTTCAGGCACCAGATGTATGCCAGTAATTCCAGGACTCAGGAGGCTGAGGTAGGAAAACTGGTAGTTTGAGGTCAGTCTAACCTAGGAAAAGACCCAGTTTCAAACATTAAAAAGTCGCACAATCTCTCAAAAGGACTAACTCCAAAGTCTAACAATTATTATTATCAATAATTATCAATATTATATAGTGTTATATAACACTGCATAACATATAGTGTTATTTGTATCAATATCCTGAAGGGTAAGGCGCTTGAGAGATTGGTGGACAGGGTAATTGGCTCTAGAATATTCAAGTCCGAAGGTTTAGAGTTTAGACAATAACAATGTGTTTACTATTACCAACTCTAAATTCTACTAGTCATATGAAGTAGATATCTAATAGCTAAGCAAAGCAATATTTCTCTTTTATGTTTCCTAGGGATTTATCTTGCAATAAAATACGTTATATTGAAAGAAGGACATTTGAGTCATTACCTTTTTTGAAGTATATGTAAGTTACAAATATAACCCCTTCATGTTTGAATTTTCATCCCCTTTGTGACTTTTTGATGTCTGTGTTACACCTTTGCTGGTAGGAAATAAGCTAGACTCAAAAAGACAAATATTGCACTTTTTATTTGTTTGTTTGTTTTGGTGATTGGGACAAACCTAGGGTCTTGTGCAAGTGCTCTGCCGGTGAGCTACGTTCTTAGATTTATATGCATGTGCCGAAAGTAGAAGATGCATGATGAGAGATGAGAAGGAAGTCCGGAAGGATGGAGAACAAGAGAGGGCAATGGGATAGAGAAAGATGAAACATCGCCTTGTCTCAAATATGGACAATCTAGTGTGTGTGCGTACGTGTGTGCGTGCGTGTGTGCGCGTGCGTGCATGTGCATGTGTGTGTGCATGTATATGTGTGTGTGTGTGGACGCATGTGTGTGTGCGTGTGCATGTATATGTGTGTGTGTGCGTGTGTGGCATGCGGGCGTGTGTGTTTGCACATGTGTACATGCGTGTGTGTGTGTGTGTGTGTGTGTGTGTGTGTGTGTGAAGACAGGAAAGTAGGACTGTATAGGTACAGGGAGGGGAAGAAACATCAGAGTGGGGTGGAGAGTAGTTATACACAGAAGAGCAAAGTACAGTGAGATAGAGAGAGGTGTATGACATTGTCAGGGTGAAGCCTGTTGTTTGGCATAATAACTAAAGATAAATATTTATTGCTAGTAGAAAGTGATAAAAGTTCTATTCCAAATCCATTTAGTCTGCAATAAAGATGAATATGAGAATTCTGATAAGCCAGAGTGATAAGTCATGACACCACCAGTCCTCATTCAGTACACCCTTGGCAATTGTGGATAAGCTACTGGCCTCTAGTGGGCAGACACAGCTATTCCAAAACATCTTCCGGTATATGGGACAAAACTACATAACAGAGAGTAGTCCAACCCCAAAATGTCCGTGGTACTAAAAACCCTCTCTTACAGAAGTAAAGACCATTGGAAAAAAAATTTAAAGCATTTACTATGGCTAATGTACTGCACATGTAAAAAGAGTAAATCATAAGCCAGTATCATCCTCAGATTTCTTTAACAAATGGAGAAAATTATTGTTTAATTATATATAAATTAGAATAATCAAAAATGCAAAAGCACTAAAGTGTTTCTTTTCATTGGCTTATGTCTTCTTTTCTTTCTTTTTCTTTCATTGCTTTAGGAACCTTGGGTGCAACTTACTCACTGAGCTGAGCTTTGGAACATTTCAAGCCTGGCACGGAATGCAGTTTTTACAGAAGTTGTAAGTGACGTAGAAGTTAATTCTTAATGTAAATTCTTACCTGTGTGTTAAAAGCCTCACACACTATTGATTCGCTGAGTGTAAGCCCTGTGGGAAGTGTGGAAAGTTTGTCCGGAGGTCTATTCATCCTTTTCCAGTGAGGAAACTAAGGCACAAGAGGCCAGGAGACGTGTCAGTTACAGGGCATGCTCTGCTTTCCTATCCTGACCTTCAGCACTGGCACTGCAAGGAGCAGCACTCACTAGGCACCGTCAAACTGCCATGGGGCCCCAGTGCTGTGGCTCTGGTGCGTGAATGCTTTTGGATACCCACTTGTGAGTGTCAGTCTTGATTCCCTTTCATACGCAGTTCCCAGCTGCTTGAATGGAGACCGCATAGAGCTAGCTGCAAAGAGCAAAGATGAACACCAAGTTCTCCAGGGAGCAAAAGGTGTAGGTGCTTTCTCAGAAATGTAAAGCAGAAAAATCCTTAAAATCTGCCCCAGGACTTCCCTCCCCAATCATCCAGAACATTATTTTTTAGGAGGTACATTCCTATGAAATCATCAATCATTTGTGGGTAAGAGGCACCTTTGCAGCATGGGAAAAGATGGTATGTACATTAAGCACATGCTTAAATACTTGCACTCAGGAGCCAGAGACAGGAGGATCGTAAATTGAAAGCAGTGTTGGACTAGTAGTAGACCCTTGTATCAAAAGCAAAACAAAAAACAAAAACCCCACTTTGTGTGACATTCAGTGATGAGGACACTGTAAACTCAAGTGACATTTCTGCTCTGAATCTGAGTCTGGGCGACTGTAACCTGTCTTGCAGGTTTCACAGTTGGTTCCCATTGGAGGAAGGGTTGGGGTGTGCTGAAGCTGGGCGAACTGTTCTGTAGAAGCTCTTTGTAGCAGTCGCCTCTCTCCAGCACAATTTGCTGACTCCTGACTTGGGGAAAGGAACCAGGGGCTCTGCTTTCCAGGCAGAGTAAGCATGGGTGGTGGGTTAGAACAGACTCATGCAGGAGGCACTGACTTGTTATCTCTAGTTTGTATGTCCATCTTAACAGAGGGGGGGGTTGCTTCCTGGTGACGAGAAAGGCAGAGCTAACTGGTATTGGACATTGATATTCACATCACGTGATCTGAATGGACCTGAACCTCTCAGAATTCAGTTACTATCACAAATTGGCACAGTGTGGCAGGTATGGTGTGTGCCTATAGGCCCAGCTACTCAGATGCCGAGGCAGGAGCCCAGGAGCCATGTCTTGAGCCCAGGAGTTCAAGGCTGGCCTAGGCAGGATAGTGAGGGCTCTCATTAAAAATAAAAAGGCTTGTCAACAATGGACACACCCACCAGGTGTGTGCCAGGAGTTAGACTGCTTTGTTAGGATTCTAACACACACCACCTTGTAATAGATGAGGGCAGTTTTCCTCAGGAAATATTTCCCATGGTAGGACACAAGCTTCTTGCAGCTTTCCAAAGGCAAGTTGCCAAGGGAGAGACTAGGAATTCTGTGGGAAATAGCACACAGCTCCAGGAGCATTTGTAAGCCGAAGTGCTGTCTTTCCCGCATTACAAAAGTCTGAACAAAGATCCCAGCTGAGGTGGGTTTGTCCAGAGCTGAATGGAGCCTAAGCTCAAAGGCTTCTCACTGCACATGCCCTGCCAAAGTCCTGGATGGGGCTCTAGCAGTTTCTGTATTCATAAACTCTGCATGTTTTATTAGAGGGCCTTTCCCAAATTAGATAAGGCTCAGGCCTCTCAAGATCTGTACTTACCCCTGGTTCCCAGTACCTCCTAGGATATGGCCTCCGTGTTAGTGAACAACACTTACATGCAGGTTAGCAGTACCTTAGGGTCAGATGCTCTTGAATCTTAAATCCAGATCAAAGACACACCAAAAGCTCATTAGTTACATACCACTGCTTGATTGATGGTAGGAACCATGCCTCTTTCATATGAAAAATGTTACAGAAAATCAGTAGTGGCTGACAATCTACATTGTAAGTACACACACACACACACACACACCCTCTGACATTAAAGTGTTTTAAGGGGGTCTGAGTCCAGCTCTAGTTCCCGCGATGGGTTCCTCGGCTTCCACGAAGGAGGATAAACAACGTAAACTGGCAAGTGAGCACAGTACCTCACTCTTCTATGGGACCCTTAGATGGCAAGCTTAATGCTCTTTAATAAGACACATAGAATACGTCTTATGGTGATTATGACACGCAAGAGCACTTCTTTAATAGTAAATTAAAGAAAGATAAAGAAAAGCAAAGAATAAAATCAAAGAAAACAATGTGCACATTAAGGGAATAAAACAAGGTTTCTCTAAGCTAGCAATCCAACTCTCTAGGCCTTGCAATCTATTCTCCTCAGTTAGTTAATTCCTCTCGTCTCTCCTGTCTGTCTGTTTCTGTCTCTATGTCCATTGTCCTCGTCCTCATCCATTCTTCTAGTCTCGTTCTCTCATTCCTCTTCTTGTTCTTCGTTCTTCCTCTGACCAAGACTTTTCTGTAGCTCAAGTAGCACACTGCAGGAATGTTTATCTAAGGGTTGCAGGTGTCAGGCATATCTCAAACAGGAACCAATGGGAAAGGTGTCTCTCCTCTTTACAGCTGCAGGCTTCAAAGTTACTCAGTTATCACCAAAGAGTAAATGATACAATGATTAATTAGTGGATGGTAGGGATGTCACTGCTGATTGCCATTTGCCTTGCACAGATAGTTCAGGGTGTCATGAAGGCGCCAAGGGAGGATTTTATGGTTTTTTAGTTCCTCGGTATGTATTTATTCTTCTGGGTCAAAGCTCTAAATTTCTAGTCTTATCTGGTGGCCTGGCTAGGTTGAAGGCTATTTCTCTCTTTAAGTCCTGGGAATGTTTACTTTTAAGTTGGTGCAGGCTTGCTATATTCTTCGTTAGTGAAGGGCTAATTGTCTGCTTGTCTTTCCAGGTGCACTAACTTTCTAACTAAGCTCTCTGGCTTCTATCTATTAAGGCTTATCTCTTTCTGGGAAGATCAGCATTTACTCCAGGAATAGCTTTATGATGCACTTGCAATAAACCTGGGTTGCTCTCACGTTCCAGGACTTGGAAGTCCAGATGTGATTACAATTTACTTCTGAATAGCATGGCTGTGTTTCATTCCAGCTCACAGTGGCCAGCTCAGAGACTAATTTTGATATTACTATTAGGCTATGCAGATCTTATTATTGATGAGAAAACGTATGTCACCATACAGTAAAGATAAGAAAGGGGCAAGGCAGTTAAGGAATTCCAGTTCCCGACAGCGGATGCCCAGGAGCCTTGTCAAGCTGAAGCATCCATAGTCTGAGTAACCTGGATCCCAACAGTGTTTCACCTTCATTTAACTACATAGGTCCAGGCCTGTGTAGTTAATTTTTTTATTTTTAAATTTTTGAATTCTCCTAATTACTTCTTTACTTCTAATAATAAGCTAATTGAAGGGCTTTGCTAGGCAGAAGAGCTACAAATTCAGACTGAGCACATGCACATGGTAGTTTAGCTATGGCCTCTAACACTGTGCCAAGAGCATAACCCTGAAAAAAATGAAAGAAAAATCCAAGTTTTATTCCTATTGAAGTATCTATCCACTATTAATAATATCCATGGGGTAAATGGCCATAATTGACTCATGGGTCCAGAAATAGCTCCCGTTCTTCCTTCTAGTTTCCTAGCATTGGTTCCTATGAGAAACTATTCATGTCCAAAAGATAGGGACTGGAGAGATGGCTCAACAGTTAAGAGCACTTGTTGCTCTTACAGTGGACCCATAAGAGGTTTGATCCCCAGCACTGACATGGTGGCTCACAACCGTCTATAACTCAGTTCCCCTGGGGACTCAGTGCTCTCTTCTGACTTCTGAAGGTACCGGGCATGCACATGGTGCACATATATGCATGCATGCAGGCAAAACACTCACACTAAAATAAAAAAGAATCAAATGTGTCCTCCCTTCAGGACACGGTTCTCCCTTTGGTTTGCACAGGATCCTGGCAGGTGCTTCTCACATTCAGAGAGGCACAAACATTAAAGATGAAAGGAGCAACTCAAGTCTGTCCTTTGAGTTACTGGGCTGTTTAATTTAGAGTCTCCAGTAGTTTTGAGAGGTTCACACACAACTCCAGGATTCCTTTCCTCTCCCTGCTTAGCCCTATTCTTCCCACTGGTGTAGCGAGATGCTTTCTCTTGTAATCCTAGCAATTCTCCCTCTGCCTGGCTCTACATTTAGGCGGTGTCCGTTATGTTCCAGGCGCCATGTAAAATACTGAAGTAAATGGAATACCGCCGTGAAGCTCCCACAGAAGCGCTGGGCATGTAGAGCATGTCCAAATATGCCGCTTGATTTTCACTTCCTCCAAAATGCTTGCAATGAAACTGTTCTCACGCGCATGTTGTAAGTGACAAAGCTGAAAGTGAGAGACACTGGCTAACCTGTCTACGTTCACATCATTAACAAGCAGCAGAACTGTGTCTCCTGGATAGCCCGACTTGGCTTTTTGTGCATCGTATCTTATCATGGAGTTAGCTTCTACTTCGAATCGGACCTATGGAGCAGGGAGCTGCATCTCCCTCTAGGAAGTTCATACTTGTAGAGCTCTGGGCACCCTGTTACCTGGCAGCCCCGGGGTTCCTGCCCCTGGTCCATTGTACATACTGAGCATCGGCTCTGGCCATGCTGCTGCTAGATGCCCTCTAACCTGAGACTGCTTGGCGAGGAAAATGCTACTAAAAAAGAAAAAAAAAAAACAACCCTCAGGTTTCAGGCTGTCTTACTGACGTCGTTTCACTAGAGAGTTAGAGAGCCAGGGTTCGAACCCAGATCCTGCTGACTCAAGTCACCTTACTTTGCCCTTTCTTCATGGCCGTCTCCCCTGTGGCAAGTTTAAGCACCACGACCCTCCGCACCACGATTAAGATACAGGCTTACCATTTTTGATTCCTTGGAATCTACTTGTATAACACAGAATCCTACACTGAGGCTTCATGCAGGGAGGCCCGCTCTCAGGCTCATGGACCTTGTAGAAGAGGAAAAGAAAGGAGTTCTTCTCTCCTCACATACTTCATGCACACTGGAGCAGGGTCTGGGTCACTCCGCTTATTTCACTGACCATCTTCCTTTAAGGGACCCGTTTCCCTGCCTGCCTTTGGGATTCTAGTGTGGGTGCTTCTGGAGGCAGCCTTAGCTCCCAGCTTCTACCTGTGCAGAACTGCACGATCAGCCAGGGGTGAACTTCCTTGGGTATTCTTGGGTTGTTTTCCACCTATGCTTAAGCACGCACATGTGCATGGCCTTCCAAATTCCCAGATGTGTGGCTTGTGCTCTTCTAGTTTCTAATCAGCAGTATAGGGGAGCATCTCGGAGTTCCCACAGACATCTTCTTCCTCAGCTGTTAAAATAAAGTTATGTCGCTTAACGGAGAGTCCAGACGTTGAAATTTCCAATGCTCTTTATTAATCACAAACCATGTCAAATCTCAGGGAATTCCTAATACCCGGGCAGCTAGGCCTAGAGCTCACTCCAAGGCTTCTTCCGCCATTGCTCTCCTCTTGTTTTTTTCCCTCTCCTTCTCCTCTCTCCCGTCCTGCTCCTACTATCCTCCACCTCCTACCCTCCTCCACCTCCTACCCTCCTCCACCTCCTACCCTCCTCCACCTCCTACCCTCCTCCACCTCCTACCCCTCCTCCCTCCTTGCTCCACCCCTCAATCCCCAGGTGTTTTCTTCCTGTTTTCACACAGACCCTCAATCAACGAATAACAGGAACCTCCTGGGGGGGTGGAAGCTGGGGATGGCACAGAGGTGTAAACAAGTAAGAGACGAATCTTAACTAAGATATTATCCACAACTAAACATACCACAACACTCAGCTTTCCTGCCAGTGTTATTACATAGGCTCTTTGTTGTCCTGTCTATTATCTGTGTAACTGCCATAGTTAAAACATTTGTCTGCAATTGTTTCCAAAATCACCTTCTGGGGAAGTGTTTAGAACTAGAGAACACTCAGTCAAGTCAGGTACGGACGAGTCTTTCTAGTTTCTCTGGGCGCTGCCGTTTTCCTGGGACTGAGGCTTTGACGGAGCAGCAGCTCCATTCCGTGCCCTCTAGCAGTGGGGCTGTGGGCTGTTTGTTAAAGTTAGCACTGAACTAAGATGGAGGATGATCTAGGGAAAGTTAAAATGACAAAAATCTTATCATTCTTACAGACACTGAGATGGTTTTCTTGAATAGATGATTCTGGAGTGTGGCAAGTCTTTGGTTAAAATTTCCATAGTTTGATAATCCATTATTTTGTGGAGGTATGAATCCCAATGCCCTTACTTCCCCATTATCATGGATGTCACCATGTTGCCAGGATTTTAAATCTCTCAAGTCTCAAAGACAATGGGTTAATCATGGGAAATGATTAGGGGAAAAATAAAAGGGAGCCATAATTCTTTTAGAGACATTCTCAAATGAGCACTTGAACAGTTAACTTCTAAGCCAATCATGGCTTAACATTCATGCCAATAATCCCAGCACATGGGAGGTAAAATCAGGAAGATCAGAGCAACAAGGTCATCCTGAGCTATATATTTGAGGCTAGCCTGGGCTATATGAGACTTGTTTCTAAAAAACAAAAAGTTATTTCAAACTCATTATTTGATTTTATTCATACTCTTAATGCTTCCACTTTTTAACCTTTAATTTATTCGGTTTGCATGTGCCGTGCTATAAGTGTGGACGACAGCTGGGCTCAGGGACTGAGATAAAATTGTCAAGCTGGCAGTCATTTGAGCAAACTGGCTAGCCTAGGAAATTGCATTTTTAAAAGTTTTCTAGAAAAAAATATGATCAAAATATATTTTATTTTGGTAGAATACACACCACCTGAGTATGAAGTCTTAGGTTCAATCCCCATTGCCACCAAAAAAATAAAATAAAAGGAAAAGGATACATATAGATATTATTACATCTCAAGTGGGTTCAATAAAGAACAAAAGACAATTCTCTGAGATGCAAACCTGAATGACTTAGGCAAAGGGTCCAGGCTCTATGATGGACTGAACCCAAAGCACATGGTCTCTCAGGAGTTTTATTCAACGAAAGCTCCACCCTACTGACATAAATGCCTTGTTTGCATAATAAACAGAACCACCACAGTATAAAACCCCACAACTTTTAGCTGTCCAACTTGATGCCATTTATTAGTGAGTTAGTCAAGGCCCCAGGCAAGGTAATCCTCATCAGGTGCTTAGGCTGAGGGAGGAGACCATAAAAAGTTTCTCCATTAGCAATAAAACAATCAAACACCTTTAACATTAAGATCTCAGTGGGCAAGGTAAATCCAAACAACAATTGCTCCATCCAAGGTTATTGAGTAGACAGTTACTGGTTCTCCAAACTAGCAATCTTTTTGCATTCAAGAAAGCTACAACCCATCCACACCCAGAAATCTGGTTCTAACAGCTAAGGAAGGTAACCTGCTCCCAGCAGCTCCTGCTGCCAAATATAACAGCCATTTTAATTTTTTTACTGCACAGAAGTGCATGTAGCTTTACAATATTTGAGAATAATTTCAAATATTTCACTATAGCCATGTTAGGTTTGGAGATGGCTCAGCAGGTAAAAGTCCTTACTGCACAAACCTGATGACCTAAGTTTGATTCTTGGAACCCAGTGGAAGGAGAAAACAGACTCCCCAAAATTGTTTGCTGCCATCCACATGAATGCCCTGGCACTTGCATGCACAGCCTGGCATGTGCACCATCCCAACACACAATAATGCTAAATAAATTTTAAAACTGTTCTAAATTAAGTCTCAAGAAAAAGGTTTAATTTTAGCTATCTTAAATCCCCTTTCTTCACATGTTAAACATAGGCTTTGGAATCAGAACAAATTACAATTTTGGTTTTTTGTTTGTTTGTTTGTTTGCTATCTTAGCAAACTAGATAAAGTTATATAACCTTTATGTGCCTTGGTTTCCTCTTTTGAAAAGCAGGGGTGGTGGTCGGAGAGATGGTTCTGTGGATAAAGAGCGTTTATCACTCTTGCAGAGGACAGGAGTTCAAAGTTCCACAGAATCTGACTCACATGCACACCTGTCCCTCCTACACACACACACATACACACACACACACACACACACACACACACACACAATTTAAAATTTTTTTAAAAATTTAAGAAAATGGGGTAATGATTACCTCTGCCATCTATAGTCAGGATTAAATATGAAGTGATGATCACAAATGCTTGGGACCTGAAGTAATTATTAATATGCTCTGTACCGATTCGTGAATAGACTTAACCTAAAAGTAGATTGTTTTTTCTGTTCACTTCAATTCTTCTATTTTATTTTGTTTCTGTTTGTTTCCCAGCCTGGGCAACAAAATAAGGCCCTCTATCAAGACAGTGGGGGAAAGAATTTATTCATTTTGTTGATGTATAAACAATGTTGCTTACTTATCCCTTAAACACTTGTTAATTACCACAGTGAACTCAGGTGCTCTTCCAGGCACAGGCGTAACAGTAGCAATAAGGAGGCATAATCCCTGTCGTCCAGAACTCGTGGTCCAGGAGACTGACAGATGCTCAGGCTTGCACAGGCTGTGCTGACCAAGAACACAAATGAGAGTATGTGATGGAGGCTGGCTCTGGCGGGACCCTGACTGTGGCTCCTCCAGCAGTCTTCTGTCTTCCTCCAAAGTCAGAGAATATGCCCTCTTATTTTTCTTGACTTAGTGAACTAACTGTGAAATGTTTTATATTTCTAAAAAAAAAAAAAAAAAAAAAGACCAGTACCTTGAAATATGGGAGGCATTAAAAATAGCCTTTCCTAGCCAGGTGTAGTAGCCCACCCCTTTAATGCCAGCACTAAAGAAGCAAAGGCAGGCAGATAGATCTCAGTTCGAGGCCAGCCTAGTCTACTGGGTGAGTTTCCAGGACAGCCAGGGCTACACAGAGAAACCCTGTCTTGAAAGGAAGCAAACAGAAAGCCTCTCCTACAGAGTAAGGGATTTACTACCAGGGTACTTGTTTGTTGGGTTTTTAACCTAAAAGCTCTTTGGCATTTTTTTTCTTTGTATTCCACTTTTTTTTTCTGTATTTCTCAATTTTTTTCTCTTTTATTTTCTGTATACAAGAATAGTTTCCAAAGATAGTTTATAAGTAAAAACATGCTGTTATGTATATTCCATACCAAAGAAATAAAGCTAAACTTTTCAAGTAGTCTCGCAGGTTGAAATGTGTGTGATGTAAACTCCGTTGCGTCTTTCAGGATTCTGAGCCGTAACCCTCTGACGGTCGTTGAAGATCCTTACCTTTTCAGGTTGCCAGCTTTAAAATTTCTGTAAGTATTGTGGTAAGATCATGACTCCTGAGATGACTTCTGCTCTTCTTTATTTTCATCCAGAGAGTATTTTGTCTTGTGTTTTGTTTTATTTTGTTTGTTTTGCTTTATTTTTTTGAGACAGGGTTTCTCTGCTGGGATTAAAGGTGTGTGCTACCATTGCCCAGCATATTTTGTCTTAATAAAAAAAAAAAAATGACAATTTTATTTTTAACTAGACTGTTGAAAAAAAATTGTTGACAGAAGAATAGAAAGCTGAGTGAAATGGTGCATGCTTTTAATTGCAGCACTCGGGAGGCAGAGGCAGGGGATCTCTGTGAGTTCAAGACCAGCCTAGTCTACAGAGTGAGTTCCAGGACAGCCAGAGTTACGACAGAGAAACTCTGTCTCAAACCCCAGCTCCCCCGCAAAAAATAAATGAAGTCTCTGTGTGCTGGTTTATGCCTTTAGTCCTAGCACTTGGAAGGCAGAATCAGGCAGATTACTATAAGTTTAAGGCCTGGTCTCCATAGTGAGCCAGAGCTACACAGATGATACCTTGTCTCAAAAATTAAAATAACCAGCTTCCTGTGTTTTTAATATAAATGGTGTATACAGATGGACAGAATTTAAATCAGTGGGAATTAAGTACTTAGATATTAATGTGAAAATAAAAATAAGAAAAAATATAAAGTGGTAGTTGTAGTTTGGTGAATATAATATCGGAATGAGATATAAAATAATGACAGAAAAAATAACTTCTAGGCTATGCCAAGTTTATTAATTTGAGGATGTAAATAGCAAATTTCTTTTCAAAAAGAGCTCTATGAAATAGTCTTCTATGTCATAGGATTTTACTTTTATTTATGTTTATCTGTATATGAGTGTCTGTATGCTAGTATGCCCACGTGTCTGGAAGTATCTGAAGAGGCTGGAAGAGAGCAACAGGTGCTCTGGAGTTAGAATCACATCTGTGAGCTGCCCAAAATGGGTGCTAGAAACTGAACTCAGGTCTTCTGCAAGAGAGCAGCACATGCTTGTAACCCTCTGAGCCTTTTCTCCAACCACAACAACAAATTCTTGAGCCAGATAGTTTTATAGGAAAGCCAAAGTTTAAATAACCATGTGTGATGAAAGTCTGGCTTTCCTCCTTCAGAGACCTGGGAGCAACACAAGTGCAACTGACAACTCTTGAGAACATCCTCATGATGACTGTGGAACTGGAACATATGTAAGGTTTAGTTTCTTGGAATAATTTCACTTAGTTTTAAAATGTTAGTGTGTGTGTGTATGTGTGTGTATATGTATGTGTATGTGTGTGTATGTGAGTATGTGTGTGTGTGCATGTGTGTGTGTGTGTGTATGTGTGTATATGTATGTGTATGTGTGTGTATGTGTGTATATGTGTGTGTGTGTGTGTATGTGTGTGTATGTGTGTGTGTGTGGAGGTCAGAGGACAGCTTTTAGAAGTTGGCTCTCTCCTTCCCCTGTGGGTTCCAAGGATCAAAGTTGTTTATGTGGCAAGTGACCTTTATCTGCTGAGCCATCCAGTTGGTCCCAGATTTCTTTACAGTTTGCTGTATTTCAGATGTTTCTAAGGTTGCCTTATTTCTTGAGTCTGAGTCACTGAAGTATAATTTACATGCAGTTAATCTAAGTGCATGGTTTAGTGAGCTTTCACAGTTAGTTCCCTAATCACTATTGCATTACTGACAATAGACCATTGTCACCTCCTAAAGGGCCCTCCTGCCCCTTTGCACCCCTCTTACCATCACCCTGTGATCCACCAGTCTTATTTCTATCCCTATAGTTTTTCCTTTTCCAGAACATCTCATAAATGTGTGACATCCCATAGTGTGTAGCCTTTGGGATCTGTCTTCCCTCACTGGTTGTGATCTTTAGCATATCTCAGCAGCAGTGTATGAGAAAGCCATGTTTTTAAAGGTGTTCACCTGGATTAGTTGGTAGAGTGTTTGCCTAGCATGCATGATGCCGGTGCCCTGGGATTGATAGAAACCAGGCATAATGGTGAATACCTGTCCTTCCAAGTCCATGTCATCCTCAGTTACACTGGCCGCTTCTGGCTAGTCTGGGATACAAAACAACTTTGCCTTTCTACTAGCTTATCTGGAGTGGTATCTATCCTTGTCATCTTAATTTTCATATCTCTACTACCTGGTGTTCCGGAGTGCCTAGTCATATGCAAACAACTTTTTACTACGTATGCTCACTTTAAAGCAGTACTCACATTTGAATGAGATGTTTGTGTTCTTGTCTAGCTTTTGTTTTGACCTGTCAATGAGGCAGTGTCTCCTTCTGTAGCCTAGGTTACCTTGAACTTGTAATCTTCCAACCTGACTTCTTGCTGGATTTTTTGCTTGTTTTACACATTGGCCTTTCAATCCGGCTTTATTTGTTTCCTCTGGAATATTTCAGGCCAAACATCCAATACTAGCCTTCCTAGCTGGGATTTCAGGTGGCCTACCATGTCAAGTCTGATCACCCAAAGGTGCTATATTGAAGTTCTTCAAGTTAGTTTTATATGTGGTACTTAGTAAATAATCTGTGGGAATTTGGGGGAAGTCCCACTAAAGATACTACATATTTCCATAGAAACCAGGGTCCCTTCTTGGGGTTCTTAGTCTCTAATAAGAATATTTAGGAATGGACTCAACAAGAAGCTTGAGGCCAATTAGAGTAAACAAACAAATAGAGCAAGCAAGCTGCCAGCTAGCAGCTACCTGGAAAGTCAGACAGAAAGGAGAGGGAAAGCCACACCACTCTAAGGAGTCACATAGCAAAGGGGAGCAGACAGCTTCACAGCGAGTGGAAGCAAAAAAGGCCTGAAGGACTAGAAGAAGCACAGGATGGCCAACATCTAGAGGAATGAGACAAAAGAAGGAAAGTAAAAATTGCGCCTTTCATGGTCAGAACTCGGAAGGGCATGGTGACTCCACAGCAATAGCAGGGAGAACAGGAATTCTGTGAAGGAAAAATACATTGTCTCATTAAAGGAAAAATTATTCCTGTGTCATTAGTATGGCTTAAGTTGGCTCTCCCTTCTTGTGCTGCCACCCTCCTGAGAGGCGATCCCTTAGACAGGTGACTGGCTCGCCGGACTGACCGCCCCGGATCTGAGCTTCCATCCTGTTGACCAGAAGGAATAGCCTTCACTGCTATCATACCATACATCTGCCCCTCAAATATCCTCCACCCAACTGTGAACCAATGCTAATCCCATTGAAACTGACATGTTTATTAGCTGGCATTCTATTGGAGAATTACCCTGCTTTTGTCTTTGAGCACCATTTTCAGTTCATGGATTCTCTTTACAGTTATGTTGTACTCCTGCACGTGTGCGTGTGTGTGTGTGCGTGTGTGTGTGTGTGTGTGTGTGTGTGCATGCGTGTGTGTGTGTGTGTGTTTGTGTGTGTGCGCGCGTGTGTGTGCGCGCGTGTGTGTGCACGTGCGCACATATGTGAGCACGATGCCAAGATGAAGCCCAGGGCCTTGCACTGATGCAGGAGCACTATACTAAAGACCTACCCTCCCAGTTCTCACTCTTTCAACTGCACAAATTATGCAGGTTGGTCGATGTGATCCCCGATGCCATTTAGCCACGCAATATAGTTTAAACTGAGCTGCTTAGGGTTTGAGATCATTTCTAATATTTTCCACTTCCAACAGAAACTATACACAGGTTGGAAGCTTGCTCAAGCCCTTCTTCCTGTGCATGACCCACCAAGAGTGAGACCTGAGCTGAGAAGAGATGCTTCCATGGACCAGTGTCACCTGGTTCTGTTCGTTGCCATCTTTGTTTCAGGCACACACACCCCCAACTTACTCTTTTGTTGAGCACCTCTGTCCTCCTCCATGGTGATTTTCACTATCAGAGCATCACAATCTGCCATTGAATCCCCACCCAGCTGCCCATGCCACGTGCCTCAAGAACTCCTTCTCCTGCACACCTGTGGTGGCCTTGGCCTGCCTCTTCTTTACCTCAGTAACCATTTCCAGTAACCCAGCTCTCTGTCTTTCCATTTATAGGATCTTACCTAGCCACATGGCCTGCTGCCTCTGCAAATATAAACATGATATTGAGGTTGTCTGCAAGACAGTCAAACTGCATTGTCATATTGGATGTCAGACAAACGTCACACATTGTCGTGAGTCTCTTGCCTGATAAATGTTTTAATTTTGACATCTAATTTTTAACTGGTAAAGATATTTTTTTTCTTTTTAAATTGTCTTTTATTTTAATTAAAATTAACTACATCACTTCCCTTCCTGCCTTCCCTTTCCACTTTCCAACCCCTCCCGTATCCCCCCCACTCCTTTTCAAACTGACTCTTTTTCTTGGTCATTATTGTTAAGTATACAGATATGTAAACACATAAATATATAATACAACTTGCTGAGTTTGTTTGGTGTTGCTTGTGTGAGTATGATTTCATGGATGACCATTTTGTATTGGGTGACCAATCAGGAGGCTCATCCCTGGGAGAGACTGATTCTCCCTCCCTCAGCTGTCATCAATTGCCTGTGTTTCCTTGTCTAGGAGTGGAACCTCATGACATTTCCCCTTAACATGTGTTGTCCTTGTTTGGATTTTGCTTTGGCAACCGCAATTTTGAGGGATCATGGGTATAACTTTCCTGTCATTCCTAGAAGACAAAACCTCAGGCTGACTTTCTGGTCCTCCGGCTCTTATAATCTTTCCACCAGCACCACCACTTCCGTGATGTTCCCCAAATTTAAACTAATAATATAATTATCTCTTTTTATTCACTCATTCATAATAACACTCCCTAGACTTCTGAGTTTCTCCCTTGTGAATATTGGGATCTTGGATATTACTGCACTATTTAAAAATATGACTGCTTTATGGGCCAGAGGGATAGCTTAAGGGTCAAGATGCTTGCCACACATGCCTGGTGACGTAAATTCACCCACATAAAGGTGGAAGAAAGGAAAAACTCCACAAAGGTGGAAGGAAAGGACAAACTCCACAGAGTTGCCCCTGACCTCCACACGCAATCCATCACACATGCATGTACCCACACACATCATGCACATACAGACACAATTGTGTGTGTGTGTGTATACATAGGTATATGTATGTATATATACACATGTATACATGTATATATAGGTATATGTATATATACATAGTATATATGTGTATGTGTATGTGTGTGTGTATATATATGTATATATACGTACATACATATGAGGCTAGAGAGATACCTTAGTGGTTAAGAGTACTTGTTGCTCTGCAGAGGATCAGGGTTCAGTTCCCAGCACCCACATGGTAGCTCACAACCATCCATAACTCCAGTACCAGGGGATTCGATGCCCATCCCTAACCTCTGCAGGCCAGGCACACATGAGATACACATACATAAATGAGATCAAACACTCATTCATATAAAATTAACCTTTGAAAAGTATAAACATATAAAAACTGTTTCGTACACAAAAGGGACAAGAGATGGGCGGGAACAAGGAGAGGATAACACACACTGACACTCTGCTGCTGCACTCGGTGCCCTGTTCCCACGACAAACATACAGGGCGCTGTAGGTCTCCAGCACCCCCTGACTTACAGGGCAGGTGTAAATTGGTTTTGTTTGGTTTAATTTTGCAATTTTTTAACACTGTGTTGCCTTTTTATTTAGAACCCAAGAGTTTCTGGTTCTGTAACCAGTGAGTGCAGCTTGACTCTCCTAATGGGACGTACCTAGATTGGCCAGCTCTGTATTTGTGCTTAACCTCAAGTTTTGCTATCTACAGATCACTCGTGTGGTTTCAGTTAGTTTGTTTTTTGTTTGTTTGTTTGTTGAGACAGGGTCCCACTATGTAGCTTTGGCTGCCTTGAACTCATAGAGCTCTGCTTGACTCTGCCTCTGGAATGTTTTGCTGGAATCAAAGGTGTCTGCCACCACGCCTGGTATCATATGATTTTTAAAGTGCTTTTCTCTGAGCTGAGCGTGTAATGCCTTCTACTCAGGAGGCTGTTTGGAAAGAAGCCCATCTCAAGGCCATTATAGGCAACTTAGTGAGACTCTGTATTCCAACCCTGAGCTTTTACTGAGGACTGGGCACAGGCTGTTCTCCATAGACTCCCTGTGTGCCTGCTCTAGAATGTTCTGAATAAGCAGCTACTTTGCCAACACTGCCCTCTCTTTTTGCTGTTGCCATTTAATAGGTTTGAATTTGGGTTTGTTTTTCTCTCCACTAATGGGCACTCCATCCAGTATTCGTTGGCTCCTTGTGTGACTGGAGTGTACGGCTGTGGACTGGAGAAGGGCTGCCTGCCAGAACTCTCTAACCAAAAGCAATCTCTTCTTTTTGACAGTTGAATTATCTATAGGAAAGCCAGAAGGAACATTCATGAAGGTGTTGCAGGCCCGGAAGGAGAACACCAGCACCGAGCTCATTATTGAGCCTGAAAGGGGATATTCAGACAGAGATGATCTTTTTACCTCTTCAGGGTTCACGAGCGAGCAGCTTGACTTTAACGATGAAAGTGATGTTATTAGTGCCCTAAATTACATACTGCCGTATTTCTCGGAGGGAAATATGGAAGATGTAGTATCAACGTTGCTGCCCTTCATTAAACTGCTGTTTTCTAACGTACAAAATGCAGATAATTCACTGGGATCCTCCAAAAATGAAACAAAGGGCTTTGCTCCTAAACCCGTACCCAAGGCTAGTAAGTTGGCTTACAAAAACAAACTGAATAAGCTTTATTTTCTGGAAAATCTGCTAGACGCAGAAATTGATGAAGTTAGAAAGAGAGAGAAAACTGCCATGCTTATGCAGCAATCTAGCCGCTTAGGTCCCACATTTAAACGGCGAATATTTGAAAAGAGGTGGGAACCTGCCCAGCCGGAGGGAAACAGTCCTGCAGAGATTGAGAAGGCAGAGAAAAGGCTCCACAGGGTGAACAGAGTCCTCCAGGGGGCAGGAAGCATACAGAAAAGGCACCTCAAGGAAGGGAGCAACAAGAGCCCGTGGAGCAAGCGGAGTGTCCTGACACCTGTGAAGGACGTGGCCAAAGACAGGCAACTCGAGAGCCCACCCACAACAGAGCTGCAGCAGCTCCATCTGGTGCAGAAGCCCAGGAAGTTAGAGGGAAATTCCTTCCACTCAGAGCCCTTGCTCCCAAAGGAACACCGGGAGGCGGCCTCTTCTTCCCCAGAACAGTCTCTGGTGGGCAAGGCTTCTACTACAAGATCTCTACCTGAATTCATAGAGAGACGAAGGGACCTGTCTTACACCATTTTTGTTTTAGAACGTGCAAACGCTAAGGTGAAAAACATGAAGCGTTCTAACCCAAGTTTACAATCTGAGAAGAGAAGTCAGAACCTTAGGAAGAAAAAGTCTCATTTCCAGTTGATTGAAAAGAGGCCAGCATCCTCTGCAGTGAGGAACCTGGTAAATTCCCCTGTACCGGGTGTCTTTTCATCTTTAGGAGACCTGAGTTATGCAGAAAAGCCTGTTGAAGAATTATATGCTGCTCCAAAACCTTCTACAGAAGTAATTCTTGAAGAAAATCGGGTCACAACAGGTAATGTTGAAGAAAACATCTTAGAACCAACTACCACTGTGTCTGAATCAACTGCCTCAGAAAATACATCCCCCGAGGATCCTGCTGCAGTTTCTGACGTGCCTACACCCGACTCAATTCCAACTATTGAGAAGACCAGTGACCCACACTTACACTTCCTCTCCGGGCCTGACTCACATTCCCATTTCAAAGAATTTCCTTACCCATTGCTGGTATCACCAGGTGAACACTTTGAATCTCAGCTAAACCAGCAGCTGAGGCCCCTCATCCCCAACAACAACGTGAGAAAGCTCATTTCTCATGTCATCAGGACTTTGAAGATGGACTGCTCTGACACCCGAGTGCAACTGTCCTGTGCCAAGCTCATCTCCAGAACAGGCCTCCTGATGAAGCTTCTCAGTGAGCAGCAAGAATTCAAGCTGTCCAGGACCGACTGGGATACAGATCAGTGGAAAACTGAGAACTACATCAATGAGAGCACAGAAGCCCAAGGTGAACAGAAGGGACTGGAACCAAGTCAGGTGAGGACAGTAACGGGGCTTGGGGCCCCAGCCTTCTCATCATTTAGGCAGGAAGACCACTCTAGATCTTGTGTTGGCCACATAACTCTAGCCCAACTAAGATACTGATTCCCACTGTGCTTCTGTGTATTTGTTGTTTTGTTTGTTTTTGTGTTTGTGTTTATTTTGTTTTGTTGTTGAGCTTTGTTTTAGTTTGGTTTGGTTTTGGTCTTGGTTTTTGCTTTTTAGAGACAAGGTTTCTCTGTTGTAACTCTGGATGTCCTGGAACTCACTCTGGAGACCAGGCTGTCCTCGAACTCACAGAGATCCGTTTGTTTCTGTGTCCCAGTGTTGGGATTAAATGTGTTTGCTACCATACCTAGTTTCCACTGTGTTTCTAAGTTTAGATAAGGAAGCAGACCTAAAACACAGACTGTAATAAAACGTACAAGCCAGGCAGTGGTGGAGCATGACTTTAATCCCAACATTAGGGAGACAG
The DNA here is from genome assembly GCA_026225945.1 of Cricetomys ansorgei. Lineage (NCBI taxonomy): Eukaryota > Metazoa > Chordata > Mammalia > Rodentia > Nesomyidae > Cricetomys > Cricetomys ansorgei. The sequence goes on from JAMJFZ010001881.1 coordinate 10,957,255, forward strand.
AGGCAGGTACATCTCTGTGAGTTCAAGGCCTGTCTGCTCTACAGATCAAGTTCCAGGACAGCCAGGGATATACAGAGAAACCCCATCTCGAAAAGAAAAGAAAAAAGAAGTACAATAATAAGGCACGTAACACATTAGATTCAGTATGATCTTTTATAAATCTTTTTATAAATCTTTTAGGGTTTTTCATATTATTTTGTTGTTCAGTATAGGAGATCAAACCCAGCACCTGGTACAAGCTAAGCAAAGGGTTCGATCACTGAGGTATATCCCCGAACGTTGGTTTTTTTGAGTCAGGGTCTCATATAGTCCAAAATGGCCTGCTCACTTTTTAGCCAAAGTTGGTGTCAGACCGTGACAGTCGTCCTGGCCTAGCGTCTCAGTTGCTAGATTACACTCCTGAGTGACAGTGCACATCTCAGTAATGGATTCTGAACGATTACCCTTCTTTCATTCTTTTTGCTTTATTATTTGACAACAGAAATGTCTTATTTATTCATTTATCTTGTGCTTTTTAGCTCACAAAAGAAGTTCCAGGATATGGCTACAACAACAAAGTCATCTTGGCAATATCTGTGACTGTCGTAGTGACGGTTTTGATTATCATTTTCTGTCTCATTGAGGTAAGGACAACAATGCAATCACGTGTCCAGAATGTGTCCTGCCCGCGGACTGAAAGTCAGAGCCACTTACCCTCTCTGCCTATAAGTAATGTGCCCGAGTGTTCTCGGGGTGTTCCGTCTTGTGAAGCAGGGCTCCTCAATGTCAGGTCATTATGCAACATTCTGATTTGGTGCCAGACGGGTGGTGTTGATGTGAGACTCTCTGGGAGCAACGAGTGAGTTCTCTCTCAGTGAGGACAGGGTTGAATTTTGAGCCCAGAAGGCAGAGAGCAGCATGGGGGTCAGTTACAAACCCCTGGGAGGAAGCCCATCCACCACTACACAGTCAGCACCCTCTGCACCTACTGGTGGTTGAGACTTTCCAGGAAATCTCTGTAAAGTTCTATATTGCTCTTTAGTTGTCTGTACAGTTCGCCCTTGTGTTTACATTTATTTGTACTTTTTTTAAAAAAAAATTTTATGTATATGGGTGTTTTGCCTGCATGCATGTCTGTGCCAGCACTGTTATGTGACAGATTTTTCCTGAGGAGACACACACACACATATACACACACATACATACACATACACACACACATACACACACACACACACACACATACACACACATATACACACAAACACACACCCATATATACACACACACATATACAACACACACACACACACACACAAACACACACCCACACATACACACACACATACACATACATACCCATACATACACACACACACAAACACACACCCATACATACACACACACATACACACACATACACACACACACATACACACACACACACACACATACACATACACACACACACACACACATACACACACACATACACACACACACATACACACACACACATAGACACACATACACACACACATACACATACACACACACATGCACACACATACACATACATGCACACACATACACATACACACACACATACACACACACATGCACACACATACACATACACACACATACACACACACACATACACACACACACATACACACACACACATACACACACATACACATACACACATACACATACACACACACATGCACACATACACACACACACATACACATACACACACACATGCACACACATACACATACACACACATACACACACACACATACACACACACACATACACACACACACACATACACACACATACACATACACACATACACATACACACACACATGCACACACACACACATACACACACACACACACACACACACATACACATACACACACACATGCACATACACACACACATGCACATACACACACACACACATTACTTACCCTGAAAAGGAAATCCATGACAGACCAAAGTAAAAATAGATCCAATTTGGTGAACCAATGAGTTTTTATTGGGGTTACAAACAGGAGTATAGGTGAGGAGTGACTTACAAAGAGCAGGTATAACTGTAAAAGAGCTGCATCACCAGAAATCCCATTCCAGCATGGGTAACGACTCCACAAATCCTGAAATTCTGCCCTCTCTGCCTGTGGAGCTCTCTATGCAGCTTGTACATAGCGCCACAGAGCACCGCCATCTGCCACGGTCGAGTGTCTCTGTCAGCAGTTTGCCTCCCAGTGTCTCCAACCCCAGCAACTTCATCCCCTTTTATACTGCTGGGCACGGGCCCTGGATGATTTTCCATGGTTTTGTTTTTCACAGCCTTTTGTTCACCTCCTATCTACACTTGAGGCTGTGAGCCTTCCCCTTCCCTCCTAGAAGAAATGTTTCAATTCAGAGGACCATTCAATAGAAATATGCCTGGTGCCCTCAGAGCCCAGAGGAGATGGTAGGATCTCCCGGAACGAGTTACAGACATCGTGAGCCATCGCGCGGGCGTTTGGAAGAGCAGCTTGTGCTCTTAGTTGCAGAGCTGTCTCTCCAGCCCTTTACTCGCGCTTTCGTTACGTCTTCTGCCCACTTAGATGTTGTCTGTGAGGGCTGGAAGCGTGCAGTGTTTCTCCTGCAGTGGACAGCCATGGTGTTCAGTGGAAGATAGGCATTAAGCCGATCACCCAGTGAGGAATGACAAAATCCAGTATGTATTTACAGTAGCATGCAGAGCTGGGCTTGGTGGTTAATACTCCCATAGTCCTGGCGTTTCAGAGAAAGATTGGGAGTTCATAGTCACCCCCAACTACATGGTGAGTTGAAGGCAGCCTGCGCTGCATTAAACACTGTCTTAAAAGTCCAAAGATATTTAAAGACTAAGAATCATATAGAGAAAAGCAATGGACAGACCAGGCATTCTTACCGTTTGTGTGTATAGGCAGGAGCACTGGGATTAACTTTAGGACCTGATAAGTGATAAGTATGTGCTCTACCACTGAGCTACCTGCCCAGACACTGAGACGTCTGAGATGCCACTATTAAATAATAGTCCAGTCAGCCGGGGGGAGGGGAGAATATAAGTGGTAGGTAATAGGGCAGCTATCTAACCACTAGTGATCAGGTACTAAAAGCTACCTTTCACCTTAAAGGACCGTACTTCAACAAGTGTGGGAAAAACGATGATAGGGAAAATAGAAATAATTTTTAAAATGAACTTGTAGAGAAAACAAGTTTTCCAGTCCTGACTCCACAGGCAGAAGGTTTTGGTGGATCTGAATGTTCTTTGGCATCATTAGGAAAGTTCACACTTGTGTCTGCTGAGCACAGGACAGAGTTCTCCACATATCGTCTGATCTAATCACAAAACTCCCTCAAGGAAAATCTTTTTTGTATTTTCTTGGGGAGTTCATAATATTTATATTAATTACCTGAGTTTCACACACAGTGTATCTTGATCACACCCTCTTCCCATTCCTCCCTGGCCCACCCTCCCACCACCCCTGTGCTCTAAAAATAAATAAATAGATAAATATAAATAAATAAATAAATAATAAATAAAACAGTAAAATTGAGTCTAGCCTCTGTGGTGGGAGCATGGATCACAGGAATCACCATAGTTCCTGGAGGCACCAGGCTGCTCTCATCATGGACATTCACCCAGCCTGCACCAGCCCAATTTTAAGCATGACCAAGTTCAACCCGAAGCTGGACCCCAGTGCTCAAACACACAGGCACCTGGACATCCTGAGGGCACCAGGGTGTCCCTCAGGAGCCTGTTGGGAGATCTTATCCAGCCTCTCTGAGGCTGAAAGATCAGCTTCCGTTCCCCTGACCCTGAAATCTGCACCCAGCACCACAGGTCACTTTCACCTCCTTAGAGACAAACAGGAAGTACCGGGAATGTGAGAGCACAGTGGGACCATTGCAAACCACTCAAAGCATTTGTAGATCTCATGGGAAAGCAACCCAGTGGAAAAGGGCAGCGTCTCCCGTCTAAGCCACGCATCTGCCAGCCTGTGCCTGCTTCCGAATGAGTTATGCTCTTTTATAAAGGCTCTGCCGCCTCAGGAAATCCAGGCACTTTCTGCTGCTACTTTCTAGCACTTACCTAACACTGTTTTGTAATTTGTACATGTTATTTTTCTTTCTCCCTGGAGGAGAGAAGGGGCTTGAGACAGAGGCTTCTATAGCCAGAAGGACCTGGAATTCACTGTGCACCTGAGGCTGACCTTCAACTGCTGACTTTACTGCCTCAGAATCATAGGCACATGCCACCATGTCCAACAGGCCAGCAGATAGATAGATAGATAGAGATACATACATACATACATACATACATACATACATAATAGATGGAGTTAGTATTTTGCCTGCATGTATGTTTGCACCATGTTTGTGCCTGGTGCCTGTGGGAGCTAGAAGAAAGTATCATATCAGATCCTCTAGAACTGGAGTTATAGTTGTTTAGCCACCATTTGTGGGCTGGGAATTAAACCTTGATCTTCTGGAAGGGCAGCCAATGTTCTTAACTGCTGATCCATGTCTTCATCCTCATATTTTTAACCCTTCTAGAATTTATTTCATTTTTTTGTATGATTGAGCCAGGGACTATCCCTCCCCCACAAGAAATTATATATTTGAAAATTTTTTATTGAATGATTCACTCTTTCTTCATTGGTCTAAGATACCATCTCTATCTGAACCCTTCTCTTAATCCTGTTGTTGCCCATTGTACCAGTGCAAGGATAGCCACAGCGCTAAATCATAGCTGCTTTGTATATTAACTGATCCCGGTTGCTGGGTAACTCACATTGTATTTTTGGTAGGACAAGCGCCTGATCTCTGATCTGTTTTTTTCATACATTGGGTAACTATTCTTAAAGTTTCCCTACCAAATGTCCACTGTTATTTTGCAAAAGGAAAAAAGAGAAGGAGAGAGAAAAAGAGAAAGAAGGAGAAGGAAGGAAGGAAGAGAGGGAGGGAGGGAGGAAGGAGGGAAGGAAAGAAGGAAGAAAGGAAGGGAAGGAGGAAGGAAGGACTGGGACGATAGATGGCTCAGCTCACTTTCCACACAAGCATAAAAATCAGACTTTAGAGTTCCAGTTCTCAGGACCTAGGAAAATTCCAGCTAGGCATGATGGCCATCTGTACCTTCCCACTCACAAAGCAGAAATGGGATTCCCCGAGAACAAGCTAGATAGTAAGACTACTCATATCAGTGACCTCTGGATTTGATTAACTCAGAATCAATGATCAAGACTGAAGATCTGTCTAGATCTCTAACATCAACCTCAAGACTCCATGAGTATTCATACACATGCACACATTCTAACACACACATTCACCACACGCAAACACATAGCACACGTGTGAGCACACACATCAAAGTGGGGAAAATATCACATTTAATAAAACGACATACTTACATATTTATTTACATGTTTGCATATTTATTTGACAATTGATACCTTTACAGCGTGCCATGCATTCTTACTGTCTCTGCTGCCTGCTTCTCTTCCCTTCTTCCCCCTTTCTTCTCCTCGAGTGCTTAGGATTAAACCCAGGTCACATGAAAGAACTCTTACTACTGAGATACATCCCTAAGGTTTTGTTGTTTTAGTTTGGTTTGGTTTTGGTTTGGGTTTTGGTTTTTTTAGGCAGAAACTCACTCTGCAGCCTACGCCAGCTTGCCATTTCTCTTAATGTTCTCCAGAAGAAGTACGGTATTTTAACCAGAGAACTCAAGTTGTGTTTATTCTGAGACACTCCGTCCATCTTCATTGCTATGATAAACGAGACCTTGCAGTTTCTAGTTTGTATTAGAGATGTATGAGAGATCCACTGGGCTTGACATGTTGGTCTCTTATTTAGTGACTAGTCACTGGTATTGAACTCACGTATCCTAAAGAAATGTTAGTTGATCGTCTTTGACTTTTTGGCTGCCCATTGTTTCAAATACTGACAAAAATAGTGCTGTTCCTTTCTCCTCAAGGCCGTGTTTGTTTCCCTCATGGCATTTCAGGACCTCCCCAAGAGACATATGCCTTGTAGCTGTGGGAAGAGACATTCAGCTCTTGGTCTTCTGGTAGATACTTAGATGAAGTTAAAGATATTTCTTATTTTGACTTTTAAACATTTTGATTAGGACTTGCTAAGTTTTATGTCATACAGTGTATTAAGTGCCAGCTCCAGGGGAGACCCTAAGCTAGGTGTTATGGAAGAGAAGAATAGCAGAGTAGACATCAAATAAGTAAAACAAGTGGATATAGCTTTGGAGACAGAAGTCACTGTGATAATCATGATCATGTTTCCTTCCAAAACAGGTTTATTCTCACAGAGCAGCAAGAGAGGGAGATGAAGAAAAGTTCACAAGGTAAATACAAGATTGGCAGTCTTTCAAGGAGAACCTGAGAGTCGGCAGAGAGCTCGGGCCTCATCTAATTTAATGTCCCCATTTTACAGTGGGGAAACTCGGCAAGAATGTTATCTCCCTTAAAGTCTTGCCTGGCTCCTAAAGAGGCAGGAAAACCCAGGACCAACCAGTGTCACCATTTCTTTAAGGAAAGAAGGTTGAATGTGTTTGGCCCTGCTGTTGGCAGCATCAGGAACTCACTATGTAGCTGAGGCTGGCCTCAAACTCATGGCAGTCCTCCTGTTTCAGCCTCTCAAGTGCTGGGGTTCTAGGCATGGTCCATCGCGCCCAGCTGACCATGTCCTTCGAGCTGCTCTCACAGCTCACATCACAGGCAGTCTGTAGAGTGAGATTCTGTGAGCTCCTGAGCTGTGCTGTGGTCTTGGGCATTGCACTTGGGGGACAAAGCAGCTAGGCCTACAGGAGCGCCCCCTGCCTCACCTCAGAAAATCTGCAAGGGAGAGTTGGTCTGAAGGGCACCAATGGGAAAGGCTCTGGAGAGCGAAATGCTTCTGCCCAGGGTGGTTTCTTCAAAGGGATAAGTTTGTTCAAAGGATAATTGGGGCTAGATCCTGCTGGCCCTTTGGCTATGTTCCAGGACAAGCCACACACACAGATCTCCCCAGAGGTCTTGTGCGGCCTTATAATAGACTTGGAAAGTTCCTAGAAGCCAAACATGCATGGAATTGTTCTCAAGTCCCAGTGCTGAGGTGATTTTTCTTACTGTGTTTATGGACCAAAGCACAGGTTTGTCATGGGGAGCCAAGATGCCCCCCAGGAGAGACACAGAAAATGACACAGTCACTAACTTGTCTTCTGTATGTGCTTTCTTCCAAGGAGTAAGACATGCTACAAGGAGATTGAGGGTCAGGTAAGCTTGAGACTCAGTGCTGTGGCTGGAGAAGGCGGGGGGCTGGGGGGGAGTTGGCAGAACTAATGTCTCCCTTTCTGTTTTCTAGGAAGGATTTTTCTGGCTAAGGTGGCCACTGTGGCTTAGGGATATGTATAGGCCTCTGCATGACACCCGCAAGAAAAACATGGCTCAGGATCTACAGGACAAGGAGTCCTCCGGAGAGGAGGAGATTTTCAATAAGGATATGTCGGGGTAAATGTCTGGGGTGATTTAAAATCCCTAGCTCAACGAGGAGCTAAGGGTAAGTTGCCCAGTTCGAAATCTGAAAGCCTTGACATTGCTCTTCTTCCAGGGAGGTCAAGGAAGCAGGGGGGGCATGGCACCCGCGCCGGCACCCGCGCCGGCACCCACGGGTATCCACTGAAGCAGACGAGAGCGAAGCAGCCGACGATGCCGACGCCACAGAGTGATCTGCTATCGTTTATTAATAAATTATTTTTTGTAGATTCGTGAGTGTCAAAGGCCTTTGTACTGGAGTAAGTGAAAATTGACGCGCAGCGGCTGAGGGTGCGGACCAGTGAGGTGGCTCGCTGCGTGAGAGCAGTTACCGTCGCAGGCCTGTGACCTGCGTTTGATCCAGAACCCAGGCAAAAAGAACTGAATGAGGCAGCAAGCACCCGCAGCCTCACAGCACTCCTGTGACAGCACAGGAGGTGAAGACAGGGGAATCACTTAGACGTCCATGAGCCAGCTAGCCCGGAGAACAAATAAGAGGGCCCCTGCCTCTACAAGGTGGGAGGCCAAAAATGACTCCAAAATATCGTCCTCTGACTTCCATGTAACAGCCACAGCATGCATAAACACACACGCGCGCACACACACACACACACACACACACACACACACACGAAGTTGTTTTAAAATTGAGAATGTCACTACTGACCATGGAAAAATACTGACAGTCCAGTAATACAGAGACTGACCAGTCACGGGTGGTCAGCAGCCCCAGTCCCCAGAGGAGCCGTGTGCCTGGGAAACCACTGGCCTGTGCGGCTGGTTATGATTCCGAGCAGAGGGAGTGGCCCTCTAGTCCTCACCTGGCTGTCAGTTACTGACTCTGGGCAGGAGGCACCTCCCAAAGCTCCTTCCTGAGCATGAAAATCGGGTGCTTCTCTGAGTGGTGACGTCAGTGAAGTAACTTAGCGCACTCCCAGAAATGGGAAGCAGTGGGAGCTGCACCCTCACTGCCCCTTACGAACAGTGTGCCGGGTGCCAAGCCCTGGGCTGGGCCTTTCCCATCGTATGTCATTTAACCCAACAAGCCATCATAGTGGCGTTGTTTCAGTCTGTCATCTGCTAGGTGTGGTTGGGCAGACTGTGATCTCAGTACTTGGGAGGTCCAGTCAGGATGATTCCTGCAACTTCAAGGCCAGGATGGGTCACAGAGTGAGGTCCAGGCCTCTTTGCATTACATAGTGACACCTTGGTGAGAAAAACAAAACCAAACAAAACAGGACTTGGAATATAAGCAGATGCAGCCTGCTCAAGTGCCCTGCATCTCGACAGCATCATAATAAGCAATTAGACCTTTATACTCCAAAGCCTTTCAACCTTACAGCACCCTGTTTCCCGGAGCAGGGATATGGAGGCACACAAACCTGTGCTGCTGACAAAACTCAGAGAGCATCCATGTGGAAGGGGATGGCCACTCCTCCTGACGACCAACTGTGGGCCAGGCACAGGGCTGGACACTTTAGTTACAATGTTACATAGAGACAGAAACCCCCAAACCTACTCAAATCCTACACCTGAGGGGCAGGTGTCTTGACCTCGATAATGGTGTTGGAAGCACAGAGCAACTGACAAGAAAGCATGGATGAAGGAACCTCTATGACCGGACCTCCCAAAGCCTGGACCCGGCCTTTCCACAAAGCTACTCAACACTATGCTGCTCATTTCTCAAAATAAGTTTCCAGATAACATGTTATTCTCTTCCACCCCAGAACTGGCAAAGCAAGAACTTTCCATAGCCTCTTAAAAGCATAGTAGTAGTAGTAGTTTTGTTTTGTTTTTTTTCCAGACAGGGTGTCACTATGTAGCTCTCAATGTCCTGGAACTCACTCTGTAGACCAGGCTGGCCTCGAACTCAGAGGTCTACCCTGCCCCTGCCTCCTGAGTGCTGGGATTAAAGACGTGCGCCACTGTGCGGAGCTTCCAAATCCTTCCGTAGATGAGGGAAATGAGGTTAGAAGTCAAGAGCTGTAGTCTCCTGCTTGGATCCTCTGTCCCCGTTCACTCTCCCTTCCTCCTTCCTTTGGCCCTCACCACCGCTGGAAATTATCTCAACGTTCCAATGTCATGGCCGTGAGCAACAAGGTGAGGCTCCCAAGTGAAGTGGGGAGAGAGATGCAGAGAGAACAGGACTTAGCTTAAGAGGAGCTTGAGCTCTGCCCTGCTGCGGAGGTCTAGAACTGAGAGTGATGGCTGTCTTAAAAGTGCTATTATTTCTGGATGAAAAGTGTTCCTGGAGTCGTTAGGGTCCAAGCCGATGTCCGGGCAACCCCTAAACCAAGCTAGGCTCAGAGGACTGATTGAAGAAACAATCATAAAGAGCAGAGAAAGATTTATTCAATGTGGCCACATGGGGAAGAGGAGCACCATGTCCGGGATCCTCCTCCAGTCCGTCTCCTCGGTCCTGATATAAAGTTTAGATTTAAATAGAGGGCAGGGAGTACACGTGACTAGGCGGTTGTGCGCACAGTGTGGTCCCGCCCAGCCATCTTATCTCTATTCCAGTCTCTCTGGCAAATGGTTAGAACTGTTTGGGATCTCTGGCTGGCACCGGGCTTCAGCCTTTTCCATTTCACTAGGTTCTGGGGGAAATTCTGATTTCTTGGAAATCATTGTTTCAATAGTGTCCTAGTTCAAGTTACAGCTGTGATGAAACACCATGACCAAAAGTGAGTTGGGGAAGAAAGGGTTTATTCCACTCACACTTCCTACCACAGTCATCGTCAAAAGCAATGAGGTCAGCTGAGAACTCAAGCAGGGCGGGAACCTAGAGGCCAGAGCTGATGCGGAGGCCTTGGAGGAGGCCTTACAGGCTTGTTCTTCATGCCTCGCTCAGCCTGCTCTCTTACAGAACCCAGGACCACCAGTCCAGGGATGGCACCATCCACAACGAGCTGGGCCCTCCCGCATCAGTCGCTAACTAAGAAAATGCTCTATAGGCTTGCCTGCCTAGGGCTTGATCTTATGGGGGGCATTTTCTCAACTGAGGCTCCCTCCTCTCTGATGACTCTTGCTTGTATCAGGCTGGCATAAAACTGGCTGGCAAGACTAGTCTGATAGCCAAAGTGAGCGGGACAATATCTTCATCTCCGTGGGGATCATTTCAAAATCAGCAAAGTTTAAAATGTCCCAGCCTACAACCCAAAGCCTTGCCTCGATTTCGGGCGGGGGGGGGGGGGGAATATTTCTTTCCTTTCTGTGAAGTACATTCCATTCTAGGAGCTGGGATTCACGGGAGCATAGCCCAAAAGGAAATGTCTGGGCGAGTGGAGAAGGAAGGCAGGTGCGGATAAGGGTAGGGAACGTCTGCTTTAAGCATCTCCGCCTTGCTCCCCTCGGGATTTGCTGAGCCAGCCAGGAGGTGAGAGAGTGAATCCTCTTCTATTTCACTCGTGTAAATCTGTCTCTCCACGCTCATCTGGCTGCATCCCCATCCCTAGCCCACAGGAATGGGAAGGGACTCAGGCAGGCGTCCAAGTCCAGAGCTAGCAGCACCCCCACTTCCTCCCTCCTGCTGCTCCCATGGCCCGTGTTCCCACACAGAGTAAGTGCACAGAAGGTAGCCGCAGGCAGCCAGGTGGAAAGGCCTGCCAAAGGACACTGGGGATAGGTATAACCTGGTCTGGTATTCACACACACACACACACACACACACACACACACACGAGCTGATCATGCGTCTCTTTTCTATAGCCGCCCTCCTACCTAGCAAGAAAGGGTGCACACACTTTCACCATGTCCACCGTCACCACAAGAGGTTCAAAAGGAGCAGGTGGAGAGTGCACAGCTGTACCGCCTCCTCGACCCCTGCAGGGGCTCCCTGTGCTTGGGGAGCCAAGCCGCCCCTCCCATGACATGATTTCTCCCCCATCTGTCATCTCACACTCACCCCCACCTCCACCTGCACCCCCTTTCCCCATTAAGATGTCAGAGCGTAGACAGAAGCGTTGGGCTTGGCTGCAGTTGCCATCATTCCAGGGACGAAGGGAAAATGTCTAGTTTGCAATTAAACCAGGACTTTGGGCTTACTCGGGTTAAACCGCTCCCCTGAGGACTTTTCCTTATCTAGGGAGAAGGTCCTGCTAGACCCAACTGTTCCTAAAATGAAGACGAAAGCAGGGTAGAGACAAAATGCCAAAATTCTATACCTTTTCATTGTTTTACAGACCCAATCATTGTTTTTAACAAAAGCAGCTACTGAGAGCCTGTGTTAGTCAGGTTTTCTAGAGGAACAGCACTGATAGAACCTAATATATATTAAAAAGGAAACTACACTGACTCAAACAACAGAGTCTGGGTAGTCCAACAAACTCCCTCTGCTGCCTGAGTGTGGGCGAGGTGCGGTCAGCGCCACAGGCTCCTCCCGCCATCCCCGCCCCACCAGGAGGACTGCACCGAGGAACTACTTAGGCCGTGCCGTGTTGTCGTCGTTTTAACTTTATCATGTTGCTGGGCTGGTGAGATGTCTCCGTCGGCAAAATCTCTCACGACCAAGCTGAACAATCCCCAGGACCCACATGGTGAAGGAGGGAACTGAGTCCTGCAAGTTGTCCTCTGACCTCCATACACATATGAAGGCACAGGTGGGCCCCCACGCATGCATACACACGACAAGTAATACTTTAAAAAAAAAAATATTCTCAGTCACCCGGCTCATGTTTGGCTGTTCTAAATCGCCCAGCAAAATTACTGGGTGATGCCTGTGACTAAAGGAGGTATGGGTCCCTGGTAATCACATCTCTGATAGTAACATTTCTCCAGGTGTACAAAGAAAGAACTAAAAGATGTGTTTGAGCCATTAATATCTCCAGACTGTGACGTCGTGGCTCAATGGGAAGCCAGCTCCCTAGGCCTCAAAGATGATTCAATTGACAGCTAGACACAGGAATCATCAAGATGGCTTTTGGGGTCATGAACCGTGCTGTCCGGCGGCCCCAACAGAACCCACTTCAACAAGCCACCCCGAGGTTCAAAGCATTATGCGCAACTCTGAAGCCAGGAGCTCGGCCTTCCCTGGCTGGTTTAGACCCCGTTTTTATAGATGGGATCTACCGCTCTGCTCAGTGGCTGTTTCATCATGGACTGGATATACAAATTCTGCGCATACTGCTGGCTGCCAAGGGTAATGTGTCCGTGGGCTCCACAGGAAAAGCCTTCATAAGTCAACTGAGACTAGTTGTGTCGTATGCTGAGATGACATTTTATGTTGTAATAGCGGCCTTCACGCTCAATGGGTTGCCTTGCGCTGCTATGCTTCTGGGAGTTGGAATAGAGGCGGCCTCAATCCAACAGATTAAACAAGAGTTGTAGGAAAAGCATGGTGCAAACTTCCCTTACCTAAAGAGCTTGAAGGGCATGAAGAAATAGCACTAGGAAAGTTCCTGAATCTATACAGGGTCGCAAATATGTGGAAATGAACAAGTTGAACAAAGAATCTTTCGACAGTGTCGGAAGAGGCTCTTCAGCAGCGATCACCTAAAAAGCCAAGAAGGACCGACCATCCTGGCAGTTAAGAGCCAGCCAAGCGGTGAGTCCAGAGACGTGACTAAGTGAGCACAGAGAGCCTGCTTGCAAGGAAAGGGTGAGGGAACAGATGCTTGAGAAAGGAGATACCAGCAAGTGATGGGCGGGCAGGTGATGCGGATGGCCTCTGAGGCCTCTGGGGTTGGAACTGGGCCCAACTTGAGACAGCCGCAGCCTTGCTGAGCCCAGTAGCTCAAATTCGGTTGAAACGGTTCCCTCAAGGGTAACAAAAGAAGTCCAAGCAAAGGCGACTCCAGCCAGGAGGGGCCTCGGTTCTGACCCAGTGGAGGTCCTGACAAGCCAACTTGATCCATCCTGCACTATGTTGAGAGAATTGGTCAGGAACTCTCAACGCTTTCACTACCAGCATGGGGTGGGAGGAGGGGGAGACGATGACGAAGGCTCCTCAGTTAAAGGTTGACCTGTCAGCCGGGTTCAAGCCTGCTCTAGGCATTCGAGCCCAAGAGAAACGACCTGAACCCCCATAGTTTCAACATCCACAGGATCAAGTGGTTTTGCTGACTTCTGGTGCCAGTTTGGAATAAAAGGATCGGCATATTGTCTGCTCAGTAAAATCGCTCGGCAAAAATTTAAGAAAAAGAAATCAGGGGTGTCTGAACAAGAAGCAGCCAGGCTTCAGGAAGTCTCCGGAGCCGCAAACCAGGACTCACAAGGCTCTCCAGCGCCAGCTCCCTCGGAGGCCGGCCTTCTTCAGACTCTTTTGGATGCTCTTCAATCCAAGTGTCAATAAATTTAGGAAAAACACGTGACAACCCATCCTCACCGACCCTCAGCAAGTCCACCAATCAGCCCTCTAGGACAAGAACCTCCTTGAGTGCTGCAAACAGAGGCATGGAATCGAGAAAGCCCCCAAGTCAAGGGAAGAACAAGTCCTCCAAGTGTGAGGACTTCACTACCAGAGCTTGATTGGCAGAGAGCAGTGTGAGGAAGTTATTTAAATGACGGGGCCGATCTGGACCAAATCCAGACAGAGCAGACGGTGGTCCAACTGGAGGGAATGCTGAAGGTCTCCATTATTGTAGCAGGCAAGAAGACATCGCTCAAGGCTGTACTGTCAATGGGGACAGAGGATTTGCCCCAGAGCAAGCATACCTGATACCTGCTCAGTTAGCATTTATGAACTTATCAAAACCATGAGCAACCAAATGACCAACCTAATGCTAACGGTTGAGAAAGTCAAAGAGAAACTAGAGATCCATCCTTCGTACATCGGCACCAAAGCCCCGAAGTCCAGGGTTGACATCGTGAAGCAGGGCTTCATCCCTCCGAAAAGTAGCAACCATCAAGCCACTCTGGCATTCTGCCTCTCCTGGCACAACAGCAGGCCTGCCGAGTGCACCCAAGTGTGGGGAGCCGACCCTCTGGACACGCTGGCTCGACTCAAGGCACTCCATTTTGCCTAAAAGGCTCCGTTTTTCTCTGATCTTAACGGACAGAATTCAATAAAGGTCAGATAGCCTGAAGCCGCCCAGTTCTAGGAGACCATCGCGTGACTAACTCAATTTTATTGCTTCCTCTTCCCCGGGACTTTCTTCCTCTATGGATTAGATAAACAGCTGTTCGCACAAAGAAGCTCTGGGGGTGATCTCCTAGCTGCCGGTGGCTCCCTATCTATCTTTCAGGGACATCCTGACTGCAGTTCCTTGACCCAGTTGAGCAGACCAGCCTTCCTGCCAGAATAGGTTAGCATAGCAACCTGCTTACGCACTCCCCATTTCTCCTCCCCTTCCCAAAATTGTTTAAATACTGCTGCTGTACGTTCAAAAAACTGAGACTTGACCAGAACCCCTTGGCTTGTCCCCATCATTTCTCGCGTCTCCTTGTCCTACCCAAATCTCACTCTCTCCCCTAGGGCTATTGTTGCAGAAACCCGCGGGCCGGGGCAAACTGGCGCCGCAATGAGAGGCCCAAGGTACAAGAGATTCAGTAAAGGTCGTCGTACGAGTCAAAGAAGCTGGCCAGCAGATTAAACATAAAAAAGTGGTCGCCATGAAATCACCCACCTTGTGGAACAGAGACCTGGAAGGTAAGGGGACGATGCAACCATGGGACAAGGCATAAGTGTACAGGAAAAGCTCATTGGAGACTTAAAGAATTCATTAGAAGCGCAAGGGGTAAGGGTTAAAAAGAAAGATTTAGTTAAGTTTTTTGAGTTTTTAAAAGAAGCCTGTCCGTGGCTTCCTCAAGAGGGTCGGCTCCCCACACCCAAGGACCCAGGTTTCTGGACTGCGTTTGGCTGGCACAGAATACCCTTCGGCACCATGGATGGACAGGGCAGCACAGGGTGATCATAGGCGCTCACACCCTCCCCCTTATTCTCCATTTCCGCAAGCCTTGATGCAGGATTGCTCCCACCGGAATTGGTCCTCATTACCCGAACTTAAGGGGAAAAAAATCTTATTATGCGTTACATGTAATGTTGTGTCAGACCAAAGGACAAAATGAGATGAGACCTTCAAATGGCTAGCAAATCTAATGATCCAGAGATTTCTACTTCGATGCCTTTACCAACTATTTCTGTCTCCTGAAGCCTGCTTTCCTGCCTGCTCAGCCTCATCAATACCAAGATCCCAGGGATGAGCCTTCTGATCGTTGTAAAATATTGGACATTTGGTCTCTGCAGGCACAAAATGTGGTGCTTGGCCAACAGGGGTGGAGGGTGACTGAAGTTTCCATAGGAGAAAGCTGCACCTGCACTAAATCAGCTACACAGCTCATTGACTGATTGTTATGAGATAGGAGCCAAGAAGAAATATCTGAGGTTACCTTTGGCCCTTTAAATGGTGGTTTTGTGCCCGCCTCTGCCTATGATCTGATGTACTTGTGACTGCTGTCAATCACTCCTTCCTGCCAGTGCTGTGTGTTGAGTGAGAACTCTCCAAAGTGGTTTTAAACAGTTGGTCCCCAGTTGGAGGTGCCGTTTAGGGAGGTTATGGAACCTTTAGGAGGTGCGGCCTCTGCAGGAAGTACGTCACTGGGGTGGACTACAGAGTTTATAGCCTTGCCCCACTTCTGGCTTGCATTCTCTGCTTTCCGTGTGTGGTAGAGACGTGATCTCTCAGCTTCCTGTTCTGCACTTTCCCACCATCATAAACTAACCTGGAACCAAAATAAATGCCTTCTTCCAAAAGTTGTTCTTGGTCAGCAACAGCAAAGTGAGTAATACAAAATCTGGAACATTCCAACACAATATCAAAAATCTCCAACTGAGACTCAACTGAGAGCCTGGCCAAAAACCTTTCAACCTCAGAAACTAGATACTGCCAGCTCCGGGGGAGCTGTCCTCTCTGCTTCTATTGCTTACCCTCACTGCCCCCTCCTCAATAAACATATGCAGCTTTTCTCTTCCAGAATCCAACAAACCTGATTGCACATGGTTTCTGCCTGCCACTGCCACCAGGACCAGCAAAGAAGAGCACTTAAGTAATGGTTGTCAATGGCGATACCCTTTTTTCTGAGGATTTCATAGACAGTTCTCAGTGGGCCCCCAGGACCCTTAGGAAAAAGTGAGAGACTTATTTTTGCCTGACGTAGTTCTCTGCCCTCTACTCAGCAGCTCCAAGAAGATTGAATATCTTCCTTCAGTAACAGACAGGCACAGGAATAGCTTAGCAACCTAGGATTCTGCTTGGCTTGGGCTACGAAGACACCCTAGTTAGCAATAGTCTAGTGACACAGGGCCCTTGCCTGCGTCAAGTTACACACACGCACCACTCCAAACAGTGGAGTGCTATTCTTCCTCATAGCACCTTAGCAACTCTTTTGTGGCCAGTTTTCATTCAAGCATAGTCTAGAACATACCCACTTATGAGGCGTAGAGAGCCAGTCCCACTGAACTGGTTCTGGGTGCATGCCCAGCAAGGCAAACGCTGTCCTTTGAGCTTTTAGAGGAAAATCTCATATTTACCATCTTATGCCTATACATAATTGGGGATGCATATGATTCAAATCAGGTGCATCGTGGAAAAAAATGTTCAAACCAAGCAAAGGCTTACATAATCCAAGCCTATCAGGCAAACTAAAAACACCACCCACAACCCACCCTTAATAACCAACTCTGCTCCACCCCATAAAGAGTGGCCCCCAAAAATGACCATTGTCTTAGAGTACTTTAGTCACGGAGTCCACTGCTCACTGTATTAATGTGTTGTTTCTGAATGGGTTTTCCTAGCCACTTTGCAATCTGTGTGTGCCTGAGTTCTTTAAACAAGATGCCAAGAATCTGGAAAGAGCAGTCCAGGAAGCAATCTCTAGCAACATGAATTTGACCCATTTCAGCTGTAAGTAGCCAGGTGGGATGAGGGCCAGTAGGACATCTTTCCTGTAAACAAAGTTAAGTCTTGTTTGGAACTCCTGGGTACCTCAGGGAAGGGTGGGGTGGGAGGGAATGAGGTTCTACTCAAGGTCATTTACACTCGGGCTTGAAATCTGGTTCATTGCTATTTTAAAATAAAAAGATCTTCGTTTTAAATGTTATTTTTAATTATTTGTATCTATATCAGGCGTGGTGGTGGGCACCTGAGCGCAGGTGCCCAGGGAGGCCAGAGGTGTCTGATGTCAAGGCCCCTGGAACTGGGGTTACGAGTGTCTTGGGGCCACCTGATGTGGTGCTGGGAACAGAATTTGGGTTCTCTGGGAGATCACACTTCTGTGGATGACAGAGCGGAGCCCCCTTCCCTTTCCCCTTGACACAGACTTCTTAACCACCGAGCCATCTCTTAAGCCACCAATCCCCCCAAAAAAAACCTCTTTCTATAAAAAGAATAGAAATTTATTTGTCTATTAATAAATTAATAGAAATAGAAAATAGATTAATAAATCTATATTATCCTTTCTCAGCAACCTTCACAGCACAAGTTGTTCAGTGTGGGGGAACCCTTGCTTCTCAATGGTGACGGGCTTCAACAGGACTCTAGGTGAGGGGTTCTTTCCTTCCTTTATCCCTGTCATCTCCCCATATTGTTATCTACCTCAAGGTATTTTCTGAAAAGTTCATTAATTTAAAAAATGAAGGAAAATATGGATAAGGGAGGCAAGGAAGGAAAGAAGGAAGGAAGGAAGGAAGGAAGGAAGGAAGGAAGGAAGGAAGGAAGGAAGGAAGTTGCAATGGTTAGGTTTAGACTTACATCCCCGATTTAAATTTATTGAAAAGAAACTGAAACCATCCTAGACAGAGGAAAGTGGTCTTTTGGAGGTGGAGAATGGGGAGAAACGGCTCCATGGGGTGAACAGAGTCCCCAAGGGACCAGGAAGCATACAGAAAAGGCACTTCAAGAAAACAAGCGGGAAGGAACTGACATAGGGGAAAGACTAGTGGCCTGAGGCCCCGCTGGGTCTGTGGGCTACGCACATACTCCCCTAACAAGCTACTTGGCACTCCAAGATCCTTATGTTCACACACTGGGCACACACACCTTCACAGTTAGGACGTCAGCCTGAATCAGGCTGCATGCACGCCTCACTCTGAACAACTGAATAAACCCCTTAATGAACATCAAGCCATAGATTCTATTCAGCCATACTCCAGTTGCATCTAGCTACAGGGGGCCCCTCTGGCTTGAATTCATTGGGTGTGCATATGCAATAAGGCAAACTGAGTCCTCTAAGTAGACTTTTAGGGAAAAGTCCCGATTGGCCTTCTCGTGCCTATGATACCTGGGCACATCCTGGGAAGGAGTGTGTGCAGGAGAAAAGAGGTGACATAGCTAAAGAAAGCTGTCTATCAAATTAGAGACCACCCGCAGGCAATAAGCTGAGTCCCAGACCACCACCGCTCTCGTGGTCTGTGGTAAGCTCTTGAGAGTATGTTTCCTTTTGTGTCTCGGATTTGCTTTGAATAGAGTATTGTTACTACTTCATCTTGTTCTTGAATAAGACTCCAGGAACATTTGAACTGTTACGTTCTTTTTTTTTGTTGAAGCATGTAATTCACGCCCTCGTGTTTGAAACTGTAGAACCCCCTTTGCTGCTTTGAGCATAGACGATTGAAACTTCGCTGGAAAGAAATAAGCTAGACTCAGGCAAATATTACGTATTTCTCGCACATGTCGAAGAAAAGCTAATGACGTGTGGGGGTGGGGAGAGGGAGGGCGCCAAGCCCAGGGCTTCACACTTGCTAGGCGTGTGCTCTTCCACTCAGCTAAATCCTTAGCCCTTAGATTTATAGGTACCGTGGAAGCAGAAAGTGGACTATGAGGGATGAGAAGGGAGCCTAAACAGACGGAGAACAAGAGAATAACGGGTGAAGACAAACGACACATTTTCTCTCATAGGTGGTATCTGGATTTAAATGCATACGTGTGTGTGTGTGTGTGTGTGTGTGTGTGTGTGTGTGTGTGTGTGTAATCACACATATGCATGTGACATGAAATGAAATGCAGGACTTGATGGGGAGGCAGGGGAGGGTGGTAGTGTCATAATAAAACCCATTATTTTGTACACTAACACAAGTCACCCCAGCCATTCCCCCCAAATCTTCACTGAAAAATCCCATCCTCATCAGAGGAGTCCCTGCCCTGTGGATACGGAGTCAAGTTTTTTCTTGCGTGTGGCATGCAGAGGTCTGCCTGTACATATCCCTAAGCCACAGTAGCCACCTTAGTCAGAAAAAGACTTCCTAGAAAGCAAAACAAAACCCCTAGGCGTTTTCCAAGTCTTTCTTAAAGACTCAAAATTGTCTCTGGGGAGATCTGTGTATGTGGCTTGTCCTGGAACATAGCCAAAGGGCCAGCAGGATCTAGCCCCAATTATCCTTTGAACAAACTTATCCCTTTGTAGAAACCACCCTGGGCAGAAGCATTTCACTCTCCAGAGCCTTTCCCATTGGTGCCCTTCAGACCAACTCTCCCTTGCAGATTTTCTGAGGTGAGGCAGGGGGCGCTCCTGTAGGCCTAGCTGCTTTGTCCCCCAAGTGCAATGCCCAAGACCACAGCACAGCTCAGGAGCTCACAGAATCTCACTCTACAGACTGCCTGTGATGTGAGCTGTGAGAGCAGCTCGAAGGACATGGTCAGCTGGGCGCGATGGACCATGCCTAGAACCCCAGCACTGAGGAGGCAGAGTTCAGAGGATTATCTTGAGTTTAAGATTAGCTTTCTTGGGCTTCACAGTGAAGTCCAGACCAGCTTGTGATACAAGCATGAGACCCTATCTTACAAGAAAAAAGAGGAAGCTGCAAGGGGCGTGATTCGCACACACACATACACATTAGCTATTCTTCTAATCCACATAGAATAGAGGAACTCAGTACATTTTCTAGAAACTACCGACATCTGCATGCTGCCTACCCAGGAAGAAGGTCAGAGGTCAGAGCCCACCCAGGGCAAGTACAGGCTAGGAGCCCTAGTGCTCAGGGCAGAGGCTGAAGACCCAGGGCTCTAGTACCCAGGCCAGAGGCTCCAGAACTCAGGGTGGAAGATGCTGCCTGGGGAGGGGATCAGAGCGGTAGCCCTGAAGGTCCATCAATGGAAAGCTGTCTCTTCCTATCCAAAGAAAGAAAAAAGCGTAATCTGCCTCTGAATAGAAACCTAACGTTGCAAACTACCCAAAACCTAGGTTATTCCTACGTATGTGTCCTTAGATGTTAGGACGTTAACCCCTCTTTTTTGAAACTCTCCTCCCCACATGATACTGCTTGTTCACCACGTGGCTGACCTCCATATTGGTGTTAACACAAACATCACAGTTCTCTCTCTTCTTTTCCGTTCTCTTCTTCCGGGCAGCTGCCGAGAGTTACGGCTTGTCTGTCCTGGGGCTTCTTTTTTTCTTTTAAACTCTAATAAAATTGTCCTCAAATATTCTTCTCACTCTGCTCTTAAATTTTTATTAACAGGTCTAAAAATTCAAGAGGGGAACCCCAGTTTCCCTGGCAACATGTGGTACTCCAAGTAGGGCTCTCTAAAATTCCGTTATACATGGCCACCGTGAAGGGAACCCTCCACAAACAGTTTTTCTGAGGACAAAACAGGCAATCACACTCCAGGACAGTAGTGAGCTCGTTCTGGTGGCTAGCTGTTGGCTGCAGCCTCGGGGTGAACGGTGCTAAACTTAACTCCTGCCGTCTCTCCCTGGGCACGAGAGTCCTTTCCTTGACCATCACTGCTTCTGTGGTATCTGTACTAACCTAACTCAGGTGGGTTTTTGTGTTTTGTTTTCCAAAAGAGGGTGGGCTGCTATGACATAATGTTTCTGGGTGTCTCAAGTACCACGTGGTTCAGTCAGTGACTCTCCTATATTAGACTAAGGAGTTGTTTTTGTTTTTTTTAATTTTTAAAGCATTATTTTACATGGTGAATCTACTGGGTTCTAAAGAGAACTTCTGGCTTTCCCAGCCATGTGACTCCAACACTGGCCAGATGCCACAGGAACCAGTGCTTTGAGATGGCTGGACCTGGGAGCCTCCTGGGAAGCTGCAGCGGTCCAGAGCCAAGACTCGGGGGGTCGACAGATCCCACTCGGGAGCCCAGCGGTGGACTGCGCTGTGCAGGCGAGCTGCTGCGGATGGAAGGCAGCAGCCACACAGTCATCTTTGGGTGCAGCTTAGTTGGGCAGGAGCTAGGGTGCTGGCTTTATGGGGTCTTAATGCTCTTTCTGCCATAGTCTCCAGGCCTGCTTTCTTCGAACTTAATTATCTGCTTTTGCTGACATTTTGTTTTCTATATTTGCTATGCTTTAGATTATGGAGTCTTTTTCTTTTTTTAAAAGTTATTATTATTTATTTTTGTTGTTGTTTTTTTGAGGCAGAGTTTCTCTGTGTAGTCCTGGCTGTTCTGGAACCTTCTCTGTAGACCAGGCTTGCCTTGAACTCAAGAGATTTGCTTGCCTCTGCCTCCTGGCTGCTGGGATTAAAGGTGTGCGCCAAAACTACCCAGCTAGATTATGGAGTCTTAACTGCAAATTATATACAGCCTACACAGAGATCTCCCAACCCCGGCAGTTCGACTGCTATTCACCCTGGGCACTTATCTTGTTTCCCACATAGATTAAGAAATGGGATATGGATGGACAGTTACAACGTTAAAAAAAAAGAAAACAAAAGGGTCAGAGGGAATGTGCAAGGATGATATCGGGGGTTCGACCCACGACGGAGCAGGTGGGCCAGAGTTCTGAGCACAAGGCTGCTGCCTGGCCAGCCTGCGGAAGTATCTGTCCTCAGCCCGGGCACACAACCTGGCTGAAGGCAGGGAGGAGTCTGGCCTCACACGCACATAGCACGGCTGTCTTCGTCTTACTGACAGCTCAGGAAACAGCTCTTAACTGAGACCAGAGTGAGAGAGGAAGACACAGGGCCATAATCCAGGAATGGCAGTTCCCACACCACTGAGACCTGGCAAAGAAGTCAGGCAGTTCTCACCAGACGATGACATGAGGCAATCCGTGATTAGCACAGAGACGTGCTGTTTGGGGGAGACAAATGAGGCAGCCTAGGAGAACCCCTGAGGCAGTTGAACATGAGCAGCTGGGTCTGGGCTGAAATCTAGACACTGCCTGGTTCCAGGGAAACCTTGGTGGTGGGGCTGTAGCGGGGGGATTGAATACGCTCTATCATTCTGTAAGCCTCTTCTCCCCCCAAATAGCCCTTATTTTATAAGTGCAGCATATGTTAGCAGTGTCTCCTTCGTGTGACAGGAGACAAGATGTGTGTTCACAAATCAGTGAGGACTGTGAAACGGGAGGGAAGACTTAGAGCCTGGGGCCGAAGTCCCCAGCCTTTCCGTGAGCCTCGAGAGACCAGCTCAGAGGGGCTGCAGACTGATGTCTACATGGTCCCCAAAACGGACTTAAAATGATAATAAGCACCTATTCCTCACAGTGGTACAGTTAAGAACTCAGAGGTCGCTTTAGGAGTTCAGCTGTGAGCCTTGAGGACACTATGAAGATTTGGGTCAGGGCCGTGACCATCTGAAGGCTTCAGTGAGGCTCCAGGATCCATCTGCAAGGTGTTGCAGCCACCCACCACGAGGCTGGCGAGTGGTGCCGGTTCCCACCCATGTGGGTCTCCCCGTACCGCCCCCCTCCATGCTACTTAACTGAATGTCATTAAAACGTGGTGGAAGAAGAGGAGCTAGAAGAACTCTTTCATGGCCTCGCATTAGAAACCCCACAGCGTTACTTCTGCCTCAGCACATGAACAGTTAAATGCTAGTCAACAACTCCAGCCTCCATTCAAGGGTAAAGGCTGTTAGACGCCATCTTTTGGAAACAGAAATTCCAGAGATATTGTGACCATGCTGTCACGCTGTCTGCTGATAGGGAGAGCAACCTCTTTCTCTACTACCCCACCCGTTTCAGTCCTTCCATACCAGCATCTGCTAACTGTCTATAAACAGCCTCAGGGAGTGGGCGGGGCCTCGTGAGCCCCACCCCCTATGAACTGTTAACTGCCTCTAAAGCCACAGCGAAGGGCAAGGACTTCAGCATCCCTCTCCCCAGCAACTGTTAACTGCCTGCAAATCCTCAGGGAGGGGGCAGCCCACCGGGGCCCCTCCCCACCTCCGAGACAGAAAGTCTCATAAACTGATCTTGTGCAGGTCTCCTCCGAGCAGCTGCAGAGTTCAAGAGATGACTGAAATGTCATGTCCAGGGGACAGCTTTCCACAAAGCCACTTAGATTCTACGTAGCTCTTTTTTTTTTTTTCAAAACAGGTTTTCAGTAACCATTATACTCTTCTACCTCCAGAAATGACAAAGTAAGCGTTTCCCCTTTTACACATGAGGTCAGAAGTATCAGCTGCTTGTAGACTTGTGCCTCAGTTACCTGTCCTCAATGCTGAGGCTTCCACATTCAAGGGAAGGGGATGGTAGACACAATCTTTTGAAAAGGAGTCAGAGTTTGTGGCCTATTTTTAGACCACCCGAACGCAGGGAAAGTACCTTTTCTCACTCATTCTCAGTGTCTCTGACACCAACCAGGGGGCTGGGGGTCCCACACTAAGCAACTTCCCAGTTCTCTGGGGACCCAGCTGGGTGTCCTAGAATCAACTGAACTTCGCTCTAACTGAAGGTAGTGTCAGCCTGCTCAGGTAGGGGCTCAGCTCCACCAGCCGGCAGTCGCAGTCCAGGTTGTTGCTAGTGCATCCTGCCCGCTAGATGGCCACCTCGGGGTCGATCGCTTGCTAGGATGACTCACGGGGCCTAGGAAAACTGCTGCTACCGCTGATCTATCACACAATTCGGGGGTGCGGTAAACAGCCAGAGGAACAGGCACATAGGTGAGGTGAGCTGGGCAGGCTTCCATGGAGTATGGAGCTGGGGGAGTACAGAACCTTTCCAGGTGTAAGTGTTCATCAACCCAGAACCACTCTGACCCTCACTTTTGGGGACTTTTACGGAACCCTTTGTCACATAAGCCCGACTGACTATTGAGACGTGGTCTTGCTTTTAGCCCAGGCTGGCCTGGAGTTTGTAATCTCACTTGCTCAGCATCCTGAGGTCTGGGGCTTCCAGCAGGTGCCACCATACTTGGCCTGACTGTTAGTCTCTACCTCCTCCCCAGGGCTCATGGGCTGAGACTGAACAGTTCAAGTATGCAGTTGTGGCTTGGTCTCGCTGATAACTAACCCCCATCCAGAAGCCCACCAAAAGTGACCTCATTCCAAAAAATGGCACTCTGGTTACAGTAAAAATTTGCAAGTGATTTAGGAGCCCTGTGCCAGCAACTTGGTGGTAGGTATCAAATATGTACTTCCTGTTACAGTGCGTTCCCTCGGCCAAGAGACTAGAAGCCATTCTTAACGTTTCACATCAAAAAGACTATTTTAACTTCTTTAATGTCATGTTAGCATGTCCCTGCTTATTACGGTAAATTAATCAGATGAAAGAACGGGTTTCATTATGACTTTGTTTTATTTTTAACGATATGCGCCGGCTGTGTGCGGGTCTATGAATGTGGACGCGGGTGCCCACGGAAACCACAGGAGGGCGCTACGCTCCCCTGGAGCTGGAGTTGCCGGTGGTTGTGAGCACCTGCCATGGGGGCTGAGAACTGAACGTAGGCTTCTGTGAAGCCTGATACGCTCTTTGGTTACCGAGCCGTCTCTCCAGCCCCTCGTTACGACTTCCATACATGTGTATGACATACGTTGGTCATATCCCCCTTCCCCCTCATGCTCTCATCGCCTCTCCCACTTCCTATCCTCTACTTTCACACCTCCAAAGAGAGTTTGTCTGGGTCCTTAGAGCTCCTTGAAGATGCTGGAGGTGGCCACAGCTGACGTGAGGGGCTGTACAACTAGCTTTCAGTTTCCTTTGTCTCGGCTGCTTTCTAGAAAGCCAAGGAGTCAGCAATCTTTTGGAAATATTGCTGAGGTCGTCGCAGTCCCCTGGTCGCCAGACTGCTGACTGGTATGGGAGTACGTCCAGGCGGCCCCTGGAGCTGCACATGGCATCTACGGAGGAATCAGAAGGCAGCCATTTCTTCTTCCCCCTTCTGGATTTCACATGAGTACACATTGCTGGATGCACCTTTCTGGCCTGGGAGTCATGAAATGTGGTTCCTGGGTTTTCCGAGCCTGCATAGGATGGGATGAGAGTTGGGGGTTACTCTGCAACATGCCTGTATATCTGGGTGTGACAAGAAAGCCCCACCTGTTTTTGAGGGTGCCCTGGTGTCTGCCCCGCTTTGGTAGACTAATAATATTCATTGCTCTGTAAGAGCAGGGCGGTCCAAGAGGAGTTACATGGAGGAGGCCTAACTGTCAGACCCAGGGACTGACAAAATGCCTGGAACTGGTCCTTAGTTTATTCTCTATGTAATGAAGGCCAGATAATCTGCAGGCCACTAAAAGCATAGCCCTCTTTCAAACCACGGCCCAAAACAACAACAAAGTGTCTATTTTTCAAATATTGTCTGTGCACCTCTATCCTTACTGCCACAGGCCACTTTATTTGAGCGGCTGGTCCCTGACTCCTCCCCTTCCCGCCTTCCTGAGTCAATCTCCAAGTCAAAGAGATGTATTTTATCAAGACTTGCACATAAACTTCACTTAAACTGCCAAGGTACCACAGGGCAGGTGGGCGGCAAAGGTTCTCTGGCTTCTTCCAGCCTGGGGGTCACCAAGGAGAGGCGTTTGGGAGGGGCAGGGCAGAGCAGTTCAAGGAAGACTGGTGTCCAGTTCAGTCTGAGAGGGAGCCTGGGTTCTTACCTTTGGCCTTCCCGACATAGATAACATTGCCCAGATGGGTGCCCACCTTGAAGCTCAGGGCCTCTTACCAGGCCCCACAAGATCTGGCTCCTGACATCTTGGTGGAATGAAGATCTGTCATCTTGAGACCAGGAGGATAAGAGAGAGGAGCATACAACATTCAAAACAGGAAAAGGCTGGTCTAGGAGGAGGAGCGCGTAACCTATCATTCTAACATCAAGAGGGTCTGGATTCCATCCCTAGTCCCCAACCCCTGAGAGAGAGGGAAAGAGAGAGGAGAGAGATGGAGAGAGGAAGAGAGGGAGAGAGGGAGAGAGGGAGAGAGGGAGAGAGGGAGAGAGAGAGAGAGTGAGAGAGAGCGAGAGAGGAGAACTTGAAGCCCACGCAGAGTGAAAAGAGCATCAATGGGAGGCTTTCCAAGAGGCAGTGATATTGAAGGGGGATTTGGCGCCACGCTGTGGACAGTTTGGGTTCTGTGGCTGGAGGAAGTTGGGGTTTTGACCTGTGAATGCTATGAAAGCTTCGAGGAGGGCAGGGTTAGCAGGACTAGCAGTAAGGCAGAGCCTGGGCCAGCCGGAGGGCTGGGTGCATAAGGCTCGGCCAGGGAGGTCAGCCCTGAGTTCAGGCCCAGGAACCTACATGGCAGGAGAAGAACAGCTACTGATTGTCCTTTGACCTCCACATGCTCACAGTGGCACATTCCCTTCCACCTTTTACACACACACACACACACACACACACACACACACACACGTACACACACACACGTACACACACACACGTACACACACACACGTACACACATGCGCACGCGCGCACACACACACACATACATACATCGCATGCACACGCACACACACGCGCACGCACACACACACACGCACACACGGTAAATTTCATTTTACCATAATGTAAATTTAATAAATTTACATATACATACTAAATTTAACTCTGAAAGACAAAACCATGGACCTCAGACATGGACTACCAAACTTGCTCTGGAATCTCTGTTGTTGATGGGGTAAGAGGTTGAGATAAGGTCTCAACGCCATGCACAGGCTGGCCCTGAACCACTGTGATCCTCCATTAAACTCTTTAAAAAAATTTTTTTTTAGAGTCAGGGTCTCATATAGCTAAAGCTGTCCTAAAACTATGTGTCCAAGAAAGTCTTTGACATTACGACCCTACTGTCGAAACCTCCTGAGTGCTGGGGTTACAGGACTGTCCATCATGCCTCGGTGCTGGGATGGAACCCAAGGGTTCATGCATGCTGGGCAGTCACTCAGCCAACAGCTCTGCATCCTGGACTCTCTATTATTGTACATGTGGGGTGGGACGATGAGGGAGGGGCCAGGGCACGGCTTTGTGGTGTTGGTTCCGTCCTTCAACCTTTCTGTGGGTTCCAGGGATCAAACATAGGCTTGCATCAACAGCAGCAAACACCGTTATCCACTGAGCCATCCGACTGCCGTGCCCTGGACTTCTTAGCCAGATTATTACATGAGAACTCAATAAGCTGCGTTCTTAACCCACTGTGTGTCGTTTCTTTCAGTGTGAACTTATAACCTAATAAAAGGAGCGGGGTAGTTTGCCGTGGTCCAGCCCCGGCAGGAGTTTAGCAACCCAGGAGGGAAAGGCAGAGTCGGCAAATAAGAGTAAAACCACATCGCTTATGGATGGGACTCACTTCTGTGTTCCTTCTGTCCCTTCCTCTACTCCTACTCCCACTGTCTGTTTTCCCATGTATCTTATATATATATTTTTGACAAAGCCCCTCATGGGCAAAGATCACATTATAATCACATCTTAATCATAAACTTTACATAATGATTACAAGTTTTGCATTTCAGTGATTACAAGTTCCATATTTTTAAAAAACAAGTTATCTTAAAACCCACACCTGGACACCTAGTTTTCCATATATATTTTTTCCACAGTACATCTATATCCTAGAAGCAATAGTTTTTCCATTATAAATTAACAGAGTTTTAGCAAGCCAACTAATTTCACAGCCAGCTTCTAGTGTACCTGGTGGGTTGCTAGGGAATGAGTACATGTCATGGTAGCCTAACATACACAATTCGTATTTAGTTAGCACAGTAAAGCAAGTTTATTATAACTAGAAAACTTTTAAGTCGGGTCTTTTTGCTTGTCTTAGGTAAAAGGAAAGTCTGCTGCACAGCTCTATATCCCCAAGGCATACCCCAAACCCATCAGTAAATTTTGATTATAGAGACCAGGAAAGAGTCCATTTTATTTGTGGTGGAGGAAGTTCAAGCCTAACAATGGGCACTGAAGCTCATTTGTTATTTCTTGATCATGGGTCTGTTTTTCACAGGTGAAACTCGTGGGCCCCAGCAATTAAACTTTCTTTGACCTAGCTTTCCTAACCCTGACCGAACATGTCCCTAGCAAAAATGCTTTCTTCTTAAGTTACTGATTCTAAGGCAGCTGACAAAATATCCTAATTTAACCCTAACTATATGTGAAATACACTTACTGTTCTTAGCTATACCTTTTTTTTTAGTTATTCTGTCATTTCAATAGAGTCGCCAATTCAACTGATAGGCACTGCCTTGCCCAAGTGGCATTGCTCAAGGGAAAATCATCACCATTGTTACGTGTGCCAGCAACACTGCCCAGTGCCGGGTTAGAGACCCCCATAGAACTTTCACACCACAAGAGAGACAAGGAGACCATGGTAGCAACAAACACGATAAGGCCCAGCAGTAGCAAAGGCCATTCAGGAGACAATCCTGGGGTGGCCAAGGTAAAAACCTACTGTAACCTTGCTGAACAATAGGCTGTCTTCCTGAAGCTCACCAGCACTGGCTGTTGTTCCTCTGCACTAAGTTATTGCCACAGTAAACTAGTGGAACAAACCATCCTGAAACGTAGGGGTTAGAGCAAGAATTCTTGCTGGTCTTCTGGTTATGTTAGTGATGCCACAATGCTGGCTGGTTTCCAACTCCCTGAAGCCCAGTTTCACCATTGTTGACTCTGCTACCCAAGCTGGAGAGGCAGCAGGTACCCAAGAGAAACTCTTACCTAAAAGCAGAGACCAGAACAATCTCGGGAAGTCTCTGCAAGCATATGCTCACTTTGTTCTTCATTCCACAGGCCAAAGAAAGCCACCGGGGGAAACCCAATGCCAGGGGACAGGAAAGGGTAATCTAGCCACAGTGAGACAGATGCTGGGAAGTGCTGGAAACTGGGGCCTGGGATTCTCTCAGTGTGTGAGGAGCCCTGGTTTGGAGACTGCATAACTGCTCATTCCTCTGGTGTTCACCATAGCGATAGGAAGTGCCTTCTGGACTCAGTTCCCTGTGAGGTCAGAAACCCTGACCAGGCAAGAACCACATCTCCTTCCTCTTACTCAACGCCCTCCCCCCACCCCCCCCAGCACTTAGCACCAAGCCCTGCGTCACAACTGGCTTAGGAATATTCCTGAGTGCACTTCAGTCTGTTCCTTCAGCCTCCCCATGTGACTCATGAAATACAGATGAGTTTATTGAAGGTCAGCACATTGTGTTCAATGCTTCCCCTATAAACTATAAAGAGACTGCCCTTTGGAGTGGAGATCTTCACTCAGAAGTGTCTGACACCCGATCCTGAATCTATTGCCTCCCACGGGGAATTACAGAAGAGCTAAAGACCAAGACAGTTAATGACATTACCACCTTTATTTGAAATTGTATTCTCAATCCTAGCAATTCAGGAGGCTGAGGCAGAGGAGCAGGAGTTCGAGGCCAGCCTTGGCAACATAGTGAGTTCAAGAATAGACTCTGTGAGACTCTGTCTCACCCCTCCTGGGACCCCCCCCCAAAAAAAAGATTCTCATCACCTGAAATGTCCTAAGAGGATGGCTGTTTGAAGGCACAGATCTACTCGGCGACCCACTTAGTTAAGCGCTCCATGTAGTGAGCTTGCCTACCCACACCCTACTCCTCCTCCCAAGGCTCCTTGGGGCACCTACCAGGCAAAAGCAAGGCTCAGACCAGATGTTCTGCTTTAGCTTCTGCCTTCCTGGGAGACATTTGAAAGGGGAACCACTGAAGGAAGACTGTGACAAGCCCTGAAATGGGTCGCTGCTACCAGACCCAGGCCATGTGGGTGGAGAGAGTACCTTAAGGCAGTGAGTGACCCGTGGTAGTTAGTCCCCAGTCCCTAAAAGGGGTTATTCAATGGCAAGCTATTCCAGGCTTAGGCCAATAGAAGGAAGGGATGGTGAATGTGTCATAAGGTGTCTTGACTATAACTTATGTAGATGATTTCAGATCTTGTTATAAAAACTGATGGCCCCTGGCCTCCCAGCCTTTTGTAGTGATTTTTTTTTTTTAATGAGGGAGAGACCAGAAAAATCTAAGTAATTGTAGGGGTTGGGGAAGTGAGGCTAGACCAGTACAATGTGTATCAGGTGAGCCCAAGCACCAGAAGACCCAATACCAGCCACTGCTCATACATCACTGTGTAAGCTAAAGAGAAATGTAAATAAGTACAAACGAAATAAAATGTCACAGTCAGCTCCCACATCACACGGGCCGTAGTTAAAGTGTTCAGTACCCACGTGTGGCTGACAGTTATCTTCTTGAACATGGTAGACCATTTTATCATCACATTTCCGTTTGGTTTTTGTTTGATTGTTTGATTGTTCAAAGGTCTTGCTACGGAACACACCATGTAAACCAGGCTGGTCTGGAACTTCTGGCTAGGGAGCAGGCAAATGTCAACAGGCTGGGCTCACTATTCCAGTTCTAACAGATAGTACTTCTATAGAGTCCTTCTGGAAGGACATACGGAACACTGAGAATTGTAGTTCCCTTCATGGAGAGAACCCAGAATGCTGCAATGCAGGATGCCTCCCCTGTTTTTTCAGACAGCTATGTAGACCAGGCTGGTTTCAAACTCAAAGAGATCTACCGGCCTCTGCCTCTGGAGTGCTAGGATTAAATGTGTGCACCACCATGCCTGGACAGACTTACAGGCAGTTGTGAGCTGCCCAACAGCATGGTACTGGGAACTGAACTCAGGTCCTCTGCAAGAACAGTTCACACTCTTAACCTCCTCGTGCTGTCCCCTGATCCCCAAGTGTGCGTGCATGCATACATACTCATATACGCACACACATACAAAAAATGAATGTGCTTGGAACCCAGGTCTTCCGCAAGAGCACAAATGCACTTAACTATTGAGTCATCTCTCTAGCCCCTTTAAACACTTTAAAAAAAAATTTAAGTGTTGGGTTATAGCTCAGTACTAGAGTGTTTAGTATGGGCAAGGCCCTAGGTTCAATCAAAATTGTCAATGTCCAATGCCAAAATAATAGTTTGCACGTCTTCAATTTGTAGTTTTCCTTCTGAACCATTAACTGTGCCACTAAACACTCAGACCCAATCAGTCTACATCTGTGGAGGAGGGTTCGCTCCTGCTGAGAGAATTACTGACCTGGTAACCCCCAAATGGGGTGAGGTCACTCTGGGAGCAGAGACTAAACCTTGGGGTAAGTTGGACCAGAGCACAGGCCAGTAGAGCTTGGGGTTATGGGTGGGAATTGCTAAGGGTAAAAACATTTGCTAGGCAAGCCTGGCCTAAGCTCCATCCCCACATAAAGGTGCAACGAGAGAGCCAATTCTATAACATCATCTACGGACCTCTGTGTACATATATAAAATATGTAAATTGAGAGTGAGAGGAGACCTATTACCCAGCTACTCTGTGCGCACATTTTAATTACTTAAACCTATTTTAAATTTAATATATTTTTATTTTCATTTTATTATTCTCCTCACCCAAGTCATTCCCCACCCAACATTAAGTTTGTTCTCAAAAACATAAAAACCCAATACAACAACAATACCAAGAAAACAACTCCTAAAAAGAAAAGAAAAAAAAAACTGTAACCAAATAAAAGCATGAGAGAGAGAGAGAGAGAGAGAGGGAGAGAGCATACATGCACCCACGCACACACGCACACACAAACAACTGTGGAGCCATTATATGCTGATCAACTGGTCCTGAACATTAGGCCTGCCCTGGGAGGTTGGTATATGCAGTGTCACTCACTGGAAAAAACTGATTTTTTTCCCTCTCCCAGTAGGTACAAATGATAGATAGTTCAGTTGCTAACCTTTCCCATAGTGGCTACATTTTCATTCATTGGTTCGTTCATTCATTTTTTAAATATAGAAAAATAAGATAAAAACTATCACATTGAAGTCGGACAGGACAAACCAACAGAAGGAAAAGAATCCAAGAGGAGGCACAAGAATCAAAGACGCACTCATTCGCCCACCCATAGAAACACTAACGCAGAAGCCGTAGCATATACGCAGAGGATCTGGGACGAACCTGTGTGCAAAGTTCCTTAAGAAGATGGGAATCTATTTACCTCAAGATCCAGCTATGCCACCTTGGGGCATGGACCCAAAGGACACTTCATCCTACCACAGGGACACTTCCTCGACCGTGTTCATTGCCGCGTTAGTCATAAACAACCAGAAATTGGAAACCACCTAGATGTCCCTCAACAGAAAAATGGATAAAGAAAATGTGGTACATTTACACATGGAGTATTACTCAGCCATTAAAAAAAAATGACATCATGAGATTTATAGGAAAATGGATGGAGTTAGAAAAAAAAAAAAACAAACCATCCTGAGTGAGGTATCAACCAGGCCCAGGGGGAAAAAAAATCATCCCGGACCCAGAAAGACAAATATGGTATGTATTCGGTTATACGTGGATATTAGCGGTTAAGTCAATGATAATCAAGATACGATCCACAGAACCACAAAGGGTAGGTGCAGAGGTAAGACTAGGAGGAACAGATCGATCTTGCTAGGAAAGGGAAATAGAATAGATAATTATGGATGGGGGGGGCTAGAAAGTGAGGATCAAGGGAGAGGGGGCTAGAGAGGGAACACAGGAAGAGACAGCTAAAATTAAGGAGCATTTGAAGGCTAGTATGGAAACCTAAAACAGGAGAAACTCCCTAAAATATATACACATATGAAGGCAATCTAAATGAAACCTCCAAACAATGGAGGAGACAGAGTCCCAGCTGGCCATCTCTTGTTACCAAACGAGGCAGTACAGGGATTGGGTTACCTCTAATTGAATTGTTGGCCAAAGAGGTCCCATGGGATTCCCCAAACAAACCAGGCTGTTGCCAAGACTATAGGTTGCTCTCCACAAACCACTGCTGAAGACAACGCCTACACAACTCATTGAACTTGGAGATACCGAGCTGCTGCCCACACAGAGCCTTCACTCCTGTGTTCTAAGGTCTTTGGTACAGGAAGGTGCTTTACACACTGCCAAATGTAAAATGTAAACACCAAGCCAGCCACAAACCCTTTGATTGACAATAATGTACTATCTACAAGAGATGCTTGGGCAAATGGTGGCACAAAGCTTGTGGGAGTAGCCAAGCAGTAACTGATTTAATTTAAGGCCCACCTCACCAGATGGACCCCAAATCCAACACTGCTTGGGTGACCAAGAACCAGAGACTAGATATCCTAAGGATCTAGGGTAAAACCAAATAATACCTCAAGTCTTGTGTGTGTCTTGGAGGAGGAGGGAGAGGAGGAGGAGGAAAGAAGTAATAAAAGGAGTCCTAATGATATTCTGCTATTTCTGCTATACTCATAGATTACTGCCTTGTTCAGCCATCATCAGAGAAGCTTCCTTCTGCAGCAGATAAGAACAAATATAGAGACCCAACAGCCAGAAATTATGCAGAGAGTGGGAGACCTTGGAACACTCAGCCCTAAACTGGGCGGCTCCACCAAATCCCTCAGAGCTCAGGGAGCCTCAAGGTAGAGGAGAAGGGATAAGTATGAGAACCAGAGGGAATGGAGGGCACCAGGAAAACAAGGCCCTCTAAATATGTGTGAAGCTCGTAAGAACTCACAGAGACAGACGGACGGAAGCAGCGCATTTACTGTGCACTCTTAGTGCTTCTTGAAACCCGAAGGGGTACAGTACCTATGCCGCCTGCCCTGCCCTTTTTTTGTAGCCACACTTGCTACTTTTGACCGTTTTCTCTGGAGTCCACTCAGAAAGATGGGTGTCACTTTCTGTAATGGAACAAAAGTAATTAAACGGTGAAAAGAAGAAGAAGTCCCCAGGGCTTCAAGACCCAAAAGGCTGACCGCAAGCAAATTAAACTAACACATCCAAGGTAGTGCTCAGGGCGATCACGTGGTATAAGATGCCAACATTGTTTCCCGGCTCCGGAAAAGCAGACCGTAAGGTGCCTCTAGGGCCCAGCATCTACCCCCTCCCCCAACCCCCGCTCCAGTACTAATGCCCTTGGGGAGGCACACGGGTCGGTGGTGCCACAAGTGCGCACTTTCGGCTTAAGGAGGCGAAACGACAGCCCTAAAGTCGCACAGTTGGGGTTGAGGGTCAGGAGTGACGCAGACCTGCGGGAGGCAGGCTCGGACGCCCTCGGAGCGTCACAGCCTCTCGCTGCTACCGGGCCTCCCGGGGTCCCTAGCCGCAGGATCTCTCCCCAAGAGCCCTAGGAAGGAGGAGCTTCCGGCCCCGCCCCTCGGCCCCTCCAGACCCTGTGATTGGCTTCGGGGCCCGGGGGCGGGCCCAGAGCGATGAGCCAACGCGCTGGCGTCAGACGCCGCGCACCGCTTCCTGTTGTCAGTGTCTCGGGAGCCGCAGCTTCTGCTCCAAGCTGGGGGGTCGCCTCGCCCGGAGCGCCGCTTACCTGCTCCTGCTCCCTTTGGTGAGTCTGGGGTCTGGGCGAGGAGGGAAGCGAGCGCGGGGCGGCGGGCCCGCAGCCTCGCCGCCGCCCGCGACCCCTGGGTGCCTTGAGACTTGGGGCGGGAACCTCGGCCCTTCGCAGCCCGGGCCTGCTCCCACCGCAGCCGGCGGCCACCCGGTCTCTGCCCTTCTCTCCGCTGCAGCCGACCTCAGCCCCGAGCCGGGTCCCCCAACCACCGGCCTTGAATAAGTGTGGCCTTACACTCGTGACCCCTCTTTTGCCCTCGCCGCCTGTTACCTCGTCATCACGCTCAGCCCTCAACTCTTCTGAACCCTCTCCTCGCCACCTCCCCCACCCCCCCATTGCAGCTCAGATTTCTTACGACGGCTTCTCATACCCCGGCACAGCCTCAGGAAGTCGGCTCACTCATCCCCAACACCCTGCGTCTGTGTCCCTCCCGTTGACCCGCTGGCGTCCTGTTGAACTTGCCCCTTCTTGATAATTGTCACCTCAGCTTTACATCAAGTCTCATGTGTATCTTGGCCTTGCCGACTCTTACCCTGATTTCCTAGCTGATCATGGAGGTAATTTCTCTCTGGCACTATTCTGAGGACACCATACTGCCAGAAGTTTTTTCTAAACTGTTCCCAACTCCGCTTGCTGCTTTAGATCCTACCACCTTTCCCCGGTCCTTTTGTTATTTGTTTACCAAACTTAATACGTGTGTATTAATCCTTTGAGAATTTCATATATGCATGTAATGTATTTTGATCATATTCATGCCCTATTCATCCCTGTTAGTTGGTTTGGTTGGTTTTTTGAGACAGGCTCTCCCTATTTAGCCTTGGCTGCCCTGGAACTCATTCTGTAGATCAGGCTGCCCTCAGAATCACAGAGATTCGCCTGCCTCCGCCTCCCAAGTGCTGGTATTAAAAAGGTGTGGGCCACTATTCCTGACTTCAGTTTCGTTTTTCTTCCTTTGGTTTTCTGGGGTAGAGGGTGGATGTGGGTTTGTGGTTTTACTTTTTTTGTTTTTATTATTGTTTGTTTTGAGGCAGGGTCTCTCTCAAATAGCCAAGGCTAGCCTTGAGCTCCTAATCCTCCCCGCCTACGCCTCCCAAGTGCTATAGGGATTATAGGCATGAGCCACCATGTCTGGCTTCCCAGAGTTACCGTTTGTTAGATCTCCTCCACCTTTGTCGATTCCTGCCTTGAGCCAGCTCTCTTTCACTTTGAGAACTTAGGGAACAGCTCCCTACAAGTCCTGCCAGCTTTTCCTCAAGAGCCACGCCTGTTCCTTGCTCAGAGCCCAGCAGACTAAACAGCTGATTTGGTGTGTGTAGGGCCTCAGGCGGTGAATGAGTGCAAAGCTTTCTCCCTCCATTCTTGAACGAGAGGTTTATCCTGGTGTCTGGTCTCCTGAACATATCTCCACAGATTTTTTTTTCTGGCATTCGTATTAAATCATTTGTGCCCGCCGTTGTAATGGTAAGTGTCTTTCAAATACCTGGAAGGTGAGCGATGGCCACTCACCCAGCTCATTCATCCTAGGGTGGTGGAAACCAGCCTTCTGACTGGTGTTCTGGCAGTAGAGAGCCTCGGGAGCAATGTGGGGCTGCTTGTAATCACAGAGCCCTGCCCATGTGTCATGTAGGGAAGAATCCATCCCAGTGTTCCTTTCTGTATCACTAAGCCCAGGAACATGATGGCTGTCAGAGCATATTGTAAATCATGAAAAGTACGGGTGAGTGGGTCCTGGGGGTGCTGAGGGACTAAGCGGGTAAAGGGGCTGTAAGATCATTTCTCATTCTCCTGGATCATTCAGTCTTAGCCACTGGAACATGTAACTAACTACCTGTCAGTAGTTGAGGCAGATGGATGTCTTTAAGGTCCTATGCTCAGCGTTTATAGTCCCCTGGAGACTTTTTGGTATACATTTCCTCCAGGTTCTGACGGGCTGACTTCAGGAGGGTCGGCCATTTGATGGCAGTCTCCCACCTCCCTGGTGCCGGAGATTGAACCCAGGACCTTGCACTTTGAGGCAAGGCTTACCACCGAGCTGCACTTCCAGCCCCATCAGCAACTGTAAAGAACCCTGAGAGACCATCATTGCCACAGTGGTCTCTTTCTTTGAAGGCTGAATGCAGTTCTGTCATTAATATCCTATCATGATGATTGCAGACTCCAGAGTGGCCTTTGTTTTATCAGCAGCTCAGTGTGCTCTCAGAGATTCCCCAGTAGGCCTACCCAACGGCAGAAGGGTGTGCCTCGACTTCCCACAGTCTGCCATGGGTGTACCTGTTCTGTGCCTTGCTTTCCTTTATTAAGTCACTGAAGAGTTGGGTTTGTTGTTGTTTGCATGCTTGATCTTTTTTGGTTTTTGAGTACCACTGTGTACATAGTCCTAGGTACTAGAAACACAGTGAATGAGTTGTGAAAGTTCTTGTTTTCATTCATTTAGAGTTTACACGTCATTAGAATCCTGTAGCAAAGCCAAGTACAGTGATACCCACTTGTAACCCTAGATACTCAGGAGGCTGAGAACGGAGAGTTCAAAGTTTTCCCAACGAGCTTAGGACTTCCTGGGCTACATATTGCATTCCAGGTCAACTTATACCACACAGCAAGACCTTATCTCAAAAACAGAAAATTAAGGGCCAGGGATATAGCTCAGTGGTAGAGCACTTGCTGAGTACAAAGCCCTGGGATCAGTCCTCAAGACTGGAAGGTGGGGGGACTGGGGGGATGTAAAAGCCAGGCATGGTTGGCCAAACCTTGTAACCTCTTCACTGAGGAAGGTAAATGCAGGAAGATTGCTATAAGGTGAGGCTAGCCTGACTGTATAGCTACAAATCGTGCTACATAGCTAGGAATCCTGTCTTTAAAAAAACAAGACTACATACAACAAAGCCCAAAAGAGGGTAGAGGAAAGAATCCTCTACTGTGTGGAACAAGAATATGGGAGAGATGAGTGGTAGTGGGTGAAAGGCAGGTTGGAGGGAAGCGTGCCCAGTGGGTCAGAGGCTCTCACCCACACTGGCGTGGGTCTAGTCTCTCCCCTCCAGCAGTATTTAATCTGAAGCTGTTGCTTCAAAGGCTTATCCTTTTTACACCTGTCCTCCCCAGTCAGGACACTTGGGCAGACATTCAGCTTTCTTCAGAAGGAAGGACATGCTGTTTACTTACTCGGCATTCACATGGCTGAGAGATCAGCTGCCTTTCTGAATCAGAAGATAGCTTTGCCATTCTTTCCCAGCTGAAATAGCATGACTCATCAATTGGTCTAGCAGCTGGATGGCAGAAGCGCAGGGCTGTTCAGAACTCCAGGTGTGTGATTCAGACAGTAGAGAGAGGGCTGTAGGAGCGGCTGGGGCGTCTCTGAAGAGAAGCCCATGCCATTGTCATCAGAATAGTATTTTGAGAGCAGCAAAGCCATGTTATCCATTCTTTCGAGTCTTATCTAAGCCATCTTTCTCTTTTCTTTCTCCAAGCGTAGATGAAGTATGATTGACTGTACTAGCTAGAACTGGGACATATCCTTTCTGTGTCAGACATGTAGAGGACAGTTCTAAAACTTGGGTGTCTCAGAGTAGACCTAGGCTCGGCTGGTTGGGGCTGTAAATCTGTCTGGTAGGACGGGGTCATGCTGCCTTTAGTTCTTGATAATTGGAGCTTCTGAGTTCTTTTGACCCAAGACAGTTTGTGCTGCAGAAAGGGCTGAGCTGACCCGAGGTTTCTGTTTCTTAGCTGCTTCTACTGAGCCTATCTGCTCCTCTAAAGTAGAGACAACTATTTCTCACAGGACTGTTCTAAGAATTAAACAGAGTTGGAGAATGAAATCGGAGAAGCTTGTTCATTCTGAAGAACTGTGGGTGAATTCATGCCTGGGGTAGAGGCAGAGTCAGTACAATTTGGGACTTTTTAAGTGATAGGAGCTGCCTCCCTCCTACTAAACTCTCCCCAGTGTGCTGGAGACTCTCAATATTGTTGCCCAGGTCTTCTTACTTCTTCTGCACGTGTGTCCTGAAGGCCATGCCTCTCTTCAGTCCCGTTCTTGGTGTCCTAAAGAATAGCTGAAGATAGGACTAGACACCAGTCCCACATGCTGGTAGTTGTAAGATCTAGCCACCAGGAGGACAGTGGATCACTGACCCAGCAGTGTAAACAACCTCCATGAGCCAGTGCATTGCTGGCTCCCTGAAGCACTGCAGCAGGAAAATCTCTGTGCGTTTGAAGCCAGTCTGGTCTACAGGACCGCAGAACAGTCAGGACTATATAAAGAGACCCTGTTTCCCCCATCCCCCAAAAAGGGTAAAGGTGTTCTTGAATGGCAGCCCAAACTGAACTTTTTGACCTATTTTGTGAATTGTAAAATGTCTGATCTGGGCTTCTGAGCTAGTGTTAGTTCTGTGGCTTTTCTGACAGTTTCTGGCAACAGTTACTTCCCTGTGCTTGGGACTTGTGTGCTCTTGACTTTCTTGGCTTCTGTTTATTTTGGTTTGGTTTAGTTTGGGTTTTGTTCTGTTTTAATTTTATGTGTATGTGTTGCCCGAGTGTACATATGTGCACCATATGCAGTGACAGAAGAGGGTATCAGATCCCCTACAACTGGAGTTACTGGCTGCCATGAGCTACCATGTGCATGCTGGACTCCTGCAAGAGCAGTGAGCACTTAATTGTTGAGCCAGCACTCCAGCCCCTTAGGTCTTCTGAGATGGAGGTCTCACTCTGTAGCCAGGCTGGCCTGGAACTCTCTATATGACTGAGACTGGCCTTGAACTCAGCAGTCCGTCTGCCTCAGCCTCCTCTCCTGAGTGCTAAGATTATAAGAATGAGCCCACCAAGCTAGGAGGTGGTGGTGGTGTACGCCCAGCACTCAGGAGACAGAGGCAGGCAGGTCATTGTCAGTTCAAGGCCAGCCTGGTCTACAGAGTGAGTTCCAGGACAGCCAGAGTTACAACAGAGAAACCCTGTGTCAAAAAACCAACAACATACATACATACATACATACATACATACATACATACATAAGAAAGAGTCCACCATGTTGGGATTTGTTTTTGTTTTAGCAAGATTTGGGTTTTTTGAGACAGGTTGTCATGTATCTACAGATGCTACTGAACTCCTAATTCTTCTGCCTCTACTTCCAAATGCTGGGATTACATGGCCTAGAGTGGCTTTTGGTTTTGGTTTTTAAAAGCTATTACTGGGCCATAGTCTTTATTACTAGTGCCCCACCACAAGTACTCTATTACTTTCAGCTAATTAGTTCCCTTGAGCCTTAATTAACATAAGCTATTACTTACATTGCTGAGGTCTCAGCCCCAGGGTCCTATTCACACTGGCTGAGAGGAGCAACTGGAATTTGAGGACTATGTCTAGTACAGCAAGGCTGAGGTTGAGAGGGGCTTAGAAACCAGGGTCTTGGAGCCTGAGCAGTTGGATCTTGCCTGCTGAGCTGCACACGGGTAATGTGGAAGGAGCTCAACCTCCCGGATGGGTTTGTTGTGAGGAGTGACTGCTTGGCCTCCTTTTCTACCATCCTGGAAAGCAGAGCATGAAGCTGGCTTCCTGAAGCCTTGAGAATCCCTGGGGAGGTGGAGCAGAATGTGGAAGGGCAAAGCCAGAGTTTATAGTCCCTCTTCCCAGCAGGCTGTCTCCATAAGGACCACTCTTCTCCACACACCTGCCTCCCTATACACTCTGGGCCCTGGATCCTGTGCCCTTTTTATTACTGCCATCTAGAGAGGCCAGGGATTGGCTTGGTCCCACCATTAAGAACTACCCTTTTCTGTCCTTCCCAGGCCTCATGCTCCACTTCTGTGCTGTAAACCTTGCCTGCCAGGCTGGCCTTAATGTTCCTTGGGACTGCAGCTGAAATGCACTCTTCCCAGCTCCCCTCAAGGTCTAGCTCTGAGGATGGCATTTACTTAGGAATCTGGGGTTTCCTCTGAGCTGGGTTGGCATTTCCTCTGAATGGTGAGGCCAAGCCACTGTCGTGTAAATTTGTTCCTAGACTTGCTCAGCTTCCTTGTCCTCCTTCCTCTATCAGGTAGAAATGGTCTTCGGAGGGTGACCGCAGGACAAGTGTAATCAAGACAATCTGCATAGCATCCCTTGGTTGAGTTAATTTCTTTTTGCCATAATTGAGTGAGACAGCCTGAACATTTGCTTTGTAGTGTTCCCTAGAGACTTGTTTGGATATGAATGTGCCTACCCTAAGGCCAAGGGAAGAAGGCCCTAGAGTCCCTTGGAATCTTCAGCTATGTATACATGCATACATTCTGGGCAGTGGCGTTCTTTGTTTATAGATTTATGACTGCCTCCATCAGAATTATAGATACATGAGAGATAAAATTCCATGCTCCCATGGTTCTGCCTAGCTAGTAGCAAATTGTGATGTCAGAACCATGCTGGTCATTTAGACACGTATTTGTGACACTTGAGCTAAAGCTTTGCAGCCTGGTGCAGAAGCAGAAGTGTGGAGAGAGAGTTGTCTCCTGAAGCTGCTGCAGGTATGCTTATGGGGCAGGACCCAGGCCTTGAATGTAAATTGTGAGGCCCAGCAGCTGGTCCCCACCAGTCCTTAGCATCTTCAGTGAAAGCTCCTCCTTCATGCCCTGAGGTTCTCACACTCACAACCCCTTCTGTCTGAGAGTGTGTATATGACCTAATAGGTAGGTATAAGGTAGAAAATCAAACATTTAATAACAATAAATCGTAAATAAATCTATTTTAAAACAATTCCTTGGTATACATACAACTTTACTGTTTATTAAAGACAAGCAAATTTGCATATTGATAGATAGTTGTGCTTGTTTGTCTAACAATCCAATTCAAGGTATAATTTGATACTTACATGCTAAGGAAATATTAATTTGTTTTTTTATAATTAAACCACTATGTTTCTATAAAAGCAGAAGACTTTGTACAGTAAGCACTGCAAGACTGCAAGTTGTCTCAAATCTGAGCTGAGAGCTGGGCATGGTGATGCACACCTTTGATCCCAGGGCTTAGGAGGCAGAGGCAAGCGGATCTCTGTAAGTTCGAGACCAGCCTGATCTACATAGAGGTACAGGACAAGCCAGGGTTACATAGATCCAGTCTAAAGGAAAAAAAGAGATTGGCTCAAATGTGAGCCGAGGTTGTTCAGACAGTGCTCATTGATGATGTATGGTAATTATTGTGACTTCCTGTGTAGTGCAGATACCCATGCTACATGTTCAGAACCAATACTGTAGTGAAGTCATGTGATGCAACACAGATGTGCTCTGCCGGAAATACCTCAGATTCATTAGGCGTTGGTTTTGAATTAATTTTTGGTTGTTGTGCATTCAGAAACCTTTTTCTGATGGTAAGTTTTTACAACCCCCACTTTCAGCTGTGCCACCGGATAGGGACTCCAGCCCACTGTTGAGTAAGTTTTGCAAATCCCTATCCCATAGGCCCTGGCTTTCTGCACGGTTTTTGGTGTGAAGAGCTCTTGCCTCACATTCGTGGTGCACAGGGTTTCACCCCTCCCAAGGACTGAGCCTCTGGCTGTTTCCTTCCTTAAAATCCAGTCTCAGTTTTTCCTTTGTGTTGCTCAAAGGCCTTTTATTTGCAATTTGAATGACTTGGCCTAGCGGCCTGCTACCACTGTGGGGGTGAGTTGGGAGCAAGCTCATCTAGCCTTCTGTCCCCGCAGGTGTCATGTGAGTCTCCTTGAGAACTGCTGCCTGAGTGGAAATGCTCTCAGTGGAGAATGGGCTGGACCCTCGGGCTGCCATCCAGGTAGGTGGACAAAATAAGGTCAAGGGTGGGAAGGGCTGCACAGGGCCACCATTTCATCAGCTCTTCTCTTTAAAAAAAAATTGTTTTCTTTTTGGACAGGGTCTCATGTTGTAGCCTAGAGTAGCCTTGAACTTACTTCATAGCAAAAGATAAACTCCTGATTCCCCTGCCTTAACCTCTAAGGTACTAGGATTGCTGACATATACCACCACACCTGTAAATTCCAAATCTGATCAAGAATAAGCCAACCACAATTGAGCCAAATTTGAAGCAAGCAAGCTTTAATTAAATTAATGAAATACTGACCAAGAAGATGGGCTCTGACAGGTCCATTCTGAGTTACCCATGGAGTGAACCTGTCACCTCCAGAACTCCCACAGAATGGCCTTGAATCACATGGCACAGGTGCTTAAAAAGGCAGAACCCGTAAGGCTATGCACTTCCCACCAGGTCCAATCAGTGGCAAGCATCTATCCTGATGTACTTCCTGACCGGGTTATCTCCCGCCTACAAGTGACCAAGCACATCCAGTTCAGTAGGGTCAACTTGGGATCTAGACACTCCCTACCCAACAATCCAAGAGGTTCTGTCCCTGGGCTAGGGAGATTCAAGATTATCTCACCTGACAGCCCCACCTAGCCCTCCAGGAAGTTATCATCTTTTTCTTATAGAGATATCTTAGGCTCAGCAGCTAAAATTTAAAACACAACTTTTGCTCTTAATTCCCCCCAGAGTTGTAGCCTGAGCCAAATCCTTGACTTTATAGATATGTTCATATTGGGATCTAATAATCCAGCTTCCATCCTTTTTTTCTTATTTTGAAATAAATGAACACTGTCTAGAGAGAGGGTTTAGGTGGAGAAAACTTTACAACAAAAGCAGGCTTCCAGGAGGTCCTGACCTTTGTAGATCTCTCTCTCTCTCTCTCTCTCTCTCTCTCTCTCTCTCCTCTCTGTTTCTGTGTGTGTGTCCCCTGAACATGTGCCCTATGGCATGTGTGGAGGTCAGGAAAACCCATGAGAAGGCAGCAAGTCCTTGGGATTCTCCTGTCCCCTTCCCAGTGCTGAGATTGCAGATGTCACCGTGCCCAGCTTTTTATATAGCTGCTGGGGATTCCAGTTCAGGTTCTCGTAAGCACTTTATAATTTGCTCAAACCCTTGGTTTGTCTGAAGCGGCTGCTCTCACTAGTTGTTTGAATAGTGGAGGT
The DNA here is from genome assembly GCA_026225945.1 of Cricetomys ansorgei. NCBI lineage: Eukaryota > Metazoa > Chordata > Mammalia > Rodentia > Nesomyidae > Cricetomys > Cricetomys ansorgei. The sequence continues at coordinate 11,001,215 of JAMJFZ010001881.1, forward strand.
AAATTGGCAGTGTGTGTGTGTGTGTGTGTGTGTGTGTATTTGAACATATCTATTGAACATTTGAACTATTTTCCAGTGATTTTTTTTTCAAGCAAAGGTGTTTGTGGCCAGCTTACCAGCACTCTTCCAACAACCTGTTTTAACAAACTTTTTCCCTGGACTTGCTTAGGCACCCTGCACTGACTGTCTGTGTCCTTGGAAAGACAGGAGGTCAGATAGCTTTGGGGCTTGGCAGAACCCTGAATCCTTTCTTCCTGTACTGCTCAGTTATCAGAACTTTTGTCAATGGGGAGCTGCAGCCCTCAGAGAGCTGCCTTCCCCGTTCTGGCCACTAGAGGGTCAGCTCTACCTGCCTCACTGTTGGCTTCCAGCTAGGACTTTGTAGTCATCCCTCACCTACCCTGGGCCCATTCAACTCCAAGATTAAAATCTTTGCTTCAAAGGATGCTATTCATAAAATGTTGTCTGGGGAGGATGAAAAGATATAGTCCACAGAAAAAGAGAAGGTATTATCTCTGATAAATGTCTAGTACCAAAATATATAAAGAACTATTTCAACTCTTCAATTAAAAGGTAATCTGGGGACTGGGAGATGGCTGTCAGTAGTATGTGCTAGCACAGAGCCTTGAGTTTGCATCTCTAGAACCACATAAAAGCCAGTCATAACAGCCTCTGGCTATAGCCGCAGTTAGGGGAGGGTAAGGGCCTGTCAAATCCCCAGAGTTCATTGGCCATGTAGACCATGAATTGATGAACTCAGTTTCAGTAAGAGACCTTGTCTTTAAGAATAATGTATAGCGTGACTAAGACACTCAGCATTGACCTTTTACCTCCACGCACATGTGTTCAGTGACCTATGCACACACTGACACATAAGTACACACACGCCACGTAAAAACACATGGGCAGAGGATCTCTCCAAAGAAGATGTACAAATGACCAGTACGTACACAAAATGATGCTTATTACTGTTAGAGCCAGGGAATTGTAAGGGAAAGCCACGGTAAGGTGCTCCTTCACTGTAATCAAAAAGACAATAGCAAGTGTTGACAACAAGATCAGAAGGTTGGACCTGTCCTCTAGTCCGTGGGAATGTAAGATAGTGGTCACTTTGGCAAACAGCTTAGCAGTTCTAGAAAGCTTAAAACAGAGCTTTCGAGGTTGTTTTTTATTCCTCTTCTTTCTGGTATTGGGGATGAAATACAAGATCCCACAAATGTAGGCAGTACTCTACCAGAGCCACATTCCCAACCTGGCATAGGGAACATTGCTTTTATGTGATTTAACAAGTCCTTGGATTTTCAGGCTGTAATGTAATCTAGGCTGGCCTCAAACTTATTGTCAAGACAGCCTCCGACTAATGTGAAAGCCCTCAGCTTTTAAGTGTCAAGATTGCATGCCGGTGCCACCTTGCGAGCTCTGTGACTTACCAATTCTAGACCTGGAAGCATGTCTGCATAAAACTGTGGATACAAAAGTTCACAACAGCACTGTAGTCAAAAAGTGGGAACACGCCAAGTGTTCATTTTCTTCAGAATGGCTAAATAAAACACTGTATACCCATGTAATAGAGTATACTTGGCGATAAAGGGGAGTTAAATACTGGTATGTGCTATAGTATAGATAAATATTGAACATGCCAAGTCAAAGAAACTAGACTCAAAGTCACATATTGTATGTTTCCATTTCTTTGAAATGTCCAGCACGGATAGATCTGTAGAAGCAGAAGTAGATTATCTTACAGGCACCGACTCCGCAGCCGCTAATACACACTGTTTCTTTCAGTGGTGATGAATGCTCTAAAATTAGCTAATGGTAAAGGTTGCGCAATTCTCTGAATATACGTAAAACCACTGAACTTTATTTCCTTTTCCAAACTTTCTACATTTTATTTACTGTAAATCTTCAGATGAAAGAAGTTCAATGAACTGAAGACAGAATAAATACAATAAAACCATTAGGTTTGGGTATTGTTTGTTTAAGAATATATCTGTAATTAAAAATAGTAATAAAAAAAATGAAATAGTGCTGGAGAGGTGGCACAGCAGGTTAGGCACACATGCTGCTCTGCTTTGTGCTGCTGCTGTTGTTTGAAACTGTCTCTCTATGTAGCCCTGGCTGTCCTGGAACTCAGAGATCCACTTGCCTCTGCCTCCTCCCAAGTGCTGGGATTAAAGCCATGTGCCACCATGCCCAGCTTCACTGCTGCTTTTTCAGAGGATCTGGAACCAGTTCCTAGCACCCAGTGTTGATTCACAACTGCCTATAACTCCAGTTCCGGGGAGATCTAGCACCCTCTTCTGCTCTGCGTGGGCATTGCACACATATGGTGCACTTACATGCAGCCAAAATATATACATAAAATAAAAATAAGTAGATCTTTTTATTTAGAGGTTTATTTTTATTTTATGTGAGTGTTTTGCCTGTGTGTAAATGCACCACATGCATGCAGAGCCTGTGGAGACCAGAAGAAGGCATCGGGAGTTAGGCATCTGTGAGCTGCCTTGTGTGTACCAGGCATCAAACCTGGTCCTCTGCAAGAGCAGCCAGTGCTCCTAATTGCTGAGCCGTCCAGCCCCCAACCAGCAAATGTCTTTTATTTATTTTGAGGATTTCATACGTGAGTGTTGTATGTCATTCCCATCTCTCCTGCCTCCAGCTCCTCCTATCTTCCCCCCACCCCCTACCGCCCAGGTCAGGTTCATGATCTCTTCTGTAATTGTCGTTACCCTTAGACACACATGTAAACACACACTTTTGTATCCAGTCTACTGAGTTCATTTAGTAGTGCTCTTTTGCACACTGGGTAGCCTGTTAGTGCTCATCGTTATGAAAGACTGATTTCCCTCTCAGCATCCATTGTAAATACATCTTGTTTGTTTGTTTGATTTGAGACAGGGTCTCACTATGTAGACCTGGCTGACCTGGGACTCCCTATGTAGACCAGGTTAGCTTCAAATTTACAGAGACCTGCTGCTTCTGTCTCCTGAGTGCTGAGATTAAAGTATTTGCTACCATGCTCAGTGTCAATAAACTTTTAAAAAATTAAAATTAGTGAAAGTAAGTTACCAAAATCAGGAATATGGTTACTTCTAGAGAGGACAAAAACCAACAACCACAAAGCAAATAAACAAACAAAAGCTCCAGGAGTTTGTAGTTTAAACAGGAGAATTTAATGCAAATTATAGCTAGCTAATTAATTTTTTAAAATTCAGCTGTTCCAAAGAACACTTACTGTTCAGACTAAGTAAAAATAAAGGTGAAATATTTATCTATATTTATCTATATTTATATTTATCTATAACTTAACACTTGCTTCAAACCAGTTTTTCTGCAATTCTGTCTAGTCCTTTGCCAAACATATAATTTTGATACACTCATAATGATTGTATTATTTTATGCTGAATTTCCACACCACTTGGTACACACTTATTAATGCGTTCCTTATATGTGCTTATGTGTACCAGGCACAGTGGCAAGTGTTGCGCACACGGCGGTGGTGAGAAAGCAATTTCTGCCCTTAAGCAATGGCCCCTGCTAGGCATGATGGTACAGGTAGAGCTCTGAATTTGAGTCTAGCTTCCTCTACAGAGTGAATTCCAGGACAGCCCAGTCTACGGAAACCCTTTCTCAAAAAACCATAATGATAACAATAACATAATAATAATAAACAAATAAATGAAAGAAGAAGCCATGTCTCAACGTTATAGATCAGTAAATATTTCCATTTAACCTTTAGGGACTGGAGGCTCAGACAGGTCAATCGAAATGTCTGCACACAGAACTGGGACGGACTTTAAGCCTTTTAAGCCTTTGGCTAGGCCTGGGCTCTAAGCTAGTGTAATTTAGGTTTCTATGCCCTTGACCTTTTTTCCCCACAGAGTTGGGGATCTGACCCAGGCTTGTGCCTGTTCAGCTTACTCTCAGCATTGAGCCACACCCCCTAGCCCTTTCTTGGCTTTTGCTCTAAAGAAATAGTCTCTGTCTCCTTAGCTTGTCTCTGCAGAATGCTCCCAAGCTACCATAACTATGGCTACATGGAGCCAGTATTTAAATACAAGATTGAAGTTTGGTTTTAAAAAAAAAAAAGAATGGGTCTGGAGAGATGCTTCAGCGGTTAAAAGCAGTTGTTGTTCTTGCAGAGGACCTAGCATCCACATGCTGAGTGGGTAATAGCCATCCATAACTCCGGTTCCAGGGGATTTGATGCCCTCTCTAGCCTCAGACACCAAGCACACATGTGGTACACTTAACATAACATGTATGCCAACTCCTCATACGTAAAATAAAATTCATCTAAATAAAAAAGTTTAAAAGATAGCAAAACCATTTCTTCTGTGTACTGCTTCACTTGCCACAGTAGCTAGCTCTGCAGGAGTCTCAGGTCGTATGCACAGGCATGTGTGCTGCTACATACAACGAGCAGGCCATGGGCTGCATTCCAGGGACTCCTCGCAGGATTTACCTCTAACGTCTGCCCTTGTGTTCTGCATCACTTAGGTCATCAAGAAAAAGCTGGTGGGATCTGTGAAGGCTCTGCAGAAGCAATACGTGTCCCTGGACACGGCGGTCACCAGTGAAGATGGAGATGCCAACACCATGTGCAGTGCCCTGGAGGCTGTGTTTATCCACGGCCTGCATGCCAAGCACATCCGTGCCGAGGCTGGAGGGAAACGGAAGAAGCACACTCATCAGAAGCCCCTCCCCCAGCCAGCTTTCTGGCCCCTTCTGAAAGCCGTCACCCACAAGTGAGATACACTGGAGATAGTTGGCGACAGCAAAGAGCTTGAGGGTGTGGGCCATGTGACTCTTCAGAGTGGCAAAGCCGCAAAACACAGTGTTCTAGTGTAGGCATTGTGTGAGGCAGGGCTGGAGCAGTCCTGACGGAAAGGCTTATCTCCAGACCTGGAGACACTCCACTCTCATCCAGAGCCTGCGGCTGCCTCTGACCCCAGCACTATTGACCTTTTGGCCACACTAGGCTGAGTCATAAAGTTACTACTGAGTCATGTGGCCTGAAAAGACTAAAATATTCTATGGTCCTTTTAACGGGAAAGGTTTGCTGATCTTGCCTTTGAATTTTTGAGTTTCTGGCTTCTAATCTTAAAAGTTTTTTTAAATTTTATGTGCGTGAGTGTTTCCCTACATGCATGTCTGTGCACCATGTGTATGCCTGGTGCAGGGCACACAAGCCAAAAGAAGGTGACAGATCCTCTGGAACTACAGATTACTGTGAGCCCCCATGTGGGTGCTGGAATCGAACTTAGGTCCTCTGCAAACGCAGCCAGGGCTTTTAACCAGTGAACCTTTTCTCCAGCCCATGTGTTCTAAACTTTATACTCATAATGAGGTGTGTGTGGCATTTAGCCAAGAAGCCAGATAGTGTCTGAATTCACCCCAAGGCCCTGTCTTTAACCTTGCCCTTGCCTGCTTAGGCCTTGACTGCCTCCCGACATATTAAATGCCACCCTTAGCCTGAAGATGCCTTGTCAGTCTCTAATCTGTCTTCCCATTACCTGCTGCAAGTGCCTATCTCAGGTTCTTAGCTCTCTCTCAAGTAACAGTGGTTTTCTTTCTTTTTAATTTTTTTTAAAATTTATGTGTATGAGTGTGTGTCTGTGCATATCTATATGCCATGTGCTCACGGAGTCCAGAAGATTTAATCAGATCCCCTGGAGCTGGAGTTCTAAGTGCTTGTGAGCCACTCAACATGTGTGCTGGGAATAGAATTCAGATCCTCTGAGAGAACAGCAAGTACTCTTAACCACTGCGCCATCTCTCCAGCCCCAGCCAGTGGTGTTTTAGTTGCACCTGTATCTCATTCCATGTTTCCTTAGGTCAGTTAGCCAGTCAACATGTACTGTGCTGAAATTAACTGGAGCTTAGCCACTGAGTGCCACGGACTGTGGGTACTCCTGCACAGGACACTGGTAACAGAGAGGAGGGGTTTATGTCAGACTGAAGCTTTGGGAACTGAGTTTGGTACACCCAGGGTCCATTCGTGTGTACTACTATGGCCAGCTCACTTCCTATGCAGAACCACTTAGCTCCCAGATGGTACCTGAGGACCAGTTCACCAGATTGCAGCCTCTGAGTATGTGTCCTATTCTGTTCCCCAAGGTGCTTTAGCCTTAGAGCCAGGTGTCTGACCCTTTCCATGTAGCCTGATCAAGTGATAGTCAAGACCCCCCCTCAATCGCCTGTCTTTGTGACCTAACCAGCTACCCCGCCACCTATTGTAATGGGAGCTTTTTTTTTTTTTTCTGGTTTTTCGAGACAGGGTTTCTCTGTTGTAACTCTGGCTGTCCTGGAACTCACGCTGTAGACCAGGCTGGCCTCGAACTCACAGAGATCTACCTGCCTCTGCCTCCTGAGTGCTGGGATTAAAGGTGTGCACCACCACTGCCTGGCTGTGCTAAAAGTTTATCCATCTTTCTAGAAAGTCTTCAGGGCCTAACCTGGACACTGCCCTTTCTAGCCAGAAGTTAAGGCTCAATCTCCCACTCCACCAACAAAAGGGTTTAACTTTGTGTGTTCCCAGTGGCAGTTACCTGGGGCTGAGTGTGTAGCTCAGTAGTAGAATGCTTTCTATCATGCACAAGGATTTATTCCCCAGAAATTGGGGGTTAAGGATCAGCAAATAAAGTCTTGGGTTAGTACAGTGATTCTTAGCCTTCCTAATGCTGCAACCCTTTAATACAGTTCCTCATGTTGTGGTGACCTCCCCACACACACCATAAAGTTTTTTTATTGCTACTTCATAACTATAATTTTTTGCTACTGTTATGAATTGTAATGTAAATATCTATAATGTAGATGGTCTTAGGCGAGAAAGGCCGTCAACCCCAAAGGGAATCTCAACTACAAGTTGAGACCACTGGGTTAGTAGATGACATCTGGTAGCTACAGCCCAACAGCTCAGGTTTTCTATATGCCCTGAGACATTGTTACCCTGGAATTTGTTATGCTAAAGTATGTTCATGTTTATAGTACTTATCATTGGTTCTTGCTAAGCTGTGACTTGAACCCTGTCTCTGGGATTTGAGGTAGTTTCTTGAACCATGTCTGCTCTGTCCCCCTCCAGACACATCATCTCGGAGTTGGAGCACTTGGTCTTCATCAACACAGATGTAGGCCGCTGCCGGGCCTGGCTGCGGCTAGCCCTCAATGATGGTCTGATGGAGTGCTATCTGAAGTTGCTCCTGCAGGAACCCGCACGGTTGTGCCAGTACTATCAGCCCACAGCCCTGCTACGAGATGCTGAGGAGGGCGAGTTCCTCCTGAGCTTTCTACAAGGACTGACATCCTTGTCCTTTGAACTCTCCTACAAGTCAGCCATCTTAAATGAATGGACACTCACTCCACTGTCTCTCTCTGGGCTTTGCCCCCTCTCTGAACTTGACCCTCTCACTACCTCTGGTGCAGAACTACAGCGAAAGGAGTCCCTGGATTCAATTTCCCATTCCTCAGGCTCTGAGGACATCGAAGTCCAACACTCCGGCCATAAGATCCGCAGGAACAGGAAGCTCACTGCCTCTTCCCTCAGCCTTGACACAGCCAGTTCCTCCCAACTGTCCTGCAGCCTGAACTCTGACAGCTGCCTGCTCCAGGAGAACGGTTCCAAGAGTCCAGACCACTCTGAGGAGCCCATGTCCTACGACTCAGATCTGGGCACAGCGAATGCTGAGGACTCGGACAGGTCTCTGCAAGAGTGAGTACCCTCCTCCAGCCCTTCCTCCGCCTTCCTAGTCATGTGATTGTCACGGAAACAGAGGAAATAGCACAGTGGGAAGAATGGCTTGCTTTAGTTTTTTGAAATGGCTTCCCTCTTTGAGGTTTGAGCAGCCACTCCCAGCTGGAGAATGGATTTATTACTCAGAGCTGAACTAATAAGTCTTTGGCCTTTCTGGTTTATATAAAATCTGTCGTTTTCCTCTAGAGGGAAGGAGCTAGTAGTTCAGAGGCACATACAACTTCCAGCAAATACAGTGAGGTAGAATGCATAGGCTGTGCAATATTGCAGAACGCCTGGCAGACACAAAACTGAGACAGATGGGGCCTAGTGTGTGGAGGAGCACGTGTAGCAGCCACCCTTAACTCACTGAACCAGAGTGGGGGAGTGGGGGCTGGGCCAGAGCTCCCGCCCCCATCCCCAATGCTAGGTAAAGCTGTCCGCCTTAGAGCTGCACTGCCTGCCCTGGCAGATCCTTCTCACACCCTCACACCCTGTGCGGTGCTGGGAATCAAACCAGGGCCTTACATAGGCTAGACAGGTGCTCTACCCCTGAACCACATCCCCAAGCCCCAAAGATTTGGGGCTTTTATTTAATTTTGTCTATTTTTGTGAGATAGGGTCTCAAACTATAGCCCAGGCTGTGCACAGATTTTCTCAATAGTCAAGGCTGGCCTGGAGGTCTTTGATCCTTCTGCCTCCACCTCCTGAGTGCATATGCTTCCAGTTTTCTAGCTGTGTCTGTAACAGATGCAGTGTGTTTTTACTTTATTGTTTTTTAATGTTCTTCCTTTTTCTTCCCTTTTCTACAAAAGGTAGTGCTTGTACATTGCTGCATAGCTTCCTTCTTTTCTGATGTGTGTTGTTCCACTGAATGGACACGGAGTTCAGTCAGCTCCCAGAAGCACAGTACTGAACGAGGAAAAACTAATATACTGTTTCCAGAAATGCTGTCTACTAACACTGCTAGGGATGTCCCATGAGCTCTCAGCCTTGGCAGTGGAAGGTATTGCCAAGGATATGGATATCTGCTAAGTTTCTGTTGAGTTAACCTCCTTCAGTTGAGTCTGTGTTCCATCCACTCACGCCTAGGACCTTTTCACAACTGCTGCGCACCCCGTGGCCTTGGTTCAGGCCCTTCCAGGTTGCCACCTGGTATCGCATGGAATCAGGCTCAGCGATGTATGGGCAGGGCTCACAGATGTAGTTTCCAGGGCTGCTCCTCCATGTCCAAGTCAAGTAATGTCAGGCAGATTGCTGACTCTTTCTGAACTGTTTCTCCATCTTTGAAATGGCGATTTCTCATAGAGCTTTCTGAGAGTCAAATCATTGCCTGGGTAGTGTATGCAAGGGGGTCAGTAAAGAAACTGGACACAAGGGGAAGGTTTTTATTGTAAATAAAAGAGAGAATATCCAGAGGCATCTGGAAGAGTTCAGAGCAGAGAACAAAAGGAGTCTGAACGTGACCAGCAGGCTGGACATGGCTAGGGCTGTCTGTGAGAGAGGAGAATAACCTCAGATAGAGAGCAGAGACCATAGTGAAATGGCCATAAGCGGGGAACCTTGCCCTTATAAAGAGAGCACGTGGGCATCTGGGAGGGGGATCTGGGGAGGTGAGGAGGGCTGGGATGCTAGTGTGGCTTCGGAATGTATGGCAGGCACTGTGACAGTGCAGGAGCCTAGAGAGGCGGCGTGTGCTGTGGTATGCGCTGCAGGTATGTGTCAGTGGAGCCAGATCGCTTCTGCCAGAGGTAAGGGAAATGACTCCGCTTGATTGATGGGAACTGGTTTCACAAACTTCTGAGGAACGCTGGCTTTTATCTAACCACCAAAAATCCTCCTGTAGTCCAGGTTGAGTTCCTTTCTGGATTTTTGGAGTTTGGGGAATTGGAGTTTCCTTTGGACCTGACATGGAGCTGCTCATGTGAGGATGGTGGGCTCCAGGAGGAGGACTGCTTCTGTACGATGGGAGGAGCACTGAGTCTGTGGGATGGGAGGAGCACTGAGTATGCAGGATGGTGGGAGCACTGAGTCTGTGGGATGGGAGGAGCACTGAGTATGCGGGATGGTGGGAGCACTGAGTCTGTGGGATGGGAGGAGCACTGAGTATGCGGGATGGTGGGAGCACTGAGTCTGGGATGGGAGGAGCACTGAGTCTGTGGGATGGTGGGAGCACTACATCTGTAATGGCAATTTCAGATGTCAAATGAGTTTAGAGAGCACCCTGGGGAGGAACTCCAGGGTGCCGTCTCTGCCGTGAGAAGTGCTGCGGTGAGGGTGGAATGGCATGACTTGGCTAGCTCGCCTCTCGGGCCTTCTCTCTGTCATGTGCCTTGCCTTTATCTCTCATAAGTCTGATGACTGGGAAACTCCAGCATAAGGTCTGTGAATCAGTGACTGCCCGCCCTGTCTGGGAGTCAGTGGCGTGGTTCTTCCAGGGCAGGATGTAGACGAGCGCCAGACAGTGGTGTGAGTGAATGAGCATTGAGCACCAGATGCATGTGCAGGCCAGTGCTGCCGTTCTCAGAGCTGGGCCTGAAAGTCACCCTCTTTGGGGGATGGTGTGCCACACTCGTACGGAGGTCAAAAGACTTTGAGGAGCTGGTTCTCTTTCCACAATGTGGGCCCAGCAGATCAAAATCAGTCCTCAGATTTGACAGCAAGTACCTTTACTTGCTGAACTGTCTCCCTGGCCTGGCATTTTTCTTTTTTTCTGTTTTCCTTTCCCCTGAGACAGGATCTCTCTGTGTAGCCCTGGCTGTCCTGGAACTCACTCTGTAGACTAGGCTGGCCTCAATCAAACTGAGAGATCCACCTGCCTCTGCCTCCTGAGTGCTTGGATTAAAGGCATGTGCCACCACCGCCCTGCTACATTTTTCTTTCTTTTTTAAGACAGGGTCTTAACCATGTAGCCTAGGCTGGTCTTGAACTCTTGATCTTCCAGAGCTGGGTTCACAGAAAAGCACCACCATATCTGACTTGGCGTTATCCTTTAAGCTGCAGAGACCAGCATGTCTAAATGTGTATCTTAAAGATAAAGGATCCTCAGCAGCACTTTGGTTGAGTTTATTCTTTAATAATACTTGGGTAATTAAGTTAATTAGACATTAATCTCCTATCCTTAATGTATCAACTCTCAAAACTTCCGCAGGTTAAGCAAAGTGCAAAACATAACTTCAAAATGAAACGTACTCCTCTACTAGAAGGGGTTTGCAGAAAGTAAATTGCAGCTTGCCTTGTGGGCAGAGGGCTGACTGCTCTTGGGTCTGTGCTGTAATTACGGAAGGTTGTGGATTCGAGGCTTAGACTGCCTGGCTGTCCATTTACCAGCCTTCTGCCTGGGCAACCTTTCCGACCCTCACATCCTTATCCGTGACGCGAGGATGAGACTGTAAAGGGAGGAAGGTAAAGGAGGAGTCGAGACGTAAAGTGCTTCCCTGTGGGCCGGACATCAGGAGCGTCGAGTGGTGGCTTTATTGTGTAATTGCTAGGTAGTGCCTGTGACATCGGCTCCCTCATTACTTGACTTTACGTGAACAACTGCAAGGCTTTTAGGATGTGTATTTATCAAAGATAAATTTCTCAAGCAGTATATTCGGATCATGGTTTCCTCTTGTTGAACTTCTCCCAGATCCTCCCACTTCCCAACACACACTGCATTACGCCCTTTCCATCTATCTCTCTTTAAAAGACAAAGGGGCAAACCATCAAAACAAAACCAAAAAATTTAAAAACGAAGAAAAAACACAAGGAACAGACGCAGATACACAAAACCCATAAAAGCACAAAATCGGAAACTACAATACAAGCAAGACCAACAAGATAAGAACTGTCCAAACAAAGCAGTATGAGACAAAGTCTACAAACGTGATTATTGAGTTCATTTTGTGTTGGTCACCAGTAGGGCATGGCCCAGCCTTGAGTGTGGTTAATACGCCCACTGAGACTCGGTTGGAGAAAACTTAGCTTTTCCTTTGCAAGCAGTTGTGAATTGCAGATAGCTTCTTGGTTAGGGATGGGAGCTCCTGTCACTTACCCCTCCCTGCACTGGGACCGACCTCAGCTGGCTTGCTCCTGTGCAGGCCATGTGTGTGCTGCCACAGCCTCTGTGAGTTCTCTTTGCACCAGTCCAGTTATGTCTGGAAGACACTGTTTTCTTAGTGCCATCCATCCCCTCTGGCTCTTACAATCTTCCCACTGAGAAACTTTGTTGCTATTTGTCAGGTGACATTTCTCCATGGAAAACGACTCAGCATTGGAGCTCACCTCTCTGCTTTCTTCAGTGGCCTTTACTTGCCAGTAAAACAGAACCATGTTCCACCAGCATGAAGGTCTGCATGGTTGGGGAAGCCCAAGCCCTGCCAGACTTGACAGAACTGCTCTATGTGGTATTGTTTGCATACCCTTGTGACCACATCCATACATGTGAACAGACAAGGCTAGGAGGTAGCTCAGTTGGTGAAGTTCTTGTCTTGCCTGAGTTGGATCCCCAGAACCTGTGTTGAAAAAGTCTGGGAGTGGTGGTGCCTGTCTGCAGTCCAGTGCTTGGGAGGCCAGTGAGAGACCCTGTCTCAGAACAACGAGGTAGGTGATGCTCAAGGAGTAACACTGAGGGTGTCCTCAGGCCTGCACATAGCACCCTTGTACCTGCGCATACACGACATACATCTCTGTCTCTCCCACACACATCAAAAAGGGAGGAGGAGAGCTCAGCGTGTCCCACTCCCTGGAAGTCATGCCATCAGATTTTCATTGAGTGTTTTTCTTTAGGTGGGGAGGCAGTACTGGGGCTGAAACCTAGACCTCATTTATGCTAGGTGGACTACCACTGGGGGGCATCCCTAGCCTTCCTTTACTTTTCTTTCTCTCTCTCTTTCTTTTTTGTTTTTTCTTCAATATTTTCAAGACAGGGTCTCATTATGTAACTCTGGCTCTCCTGGAACTAACTCTGTAGACCAGGCTAGCCTGGAACTCAAGAGATCTGCCTGCCTCTGCCTCCTCCCAAGTGCTGGGGTTAAAGTGTGCACCACTATACTTTACTTTTCATTTTTTGAGATAGATTCTCCCTAGACTTGCCTTGAGATTAGGATCCTCCTGCCTGGGCCGTGCTGGAATTACAGCTGTGAGCCTCCACACTTTTGTCGTTGTTTTGTTTTGTTTTTTGAGATAGCGTCTCACTTTGTAGTATTTGTTGTTCTTCAAACTTACCATGTAGACCAGACTGGCCTGGAGCTCGGAGATCCACCTGCCTCTGCCTACCGAGTTCTGGGCTCAAGGGCCAGGAGCCACCATGCTCAGCTTGATAAGTTGTCCTCTGACTCGTGCCTCCTCCCCCTACAATAATAAAAAAGAATTAATTTTTTTTTTCCCCGAGACAGTGTTTCTCTGTTGTAACTCTGGCTGTCCTGGAACTCACTCTGTAGACCAGACTGGCCTCAAATTCACAGAGATCCTCCTGCCTCTGCCTCCCGAGTGCTGGGATTAAAGGTGTGTGCCACCACAGCCCAGCTAAAATTATTATGGAGCTCATGCAACCCCCTCTTTTTGTTTTTTTCTTTTTCTTTTATTTTATTTTTGAGACAGGGTTTCTCTGTTATAACTCTTGCTGTCCTGGAACTCACTCTGTAGACCAGTCTGGCCTCAAACTTGAGTGCTGAGATTAAAGGCACGAGCCACCACTGCCTGGCTAAAAAAATTTTTTTAATAATCTCATTTTGGCATTTTCATGCATGTGTATAATGTGCTTTGATTTTATCCGTCTTCTATTATGCCTCTCTTCTTTTTCTCTGCTCCCTCCTTTTCCAATACAGCACCCCTGTGATTGTTCCCTTTCTGTTTTCAATGTCTTTTTAAACCTAGATCCTACATGGGAGAGAAAATATACATCTTTCTGAGTCTTAGTTCTCATAATGTGAGTGTCTCCAGTTCCATCCGTTCTCCTGTGAATGACTGAGTGTTTTTCTTGTTTGTGGCTGCATATCTACCACGTTTTTCTCATCCAGTTGCCTGTTGATGAGTAACTAGGCTGACTCTGTAACTCGGCTGCTGTCAACTGTGCTGTACAAAGACTGGATTCCTTGAGAATCTACCCGGGAGTACCATGGCTGGGTGTGATACAATTGTTCTGTTTTAGTTTTTGAGGAAAGCCAATACTGATTTCCATAGTTCTAGACTAACACTATATAAATTTTCCTTTTCTCCCACATCTGCCATTTATATGTTTTTTACATTTTTTTTTTGTATGTATATTTTGCCTGCATGTATGTCTGTGCACTACCACATATGTGCAGTTCCCATGGATGCCAGAAGAGGGCACCATATCCCCTGGATGTAAAATTAGACTATCGTGAGCCATCATGTGGATGCTGGAAATCAAACCCTGGTCCCTGGACAAAAGCAGCCAGTGCTTTCAACTGCTGAGCCATCTCTCCAGCTACCCTACCCCCCACACCTGCCTTTCTTATGGAGAAAAGAAAAGATACCAGGTTATCATAAAATTGACTTTTTTTTTTTTCTTTCAGATTTTTCAGACAGGATCTTTCTGTGTAGCCCTGACTAACATGGAACTCACTATGTAGACCAGACTAACCTCAAACTCATCACAGTCCTCCTGCCTCTGCAAGAACATTTTTATTGCCATGTAAGGAAAAGGCAGTGCCTTGCTGTTTGCCCCGTATCTGACTGTTCTGGACATTTCGTACAAACAGAACCATGTAACATGTGGTGTTTTGTAGCCTGTTTCTTGAACGTAGTATAATATGTTCAAGATTCGTCCACCCTATAGCACACATCAACAGTCTTGAGTAACACCCCATTCGGTGCATCTGTCACAGTTTGTTCATTTACCAGTTAATGGGCTGCTCTTCCGTTTTGATCATTAAGATAATGGTGCTGTGAACAGCCATGTCCAAGTTTTGAGTGGACGTGTTTTGATTCTCTTACGTGTAGACCTGGAAAAGAAGCTGGGTCACACGGATCTCTTGGTTTAACTCTCTGAGGAGCTTTCTATAGCAACAGTACCATTTTACATTCTTACTAATTAACATATAGGAGCTAATTCTTTAGTTGAGAGGTAGAGTTAGGAGACTCAGAAGTTCAAGGCCAGCCTTGGCTAAATAGCAAGTTTGAGACCTGTCTATAAAAAAAAAAAAAAAAAATTGAAGAAAAATTGAAAAAGTCACTTTCCCCAGATCTTTGCCAGCACTTGTTAGTTTCTTTTTATTGGGGCCATCTTAGTAGGTCTGAAGTAGTGCATCCTCATGGCTTCTTTGCATCTCCTGGTAGTCAGTGATGCTGACCACCGTACGTGTACTCACTGGAGATGTCTTCACAAAAGTATTTCCAATCCCTTTGCCCTTTTAGCTTCAGTTGTCATTATTTCTGAGTTGTAGGAGTTCTTGATAGATTCTGGGTATTGGATGGTTTAAGTATTTCCCTCCCTGTGTTTCTTCCCTTCGGGATGGCAGTCAAATCCAGGACTTTGCACATAATGGGCTGAGCCATACACCCCAGTCCTCCCTCTTCCTCTCTTTTATTGTATTTGTGTGGTGGTGGTGGTGGTGGTGGTGGTGTTTTGAAACAGGGTTTAAGTTTGTTTCCTGGAACTTACTGTAGCCCAGGCTGATCTCAAAATCTAGAGTCTTCCTGCCTCAGCCTCCCAAGTTTTGGAACTCAGGTGTGAACCAACCCCATGGAGGCTGGCTTCACTTTCCTGAGAGTATTTTGTAAGTCATAAAAGTTTGGGTTGTTTCATTTTTCCAGGCATGGTACAAGCTTATAATACTATCACTCAGGAAGCAGAAGGATCAGCCAGAGTTACCTGGCAAGACCCTGTCTCACACACAAAAGTTTTTAATTTTGATGGATTCCAGTTTATTTTGATTGATTGTTTATGGTTTAGATGTCACATTTAAAAACCCATTACCTAACTCAAAGACACATCTATATCTATATTTTCTTCTGGGAGTTTTATAGTTTTAGTCTTACATTTAGGTCTTTAATGTATATTGAATTAATTTTGTATATGGTATGAGATAGCAGTCTGACTTTATTGTTTTCCATGTGACTGTTCCTTTTCCCAGCAACGTTTGTTGAAAAGATTGTTCCCTTACCCCACTGACATAGGTTGGTGATCCCTGCTGACTCTCTTGTCTTGGAATGTCAGTGGGATTGGGGTGGTGTAGGTGAGGGCAGAGCTCTGGTGAGCAGGCAAGTATTCAAAGATCATTTCTGTCAATCCCAGTTAAGGGGAGCTGACTCTGTCTAAGCCAGTGAGGAGGACTCGCTGTCTTTGGGTTTCAGGCAGCCTTTTTACCTTTTGAACCAGCATTTATCCATAGCATACTTGTTTTGTAAATGGAAGAGGGGATAACAGAGTTTGTTTTAGAAAGGGAACATGGATTCCTGAAGCCCAAGAGAGGGAGAGGCAATCACTAGCCAGGGCACATTCCAGAAGTATATACATGTATACAAAGGCAGTATTGTTGACTCTCTGTGACCCCTCTGAGGGGACAAGGAGCGGTTAACCTTACAAGAAGACATCAGGAAGTTACCCGTGTGCTTGTGCACATCTTTCCGCACCATGTGGGAAATCACTGCATTCTAGCATAAACATGAAGCTTCTCTATATCCAGTCAGCCTTTCGGGGCCTTTGAGCCTCACTATAGCTCTGGTGTCCCGTGACTGCCCCATGGATAAAGTTCATCCTTACCTCACTTCTCCCCTGTTGCAAAAGGCAGACTCTTGGTGCCCCAGCTCTTAGCTATTGAGGAACCCCGCTCTGAGACACTTACCCATTCAGGAGGCTCTGCCACAGATGACACTGGGGGAGCTGTTGTCCACACAGCCATGTTTGGCCAAGCAAACTCTCCAGGCCCGCAGTTAGCCTGTTCAGAATGGAACAGTTCCCACTCACAGCAAGCTCTCATTTCTGCCATGTGAATGTGCCACCTGAGGTGGGGGCCCTCACAGCTCACCTGCCCACCGACTGTGCCCAAGTCCTAGCATCACTGAGAAGCGGCAGAGGAGGGCTGAGGAATGCAGTAATTAGAGATTGTTGTTTGGTTTGGTTTTTAAATAATCAGCAATTTTCTATTCTTACCACCACTCCAGTAGCCATGGACATCCTACCCATGAACTTGTCACACAAGTTTGTTTGTTTTCAAACTTCTAGGGTGTTGTCGGAATTCAGCAAAGCCCAGGTAAATTCTGTGCCAAGCAGCGGACCAAGCCAAGAGATAGAGACCCCTATACTCCAGACCCCACTCTCCCTCCACAGCCTAGCTACCAGCACACACCTGCACTTTGAGGAGCCCGCAGAGCTCCTACCTGCCCACACATCCTCTGGAACCCCAAGTGGCGGCCACAAGCACCAGCTACTTCCCCAGGAGACCCCAGATGTGCAGCAGCTGGGCACTGCCCAAGCTGCCCCTGCAGGGAACACTTCAGACCAGCAGCCTTCTAGTCCTGTGGGCGGAGCAGCTGGCCAAGGGAGTGCCCAGCGGAAGGCCCTGGAGTATGGCAGCCTTGGACCGAAGCTTGTGGTTTCCTCTCCTACCAGTCCGGTGAGTGTGAAGGTGTTCAGGGGAGTCTTGGGGATGACTCAAGCCTGGACGTTTCCCCATCTGGTGACCCAGAGTGGTTCTGCCTGTCCCTGAATGGGACAGTGTCACCAGCATGGTAGTGATGAGTTAATGTGTGTTGGCGTGTCAGTAGTGGAGATGAGCCAGGTATTATGCATCCCATAAATATCTCCTCGTGTCTTCATAATCACTCCATGAAAAAAGTGGTTCCTATCTGATACCACACTCTGCTTCGATTTTTGTTGTTTTGTTTTTTTTTATTGTTTTTTTGTTTTGTTTTTAAGATAGGATCTCACTATGTAGTCCAGGTTGGCTTTGAACTCCCAGGCTGGCCTCTGATGTGTGATCTTTCAGTACTGCCTCAGTCTCCCAAGTGTTGGGATACAGGCAGGCACTACAAAACTATGCCCCAATCTCTGTTCTTAACTACCACCACTCAGTAGTTTAGATTTTTGGAGAAACCATTTTACCTACCCGATACTTGGTTTTCTTTTAAAACTTAAAATTAAATTTTCATAAAATCCTGGCTCTGAAAATACTTTTTTCAACATGACCCAGGTTGTGAACTTTGTGGTCAAATGTGACAGTCACTAAACCAGCAGTGGCTCTCTGGCACTCAGACGTGCTGTCCCCAGATGGTCATGCTCACGCTCACCTATCGTCTCGGAGCTCTGAGGCAAAGCGGGAAGATCGTGAATTTAAGGCTACATAGTGAAATGCTGTTTCAAAAAAAGAAAGAAAAATGTGACCAATCTAGATTATATGTACTATGTAAAATAAACACTGTTAAGTTGACTTATTGGGGTATAACTGACACATCATGTAGAAGTATAATTTGGTGACTTTTAGTTTATTTGTGATTGTATAGCTATCACTACAATCTAAGTTTGAACATTTAAATCCCCCGTTTAAAGAAACTTTATTAATAGTCATTCCCAGTTTATTCTTACTCTGCCTCCTTCCCCTCAACCTCAGACAACCACTGTTTGGTCCCAGTAGATTTGTCTGTTCTGGAAACTTTATATAAATGGGATTAAATAATGTGTTTTTGTGGTTGGATTCGGCTGTTTGTGTGTATGTATGGAGACCAGAGGTGTGTCGTTGCACCCACCTTTTTACATGGTGCTGGGGATCCTAAGTTAGGCCCTCAAGTTTATGTGGCAAGCATCTTACCAACTGAGCCATCTCCCCATTCCCCTACCCGTGATATTTTAAAAATTGATTCAGTTGAGCATGATGGCTTGTGCCTATTATCCTAGCACATAGGAGGCGAGGCAGGAAGACCCTGAGGCCAACTTGGTCTACAGAGCAAGACCCTATTTCAAAAGTAAGCCAGCAAGAAGGTCTGTCCACGTTACAGAATGTATCAGTTCCTCATCCCTGTTACTGCTGAGTAATAAATAGCTGTGGTATTTTCCATCGTGTGACTAAGTCATGTGGTATTTATGTGTTGATGAGCTTTGGATTATTAACACTCTTTGAATATTACAAATAACGTTATAAGCATGGGTGCACAAGATTTCATATGGCATATTTTTTAGCTCTCTTAGATACATGAAATTCTATTAGTAGAATTTTTGGATCATATAGTAACTCTATATTTAGCCTTTTGTAGAGCTGCCAAATTGTTTTCCAAAGCAGCTGCCCTTGTTTATGTTTCCACCAGTGCATTTCTCAGCATCCTCACCAACAGCTGTAATTATATAGTTTCAAATGGATCTATTATTACAGCCATCCTGGTGGATGAGAGTGGTAGTTCACGGTGTTTTTAATCTGTATGTTCCTGATGATTAAAGAATGCTTTTTCATTTGCTTATTATATAAAGCCACTTTATCTTTTGTGAAGCACCATCACATTCTATTTTGTTTTAATTTTATTTTATGTGTATGGGTGTTTTGCATGCATGTATGTAAGTGCACCACATGTGTTCCTGGTGTCTACAGAGGCCAGAAGAGGGCACTAGATCCTTGGGACTGGATTTACAGATGGTTGTGAGTCACCATGTAGGTGCTGGGAATCAAACCAGGGTCCTCTGGAAGAGCAGCCAGTGCTCCTAACCACTGAGTCATCCCTTTTGCTCATTCTTAAGTTGAATACATATGCTTTATTGGTTGGTTTTTTTGTTTTTGTTTTTATGTTTTTATGTTTGTTTGGTTTTTTTTAGACAGGGTCTTCTATGGCCTGTGCTGGCCTCGTACTGGCCATGTACTGAGCCCAGATGATTTTGCATTTCTGATTTTCCTGCTTTCACTCCCTCTGCTTGCATCTTTTATGGGACAGTTATCTCCTTCCATTAATTGGGTTCTGAGGATCAATCTCTAGTCACCAGCCTTGGCTGCAAGCACCTTACCACGGAGCAGCCTCTCTGCCTCGTCCTTCTGTGACCCCCAGATCTAAAAAGCACCATCGCCATGACTGTCCCAGTTATCTGTCCTACCTTGTTCGTAGCATTCATCATCACCTCTCTGGTTGTCTTCTGTTGTTGACAACGGTAGTCTAGGCAGCATCAGCTTTTAGAGCCCTGAAAAACATTCAGCCTCTCTTTTTCAATTGTTTTGCTTGTTAATTCATTCATTCAACATAAAGCATTGACTGTGAGCCAAGCACCATGATAATGCTAGGGAAACAATGATGAAACAGGACAGAGCCCTGGCCTTTGGGGACAGACACCAGATTAGACAACTGATGGTACACATCATAATTACACTAGAGCTAAGTGCTGGGGAGGAAGGCTGTAGGGGGTGGGGAGCTCTGGTGACTAAGCCTGGCCTGGTCACTGTCCTACCCTACTGGTGGCATGGGGCCCCCTCCTGCAGATGTACGTGCAGGCAATCCTCTACCTGGCATGATGAGGGCATCCTGAACAGAAAGTCCAGTCCTTTTGAAAATGGTCCAGAGGCTGTTGAATTCCTTGGCCATAGCCTCCTGAGACCCAGTAACACAAGGCAGCATCCTCTGCCTTGGATCCCTAGTGACAGATGCTGCTCTGGAGCTCCAGGTCACTGGTGTTCTCACAGCTTGAAGGAACAGAGATGACTAGATGTCTGAGCAGGCCGACATGGGAGTGTGGCAGAAAGAGGCAAGAGAGAAGGGAAACAATGGTGATCATGCAGTTGCCAGGATCCATTATTGCTCTGTATTCTTTCTCTACTCCACCCCCCCAATGAGAGAGATACCCCCAGGTGCTCTCTCAGTGGAAACACCCCCCCGCCCCCCCCCCCCCCCCCACACACACACACTGTTTCTCAGTGTTTGTTTGAGAGAAACAGAGGCTTTTTCTAGAGAGTCCTCTCCCAGGGGCTGCTCTGAAGTCAGTGCACTCTGAACATTTCTTAGTAGTTTCCCTCTCCTCGGTGGAGAGAGAAGCAAGCTCTCACTACCCATAAGCCCACAGTTGTCTCCATTTCCTTCCACCCACCTCTGTTGTTTTACACTGAAGACATTTGGATAGTCAGGAGTTAGTCCTAGGGCTGGCAAGATGCTCAGTGAGTCAAAATACTTGCCGCACAAGTCTAGCAACCTGAGTTCAATCTTTAGAACGCAAGTAGAGGTGGGGAGAGAGAAATGACTCCACAGAGTCTTTCACACACTTGTGCCCAAACATTTATACAAAATAATAGTAATAAAAATAATCTATCTTTTATGACTCATGTCATGCAATTTTGCTTGACATTATCAAGAAAAATGATAATCAGGAACAGCTTTATAGGTGAGCAGAGAATATCACCAAATAGGGTGGTAGCCTGCCTGGGAGAAGGGAGGCTGTGAGCTGGGGGCTTGTTAAGCTTCCAACTGGTGATGGGTGACCCCTGGCGGAACCCTAAGGGGCAGTGTCCTTTCCTACTAAGGCTTGTACAGGGCAAGATCACCAGGTATGTGTGAGGTCACTGGGATGGCCAGGTGGCTCCTGGGAGCTATTCCTCACACCCATTTTCCTTGGGGAATCATCTGGGTCTTGGTGACCCAGGCGGGCTTTAAGACCAGTTTTACATGGTCCCTAGCAGCCACCCCAACTGGCACATCCTGCCCTTAGCAGAAGGAAGCACCTTCCAATTCTGAAAGTCATATGAAGAGGTTCTGGGGATCCAGTTCTGGAAAACTCCCCCAAGTGCCTAAATCAGAACTCGCCCCTCTTGCCTTCGGGAGCCTTGTCACATCTGAATGTATTAAACTGTCCAAACCAACCCTCTGACAGCCCTAGCCGGAACCCTCCTCCCTGTCTACAACAGCAGGGAGGGCAGTCTTGATTTAGGGGTTGGAAATAGCAATGTCAGGGTGAGATTGGTAGCACTTAACAGAGCAATGGGCGGGTTCTGCCCTCGTGTGACTCATTTCCTTGTATAGACAGCCACCTAGTGCAGCCAGCCAGCTTCCTTGCCTCTGCTCTTCCACGTTCAGGCATAGAAAGGCCGAGAGGGCTTACAGTAGTGAAAAATAGGAACTAAACAGTATTCTCACAGACCCACAGACTCCAGATGCCCCCAACTTCCCCTGTCAGTGAACAGCTTCAGACTTAGAGAGCTTGAAGTCCCGGGACACCTACATTCCACCTGCAAGAGAACCAAGTCGCACTCTTCCTTACATCCTCCACAGAAGCTGACTCAAAGTGGGTCACCGAGATGTAGGAGCTAATAAAGCTCTTAGCAGAAACGTAGGAGTAAGTCTTTGTGACATTGGCTTCAGCAGTGGCTTCGAGATAAAACAGGCGCACAGACAGAAGAAAAATGAACCAAATTAAAACATCTCAGAGCTCCAAAAGATACCATTAAGAAGGAAAACAAGCCGGACATGGTGGCTCATGCCTGTAGTCCCAGCACTTGAGAGGCTGAGGCAGGAGGCTCATCTGAAGCTAGCCTGGCCTATATAATAACCTCTAGCTCAACCTTGGCTGTAGTCTCAAAAAGAGAAGGAAGGTGAGGGATAAGGAAAAAAACAAAAGATGACATGTAGACTAGGAGAAATTATTGGTCAGTCAGATAGCCTGACAAGGCTCTGGTATCCAGAATCTGCCCAGAACCCTTGTAATTTTCACTGTTTTCCTAAAGCAGCTATAACAAACTACCATAATTTAGATGGCTTAAAACAGCAGCTCTGCATCCCTGTAGTACTGGAAGCCAAGTCTGGAGCCAGATGTCAGCAGGGCTGCTTCCCTCTGCAGATTCTGAGGAAGAGCCTCTTCCCTGTCACCCTTAGCCCTAAGTATTCATCCCTTGGCTTGTAGGTGCATCACTCCGATCCCTTCCTCCACCATCCCGTGCTTCTCCCTGTTCTTTGACTTCACTGTGTGTGTGGTCTCCTCTTCCATTTTGAGCCAGGGTCTGGCCTGGAACTCACTATGTAGACCAGGCTGCCCTGCAACTCCTAGAGATCTGGGGTTAAAGGCATACACCATCGCATCTCTTCGTCATGCTGGCCGAAGGCCTCACCGTGCTCCAGCACAAGTGTGTCTGAACTAGTTACACTTGCAAGGACTCTGAGTCTAAATAAGGTCACACTGTGAGGGTTAGGATTTCAGCAGGTTCTCTGGGGATGGAGACAAAAGTCAACCCTAACAACAAGATCATAAACCCAATTAAAAATAAAAATGCAAAGACAAGATGCCAATAACCAATATGACGTTAAGGTAATGCAAATCAAAACCACAGTGAGACAGCACTTCACAGATCAGCATAGCAGGGAGACATAGCAACAGAGGTTGGAGGGTTTAGAAGGAAGCAGGAGGGCTGTGGTGCTCAGCAGATAAAGGTGTTTCTCACCCAAGCCTGACAGGTTTGATCCCCAGAAATCATGTAAAGATAGAAGCAGAAAGCTGGCTTTGCAAAGTTGTCCTCGGACCTCCTTGTGTGCGCCCTCCCTCCCTGCCCCCAACCCCCAAGTACGTTAACCTTGCACATTGCTGATGGGAACATAAAACGGTATGGCCACTTTACAAAGCAGCTTGTTAGTATCAAGTTAAATATGGAGTTTAAGCATGATCTACCAATTCTACTCTTAGGTGTATGCCTAAGAAAAGAGGCATGGGAAGTAGACATGTCTGCTAGTGGGTAGGGGGTTTGTTTTGTGGGTGATGAAAATATTCTACCAAAGACACAGAGTTGCACACCCATTTGTTATATTTTATCTATGTATGCATATATGTGCACATGTGTGCAGTTGCCCATGGAGACCAGAAGAGGGTGTCAGATCACCTGGAGCTGGAGTTTTACTGGTGGTTGGAAGCCAAACTTTGGTCCTTTGCAAGAGTAACAAGTGCTCTGACTTCTAAGCCATCTCTCCAGCTCCATGCACACTCATATTTTTAAGTGGGTTAATTTTACATGTGAACTGTAACTATTTTTAAATGTTCGAAAGACTGCCTCCTTACTTTCTTGCAGAAAAGCAAGAGCTGGATTTCTGAAGACGACTTCTGCCGACCTTCCCAGGAGCATGCTCCCAAGAGTGCTTCAGATCTCTCCACATCTCCTTTGCAAGGGACTCCAGAGTCAAGGCCTGCTCTCCACAGACGTTTCTCTCAAGGACCAAGGAAGAGCTGTTCCCTGGGGGCACTAGACAAAGCATGTGCGCCTTCTCCAGGCTGTAGGACTGCCAAGGCGGTGGTGGCACAAGATCATAAAAACTTCTGCGTGGTGCACCGGAGGCAGATGGGTAGGTGACTCTGTAGAGCCCCATCCCCAGGGACAGTGTCTTTCAAAGGGCAGTTCTGAGTCCACTCTGCCATTGTGGACAGGCAGTGTGTCCTTTCAGAGCACGCCCTTGCCCAGAGTGTAGAGGTAAGATGCACCGACACTTACACACTTCAGGGAAAGTGCTTACTCAGTCACTGGAGCAGGGTCAGGTCTGCCACAGAATGCCGCCCCAGGAGGCTCAGCAGGACCATGCACCAGGCTACCTGTGCCTCGGTGCAAGGACAAACAAAAGACCTGATTACAAAATGTAAAATCCTTTCTTTTTAAGTCTTCTGAGACAGGGTCTTGCTGTACAGCCCTGGTTTGCCTAGTACTTAGTATGTAGCTAAGACTGGCCTAGATCTCACAGCCATCTTTGTGTGTTAGCCTCAGAAGTGCTGGGATTCAGGTGTTTGCCACTACTTCTAGGAGGCCAGTTTGGGTAACTTAACCTTATTTCAAAAAAAAAAAAAAAAAATCAAAAGTCATACTGGGGGATACAGCTCAGTGATCGGACACTTACCTAACGGAGTTCAATCTCCAGCACCATGAAAATACTAAACCAAGAAATTCAGGATTGCAGCAGTCTCACAGTTCCTCCATCACTCAGGAAAACCTGCTCTTGAAGGCCAGCTGCTTTAATGGTTCCTTCTAAAGGCCTTTTTTCTTCAGGGAAGACCCCTCAGGGCTTATCAAACCTGTCTGTTTCAGTCCTCCTTGTGTGTTTTGGGTTTTGTTTGTTTGTTTTTCCAAGGGTCTCCCTGTGTAGCCCTGGCTGTCCTGGAACTCACTATGCAGACCAGACTGGCCTCGAACTAACAGAGATTTGCCTGCCAAGCACCAGAATTAAGGCACCACACCCGGCTGGGTTTAGGGTTTTTGTTTTGTTTTTGGAGGCAAGTCCTCACACTGTAACACAGGCCGGCCTGAAACTCAGCTGCTCAATCTAAATTAGCTTCAAACTTGCCACAATCCTGCCTTAACTTCTTGAGTGCTGAGGTTAAAAGCATGAGTCACCTTACCTACAGATTTCCCGACATTGTGCGCTTGTGTGCTCGCTCCCCCCCCCCCCTCTCATTTCTGATGGCAGGGACTCAGCAGAGAATTGTGCCAAAGCCCTTATCTCCAATGTTGACTTCTCTTGGATTTGTCTCATCATGGCTGACTATAACCCAGCCAGAGAACAGGGCTTCACGCGTAGGCTGTTAGCCTAGACTGGGAGAGAGAGAATCAAGTGTCTTTTAGACCCCTGCTTGGGGCAGTTCCAGGGGAGTAGGGAACAGTGAGCGGTGTGTGCACACAGGTACTCACCCACCTGCCACTTACTCGTGCAGTAGATGTTTCTATGAATGTGTCAGATACCATCTGTGACGCGCCCAGCACTGCCCTAGGTGCTGAGAGCAGTGTTCTATCTTTCTGAGACTTCCTCTGCTCCTCCGCCATCAGAACACAGGAGAACTGACCAGTAAATGTTGTATAGTCGAGTGTGATAATGGGGAACAATCCATAGTGCCTAAGGAAAGAGAAGCCTTGCTAGGAGTGCGACCAAGGCCGTGCTCACAGGTGAGGTGACGTTCAGGGTGGGAAAGAGTTAGCCGTGCTCCTCTGGGACCAGAGTAGCTGGGAGTGAGTAGCATAGTGTGAAGGGAAGAGGTGAGTGGGACTGAGGCCCATGGGCCACAGGAAGTGCTTGGGCTTCTGTTCTGAGCATCTGGCTAATTTAAATATATTATTTTATTAGTATTTATTTACGTGTGCGTGCATTCACATAAATCCCTGAAAGCAAGTGAGAACAGTAGGAAGAGGGTAGCCATGGAGCTGAGGCACAAGAACTGAGCCCGGGGTGCTCCAGCCTTGAGGGGTCAGGGAGACGAAGTCACTGATGAGGGCCCTAGGGAACCCATTTTGGACTGACCTCAAGGTGGGCTTTGGCAGCCTTTCCAGGAGACAAGAGCCTAATGGGGTCAGGAGCAAGAAGGAATGGGAGCAGGGGAGCCGGAAACAAAGATGTGGGCATTTTCTCAGGCGGTCTTTCTGGTAAAGAGGAGCATGAAGCAGGGTGGTCAGAGATGGAAGTCAGAGGAAAGGAGTTTTCAAGCGCAGAAGGAGTGACGACAGCGTGCGTGCTGATGGGAATGCTCTGCAGAGAGAGGACAAGTGGGAAACACGGCGAGGGGAGACACACTGGAGAGTCCTGGTCCTTGAGTGGTGGGGGGTGGGGCTCAGCAGAAGCAGTTGGGAAGTGTGGGCGCTGATGCTGGGAGGGGGGCGGTGCAGTGAGGAGGCCATGGGGGAGTGTGAGGGGAGGGCAGGGAAAGGGAGGGGAGAGGAGGGCAGGTGGAGATGCGCAAACACTCTGTCTAGCTTGCAGAGTCCCATGTGAAAGTGCCCGGGGCCAACTTCTGATGGCAGTCACTCTCCATGGAAGGACTTTGGGTGCCAATGGCTTTGAATGTAAAGGGGCAGCCCATGATCTAAAGTGCCTCTTTTCCTCCACTAGGCCTGTCTAACCCATTCCGGGGCCTCATGAAGCTGGGCACAGTAGCCCGGCGAGGGGCCATGGGCATCTGGAAGGAATTCTTTTGTGAGCTGTCCCCACTGGAGCTCCGCCTCTACCTGAGTGATGAGGAGCGCACCTGTGTGGAAAGCTGCTCCCTGCTGCGATGTGAGGCCGTGGGGCCAGCCCAAAGTGACGGACGCTTTGAGTTGGTCTTCTCTGGCAAGAAGCTGGCACTCCGAGCCTCCTCCCAGGATGAGGCTGAGGACTGGCTTGACCGTGTTCGGGAGGCTCTGCAGAAGGTGCGTCCTCAGCAGGACGACGAGTGGGTGAATGTCCAGTACCCAGACCAGCCTGAGGGTTCCCCAGAGGCTCCACCAGACAGCCTCCCCCCTTCCTCAGCCCTGCTCCCAGAAACTGCAGGTGCCCAGGGCATGCAGTTAGACTGGACATCTTCCCAGGTTCCGGAGCCAGATGCTATCAAAGAGTCCCTTTTGTACCTGTATGCAGACCGGACCTGGGTCCCCTATATTTTTTCCCTGTCCTTGGAATCTCTGAAATGTTTTCGTGTGAGAAACAATGAGAAGATGCTAAGTGATAGCCACGGAATAGAGACCATCCGAGACATCCTGCCAGATGCGAGCCTTGGGGGCCCAGCCTTCTTCAAAATCATCACGGCCAAGGCCATCCTGAAACTGCAGGCCAAGAACACTGAGGAGGCCGCCCTATGGAGAGACCTGGTCCGCAAGGTGCTGTCATCTTACCTAGAGTCAGCCGAGGAGGCCGTGACACTCAGGGGTAGTCTGGACGAACACTGTCAGGAGGTGCTGAAGTTTGCCACCAGGGAGAATGGCTTCCTGCTACAATACCTTGTGGCCATCCCCACGGAGAAGGGCCTCGACTCCCAGGGCTGCTTCTGCGCAGGTGCTGACTGGCTCTCCCACCAACCCCAGCTGGCTGTGCTCTTCCTCCTGTGGGGTCCCCAGTTTGGGCTCCTCACCAGGGCCTCCATCCTTCCCATATATGATACAGCAGGTGGTGCCTGCCCTGCAGCCTCTGTTCTTCCCTGGGCCCTCTGTGGACAGCCCTCTGCCCTGTCTCTCCACACCTCTTAGTAACAGGCGGGACCTGTGGGTGGCAGTGCTGCTTCCTGTCCTTCTGTCCTTCCTGCTTTATATCACTACTGTTCTGCATATACTTCGTTGCCAGGATAACGAAAGGCTCCCTCCAAAGCATGTATGTTTGCATGCTTTGTAAGGCATGCTGTTCCATGCTGTCCACTAGGGTTTCTGTAATGAAAGCGTCTGGGTCTATGCTGTCCAACCATAGTTACAGGCTGCATGTGGCCACTGCATGCTTAAAGTCTAGCTATGTGTAATGAGACCCAAATTTTCCATTTACTTAAGTATAAAGGGACACCTGTGACTTTGAGCCACCGTGCTGAACAGCCTACTGCTCCACAGTTGCGGGTCTCATGTAGCTCAGGCTAGCCTTGTACTTGTTATGTAACTGAAGATGACCTTGACCTCTTGATCCTCCTGCCTTCCCTAGTGCTGGGATTATGGGGTGTGCTACTGGACCCCACCACCACTTTTGGTTTTGTTTGTTTTTGTCTTTTTTGATACAGCCCCACTATGTAGCCCAAGCTGGTCTTGAATTCTTGCCGCCTCCACCTCCTAAGTAGTGGGCTTGCAAGCATTTGTCACCATGCCCAGGTGGCCTTC
This sequence comes from Cricetomys ansorgei, assembly GCA_026225945.1. Lineage (NCBI taxonomy): Eukaryota > Metazoa > Chordata > Mammalia > Rodentia > Nesomyidae > Cricetomys > Cricetomys ansorgei. The sequence goes on from JAMJFZ010001881.1 coordinate 11,029,415, forward strand.
TATCCTTTTCACTTACACGTATTCTGTGTGGAGGAATCCGCTATGTCGGTATCACCATGGGAGCCGATCCTGTGCGGGGCACAACGCCAGATGCTTTATTTAGATTATCTCATTTCTTCCTCAGTGCATCCTGGTAGAGTTAGGGACTACTGTTTTCTCTGCTTATAGGTGAGAAAACTGAGGCCCAGAGCTAGTATCTTGTCCCAGGCTCTTAGTATACACAAGAGGCAGAATTGGGCTCTGATGACTATGTCTCAGAACCTGTGTGCATCGGCATGACGTCAGAGGGCCTCCCAGTTTCTTGATGTTCCACTGCCCACCTTCCATTGCTGCCTCTTCCCACCTATGTCCTGGACTGTCCAGGGGGGATGTCAGCTGCCCTGTCACAGAATGGAGCAGGAAGCTGAGCTGTCCCGATGGGGTGGAGACGATGGGACCGCAGAGGAAAGCCTGCTTCAAGTCTGGCAGGAAGCGGCCTGTGGCGAGCCCTGGAGGGTGGGTAAAGTGGCGGAGCAGAGCTTCCTGCAGAAAACACCTGCAAACCTCTGCCTGCCCCAGCACTCACTCCGCTCTGTGGGGAAGGCTCCCATCTGTGCTGTGCGTGTGAGTTCTATAAGAACTCTTCCCTGTGGCTGTTACCTGCCAGCTGAGACCAGTGAACCCAGAGAGTCCAGGCTTTCTATGTTGCTGCACTATCCAGGGCCAGGAAGATGCCAGCCAACCCTATTTGTGTAAGAGCTCATAGTTTACAGGGCACTTTCAGAACCTTGTATCATTTACACTTTGTAATGACCTCACAAAATAGCTGGCAGTAGCTAAGTTATACATCAGTGAAACGGAGTCTTAGGGAAACTGGGTGAAGAGCAGTACGAGACAGCTGAGAGAACAAGAAAGCCAACTCTTTGGTCCTGAAGCCAAAGGGACCTCCCACCCCATCCCGCTCCACTGGGAGGCAGGGAGTGATTAAACATTTTTAAACTTGGACATTAGCTTTTTGCCCTGGGTACTCCTCTGGCTGCTCTCTGATACGGAGAGATTTCTGACTAAGGAGCTAAAGCTGTCACTGCCCGCTGTCCTGAGATATGTTGCTGTAGACTCAAGCAACGACCGTGTCCTGTCTAGGGCATGCTGATCCTGCTGGCTTCCCACCTGCCTCTGTGGCCAGACACTCTCCACACTCCTGTCACTGCTGGCCGGGGCCCTAGCTTTGTTGCTCTTATTTCTGAGCCCCAGTGGAGAGGTAGGAGGTTGGCACTGGGGAGCAGGCAGTGGAGCCAGTGAACAGAGGTGGCTTTGGAGGAGAATGCTGGCTTTGTGACCAACCAAACCCAAATTTGAGTTACCACCTATCATTTGGTCTTGGAGCTCCCTGACAGACATCGTCCTGTGAGTTTGTTTTGAGACAGGTTCTTACTGTGTAACCCTAAGCTGACCTCAAACTCAGAATCCTCCTGCCTCAGCCTCCGAGTGCTCCCAGACCCAGCAATAATTGTTTAATAGTATACTCTCATAATCAGCAGTATTGCCAGGTGTGGTGGTGTACAGGTGCACACCTTTAATCCCAGCACTTGGGAAGGCAGAAAACAGGCAGATCTCTCGTGAGTTCAAGACCAACCTGTGCTACCTAGTAAGCCCTTGTCTCCAAAAAATAAAAACAAAAAACAAACAGTTTTGATTGTAAGTAGTGGAAATATGAGTGATTTTTTTAAAGTATTAATTTATTAAGAGAGAGAGAGAGAAAGGTCAGAGGAATCATTTCTCTCCTTCCTCCATAAAGGTTCCAAGGCTCAAACACAGTCATCAGGCTTGGTGACGAGTGCCTTTTCCCACTGAACCATCTCGCCAGCCCATAAGCGATTGTTTTTATCTTTAATTAGCAGGCCTTTCCCACTACAGCAGCTTCTGTGTTGTGTGAAGCCGACTCTGAGCCCTCTATTCATCACCCAACATCTACTTCCCTAGGCTGCTCCCGGCAGATTGGCTTCTCCTTTGTACGACCCAAGCTCTGTGCCTTCTCTGGCCTCTATTACTGTGACTTCTGCCACCAAGACGATGCCTCAGTGATTCCAGCCAGGATCATCCACAACTGGGACCTCACCAAGCGCCCGGTAAGTCTCTGGGTAAGGATGGCATTGGCCACCCAGAGCTGCTGAGTGGCTGAGGAATATTCTCCCCTGGACAGCTGCTGCTTGTTTGCCTATTTAGAGGACTTTGGCTGGAGGGACACCAGGGTCACTGGTTCAGGCCCTGAGATATGGGACTAGAAGCTTGGTGTCTATCTGCAGCCCCCCGAACAAGGCTTGTAAAACTCCCCCTTGGTCCCCAGTGGCCATCTGAGGACAGTACCCTGAAGCTATGATAGCAACAGCATTCTTAAATGCTGGCAATAAGGTTGGCCAGTGGGAAGTTAGGATAGAGCAGATTTAATAGACTGATGGATGGATGGACTGACATACAGATGGGTGGGAAAGATAGTAAAATGGGCCAGCCAGCAAGCCACACCCCTTAGAGTAGTCAGCTTTACCTGTACTCTGATCCTCTGGGGCCAGGCTGACTCCACTTTATTGCAGGGAAGAGAAAGTATTTTTATAGGTCATACAGTGTGGTTATTGTTTGACACCCACAACTTAGAGAAACCCAAAGGCAAAATTAGGTGTCATTGTTGAAGATAACCACTATTCAGAGTTCTTAAACCTCTGAGCATCCCTTTTTTCAGCTATAAAATGGCAATGCTAGTTTTTAGAGTATTTGGGGAGATAGCCTTTTCTGTGTATTTATTTACATAAGCACCTGGATTCATCTCGCTTTACCACATTTTGTTTATTCAATATTATATCTCAGGTACTTTTATTATTAAGTAAGTGTGTGTGCGCATAATGCACAAGTACTGGTCCGTTCTCATGCATGTCCTGGGGATCGAACTGGCTCATTAGGCTTTGCCACAGACACTTTTGCCTACTAAGCCATCTTGATGGCCCTTGGGGACCTTTATTATGTCTACTTCTGAAGGAGATTGCTTGCTTGTGATAGTCTTGTCATTCCTGTCAGCAGTGCCCTTCTTTCCTGTGAGCCTGTTAACACCTGCTGTCCTAATCCACCTGCCCAGGGTCTTCCTCAAGGGCAACAGAATTGGCTTTCTCCCCAGGGCATGGACATAGAAACACAAGGAAGGAGATGCTTGCTTCTGTCAGCACAGGTTCTGGCTTTGAATGTGCCTGATGGTACAGGGATGGTGACTCAGTCAGTTTCACCCCTGTGGTAAGGGGACACCCCAACATTGGCTTCACATTGGCCTTCTGTTGTTTACCCTGTCTCCACCCTACCCTTAGCATTAAGTATTCAACTACAAAGAGAAGAATAAACCTCAAAATTCAGAGACGCACAAGAGCCTGGTAACAGCAAATCAGTTACCTCTCCTAGCCTGATACTTCTAAGAAGCTCCTCATTTACTGCTGGAGTATTTGTGCCTAATCTTTTCCTTTACTGGGAAGTCCTGTTTTAGGTGCTTCTGGGACCAGGAAATAGCCAGATCTCCCTCAGCAATCACTAGCCTGGGAAAGACAGGAAAATTCAAAACAGAGTAGTTGGCCCAAGGATTTGGGACTTCATTGTTTGCTGCTACTGCGCTGGCTGACCCACTTGTGCATGGATCCAGCTGGCACCTGGCAGAATGTCAGTCCAGGGCCAGGATTCTGCATTAGCCTGTCTCCTCCATGCCCACAGGATATGAACAACCTCTGGGGAGCATGAAGCCCCGTGTGCAGTTCTGGGCAGTATATAGCACACATTGCTGGAGGTTGTTTCAGCTGAGCCTTGCCTAGGGCCAGAGACTGAGTTGTGGGACGAGCTGGGCTCAACCTAGAGGGTAGCAATTTGACCCCAGCCACCAGAGTTTGCTCTTAGGCTTCGCCCAGACCGGGGGCTGTTATCCCAGGGCTCTGGCACATGGGAAATGGAGTTATCCCTTGCTAGGGAATGTGATAGCTGCTGGCAGTGGGCAGATAGGAGGTCATCGGTCTCTCCAGCCCCCAAGTATATGGTCAGGTCTCCTGAGGATCCCATTATACAGTCCCTGACCCTCAGGGGCCAGTGGGACCAGGGGAAGCTCTTGCACTGTAGGGGCAGCAGCTCCCACTTACTGAGGATGTGTGCCAAAGTTTATATCTTTTAGTCTAAACTCAAAATAATGTCCTGAAGTGTGCTTTGATTTTCCTCTTGCAAACCTTAGGTCTTGGCCAGGTAAAAAGAGAGTTTACGGGCCCATGTTGAGAGACCATGCCTGCTGGCCTCGCCATCCTCAGCTTTAGCCCCTTTAGCTTCTCCGAGCCTGTTTCCTCATCTGTGAAACAGGCTCTACCACGTCTCCCTGGGGATAGTTCTGAAGAAGAATGAATATGTAGGGGTCACTCAGCTCTGGAGTGGAGAGCACTGGCTGTGACCCTGTAAGACTGTCCTGAAGTCCTGGAGAGACCGCAGGGCACTCGGGAGCATTACGGAGCACTGTCTGTCCGGTAGCTTCCTGTAGCCAGGGCTTGATGGCAGCGGAGTCACCTGGTTCCTGAGTTAGGGCTCAGAGGACAGCATGTTTCCTGTAGGCAGGAAAGGGGGCTGGGAGGACAGGAAAGTGTGGAAAGAATCTGTGAGGCCCATGAGGAGGGCCCCCCTCCCTTGTCTCAGCATGGTCAGACTCGGAAGACAACAACAGGGCTTGAGAGTCAGACTGGTTTCAGATACTGACTCAACCATTTTCTGAGCTGTGACTTTGGTCAAGTGGCCTCAATTCTCTGACTTTATTTCCTGGTCTGTAACTTGAAGAAAGTATCACTCAGTGGGGGTAGGCTGCAGGCAGGTAACAGCATCCAGCCAGAAGCCTGGGCTGAACGGGCGAGGTCTTCATGGATTTTCCCAGGTCTGCCGGCAGGCCCTGAAGTTCCTGGCACAGATCCGGGCCCAGCCCCTTATCAACCTGCAGCTGGTGAACGCCTCTCTGTATGAGCATGTGGAGCGCATGCACCTCATTGGCAGGAGCCGGGAACAGCTGAAACTTCTGGGGGACTACCTGAGCCTGTGTCGAAGTGGTGCCCTGAAGGAATTGAGCAAAAGGTGAGCACTCTTCTTGTGTACATGCACCTGCACCCACGCACCAGCCACAGCCTGGCCTGCATGTCCACCTGGGAGATGCCAGAGCTGAGCTGGGAACTTCCCACTGGGCTGAGAAATCACTGTATCCTTTGAGGGTGGTTTGTAGTTTTTGTTCATATATTCATTCATTCATTCATTCATTCAACAAACATTTATTGAGAAATCTGTTTCAAGCACCTGGAGAAGTAGGTGAATACTGTGCTGAGGATGGCAGACCCAGGCCTTCCTCAGAAAGCCATTGATTGGGGGGGGGGGGGGCTGGCAGCACTGCCAACCAGGTACAAAGGCTGGGAGAGAAGAAGGATGCTCCAGATGTACAGAGGAGACACATCTGACCTGGAGGGCAGGAAGATACATCAGAGAGACTTTACGGAGGGAGGGAATGACTTCTGAAATGAGACCTGAAAAGTAAATAGAAGTTAAAGGGGAAGAAGGGAGGAGGAG